>CM052798.1:65541817-65720727 GCA_028533885.1 Nasua narica
ATAATGTATTATTTACCCCAGGGTACAGGTCTGTGAATCATCAGGCTTACACATTTCACAGCATTTGCCATAGCACATACCCTCCCCAATGTCCATATCCCTATCCACCCCCCCACCTCCCAGCAACCCTTAGTTTGTTTCATGAGTTTAGGAGTCTCTTATGGTTTGTCTCCTTCCCCATCCCATCTTGTTTCATTTCCACACCCAGCGTGGAGCCCGACACAGGGCTTGACCTCACAACCCTGAGATCATGACCTGAGCTGAAATCGAGAGTTAGATGCTTAACCCACCAAGGCTCCCAGATGCCCCTGCAAAGCTTAGTTTTAATATAAATACAAATGAACCTCCTGGCACTTTTTTTCTGCATACCAAAAGATCATCCTGCCCAGCCCATCTTAGAGAACACTGCTGCGCTTGACTACAGGAAAATGCCCCACTTCTCTGGGTATGAATAGACTTCATCTGACATGGACAGCAGAGACACTGAATTCCATACTCCCATGAGGGGAAGGTAGCACTGTATTATAGACAAAGAGAGTCACTTCTGCTTCCTCCCCCTTGAAGCAATACATAGAGATAGGAATTTATTCATCCATTCATTGATTCTACAAGTATTTACTGGGAACAATCTGTAAGTCTGGCATTCAGTCCTCTGTCCATATGGAATTTATGGTCTAATGGAGACTATGGAGGTAGGACATTCTAATGCATCAGGATGAGTGCCCCAGTGGCAGCAAGCACAGGTGCTCTGTGCACCAGGAGGGACAGCTCGCTGAGATGGGGAAGGTCAGGAAGAGCTCCGTACAGGAGGTGACATGTGCATTGAGACTCTCAAACCAAGTGGGACTGGTACTAGAGTGAGAAAGAGCAAGAAAGAACTCCTGGAAGGCTGGTGTGTAGGACGTTAAGACAGTGAGAAGTGAGACTAAAAGGTTAAAAGAGAGATTAGCTTTAGCAAGACCTTATCTATGCTGTTATTAAAGTTTGAACTTTATCCTGAGGGCAAAGAAAAGCTATTTCAACAGGGGACAATATGATTAGAGGAAGTCAAGTATGGAAAGTATTTACTAGGATGCCTGGCACTTGCTAAATAATCAGCGGCAGCTCTGATGAACTTTACCAATACCAACATCATTATCAATCTTGGTGTCTCAATATTATTATCAGCTTTGGTCTGTGGAGTCATCCTTCCAGTTGCAATATGGAGAGTAGATTGAAAGGAGCAAGACATTTTATCTCAACTTTTTGTTCTCAACTTCTTTTCTTTACTTCTGGAGATTTGCTGGGCCCACTTAGTTCTATGCTTTCCCTTTTAAAGAATCTTTCATAAAATTTTATTTTATCTACGTATTTATTTATTACTGAAATGGATTTAATGGGAAGAGGTAAAGAGGGGACTCTGGGGAAATAGAAGAAGGTAAGACTTAGAGATGTGTTATGGAAGAGCTTTGATCATAGAGAATCACATATCTCATGTGGAAAGCATTTCACACCAGGCCAGTTAGGTGTGCATACTTAATAAATACTTGTTGACTGACATAGTTTTTCTGTTAACTTGAGGAACCCTTTCATTGTCAAAATCTTGGATGACTAATCCTTTTCCTATATGGAAATGTCTGCTTTCCCCCCTTTCCTTTGCAGGGTGTGTGTGTGTGTGTGTGCACATGTGTGTGCATGTACTCATATTTGTGTTTGTGTGAGATGTGGGAGTGCTTGGTAAGTTTATATAACTGTGTGGTCAGTTCCTGTGGCCTGTGCTCCTTCCTGGAGCAATTAAAAAGGCAAGTGCCTTCCCTTTTAAAAGTTGTAGTGAGCACATTCACCTACCATTTTGTAAGAGCTCCACAAGTCACACCTCATTGAGAGAACTTCTTCACTGAGCACTGAGGATTGAACATTTCTTTAGATTATACAAATATTAACAAAGCTATTGTCAATGGAATTGCCGATGATTTTGAAGATAATTTCTCTTTGTGTCATCAACATCTGCTCAGGGAAATCTGGAGAGCCTGTTTTTCTTTGATGTCCTTAGGCTGCCATCTTGTCTAAGGGAAGCAGCCCCCAACCTTTCTCCTGTGTGTTAATCTCAGTTCAAAAAGTGTCCAAATGAATACAGATGTGGAGTTTTGCATCCTTCGTAGGGAAGATGGACTAAAGGAAATTATCTTAGAAATGGTCATGGGAACCCATAAAAAGCACCATTTTTGAAGGAACAGGCACTAGCTGAGAATGGGGATAAAGGGCTAGATGATGTAAAAACCTGGCTGTGTTTTAGGCATTTCATCATTCAAGGAAACAGGCAGCTTATTCCCATTTTTGGAAACACTAATACCTGCTGTGCTGAAATTAAACATTGCATGAAACAGGTATTTAGAATGCCCATCAGTAAAAAGATTAAAAACAGTAAATCTCAGGCCCATGAGGCCTAGACTCAATCTGGCAAGCAGCCTATTCTGCAAAAGAATTCCTACTTTTGAAGACAGCAGACTTCAGCCTGGCCAGGCAAAGACCAAGCACAAATACGGTGAGGGAATTTTTTATTTTTCTTTCTTGCACGAAGGGTACTGATGCCTCAATCCTTTTCTTAGGTAACATGAAATTTAGTCCCAAAGGCAAGAACTTAATTCCCTGAGACAAAAGTGTGAAAAACCTACTGAAAGACAATGTGCAAGTAAGGAGCACACCTCTTCAGATGACCAAGGAGGGCGGTCCGTGTGGAGACGTCTGAAAAAACCGGTCTGTTTGTGGGACAGGTCATCTCCACATGTCAAAGTGTGTGGTTGTGAGATCCCACCACCTTGGCTGACTTATCCACAAGGAGAGATGATTTTCCTCCAAATAAACAACAAAACAAATATTAGTTTGTGATTCTTCTTCCCACGTCTGAAAACGCACGAGAAAGGCAAACATAATTTAAAGTTGGCATTACAAAGCTAAGGGTATGCAATCTGGAATGGATGATTTTTGTGTGTGTGTGTGCACGTTGTCAAGTTATAGTTTATCTTTGACTTTTATGTGCTTTCCCTTTTGGGTACATTTTCATCCAATACCGTTCCAGATTTATATATGTAATATCACCTAGAGAATGATATACAGTATGCAATACTGGTACTGTTGGTACAATCCATTTACAATAATAAAAAGTTAAAAAGACAAAATGTAATGATAATAGTAAGCAAAAAGTATCGATGCTTTTCTGGTTTCCTACTTCTAAACTTGTCATTCTCTAACATGTCCTCTGGCACGTATGTGTTAAGCAGTGAGTGCATTATACCCTTTCTCTTTTTACCCCCACTTCCATTTTGTCCCCCTTGTTGCTGTATTCATCTAGGACCTTAATGCTTCTGACACTTCCTCTTCTTTTCCTATTTATGATATGCCTTAAAAATTTCATTTGATATCCTCCATTACTCGATTTCATTTTAAATACTCAAGATTTTTTATTTTTCAATACTCAATCTGCCTTATTATTATTATTATTATTATTATTTTCCATTAGGTTCCATTTATTTCTTGGGGTTTGCAGAGTGCTTTTGAAGCATTGCTTTTGTCTCTACCCTTCCTTTCCCTTTTTCATATTCTCCCTTTCTTCCAGCTTCTATTGCATCAGCCTGTGTCTCTCTTCTTCACTCTTCAACTTCAGTGATGCCTTCTCCTCCGCTCCTTCCATCTGCTGCTTCTTCTTTCCTTCCCTCCTGGACTTTTTTCCTCCTTGTGTGGCATTCTTTTTTTCTACCAGTTCATTTCTACCCAGAGCAAGTACGCTTGACATTCCCTCTCATTTCATTGGCTCAAACAAGTCATGTGCCTAAACCTGACCCTAGGTGTGCAGAATTTACTTCTCCCCAGGAAGGTGTTGTAAGTCTTACGGCAATAGATTAGAAATAGAATATTCTTGCAGGGAAATGGGAGTGAATAACTGGGAATAATAATATGATTATGATACCTAATAAATGCTACTGAATCGAATTATAATCAGAAATACTTAATGACCAATGTATTCTATGGAGAATGTGCAGACTCATGAGAGCTTTAAGAATTATTCTTATTTTATTTTTATCTTCCTCTTCAAAATCCTCCACTTATAAGCAGATTTGAAAAACATCATCAGATTGAGTACTTAGTACTGATTCAACAGGCATAAAATTGATCATAAAGTGGTTAAGCAGCAAAGATGATATGACACAGGAAGAAACTACAGGGCTATTTTTTTAAGCCCCGGGGAAAGATATTTGGTGGATATTCACATCAGAAATTGTTGTCCTTGTACCCAGATCCAGAGGAGGTTTTTCTTTCTTTCTTTTTTTTTTTTTAAATCCTGTTCATGACAACCAGCATGGAGGGAAGAAACGGGATGACTCTATAGATTGTCCATCCTGAGAAATATGAGCCCGTCTTTGCACAGACTGGTGCAGCAGCTAATCAAAATGTACTCTGCGGTTGCAAAAGACTTAGGACCGGAAAGTCTGCATCTTCCCTCACTTACTAGACAAGGGACACTTTATAGCTTCAGCGCCTATCTTCCCTAGCTGCTGGCACAGTTTGCATGCACATTCTTGGATTACTCTCCATGGGGCTGGTGCCCTGACGGCGGTAGGTAGGTGCTCAATAAGTATTTGTCAAATGAATCCATGACTGTGGCGCAGTGGCCGATGGAGAGGCTGAATATTTTCTACTGTTAGTGTATCAGTCTTGATAAAAGAAGGTGAGGGCTCTAGTTTAAATTCCTGTTGAATGTAGACAGGTATGTGTGATAGTGCAAGAGACCAGAAGTGAGGCGGTAGGCAAATAAGGGTCATTTGAACTCACTTCCGGATGCAAGGGAACTTTAGTTCATCCCAGGCTCATAGTGTGCTTAGATCCGTATCTTAATTGTAGCCTGTTGTCTATGGTCATATCTATAATTAAATTATTTAGCTTTCTTTGTATATTTCATTGCATAACATGCAATTGGCCATTCTAAATTTTCCCCTTTTTAATTTTAAATTTTTTTCCTGAATTTTAAAAATCTTTTCTGGTACAGCTAAGAAGTTCTAAAATGGATGGAGCTAAACCAAACTGCCTCATATGTCCAGATGGTCAGAGAGGGAAGATCACAAGGTACATAACATCCCTCTCAGACTCGACCTGAGTAAGACCTGAGAACCCTTGGTGGTCCCCATCTCCACAGATATCTTGCACACAATCAGCATTCAATGAAAATTTGCCAAATTGAATAGGAAAGTTAGAGACAGGTCATGGTGATCAGAAAGGCTAGCTCGTACACCGCCTAGATATCCCAAGACTGATCACCACCTCAATTTGTCTGAACAACTCATTAAAAACCAGGGGAAATGCGGGAGAGCATTTCTTCCCTACCCCATTACTCTGTGGGAAATATAAATGAAATAGATCATTTACATAACGGCATAATGTGCCTAGATATAACAGATTATTTGCATAACTGCATAATGCCACCAATCAGGAAAAAAGCCTTAAATATTTCTGGGATATGAACATACAGAATTATAGAAGGTATGCATATCAACCAATAATCAGAGCTGTGTCTTTCTTGTATCCCAATAGAGAGAAACAAACCTACAGAAATGAATGAACCACCAAGCACCAGGAAATGAAGGGGGCAGTGCGCTTGAGACCCCAAACCGCACGGTCTGGGTTCAGTTTCCCCAGACCAACTTTCTCTTCCTGCATCCTGAATGATTGATAGGGACCTGTACTGATTGGAATACAGGAGCAAGGCCTTTCGAAAATAATTTTCGAGCGAGTAATGAGGAAGGAAGGACGAGATTGTTCTCTCAGGTATCCAATGTCTTACCTTTCTTGTTAACAATGATAGCACTTCGAGGCACTAGCAGGCTAAGGAAAGAAAAAAAAAGCAGCACGGTTTAGTGAGCTTTAATAATCTTTTTTTTTTTTTTCATAACCAGAGTAGCTATGCCAGGTTATATATTTACCTTAGTGCAAAAGTTCTTTAGTGTGTACAATTCCGCTGAGTTCATTATATTTTTAATGTATCTCAGGCTCATTTCAGATCCTGATTTCCCAGTACAAACTAGAGTAACAAATATATAATTATTCTCATAAATAACTCAGCACCTTATATTTCAAACAAGTTTCCCCACAAGGCACAAGTGCCCTATATTAAATTCTTTTAAGTGTAAGTTGATTAAGGTAAAAATTAGTTGTTATTACCTTATGGACATTTTAGTTTTAGCAGCAATTCAAAACCCAGTCTATCACAAGTAGATTTGTTGCCGCCCACAGGTATAATCATCAGGAAAATTAATAATCATGTTCAGTGTGACTATAAATCATTGTGGTTTAGGCAATTAATTTCTGTAGAAAAATGAAAGATCTATAAGTATTATTACTGTGCAAACTACATGTTGTGAAAACCTAGATCCAACACAGTCAAATTGCAAATGCAGGGTTTCTAATTTCAGAGTGTTGATAATATGGGGTCATCAGAGGCAGGGAAGCTGATGGCTCTGAATAAATAATGTGGTAATTTTTAGCGGTTTATGGCTGTAGTTTTCCGTGTACACAGCATCCAGAATCTCTAAGCCAGATGCAGGGGAAAGAGTTCTTAATTTCTAGTAAAAGTAGAGAAAAAGACCAGATAGAAATGGCCAGGGGGATATTTGAGTGAGTCCACGCTCCGGGAACGGCAAGTACCCCGAGAGCCCAGGGTCTGGTCCGTCTGGGTGGGCCCCGCGGTGCCAGCGGGGAAACAAAGATCTCCTCCAGGAAAGCGGCAGCCACCCCTCCTCCTCCGTGAGTAGTCATGGAGGACAGGACCTGAGACTCTCATAGGCACTTATCTTCACATTGAATTCCCACAACCACTTTATACAGTCTGTCTGATTATCTGCGTCAATGGGTGAAGAAGGAAGCTCAGAACGGTTAAAGAAATGTGTTCAAGGTCCAAAGGTGCGGAGCTGGTAGAGTCACAATTCCCATCCAGATTGCTGAAGTTTAAGGTCTCCTTCTCTAGTTTTATTCTCTGCTTTTTTTTTTTTTTTTTTCACTCTTCCTCTCTCCTCTCCTTCCTTCCTCTTTCCCTTTTATGTGTCTATTATCTGATTTTCTCTTCCAGATTTATTTTTCCTCTATCTTTAGGCTTTTCCCTGATGTTTCGAGTCCCCTACGGATGCCTACCAGCCTTTCTTAGCCAGTTGATGGCCTCTTGACTCAAAAAGCTGTTGCCCCTTTGTGCAGTTGTGGCATTGGTAGGGATGGCTATTTGGTTTGTTTGTTTGTTTTTACGGATTTTATTTATTCATCAGAGAGACAGGAGAGACAGGGAGAGAGCACAAGCAGGGAGAGTGGCAGGCTGAAGGAGAAGCAGGCTCCCTGCTGAGCAAGGAGCCCTATGTCAGACTCGACCCCAGGAGCCTGGGATCATGATCTGAGCTGAAGGCAGACTTAACCAACTGAACCACGCAGGCTTTGGTGCCAAAGCCACCAAATAGCCAAATAGGGTGGCTATTTGAAGGGCAGTGTTTTCCTCTTCGATATTGTGGGTATTCCCTTTTCAAGCCTGCCTCAGTCTGTATAGTCTTGGTCCCATCCCGTCCCAATTTATTAGAATTTCTTTTCTAAGAGTTACTAGTCTTTGTTTTATTTGTGTCTTGGGTTTCCCAAGATAAGTTCTGTCCTACCTTGTGGTTTAAAGAAATCATATATGTAAATAAGGAAAAAAAGGAAGACACAGAGGAAGGAAGGAAGGAAGGAAGGAAGGAAGGAAGGAAAGAAGGAAGGAAGGAAGGAGAGGAAGGGAGGGAGGGAGGGAGGAAGGAAGGAAGGAAGGAAGGAAGGAAGGAAGGAAGGAAGGAAAAGAAGGAAGGAAAGGAAGGAAGGAAGGAAGGAAAAGAAGGAAGGAAGGGAGGGAGATTGTAGAATGACTGTTCACGTTAAGAAAAACTTGTCACTTTCCAAAAGATTCATTGTAGGGTTTTTTTGTTTGTTTGTTTATTTGTTTGTTTGTTTAAATAGCAAACTAATTTAAAATGTTGACTACTATTTGATTTGTGCCACTTTTTGGGAAATCACTCATTTGCATAAAGTGAGGCACTTCTGTTACTAGTTCAGCAATACCTCACCTTCTAGAACGCAATTTATAGTTAATGATGTATTTTTACCAGTCTAAATCATTTGACTCAAAAAAAAAAAAAACACATGGGGTGGGGGAGGTAGAGGTCTTATTTCTGTTTTCACCAAAGGAAGGAATTTAGACCCTGAGGAACTAAGTGATTTGCTTAAGCCAAGGGAAGACCTGGTACAGGAACTCAAACCCAGGGCTCTGACTCCAAAGCCATGGCTCTTTAAATTACACAAACTGCCTGGGCTTCTGTTCCCATGTTTTTGCCATTGCTCTGGTTAATGCAACCGGAACTCAACCCACTCACTCAATCCATGGACACCTTGGAAATTTCCTTGTGTTTCCAAGGACTCTTCTCTCCTCTTTCTCTTCCTCCTTCTCCTCTCACTCTATCTCACTCTCTTTTAGTGGTTCTTCTTTCTTCACACACTTAAATGTTAATCTGGTTTTGGCCTATTTCTCATTTAAACTCTCTCCCTGTGCAATCTTCTTTCTTCCCAAAGAGTCAACTACTGCTCATGGCTGAAGATGAATGTGTAGTCATACCTTTAGCCCAAATTCTGGCCCTTAGCACCACTTCTGTGGTTTTAAATGGCAAATGGATATATTCATTGGAATACCAAAAAGACAACTCAAACTCAACTATATCCCAAATTAAACTTACCTTCCCCACCAAATCAACTCGTCCATTTGATTCTGAACCTAAGAATGTCACTGACTAGGAACCAACCTCCAACAAAAGTGGGTCACCAAGAGATCTTCTTTCTAAATATGCCTTGGGTCTGTTCCTCTCTCTTTATTTTCCACCTGCAATCCAGCAAGCATATCAGGAATGTGGATGGCCTTAAGATGAGTGGGAAAAACAACATCAGCTTGACTCAGGTCTTTATCCACCAGGACCCCAATCCAGCCCCCAAATCCAGCCCCTGTAGTTCACAGCTGCTTCCTCTTTTTACCGTTCTTTCTCCCCATTGCATCAACTTCTAAACATCATATTATATGTATGCATGTATTTACTGTTGAATGTCTCCCTCTCTTTAAGCTTCAAAACATGAGGGACTTTGTCATCCTCACTGCTGTTTGTCAGGGCTAAGAAGAGTTCCTGCTTCATAATAAGTGTGAGAGAAGTGCACATGTGTCAGTCAGCATCTTTGCAGAAACAGAAGGCACACTTAAACTGGATATATTAAGATTTAATAAAGGGACTACTTACTAAGGTGTGGCTAAAGTTTAGGAAAAGGGACAAAAGGTCACATGGGATCTCAGGCTGGTAAGAGCTGGGAATACTTACACCTATTGACTGAGTAAAGGAGGGGACAGTTACTGGGACAACTGCCGGGATGTGGAAAGAAAGCTGTTTGAGAGAACCATCTGATAGGAGCTGTGACCTTCTGTAGAGGGGCACCAACCTAGAGGGGAAGGAAGAAAATTCCTGATTTATCATCTTGCCCTCTGATTTCCTGCTCATTCCCCTATAGTCCTAACCCAGGTGACAGCTAGAAAGCAAGGGAGCCCATGACTGGGTTCCTGGTTCTCAGTCCACAGTAGAGAGACACAAGGCAGATCTCAGCATATGTGTTCTAAAGTGAATTAATGAGAAACTGGTGAATGAATGATAATCTTCACTTTATTCTAATACATATAAAAGTAGTATACCACTCAAAACTGCATTAGTGTAACTGGAGTGAACGCAAAATTTCTTTTGATGCAGCTCACGCCATAGGCAGATACACTGAGAACCACTGCTACCCACTGAGGCCAGTGGCATTTTTTTAAAGTTCTTCTCTGAACACATCAATGTCCTTGTTAAACTGGCAACAGTTTCTCTTAGCCTACCAAACAGCTTCCAGGCTCTTTGCCTGGCATACCAAGTCCATCATGATTCAACCCTGTTCCTTTTCTGGGCTTATCTTCTCTTGCCTAGAGCACCAAATCTATTTGCCCAGTATATTTGGAGAAAGGACCACACCTAGTCCTTTATGGTACCATGTCTTTGCTCATGTCCCTTCTTATGTCTATAGTTTTCTCCCCTAATCTCCTTTCCATCTTGCATACCCCCTCCCCGGGCTAAATCATGCCTTCGAGAATGCCTGGAGTATAACGTCTCTGATGCCTTCTAAGGCACTCTATTCCACTCTGCATGATTTTCTTTGTTTACATACACCTTACTTCATTCCAAAGAGATTCGAAGTAGGGACCTTACACGGTTAGACCTCCTTCATTTGGACTCTCGTAATGTTTTGAAATGTTTTCATTTATACTTTTGTCCTTGTATCGTATTATTTAAATTTCTGTTACAAGATTGTCCTTGAGAGCAAAGACTCTGGATTTATTTACAATGGAACTCCAACATCTAGAAAATGCCCAGCACATAGTACTTAGTACTTACATAATTGTGTAATGAGTAAATGAGAACAAAAAAGAGCCTAAAGTACTGAACCATCCAGTCTGACTCCAGCTCATGGGATTCTAAAGTTTTAGAACACAAGGAGTAAAGCAGAATTGATTTTTGTGATTGTAAAAGTGGAAATGGAAGTGGTTCTTTGGATTCTTACACACAGGTATATGGATAAACAAATCCTTTGATGTTCATTCATTAGCTGAAAATATGAGTAGTCCAAGGAAGCTAAAACACTTAGAGAAGTAAATGAACAAATGGAAGGTGTAAATCTCAAAATAGCACCAAGGCATACCTCCTTTCACATATTAAACACTCTGTCAGTTATAAATCACTATACAAATATTTATTACTTATCTTCATTATAATTAGTCATCATCACCTGGTAAGAGAGACACTTAATTCTGGAAAGTGTTAAATATTCGCAATGATAGAACAAAATACATCCACCCTTCCTGCCTGGCCTTTTCATTTTTCCTCTGTAACTTTAACATTTCATAGACTGGTTCTCCTTTTGGAGACTAGATAAACCGCTCAGATTGGGAGGGAGTGGTGGAGAAGAAATATTTAGTGAGCTTAGAGAACATTTGGAGGGCAGAAGCAGGTATTTTACAAAGGTTGGAGCAGCTCAGCTCTCCTCTCATGTACTTTTCCTTCACTATTTTTCTTTTTTACATTTCTTTTGAGATAAAATATACATGCATTGGAATTTACAGATCTTAGATGTACAATTCTATAAATTCTGACAAATATATATACACATGCTATGGATATCCTTATCAAGAAATAGAGCATTTCAACACTCCAGAAACTTCCTTTGTGTTTTCTTCTGATCAGTCCTCATCCCTATAGGCAACCACTGTTCTAATTTCTAATACTATAGATTGGTTTGGTCCATACATGCATTTCATATAAATGGAACTATATAGTAGGTATTCATTTGTGTCAAGCTGGGCATCAACATAATGGTTATGGGATTCACTCATATTATTGTATGTTTCCGTATTTGTTCCTTTTAATTACTGCATACTATTATAATGTATGAATATGCCACAATTTCTTTATCTGTTCTCCTGGGTGATGACATGTGGGTTGTTTACACTTTTCAGTTATTATGAATAAAGCATCTGTAAACATTCATGTATAAGAGACTTCGTGCAAACATATGCTTTTATTCCTCTTCGGTAGATCTCTAAGAATAGGATTGCTGGGTAGGTGCATGTTTGACTTTATTAGAACTTCCAAACGTTCTCCCAAAATTATTTTGTTTTTATATTCTTATCAGCAATACGTGAGAATTCCCATTATACCATGTTCTTGCCAACTTAGTGTTACAGTCTTTTTAATTGTAGCCATTGTAGTGGAAGTGAAGAGGAACCTCACCAAGATTTAATTCGCATTTCTTTGATGATTAGTGAGTGATGTTCAATACCTTTTCACGTCTTACCGAATTTTGGTGATATGTCTGTTCAAGTCCTTTCTCTTTTTTTTTAAATTGAATGGTTTGTCTTATTACTGAGTTGTAAGAATTCTTTATATATGCTGCATACACGTCCTTCATCAGACACACACACACACGCGCGTGTGCACACACACACACACACACAGAGCTGGAATGGGGGAAATGAAAAAATTCTGAAAGTATGATTTTCTTAACAGTGCTTTTAATGAGGAGACATTTTTATTTTTGATGAAGTTTTATTTGGAATCTTTTTCTTTTGTGATTAGTGCTTTTTGCAGCCTCTTGAAAAATCATTTTCTGGATATGTATGTCATTTTCTACCAGAAAATTTCTAATTTTAGCCTTCATGGTTGGATTTATGATCTATGTCATATTACTGTTTGTGTGTGGTGTGAAGTAGTGGCCAATGTTCATTTTATTTTTTTCATGTGGCTATCCAAGTGTTCCAGCACCAATTTTTGGAAAGGCTTTTTTCCCCCATTCAACTGCCTTAGCACCTTTGTCAAAACCCAATTGACCAGGTGCGTATGGGTCTATTTCTGGGCCCTCTATTTTGTTGCATTGACCTATGCGTCCATCCTTTCATCGATACCATGCTGTTTTGATTGCTGTGGCTTTAGAGAAAATCTTTAAATTGGGACAAGTGGAGGCTTTTAACTTTGCTTTTCTTTTTCAGGATTGCTTTGTCTTTTCTAGGTTCTATCAGGGAAATTTTAGAATCAACGTGTCAATTTCTGGAAAAAAGCCAAAGAAAACCTATTTGGCCACGATTTCATTGAATCTCTAGGTGAGTTTGGGAAGAATTGACATCTTAATAATATTCATATTTAATAACCTAATATTGTTAGGATTAATAATAATACTGAATTTTTAAATCCAAGACTACTGTCTTAGCTCGAGCTACCATAACAAAATACCACAGATGGGGTGGCTTAAACAACGGAAATGTATTCTCTCACAGATCTGGAGTCTGGGAAGTCCAAGATCAAGATCAAGGTGTTGGCTGAATTCTGTCTTCTTTGCTTGCTTACAGCTATTGTGGCCATGTCTGTCACATGGCAGAAAGCTAGTATCTCTTACTTCTCTTTTGAGGCACCAACCCAATCAGATTAGGGCCCCACCCTTATGACCTCATTTAACTTTAATTACCTCCTACAGGCCTGATTTCCAAATACAGTCACATTGCACGTTAGGGCTTCAGCATGTGAATTTGGGGACGAGACAATTCAGCCCATAGTAACTATGTTATATATCTTCACTTATTTAGGCCTTTTTTAGTTTCACTCAGCAATATTTTATAATTTTCAATATAGTGGTCTTGCACATCTTTTGTTAAATATATTCCTAAGTATTTTGGGTTTTAATGTTATTTTAAATGTAATTTTAAATTTGATTTTCTGGTTTTTTGCTTCTAGTACATATATAAATACAGTTGATTTTCATATATTCCTTCTTTTAAGGGACATTTTTGAAGGAAGACTTGGCTGTGAAAATTTGACTTAGAAGAACTTGGGAATGTCTAGCAAATGAGACAGAAGCATTCCGTTTCACAGCTATCTCTTTAGAATTAGGCTGAGGTAGCCACACAGTTCTTAAGTTATAAATCCAGACCCAAGGGGCAAACACCACCTTCTTGTAGTGAAGCAGCCATTTTCTACTTTTTCTCAAGTAGCCAGCATTGTCCCTGAGAGATCCTATCAGGATGGCTTCTGTCTGGGATCCTGTTTTTAACACAAGGCCAACAAGAAGGCTGTGTTTTTGTCAGTCAAATATCACTGTCCACGTGGGCAGCTGTCCAGTCCCGTGGTCTAGCTTCTTGACCAAACACACCAATATGGTGCCACATATTTTTGTGATAGATTCTCTTTTCAGGCCGGCCATAGAAAGTATACTGAATATAATAATTGAAAACTTCTCTAGGACCTGTGTACAAATTTAAAGTTTCTGGGTAGGCAGAGTATGCAGCTGTGTGTGTGTGTGTGTGTGTGTTTAATTTTTTAAATGGGTTAAATGGAGACTGGATAAACGATGAACCACAAGGAGAAAATCTAAAAATGACCAACAATTCTTTATGGAAAATTTACCTCTGCGGTCATGGTATTTCTGATATTCTCACCTTGAGGACAATGTTAGAGGAGTCCCTTATAGAAGAAAACATATTGTTTATAGGTTGCGTTTGCCTCAAAGACACTTACTTGGACCTTCAAAAACCTTTTTCTTTATCTCTTTATTTTTATTGTGGTGAGGGAGGGTCATGAACCTTTAGGTGAGAAAGTAAAATTGTTTATAGCAAACAAGCTTGAATTTTTGCCATATTCTTCTCTGAAACGTAATCAGGTACTTACGCTGCAAAGGAAGACCAAAGTTAGGAGCAATCAAGGCTTTCTTAAATAAAGTCTTACACCTTCTGGGGGACATTGAGCAGAAGCACTGAGAATTCAACCCGTCAGATTCTCATCCATTTGATACAGGGCCAACCTTTCTGTGTAGGTGAACTCACCTCATGCCTTCAAATAAAGTGTCCCACTAAATACTAAAGAAAACGCTGATTCTCCACAGTATATTTGTACGATGTGATTCTTATAGTCATAAAATAACTGCAAGGACACCCCACAGCAAATTTATTATAATCTCCTGTGAAGTAATACTCAGTGATTCACTTTTCCTTCTCAGAGTTTGTATTGTTGCTAGATACCTCGGTAAAGATAGAATTGCAGTAGGCCATCCATTCAGTCTGGTGATGTTTATTTAGCCTCTTTTAGTTTATCCTCTGGAGAAGCTTTTGATTCCAAAGAGACAGGGGGCATAAATCCATCAGCAGAGATTTAGGACAAATTAGGTTTAATAGCCACAGAGTTGAAATTTTGCCACTGTACTTTTTAAATATCCATTCCAATTTGTTAATACAGCATAGATTAGTTTGAGGATGATTTCAGACTCCCCTGTCGAGAGTTTTACATATGTAAAATCTCTTTAAGGTCAGAAGTTAAGTGTGCAGAGTTACCACGGGCCTTTAACCTCATAGGATAATAATACAATTTTATGGTCTAGGTTAAGAATTCTTCTCCCAGTTATTAAGGCGAAAGAATGAACCTTGGACCCAAAGAAAACATGCCTAAAGAATGAGAAACGTGGCTACTGTTCATATCCCAACAGCAGAGCTGCCACAGGGAAGGCAGAAGATAAAAGTAAGAGAAAGAAAACAAAAAGGCTTCCAACAGACAATTCACACATGTCACAAAAATCCACCCTCCTGTGTCTGAAGTCACACATATGTCTCTGTATTTCTATATTTAGGCTTATCTTTGCAATATCTTTGATTGTAGAAGCTATAGAGCTTTTTATTCAAATGGGCATTTGCAAACGATATGTTTCCATTTGCCACACACATCACTTCAAATCATCCAGATGCCATGAGTTCTTGCTTAGTCCACTAATTTATGTGACTTTGGAATTGTCAGATTAAAACCTAATTTGACGACCAAATTTCCTTGTAAATGTAATTAGAAATACAAGGCATGAGGCAACCATACGGCAGCTCTAGCTGAGTTAAAAGTATCTACACATCCTAAAACTTTTACTCCTTTTTATTTGAATCATCCATGTCTTATTTTAGATATGTATTTCATTGCCATCAACAATAGAATTATTTTCATGTTGTGCCACACTGTTAAAGATAATGGCAAACCTATGTGGCTTTTATCAAGGTTTTGTGAGGAATGCCACGTGACCTCTGCAGATGGAAGGGAGCCACGCGAGCATTTGCAAACTGGGTAAATATTCTGTGCTTGAGTTTATCTGTGAGAGAAGTTACCATTAGCTGACTTAGTGTGTCTATCTCTATAACCAAGAGGTGAATCTTTTTTTTTTTTTTTCAAGAGGTGAATCTTAAAATGAGTTAATTTCTCTCCTATGTGAAGAGTAAAATAAGCGTTCGTGATGGGTGAGGTGACCCTCGTCCAAATGGGGGCTTAGGGACTCTCATTTCTCGTGGCTGTGCAATCCTCAGCTTGTGACTGTTGAGGACACCATTCTCACGTGCATCAAGCTGGTGAATGTCGCAAGAATATGACGGATAGCAAGTGGGAGGTTCTTAAAGGCCAGGCTGAGTGCTGGCATGCGTCACTTCTCACGTTTCATTTCATTGGCTGGAAGTCAATCACGTGGGCTCATGTAACTGCAAGGCTGGATGGGACATGTCATCTGGCTTTGTGCCCTAGAGAACAGAGACATCTCGATCAGTAGATAGCTGTGCTTGTTTTTTGTTATGTCAATGTAAATAACTGACATTTTCTCATGAAAGATCTCTAATAGAAAATCGAAGGATGAATATTTTTCTCAGATTCATGGGCACATCAAAAATTGAGAACTAAGATGATAACGTTATATTTTCAGTCTCTCTTAGAAGGAATGTTCCTTAAAGAAGTGGTATGGCATGGTGGAAGCAATAGACCCAGATTCATAAAATCAGAATTGTTTTTTCCCATCTGCTACTAATTACTTGAGTGACCTTAAGCAAGTCAATTTCTGGGCTTCGTTTTTTTCTCATTGGTAAAATTAGACATTAGTTAAGTGATTGGTTGGGTTCCATTCAAATGCTAACAGTTTGTGATTCACAAACTTTGTTTGGTTTTCTTATGGTGTATCTACAATAGGGGGAATGCTAACCGAATATTTAGCATTATGCTCTATAGTGAAACTATTATGTTAACTTTAATTTATAGGGCTTATGTTAGTGTTTGATAAAAATTTTTGCCTTTTCCTCTTCTGTGCACCAAAGCTTTAAAAGATTTACCCTTTTTTCAAGTTTCTCACTACCTATTTTTTGTGGGACAAAAGTTAACAAAGACACCAGTTTTACAGATAGCTACTCATTAAATCATTACAATCCTTAGGTTTGCAGGATAAACTGGGTCATGAAGCTCTCTGGCTGTCATGTGTGAGGACAGTGAGTGAAGAATTGAACTTAGGTCTTTTCAATCCCCAGCTGTCAGATTGCCTCTAGACAATAGATGGGATATTGTTTAACATTAAAATGTTTCCCGGAGGTCTTTGCACTCCCTATATCCAAAATCATCATAGAAAACAGAGTTTCACAGTAAGATTTTTTTACTCCTTTCCCTAATTTCTTATTTCCTTTACTTCCATGGGTATAGACGTGTGTGTGTGCACATGTGTGTGTGCGTATTTAAAATAATGCACATGCTTTCCCATTTCCTTCACTCTTGAGCATATTTTTGCAGCCCTGATATTCTCAATAGGGAAATGGATTAAAGCTTTTTTCAACTTAATTCTTCCAGATCTTTCTTATCCTGCCCAATGTTTTACAAAGGCCTATCTTCTCATTTTAATAAATTTACGTGGGACAAGATCTGGGAAGTCTCCCACTGAGCGGCAGAACACGATATGCCAGTGGGCTTCATTTTCTTGGATCAGAGCATATAATTGTGGCCCATGGATCTTACAGCATTTTCTTTTTTTGCTGGTGGGGAGAAAACAAAAAGAAAGCAAAACAACACAATACGAATGTTTAAGGGTCTGTTTCTTTTTTGCTGGGTAAGTATCATAACGAGAAGCCAGGGCCTCACCCTTCTCAATCCACCTAGAGTAAATATTTCTTTAATTCCCGTTGGGCTCCAGGGAATAAGGATCTGGGCAAATACCTGGTTTCACATTATCTGTTTTCATCACAAAACTTTAAGACACCTTACCAACACAGATTCATTCCCATCACACTTACGAGAAGTAACATTGTCCTCATTTTGCTGATGGGAAAAGTGGGGCACCGAGGGTATAAGGAACAGACTCCGAGCACGTGGAGGAGCAGACAGTCGCACCCAGGGCTCTGGAGAGCCAGGCCTCTGCTCTAACAACTACGCAAAACTTCTTCCGAGGATGTGGCTCACATTTAAAAAAATAATAATAATAAGTCTTATTTTTAAGGCACAGAGAAACCGCTGAAGAGACAGAGGGATGAAAAAATTTAATAACTCATACTTAGAAGGTTGAATGATGCATATTGTTAGAACTTGGAAAATATCACCCACCCGGAACAATCCAAGGCACTGAAAAGCTGTGAAACTATTAACAAACAGCAAAATAGGAAATGAAAAATATTCATAGGGGTTTTTAAAAATAGAAATGTCTTGGGCTAAACACTAAATTTGAAAATGAAACCAGCCCAGCTCCTTTTAAATACACAACTTCATTACTGATTCCCGCCTATGAAAACACATTTGGATGTTTTCAACTAGACACATTCTCTGTGCATCTATCTCTCCATCAGTATAGTCCCAGTGTGATCTTTGTCATTTGATACTTTCATTTGGACAAGATAGGCTTGTGTATTAAGCAAAAACCAAAATATGCCAAATGTGATGAACTGTTTCAGTTTTGAAAACATCAGCTTAGGTAAGGTTTTCAACAATAAGACATTAATAATCTTCTGCAGATGATGTGAAGCAACTTTTAATGATTGATTAATAGCTCTCTGATGCAAACAGTGATAACAATGAATGTACATGTTCATTGTTGTGTAGGTAGATAGAGAAATCGTGATTCAAATAAAAATTAACCCATAATTAATAAACAAGTACATGCTAATGTCAAATATTTGTGCCTCCAGTTCTTAAAGCTAGCGAACATGTATAAAGCTTGTCAGTATTTTTAATTTCACTGAGAGAACAAGCACTCACAAAGTGAGGGAAGGAGGACAGAAGGATAGCTTTGTCGGGAAAGGAGGTGCTTTTAAAAACTTGCCCAATAAAATCATGCAAATAAGCAGATTTTCATAAGCCCTAGCTAGGAAAAAAAAAAAAAAAAAAAGGTCTGGACTTTCAGGGAATCAGACAATCCACCCAAAAGAGATGTTACACTTTGCTTCTCTTACTTTTTTTCTCATTGAAAAGTCTGTGTTGACAGAGCGGCTCTGACTCAGTTTCCTGTGGGGCTGGCATTTATACTCCTTTATGGTGAGAGCACTTTGAAGAAGTGACGGTTGGGCCTGATGACCAGGAGGAAGCGTGGGGTGCTGAGGCCCATGCAAACATGGGATGGGGGGGGAACAGTAAAGGGAGCTCAGTAAGACTTGAAGGATGTTTATGGAATTTTTCAAATCCATTTGGAAGGAGAGGATACAGAACCCAGCTGTTGGAAGGATGTATAGAATTGTAAACCTTTTAGTAATTGTGTCACTGCCAAATTACATTTTCTCTTTGATTTACTTGGCTAAGTCCTACACAGTCCAGAGGAACTCAATATGTAACAATGAAAAAATGATGGGAATTGCAAATTGGCAAAGATTTGTATTGTGGTTTTTGTAGAGCAGTGGTTCTCAAAGTGTGGTCCCTGGACTAACAGAATCTTCCCTAGAAACCTATTAGAAATGCAATTCCTGGGCCCCACCCCAGACCTACTGAAACTGAGTCTGGACCCCAGCGAGGTATATTTTAACAAGCTTTCCAGAGGATTCTGATCCACATTGGAGTTTGAGACTCAGTGTTAGAAGAACCAAGGAGGACTCCTGGAGTAACTGTCGACCTTATGGGAAGATCAAACCAAATGAGATCTTCAGAAGGTTTGAGTCTGGGGGCTGACATGACGGTTCTATACTTTCATCAGGAAGAACTCAGGAAGGGTCTTAGAACCAAGTACATGAATCCTTAAAGGTCTTTAAATCAAATAACAATTCGTATTTTGAGGGCTTGCTTTTTCCACCTTGAAATTTTCCTCAGCATATATTCTGAGTAAGTGGTGGTGAGTCAGAAGTAGCCTTAACCAGCTTCCCAGAATACCCCGTAAAGAAACAACAAGCGGGGTCTCTTGCAACTCTTTTCTTGCTAAGGGAAAAGGTAAATCCCTCAACCCCAATTCCTCTCAATTATCTTTCTAGCTGCTACTAAAACTAGAATTACAAACATGGGTTGGATTCCTTTTATACCATAGTAGGCTCACGGAACATGTTTGGGTTAGATAGAAGGAGGTTTAGCAAATCAGATTTTATACACTATCAACCCTTAAAATATTAGAATATCAAAACCAATGTGAAATCTGTGTGTTATAAAGACAGAGAATTTGTGACATAAATTTAAAATTACCCTAAAAGTAATAAGCAAATATTGTGTCTATCTCCCTGGCAGTATATTCTCAGTGTTGTCTCTTGAGCAGAAAGATGCAGAGGTGAGGGGTAAATATGACAGTTCAAGGGTGACACAGAGCAAGTTGGACAGCCTGTTAGGAGCAGGAACTAGAGTCCCTGTCACGTCACACATCAGCCTCTGGAGGGAAGGACCGATGGTGCCTTGGGAAAGGGACAGTGTGGCAGGGTAGGAGAGGCACTGGGAATCAGGGAAGAGGTATTACCAACTGGCATGACCATTTTGGTGCATATATGTTGGGTCATGACCCAAATTCAAAAAAAAGAAAATAGGTGCATTAAAGAAAAGTAAAGAAAAGTGGAACAACAACAACAACAATAACAAACTCTATTAATATTGAAATTCCAACCCCCTAGGTCTCTGTGTGATATCTCCTGTGAGGGGTGGGGGTGTAGGGGATCTAAGTGTGGGTTGGATGGTCTTCACACTTGTTTGGCAAGCTGTGTTTTCTCTTATCATAGTACTAATTACATTGTATTATAAATATCTGTTTATTTGCCTTTGTCCTCCACTGGACTATAGACTCCTCGAGTGCAGAGCTATATCTCTCCCCAACCCTCCCTCCTTTTTCTTACCGCATCTATTGTGTCTGATACAGAGTAGGTGATCAGTAAATGTTTTTGAATAAATGAATGAATGAATGAACAGTTATAAACTGACTAGGTCTGATCGCTAAGAGCTGATTGGCAATAGACAGACAAGAGATGCAGGTCAGTCTGGCTCTAGGTTCTAGATGCAACTGTGAAGAAAAGGTGTCTCTGTGAAAGAGAGAGGCCAGTTATAGAAACTGAGAGGAGAATTAGTTCTTGTAGGAGCTCAGTTCCAGAAATGGCATCTTGTTTGGTGTGTCGGAAAGATGTGGGGCTCAGCTCCCACAAACATGGGACCTGGTGGGAGGAGGCAAGGGTCAGAAAACAAAAACAAAAACAAAAATCATCTCTTCTTCTCAGGTACCTGGTAGAGTTCGAGGAAAACTAGGTTTGAGTAAGGAATGGTTTAGCAGAGTCATGAAGGAATTCGGGGAAAGATTTCCTTAGTCCATGGACAGCTAGACTCAGAGGGACAGTCACAAGGAATCTAGAACAAAGAGCCTTAAAAAAATTTTTTTTTTAATTGAAGCTGAGTCCGTGTGTGTGCAATCCACCTGTTAGTTATTCACCTAAATAACACTGTTTTTTTAAGAAGTAATCCTGTTTATAACATATTTTATTATATTACAAGTGACTGGCCTCAGTATTAATGTTGGCTCTTAATAGGAGTGACTTGAATATCATAGGAAATTATTGAGTGCTGTTGAAAGAATAAATGAATCATGGCAAAGGCTATGTGTCACAAGTCATTAGGAAGAGCCCAGTAATCTTAGGGTGGGAGCCTATTTTATCACCAATCAGTGGCCCTAAATGTTCCAGGTGACTAAGCGGGAGAAAACAAAACACTAAACACTAAAGCAGGGGGCTTTCAATTAGTGCAAAGAAGTACTTCTCTAGCCACAAGTTTGATAAAACATAGAAACTGGCTACTAAGAGAGATGATGCCTACCATCTACAAATATTTTAAAGAAAAGACCTCATCAATTCTGAAGAGTGTTTTTATCTTAGCCTGGAGGCAGGGCTTGGGTGTACTCCATCTAGAATCCAGACAGCTTCTCAAGACCTGTCAGAGCTCTCTGTGATTCATTCCACGGTTTTTTTCTCTCCCACCTCCTTCCCCACAGTTTCACCTTTATTTCTTGCTCTTTCTCTTCCTACCTTGTCAATATTGGCCATATCTCTGACCTCCCTGTTTCTTTCACGTCAGTCCTCTTTCCTGTGTCTCTAGACTCTTCTTTGGCAGCTGTTTTGGGGGATGTGGCAAGTGGGCCCTCTTCGTGTTCCATACCAGCCCCCACCTCAGCTCATGGATGGAGCTTGTGAAATGTGTTTTAAACCACCTGCTCAGTCTGGGACCGGAGGACAGTCCTGGATTTGGGGTGCAGCCCAGAGGGAACTGGCAACACAGGAGGCACCCTGCTCTAACCAGCTGGGGAAGGCCACACCCAACATGGCGACTGCCCTAGAAGGGGACACTTACCAACTCAGACAATCACTGGAGACAAAAGAGCTGCTTCTACTGTTTGCGTGCGTAAGTATAATTCCCACGCTGAGCAATGGAAACCAAGGAGTGCCTGGGCATCTGGGGATGCTGATTTCCATGTTGGTTCCATTTCCCCTAGGTCTCTTCTGCTCTCACTCTCCTCTCTTAAAAATTCAGTGCCAAGAATATAAATTGGTGCAGCCACTATGGAAGTGGAGGAACCTTCCTCAAAAAGTTAATGATAGAACTCCCACATGATTTAGCAATCCACTCTGGTTATATTTGAAAGAAAGGAATCACTATCTTTTTTTTTTTTTTTTTAGATTTTATTTAGTTATTTGACAGAAAGGCACAGGGAGAGAGGAAACACAAGCAGGGGGAGTGGATGAGGGAGAAGCGAGCTTCCTGCCAAATAGAAACCTGATGCAGGGCTCGATCCCAGGACCCTGAGATCCTAAGCTGAGCCAAAGGCAGACGCTTTATGACTGAGCCACCAGGTGGCCCAAAAGGAATCACTATCTTGAAGATATTTCTGCACTTCCATGTTTATCACAGCATTTTTTACAATAGCCAACACATGGAAACAACCTAAGTGTCCATCGATGGATGAAAGGATAAAGAAAGTGTGGTATATATCATACAGGAGAATATTATTCAGTCACAAGAAAGAAAGAAATTCTGCCATTTGCAATAAGACAGATGAATCTTGAGAGCATTTTGCTAAGTGAAATAAACCAGAGAAAGACAAATACTGCATGATTTCACTTATATGCGAAGTCAAAAAAAAAAACCCTGAACTCCTGGAAACAGAGTTGATTGGTGGTGGCCAGGGGTGTGGGGGTGGGGGAAATGGAGAGACGTAAGTCAAAGAGTACAAAGGTCCAGTTATAATTAGGTTTTGAGGTTCTTAATACAGCATGATGACTATAGTTAACAATACTGTATTACATACTTAAAAGTTGCTAGGAAAGTCACTCTTCAGGGGCACCTGGGTGCCTCAGTTGATTAAGCTTCTGACTTGATTTTGGCTTGGGTCATGATCTCAGGGTCCTGGGATTGAGCCCCACGTCGGGCTCTGGGCTCAGAGAGAAGTCTGCTTGGGGTTCTCTCTCCCGCTCCCTCTGTCCCTCTCTCACTCTTCCACTCTATCTCTCTCTAAAATAAATAAATAAAATTAAAAAAAAAAAGAAAGTAACTCTTCAAGTTTGCCACACCACACACACACACATACACACACACACAAAGGTAACTAAATGAGGTGATAGATGTGTTAACTAATCTCTTTGTGGTAATCATTTTGCACATACATACAGACATGTACAAATCATCATGTTGTATACTTTGAACTCACATTGTTATGTGTCAATTATATCTCCGTATAACTTGGACGGGGGGAGGAATTCAATGCCTTGGGCACATCAGACCTACTTTTGTCCCATCACTTCAGCTTTTTCTCTTGGGATGGCACCTCATGCCCTGGACGCATCCTGCGTCACCCCCTCACTCCTCCCAGGCCATTGTCTGGTCTCCCAGGGCATATGCCCTCTCTGCAGTGCCTCCTTCTCACGCGAATTTCTGTGAGAGCTTTTTATTTTTGAACCTTTGATTTTTGTGTTGCCTACATGATCTGGAACCTGGACACAGAAGTCCCCAGTAAGTGTGTTTGTTAAATGTGAGTTTATTGAAATTACATTGCTGTCTTCTCCCCAGCTTTTGTCTCCTCCCTCATTCTTTCTGCGAAGCACTAGAAAGGGAACTGACCCCAGAGTCAGGACATAGTGGTGGCCTGGGCCCTACACTCATTTTCTGTGAACACTTGGACAAGTTGCTTCACCTCTCTGAATCTGGTCTCCATCTGCAATACAAGAATCGCAGCCGTTTTCTGTTTTATGTCTCATGATATTGTTAGGATTAAATGAGAGAATGTGGCTGAAAGGGTTTTATGAATTAGAAAATGCTCTATATTTAGAGCAGTTCTTATGGCAAAATCTGAGTTAATGACCGACAATCACTTAAAATATTACTTTTCTCGGATAACTTGCATGCTTGCATTATGAGAGAGGACATCATTTTAAAAATCTAATTCTGTTCAGCGAGGAATTATTCAATGTCTATTATGTGTCTAGCAATTTTGTACACACTGTGGAGGTTTTAGCAGAGGTGTAAGAAATGAATACTTTCGGAGAAATTATGACATAATTAGAGGGTACACGTGACTCTGAGAAGCTGCCTTCTTGGAGTCTAATACCTGGTCCTAAGACTTTGGAGCTCGACTTCTCAGACCAGTAAAAATACAAAAGAAGACAAACTGGGGGACCAACCTAGAACTACCAAGTTTTAACTTGTCTCATCTGTTCAAGAGTTTTACAATTATATTTGGACTTCATATACAACAGCACGAAGAACTATAACATCAGGAAAAAATCTGTTAAAAGCTAAAACTTGCCTCGTTTGAGCTTTATCAAAACCATAAGATGCGACCGGATCTTTCTTGCTTCACTGGGAGCCACGCTGCGTGTCATTATGGAGCAGGAACTGGGACGCAAGGCTGAGCAGAATGAGCTGCTGACTGGGACGCATTCCCCCCTTGCTCTGATACGGATTGTTTTTTATTAAGTCGTTGTGAGCCTGCAGAAGGCCTTGGACTTCTCTAGCTCCCTTACCCTCCATAAACCAGAGGGTTAAACCAGAATCTCTTCGGTGCTCACGGCTATGGTGGCCACCAGCCACCTGTGGGTGTTTACATTTAAATTAAATAAAATTAAAAATGTAATTCCCTAGTTGCACTCGCCACATTTCAAATAGCTACTAGCCACTTGTGGCAAATGGCGACGGTTCCAGGCAGTGCAGATTTAGACCATAGCCAGCGCCGCAGAGAGTTCCATTGGATGGTATTAGACTATGTGACCCCCGAAATTTTCCTAATTTTAAAATTCCAGGAATTTTGTGGTTCTATGTAGTTTACATGCTTAGCTGCTGAGTCACACTGTGGCGTGACCTGTAGTGAAGTTTTTCAATTGCCTCTTAAATTCAAGTCGTGGTGATAAATCTTATTGAATTCTGGTGGATGACAAAGATACCAATTACTGGCTCGGAAGTATTATGATTTTACTGTAAATGCTACGTAGTTTGGTTAAACCAATGTCTCGTATTCAGCCTTCTCTGTATCTTTCTGAAAGGTTTCCCTCCGTTTGAATACCCACTTTTTCTAATCCATACCAGGTATTGCTTTCTTTCTTTCTCTCTTTCTCTCTCTCTCTCTCTCTCTTTCTTCCTTTCTCTCTTTTCTTTTCTTTTTTTGGTCTGAGATTAATCTCTCTTAACATTTTCACAATCTTATGGGGAAAACTAATCTAAATGATAAGTAGGTTCTTTTTGCTTCTTCAATCTACCATAAAATTGCCAATGCGTTGTTAAAACCACTATTTTTATAGAACTTGTGTAAACACTGTTTTGGACTCCATCTGTTGAATTGGTCCCAGCCGCTAACAAGTATTGTTGGGAGATGTGCCGTCATCGGTGATGTGGACGGGGCACAAACTGAGATGGCTTGGCAACATGCAGTGCCACATAAATTAAGCCATTGTTGTCTCCGTTAAAGGAAAGCACCGACGCCACTTCAACTCTGCGCAGAGTAGACGATGGGGGGGGAAGGACCCAGCATTTGCTTTCTGAATCTGAAAGAAAAAAAAAATCATAAAAAATACTCAAGTGATGTCCAAATTCCCAAGATATTAAAACAAAATAAAAGGAAGGAGGATGAGAGCGGGAGAAAGAGAACTCGGGGGTCCCTCAAAATGACCCAATAAACTCTACTATGGAAATTAATGATAGTGTCTGAACATCAACACCGATCCACTCAGCATTCTTTCTTAAACTTGATCTTTCTCTGAGCAAGCAGGAGCTAGCTAGTAGGAGCCGACACCATTTTCTTACACACTCTGCAGTAAGCTTAATAAAACAAGGAAAATTTGAATCTACCTGGTTATTACAAACACGCGGCGGTACCGGCCAACAGAACCGGCGAGAATGTTCAGCAGAGACCTGTGACATAATCCTTCCCAGCTTCGCAAGCTCTCACGCTCTGACCTCCAGGCCTGCTCAGACTCTGCCTCTTGTCAGTGAGGCGCTCCTGCTCGTTTCCCATGTTGCCCACACGCTATGCTCAGAGCAGACAGAGTCCGCCCCTGCAGTGGGCTTGTGTCAACATTTTTATTGCAAATTCCCATTTTCTGATCATTAAAAAGCTTTCGGCATGGAAGAAGCTTTGCGAGAGTTCAACCTTTGAAAGGATTCATTTAATGGCTTAAAAATAACACTTGGGCCACACCCATAATTTAAAATAGTCTAGCTGGCTTTGTGGACTGGGTTTTTTCAAACTGCGTAAACTTAAAATATGAAGGGTCTCAGGACTTGGAGCAGTTCCAAAGATTGGTTTTTAGCATTTGGTGAGCTGGAAAGAGGTTCCTTAATGGTGAGCTTTACTTGCAGAAATGAAATGGTAGGATCGATTTAGTTGGAATGTTGTCTAGCTTCAGCTGAAAGGGGTTTCTCAATCCATTTCTCACAGGGTTATGAGGGAAGAAGGGTTGGACCTAGGACAGGCTACATAACTTGGGGGGCCCAGTGCAAAGTGCAAATGCAGGGCCCCTTGTTCAAAATTATTAGGAGTTTCAAGATGGTGACAGCTGAGCATTAAGGCAAGTGTGGGGCCCTGTGCTCCTGCCTAGGACGCTTGTCCATGACGCTGGTCCTAATAAGGCCCTCTCTTGATTTCCTTTCCTTCTTTCTTCCTTCTCTACTTTTTCTTCCTTCCTTCCTTCCTCCTCCATCCCCATGTCCCTTCCTCCCTCTCCTTGCTTCTTTCTTTCCTTCTTGTTCATAAGGTATACTAGAGATTTTGCTCTTACTAAAGCACTATTAATGGACAAAATCAGCTGAAGCATAATTTATATATGAGTGCTGTTATTTTAATAGTTTCTGTCTTAAGTCTTTCACAAAATACAGGTATTCCTAACTTTGTTTCCAAAAGTTATATAAGACGAATCATGAAAACATGTACAAAGAGATAGTTCTATAAAGCTGGTAAAACATTTTCATGTCTGTTTTCAAAAGTGGTCTTCAAAATAATCCCATGAGGTCATTAAACTTAATGAACCCATTTTTCAGATTGAGGAACTGAAGCTTCATTGGAATATTCAGTGATTTGCATAAAGCTGTCAAGGTCTCTCTTGATTGAATCAGGGTCAGAATGTCAGTCTTTTTGACAACTTAATCTTATTTTGAGTGGAAGGGTGCCAAACATCGCCAAGCTTAACACCAAAAGGAAGGAGCCTTTGGACCAAGAAATAATGGAAAAATTATGAAATGAGCTTGTTTTCCATAATTGTGGGATTGGACCAAACGAACTCCCAGAAAAGACTTTAAATGATCATGTTTTTATGAAACTTGTTCTGCCTCTGGAGACCAGTCCTATAGCCTGGCTGAATTCATGTGATATGACGGGGCTACCCATGGATTACTGTTGAATACCAAGAAAAACTTTAGGAAAGACTAGATAATAGAGCTTTGAGGTTTGAGGCTCATATTGGTTTACTGACTTTTTGTGGGCCCTGCACTTCCCAGTGCACCCCGCAGGCCATTAATAATGTATTACTTAACAAACCAACCAACCAACCAACAAATAAATAAAATTAAAAAAATAAAGAAGAAGCTCTTTTTGGTCAGTTAAGTTTAGGGAAACAATGACTTTGACAAAGTTAAACAGCTTCCTAACTGCAGGACATGTCAAACCTTTAATGAGCCGATGTGATTTGTGATTTTTCTAGAGTGAATGCAGCTTTCCAAACTTGACCACAGAACATCTTTTTTCTCTCATCCTTCCTTCTTTCTTTTCTTTTCTTTTCTTTTCTTTTCTTTTCTTTTCTTTTCTTTTCTTTTCTTTTCTTTTCCTTTATTCTTTTCCTTCCTCCCTTCCTTTCTTCCTTCCCTCCTTCCTTCCTTCTCACTCTCCCTTCTTTCGTTCTCTCCTTCCTTCCTCTATGTTCAAAGAATCTCAAGGGGCTAGAGCTCTACAGAGCAAACTTTGTGAAGTGGGGACTTGGAAAAAGAAGCAGAATCATTGATGATAGTTTTGGGATGGGTTGCACTGTGGCCCTCAGAGAATATATCTGCCTGGAACCTCAGAATGTGACCTGGAATGAAGGTCCAAATACAGATGTAACTAAGGTAGGGATCCTGAAAGGAATTATTCTGGACTTAGAGTGGGCCCTAAGTCCAATGACTAGTGTCTTTCTAAGAGCGAAGAAAGGGAGATTTGAAATCCAGAGCCACACAAAGACCACATGAAGGCGGAAGTAGAGACTGGAGTCATGTGACTGCAAGTCATTAATGCCAGGAGCCAACAGAAGGTGGAGCAAGGAAGGATTCTCCACTAGAGCCTCTGGACTTGTAGCCTCTGAACTGGTCCTTATGGCGGCCCTAGGAAACTAATGCAAGACCTACCAGTAAAAGAGAACTGAGCTTGTGCTCCATCTAGGTGTGAGAAAATAGGAGTGGCCTGACACACTTGGAAATACAAGCTTGTTTTCAGGTAAGCAGCTGGACCAGAGCTCAGCTGTCCTTGCTGGGCCTGCTCGGGAGGAATGGGAAGTTGTTTTCCAGAAAGTTAACTTAAGACCTCAATAAGCTGAAGTGAATGAACCCTACAGAAAAGACCAAAGCCATCAGAAGTCCAACCATTGTGGAAAGGGAAATGACACTATGGGACAAAGAGTCATTGGTGGGCTCCTGACAATGTCACGTCTGTCCCAAGGGGATTCTCCCACAGGTTTCCAAGTTGCCTGTGGGGTGAGAACCTTAAATACTCTCAACCGTCTCACCCCTGCCTCCTGGCTCTCTTTCCCAGTCACATAAGACTGGGAAAATTTCCAAGCTTGCTTTGTGTGCCGATCCTCTAAGCATGCTTATGGTTTGTTCTCTTTGCTCTTGGTTGAAGAGGGCATTTCTTTTCTTTGTCTCTCTGCAGCCTTTCCCCCACATTGTTGCCTTAGTCATTTATTTCTGACCTATAATTGGGCAGCATCATAAGGGCTTTCTTTGGCTCAGAGCAAGGAGGAGTTGCGTTAAATAAACGAAACTGGTCTCTAATTACTTGCGTGCTTATTGTGTATTAGCAGAAGTGGCTAGAATGTCAAGGAAGCTTTTGCTCAATGGCTTTCACTCTGGAGGGTTAGAGGTTATGGCAGCCCGGGAGGGCACTTGAGCTACACTGGGTTTTGTCACTGTTATTAACACAAAATAATGCAAGGGGAAGACTACAACTCATGTGCTCATGACCCTCCCATTCTAGAAACTCAAAGTAGTGAATCTAACTGGACCCACCCTTCTCAGAAGGTGATAGACGTTCTGGCTGGGACCTTCAGAAACCCACTCACACAGTGGCTTCAGGCAATTGCCCTATGGCTTGCTTGCCTTCTAAGGGCCTCCGTCTAGAGTCCCTTTCCTCTGTCACACCAGTAGCGGGCATCCTGGCAGGGACAAAGTGGAGAGAGGTCAGGTTGAAAGTTCTGGACTCCTGCTTGCCTGGTTTGTCCTCCGCCCCTACCGACAAGAAAGCAAACTGGAAGGGAGACTGGTGAAAAACCACTTGCTGGTGCCATTGCAGAGACCGATCTGGCTGGGAGTGGAGAAGTGATTCAGAGGTGGTGAAAAGGGGACTCAGAGAAATTTCCCGCCTGTGACTGGTCCATAAATTTCGGAAACCTTGGTGATCACCCCTATTAGAAAGGCAAAAATATGGGCCACAGTGAGGTTATTCCAAGTTCATCCTGAGACACTGGGGCAGTATTGAAAAATAAACTTCTGCCTCCTGATCCCGGTTCTACAATGCCGTTGGATGGATGAACCATCACCCTGAGCCTGTCACCCCACCAATAAATATAAGCAGATGCATCCACTTCCCAAATTCCTTTGCCTGCTCCTCTTACTTTAACTCAATGTCCATCCCAGACTAGAGTGCAGGACAACTACGTCAGGCAGTGAAAACTTTTGGGGGACCATGTGCCAGAAAGCAAGGTAGCCAAATGCAGTAGGTAGTAGAAAAAGACCAGGGAAACATCTGGAAAAAATACCAGTGTGCATAATTATGACAACAGCTCCCAGAAAGGTCTCAGCTTAAGGTTTCTAAGGATCCTCTTTTGTTATCTGTTGTACGCGCCCCCCCCCCCCCGTTTGCCCCAAAGCAAAGCAGACCTCTTTGCCCTGGCCTCTCCCCCCAACCATGGGTAACTCTCGATCCTCTGAATCATTAAAAAGGATGACTACTTTATAAATCTTTCTAGAGTTACTTTCTTATTTTTAATATTTCTTTGCTTCTAACATGCAGGGACCATCAACTTCCTTCTAATGATTTAAGACGGAATAATTAGCTAGCAGACCTATCTGAAAACAGATACCCTTAAGACGCAGTTCCTTTCTTTGATAAATGGTCGGGAGAACCTGCTCCGGGCTGTTTTTAAGGGAAACAACTCCTCTTTAGGAGGTTAAAACACATCCCTTGCCCTCCTCAGCCAGCGCTTGTGACAACCCCACCACGGTGAGACTGCCCATATTTAGATCAAACACCCAAGTAAAAATCTGAAGGAATGGAGGCTAATTCGAGAATGTAAGATCCATTAAACTATGCAAGTATGCATGAACTGGAAAAAGTGGATCTCATACCTAGTGCTATAGCCCTTAGCTGTTAGCAGGTGTGAGTCAGTCAGTTGTACAATTCATTTGTCTACCTAATTGCACCGAAGATAGGCTTTTACTTTGCCTATAACATCTCTAATGAGTAGGTTTTCAGTTCGATCTAACTAATTAATTCTTGTTAACTTCCTTTGCATTGCTGTTCTTTTAATTTAACCAGAGACAGCCCAGAGTTGCTACTAGTGTTTAGTCTCAACTAGATTACCCCTATTCATTAAGGGCTGTAATTGTTGGTCGTACCCTTCCGAGCGGTCATTACAACCTCTGGCTTGCATATTGAATAACAGCAATTTCCTGACTCCAACAGACTCTTGTGTGAGGGAGGAGAAAATGCTAATAAAGAAAGAATAAATGATTCTCCACTCCATTCAGGGCTGTGTAGATTTCTTTTGCAGCAGAAATTGTACCGAGGTGGTAAAACGGGCTCCTTGTAGGCCCCCTACCTCCACCCCGAGCGAAAACAATAAGAACCAAGTGAAGCATTCCCCGCTACTGTGATTACAGCATCCGTAAAAGTGATTATATGGCTGCTGTAATCAACTTCCATGAAAGCTGCCTGTTAGAGCTTCAATAATTACTCATTTCTGTTAACAGCTTGCTTTCAGTTTAGCACTTTGAGGCCAAGGGGGGGAAAAAACTAGGGGCATTTTAATAAAGGATCCCACTCACGTGGTATTTTTGGGGGGTAAGTGCTTGTGTGTGGGCAAAAAAAAAAATGCACATGTAAGTTTTTTTGTCCCTTTCTCAATAGCAGCCCCCTTTCATTTTAAGCTTAGATTCTATTTAACCAGCAAAAGCACAAGTTCATACAGGGTTCAATCATGTACTGAATGTTTACTGAAGGAGACACAATAGTTTAAATAAAGTGGTGGTTTTAAATATTTTACCCATTTCTTTAAACAAATTGCCAATCCTTAAAGTCTGTGCTGAACACATTTCAAAAGCGAAATACCACAAGGATCTTTCAATAAAATCTCTGCATTGAGTGTTTCTCTTGCTCTCCTACACTCTCCCCGGTCCTCCCTTGCCTGAGATGCCTTTTAGTATTTATTTTCTAAGGAGAGGGCACATTTGGGAGCCTCAGGTTGGCTCTAAAGGCCTTCAAATATTTGTTCTAAATGCCTCCGTTGGAGGAAATAAAGTAAAAGGAAAGATTATTTTAAGCCGAGTGACATCATTCCCTTGGGTGGGCGTGTTCTGGAGGGTCTGGGCAAAGTAGGATTTGGTGGACAGGGAAGTGCTTCAGATCCATTGAGCAGATCATGTCTTGTGTGCCTCGCTCAAGTCACACTTTCAGTCTTGCTAAAAAAAACAAGTTGCATGAATGTAATATTCCAAAACCCAAAACAACAGAGATGTTGTTTTTATCAAAGACCAAAAGCAAGGTTACTAAAGTACACGAGTTCTTTGAGTTAGGTTTGGTCATCATCCAATAAATCTACTCCCCTTCCCCCCAGACTACCCCCCCCCCCAAACAGACAATATGCAAAACCTTACAAGAGAAAGTTGGATTGTCAGTGCTGTATTGCCCTGCCTTCAAAGTTCAGATAATTTGGGAAGTCTTCAAAACTCAGACGTAGCTTCATACCAAATCTAAACTTTTTTTTGTTTTGTTTTATTCTGTTTCCCCACAACAAACAACATCTAAAATATATCAGATTCAAATTCTGGTGCCTTGAAAAAACTGCTTAGGAAAAAAATCCTCTGCAGTTGAGTTTTTATATTTCTCAAATGACTAAATGATAAGTGAGGAAATCATCTATTAATTTTTTGAAAACTGTGTGATCAAAATATCATTGAAGTGCCTTGGCAAAACAAAGAAAGTTGTGTTTTATCAGTAGTAATGACCCCACCGACTTTGATTTTACTTATTTTCTTTGAAGGGCTCAGAGGTCACCTATTTCAGGATTTCACTGCATTGTCGTATACAGCACGTAGCAAGAGGATAACTCATCTAGGAAATAAGTGTTCTTCAGCGGTACACATGACAGTGCTCAGCACAAGAATGGAGACCACATTTCTGAGACTTCCTGATTTAATAGAGTAAGGGAATGTGTTTTCATCTATCTTTCTTCATCGTTGTTCCACTGGTTCAAGTGGACTTCCATCTAAACTATGCCTCCCTGGTTGACATGTCTGCCTCTCTTCCTTCACAACACCCCCAGGTTTTGTTTCAGAGTGGAGCATCCTCCACCAGACTCTCTATCGATGCTCTTCACCCAGTTCCTGTCTCCACAGAAGTCCCACTGTGTGAAGAGGATAGGGGTGGGTTTGGGTGGGAAGTGTGGGTAGCTGGGTGGGAGTACACATTAGTCCAGGCTTAGAGCACTCAAAGAGATTTTCTCATTGGACGTTTAAGGCTATTGTTTCAATAGCCCTCCCAGCTCTTTGGCACTAGAAAGGATGTAGGACTCCTAAACCAAGTTTATTGTGCTGATCTTTTCTTTCTTAATATTTCCTTCCATATTGCCAAGCCATCATGGCCTCTTCCTATATTGGATTGTTCTATCATGTCGTCCATTAGATATTTTTCTGCATTTTTATGAAGAAGGAAAGACGAAACTACATAGTTGGAATACAAGTAAAAATAGGACAATCCCCTTTTATATACTTAATTTTTTTTGAGAAACAAGAATATAACTATTAATGGAGCTTTAAGATGATTTTTATTTATAATTATCTATGTAAAGTTACAACTCAAACATGAGAGAATAAGATTTTTGATTAGCAGCTTGGTAAAATTCACCATGTGTGGACTATAAGACAGTCAGTGTCTTTGAAAAGATTTGGGGGGGGGTGGGTATTTTTGGCTTCTGTATAAGACAACAATATTCTACCAAAATCTCAAGGAGTTGCCACCAGCATATAAACATCACGTTTATGCCATACAGGCTCAGAAACTTAGCATGTTGTATTCTTTGAGTGAGAAAAGAGATAAGGTTAGCCTTTGAAGTCAAAACAAGCAGAGATTTCCCTGGGTGGTTCTTCCACAAAGATCTGTCCATCATAGTTGGGTCCTATAGTTTCTAGTTTAGTGTTTCTTCTGTTTCTAAACCCTAGTGCATCTGTCTCTCTTTGTTTATGTGATATAGTACCACCCATGTGTCTCCAATAATAGAGTTATTCAATGGGATTCAGGTCTTTTGAGCCAGGACATCCAGGAAGACAAGTAATTTGGTGATTTTCTGAGATAGTGTATTTTTAAGACATGAAGATTGGCTTTAAACCTTTTAGTAGGAGGAAATGATTAAGAAAGATGGACCTGGTGGTATTGAGAGACAGTGGTATGTTAGTGCTGTAGCTTCTGGCTACCTTATCAAGTGACAGCGTTAGATAAATCTCTGCCTCCCAATCACGCACTCCACCAAATACCAGGATTCCCTGGTTGTTGGGAGCTGGGCATGAGGAATAAAGGCTACAAAGATTTCAAGAGTGAATCTATACACAATTAGTCATTTCACTTGCAAACTGACAGCACTAGAGTTAAATAGTTGGTATAATTCTTGCTTAATATCTGCAAATAGTTGGTATAATACCTTGCTTAATTCTTGCAAAATAATATCTTTCTGATATCTTTTCAATCCTTTGTTGTCCTGGGAATTGGTTGAACTACAGGTTGCTCCCAATTCGGAACACCTATCACAGTGCCTCATGCTTCTAAAACACTTTCAATAAATACTTGTTTCATTTGGTGGTGTTGATTTTTTTTTTTTTACATTAATCAGAATACTTACTTTTGAAAGAACTATCTTACATGCAATTTCTTTTTCTACTGGAGCCTCTCAACTTTTCAAGAGAAGGAGGTAGAATTTAAAATAATTTCCCTTTGGCTTTAGATGGGCAGAAATGTCCAGGGCCTCACTAATGTGGAGAAGGAATGACAAGTGTCTTTTAGAAAGCTAGACCTTATTTTAACATTACCTATCTAATTTTAACATGGCATCCTTGAGTTGAGCATCCAGAACTATCCTTGTATTAATGGCCCTGACATTTTGTCCCAAATCCCTAAAAAACTATTATATCTCTCCTACTTCATGAAAAAAAATATTTGGCTAAGGTTATCATATTATGGTTATTATATTATCATATATCATTATCTCCCAACACTTCAAGATATTGCTTTTATAACTGTGGCTTAAGACTGAGATTTAATACTAAAGGATAAATGAATATGTTAATGACATTGATGTTGGTGAAAGTGTGGCTAACGGGACATGCTCATATCCCATTGGTGAGAGTGTATGTATGTTGATACAACTTCTTTGGAGGATAATGAGGCAGACTCTATCAAAATTTAAAATATACATACTTTTGAACCATAAGGCTCCCTCTAAGGAGTATTCTGCAAAAATTTTTGTATAGGTGTGTACGAAAATGTGTACATTTTTGTACAAGAATGCTTACTATAGGGGTGCCTGGGTGGCTCAGTGAGTTAAAGCCTCTGCCTTCAGCTCAGGTCATGATCTCAGGGTCCTGGGATCGAGCCCCACATGGGGGCTCTCTGCTCAGGAGGGAGCCTGCTTCCCCCTCTCTCTCTGCCTGCCTCTCTGCCTACTTGGGATCTCTCTCTCTCTCTCTCTCTCTGTCAAATAAATAAATAAATAAATAATCTTAAAAAAAAAGAATGCTATCTATAGCATTACTTGTATTACAAAAAACATTGGAAAACAAATTGGAGACAACCCAAATGTTCACCAATAGGAGAAAAGTACTGCCGACTGAAAATAAGCAAGTTGGTGAACAGAATGTACAGTCTCTTTCCATGGATAGTTTAAAACATACCTATGTGCATTGACGAGGGTCTAGAGGAACACAAATTTACAAAGATACTTGGGGAGTAAGTATGAAGAGTCTGGGAAGCAGATTGTACTTTTGACTTTATATCATTTTGTATTGAGTAATTCTGATTTAATTTTGTTTAACAAGTAAGTGCTGCTTACTATTAAGAATATAATTTATTTTTCAGGATCAAATGAATAAAGTCATGGGGAACTTGCAGTTTTAAAATCTCTAATTTCATTATCCATATTTTAAATAATGAAAATATTAACAATTATTAAAGTAAATGACATTCAGATTATTGGGTTCTGGATTAAAATGAGAAATGTAAGACATGTAAGACATTTTGAATATCAGAATAGAGCCCATCTAGGAAATGGGCTTTTAGAATGATTTATCAAACACATTATGCAGCTAGATTGGCTCTTGGGGTTAAACAAGCAGACATTCTCTTAGGTCAGCTTTTAAAAACTGGTTTATTCTGGGAGATAAACATAGACTAGAATTTAAACTGAAATTTTAGGAACTGAAGAGTTTCTGGAGTCAGGTTTCTGTCCTCTCTGTGTCAGTATACTTTTATTTGTAAGTAGAAAGAGCCAATCAAAGTGGCTTAAACAATAAAGGAGGCTGAGTAGTTTCAATTTTAAAAAAAGAGCTGGGAGTTGGGGGGGGGGGGGTTCAGAGCCTGGCAGGGGCGGGGGGGGGGGGACGGGTGGAGGCAGAGCTTCAGAAAAGGCCCCATCCAGCAGCTTCAAAACAGCACAGAAGACCCAGGGTCTTTTTGTCTCTGTGTCGCTGCTGTTCTTTTCATGGTGTCAGCTTTTTTTTAAGGTTGACCAACTTTGATTCCAAAATGGTTACTAGTGGCTCTCAGAAATGGTCTTTGCTTATTTTTTGCAGAGAGGAGACAGAAGGATTCTTTTCTAGCATTTACAGCCAAAGTCCTGATATACGCCATAATTGCTTAGACCACATTCCTCCCCCTACACCCATCACTGTGGCCAGTTGAGAGCTTGTTGGCTTAGCCTAGGTCACTGTTTCACCCTGATAGTGAGGATGGAGTCACATGCTCAGGATTACATAGTTGCCAAACGGAAGTGGGGTTGCTAAGGAGAGAATCAATGTGGGAAGACAACCTGCAAGTGTTCAATGTGGTCTCCCAAAGTATATCTGCCCCTCCTAGGCCATCTGCTCCATTCTCTTGTCTCCACCGACCTGTTTCCCCTGCTTACCATAGTTTTCGTTCCTTCATAACTTCAGTTTATCTTGGCAATCGTGCCTTCTCTCTGCTTAGTCCCCACTTCTACCGGTAATATTGTGACTTTTCAGTTTCAGCTCCCATGGTGCTGGAAAATTATTTTTATCTTTCTTAATTCATGTCTCAAAATTGGCTCAGTTCATCTTTTGAACCAGCCTATATGTATTGACAAGCTTGCAGATTGGCTGTTCTGAATCAGGCATCTGTCCCTGGTCTAATGATCTGTAAATGAGGGGTAGAGTTTGGATAGTGCCGTCACATGTTGGACCAGTCACATGGTCCAACACATGGCTACTTGAGTAAGAGAGACTGGGAACCAAGCGTTTCCCGTGGGTGAAAGTGCCACTGAGGCACATGGTCTCAAAGGTTGAGCAATAAAAGACTACCTCTTCTTATTGGACTTTTGCTATAGATACATTTAAACAAGAGCCAAATTTTATATGAAGAAATATAATTGTACCCTTTGTGAGTTTCTTCCATGGCCTGTATTATATTTATTTGCAAATTGAGACTTACCTTTGTCTTTTGAAAGTTGAGTTTTGGAAAGAGCCAGAAGTTATTTAGAGCCATTTCTAATTAAAGATAATGAAGATAGGTATTATAAATTTGTCAAAAATGAGGTGTGACTATAAAAAAGAGAGGTAAATTATCTTTTGTGGTTCATAAACTGACCCTGGAGGCAATTCCAAGAGGAGTTTTAAAAGTGTTTTGAGCAATGACAGCACATTAAATAATTGTATTATTCTCCTGAGGTGATTGGTTCATTTGAAGGACAAAATTTAGATATTTGTTCAGGTTGGTGAGCGTGTGTGTGGGTGTGTGTGTGTCTTATTACATCGTGATTAATCTTCATTTCATAATCTTTCACTTCAGGACTTCATTTCAGTGAGGGAAACACTGATTTGAATCTAAGTTCAGGAAGGGCTAATACTCAGTAGGTGGCTCTGGTACAGTGGCATTGGACGTCCATAGCTGTGACCCATTCCAGTTCCTACATGTATTGGTAAATATCAATAAAGAGTTGAAAAATATTTTTAATATCATCCCTGACTGGGACTCCTGACATCCACAATTAACTCCCATGCAGCAAAGGGAAGGCTGATGGACTGTTTTGTGGGACACTTACACACCGCAGGAAAACTCAGAGGCACGAGTAAGGTCATGACGAATCCAGAAAAGGTGTGCAAAAGGTGAATTCAGATCACTTGTGTCTGTTCTCTAACGCCCGGTATTGTTATTTTCAACATGCTTCCAGAAGATGTTGGATTTCTTAAGATTTCCATTAAGAATTAAAGATACTTGAGGACAACAATTTAAACAGCATGGTCTCCACCGATGGGCAATCAATGAGTGTGTGCTCTTTGCTGAGTTCTTCCTGTAGAGACCTGGGGGATGTGGAAAGTACAGTATGACCCTCCCCGCCAAGGAGTTTACTCCATTAGGGAGTGGGGGTGTTTCACTCCTGGAGAACCATGTAGAGAACTGGCCATCTGCCAAAATTATCTAGAATGATGCCTTCTTTCTTTCTCATATACTGATATCCATTCCCTCATGTACTCCCTTTTATTATCCATCCATTAACATGAGGCAGGAAAGGGTGCTCAAATATTAAGGCATTGTATCTACAAGACCCATGTAAGTGGTGAGGTTATTACTATGACATAATAAGATATCAGAAAAAGAATAATTCAGACCCACATTTGAATTCTGGACCTGGCAGCTACTCACTGTGTTGCCTTGAGGAAAGCCCCTGGAAAGTTCTTCACTTCTTTTCAACCTCTGTTTCGTCATCTGTGAAAAATAGATAATATCAAATGAGATGATGCATGCAAAGCACGTTTATAGTGTAACTCTTACAGTTCCAGGTAAAACATAAGTAATCAAGAAGGGCATTTCTTTCAATCCAATGGAACCCCTGCTGTCATTTGTCATCTCCATTCCTTCAGTATTGGTGTAGGTCCTTCTGTGTGCCAGGAACTCTCTTCCATGTGGGGGTAAGGGTGGATAATATGCTTTTACAACCCATTCTAATTCCACAGATATCGATCTTTACCCTTCATCATTGCCCCTAAAGTTAATTTTCACCTGCTTTTATCTATAAGAAAATATTGCAGTGCTTTTCCTCAGAAGCCACAGTTTCCTTAAGGATGACTCTGAGCCTGGCAAGGACCAAGGTGTCACTAGAGATGGTATGTGTTGGTGGGGGGCAGGGGAGTGAGACAGCTGCAGGATACAGACCCAATAACCGGGTATCCTAAATTGATAACTTATAATTGATCCAGAAGCCTCATCCTATACTTATCCTGAAGTCCTCATCTATGATCTATTGCTTAATGAAAGAAGAAATTAATTAATTAAGAATAAGTGCAAGGAAGCCCAGGGGTTCAATTTTAATATAAAATAAGTAGCTTATATCTAGCCAAGTGGTTTTAACAATGCAGTTCAACCACAGGCAAAAAAGTCTTGAAAAGCAAGTCCTACGCCAGAGGGATGTGTGTCTGAAGTCTTTTCCTTTACCACCTGAACTGTTTTCTCTGTGGTTAGTTGAAAATCACAGACACGAGGTCCTGGTCTTCAGTTCAGTTCCTTCTGGGGCCCTCAACACCATTCTGGTTCATGGCCAGAGTTTAAATTCCGAACTCCAATTATCCATTTTGCAAATCCTGCCACTGGTCACGATGTTATCATTTCTCTTCTAGTACTGGTTTCATTGCTTTGGTTCTATTTGTTTTCATGACTCCTTCCTTTACCAAACTATGAACTCCTCGGGATTGTGTATTACTCATTTTTTGTTTCTGCAGAACCTAGTACAGTGTCTAGATGGTCCGTGATTGTTTATTGAACAAATGAATCAATAAAAGACAAGGGAGAAGAGACAACTATTCCTGACTCAAGCAACAAGTCTATTACCACAATTATTAGAAAACTCTGTATTGCAAAAATCAACCAACTTTCTTTTTCACAGTTATGGGTTGAGATATCACCTCCACAGTGAAGAACAACTCATTGACATGGAGTCTGTTTTAGTGTCCTGGTTAGTTCTATTTCCAGGTGAAACTTTCGGAAGCCCCCTTTAATGCTGCTTCCTGTTCATAGGGCCCCAGGTCATTCCCCCCACATAGTGACACCATCTCATTAGTTTTGCAGAAAGGTGAGATTTACAACTTCTGTAGGAGTTTTCCTGTACAGGGTAACAGGGAAGGAAGCTGTAACTGCTTGAATTAGCACAACATATTTGCTTTCCTTCTGGCTACCATAAATTCTTAGGATGACACAGAATCAGCATTTCAGATGATTATATCTGGCTTGTAAATTGTCCTCCAAATTGTCACCTCTTTTTCCCCTAACCCCACCTGGAGGACTTAGCTATAAGAATGGTCCTGACCTCTGGCCTTAGAGTTAAGGTTAATGGATAGAAAGGTCACATGACCTGCTGTTTATTTCAAGTTATGTCTTAGGAATTCTACTAGGTGCTTTCAGAAGTATTTGATTTTTTTTTTTTAACTAGAAGACTCTGTGTTATCAAGATCTCTGTTATAAGACTCTGCCCAAGACCCTTCCAAAAATGTTAAAGCTTCACTTAGCTCATTGGAAACTAAACTATCTAAAGGATAGTTTAGATATCCTACTGATTACTAGCAATAGGTAGGTCACAACTGGTCTTGGAGCTCAAGAAAATTCTAAGCACTGCACTCTGAATAATCAATTATGATCTCTTCAGAACAAATATTTACTTATTGGTTAATCCAGTTATGGTAAAGGACCAAGAGGGAAATAAATTTTATTTTAATTTCAAGATGGAAAAGTAAACAGATCCTTAAATATCATGTTTCTGTGGACATTCATAATTGGGGAGTGGTAGACTTTTGGCTGAATGTCTATATATTTCTTAAAGACTACCAAAAGGAATCTTTCTGTAGTAGGACACATTTAAAGGACCTAGGTGATTGTAAGCTGTCCACTAAGGTTGACATCAATAAGTAATCTAGAATGATTTATAAAGCACATAGGAAAATGTAGGTAACTTCTCAAAACATCAGCTAATTCAATTTTGTCCCAAGTCAGAAGCTGATAGGTAGGAAAACTTCATAAAGCTTTTTGGGGAAAAAGATGGCATTAATGTTTTCCAATAAGACATCTTGGAGAAGTCATGAAATTAAAGAATGCTTCCCCAGTTCCTTCTTGGATGCTGGGGAAATATGCAAAGCTTCTTGAAAGTTTTAGAGTCAATCATGAGCACCAAACTGAAAAAACAAACAAACAGGAAGACATAGGTGACATTCTGAATAATTCTTAAAAGCACTCAGGATAATTAATGTCATTCCTAAAGAAACTATATGCTAAACTCTGGTAAAATTTTTTTTTACTTCATCTGTCTCTTCAATTTCAACAAGATGTGATGTCAACAAGAACTCAGATACCACTCTTTCACCTGGGGCAGAGTTTAGAGAATTAGCTTCTTTTTTGAGTGAACCAAGTAGGTCACTTCACTTCTCTGAACCTCAGTTGACTATAGAATGTGTCTCCAAGCCTCCCCTCACCCCCTTCGGCTTACAAGGGGCCTTGGACAGTCATACCCTCTGGCTGAATTCAAAACATCTGAGTTTAGATAGATATATAAAAGGAAAAGAACAGTTAAACTCTTTTTTAGTTAAAGGAAAGAGGAAAGGAAGGAAGGAAGGAAGAAAAGAAAGAAAGAAGGAAAGAAGGAAAGAAAGAAAAGAAGTTTGCTTGTTTATAGACTTCCTGGGGCTACACATTGTATCTCTTTCCCCAGTAATGATCCTGTGGAGGAAAAGAGTGACATTTGGACTAGCTCACCTCTTATGCCCCTGTTCTCACCTGAGCGTTTTCATTCTTGTTTGGCAGGGAGGGATCCCTGAGGATCTATCTTGCTATAATTGGATTTCAAAAGACTAATAATCCAAGCAAAGCCATATAGGTTGGGTCCTACTTTTGAACCCCTTGAATGCTATGCATTTAAATACATTTATTATCCCAAAGAAAAACGTTTGCTCGTCGCAGCCTAGCAATGTTTGCCTCTATTGTGGTAGATAGACACTGTCTTAACTTAAGAAAATATTTAGAAATCTTTTCTTGCTTTGTCATGTAGAAATTATTGTTTTTTTTTAAATCTGACTAAATAGGACCACAAAGTGAACAACTTTTAGTATCACTTTGTTTTGCCTCTAAAACAACATTCAATCTCGGAGAGATAAAGGCAGAAAGACTTTAAGTCACTTGCCCAAGTACCCAAGTTACTTCCTGTTAGAAGCCAGAAGTGTCTCCAGTTAGGGGATGAAGAAGTCACAGCTATGAAAGGTACAGCATAGGGAATATAGTCGATGGTATTGTAATAGGCTTGTATGGTGGTGAGTGGTAGCTATACCTGTGAGCATAACATAAAATATGATGTTGTTGAATTACTATGTTGTACACCTGAAACTAATGTAACACTGTGTGTCAACAGTACTGAAATTTGGGAGGAGGAGGAGAAGGAGGGGGAGAAGGAGCGGGAGAAGAGGGCCAGGAGATATCTTTTGTCCTATTTGCATGTATGTATGCTCTTTTTAGGGTGAGAGCAGGCCTTAGGAGGGTTTTCCTATTATTATTACAACTAGGCTATAGCGTAGGTTCAGTAAACTCAACATATTTTGGTATAGGATTTTTATAAAGTTCAACTGTTTGGTTGCCTCCAGAACACGCCTTCCTCCTCTTCCTCCCTCTAATTTTCATTTTGTGAAATGCGTGCTTCTTAGGAAACAGTTTCCTTTCCTGACTTCAGAGTTAGAGCCTGTCACCTAGGGCAAGCCCGTGAATGCACGCCCTTGACCAACCTCAGTGATTGAAGAGGGTCCATGTGACCAAAGCTGGTCTAATCAGAGGAATATTAGGATTTGCTAGAAATGCTGAAATAGTGTTTTGTTTTTTTTTCCCGGATCAGAAAGAGGAAATACATAGGCCCAAGAGATTGGTGATATCACTTGAGCACTACAGGAGGAGTCGTCTTGAGAATGAAGTGACATCACCAAAAGACAGAACAGAAAAACAAAGAAGTACTTGGTGACAGTGTTGAGTGACTGGATTAAGCCTCCCTTGATATTCGCCATATTTCTGGGTTTTTCACTTATAAATCATAAATCCCTCCCTTCTTTTTGTTTAGATCAGTTTGTGTTTTCTTTAACTATAACTGAATGTATTTTGACTGATACAGTAATAAGAATGAGAAGGCAAAGTGGCTATAGGGTAAGGGTAGGACTGGGAGTCAGTTATGAATTTACCATGAGCATGACATTAACTGGGTGTATCTCCCTCACCCAAGGGCAGATATCCTAAACCTTTGCTCTTCAGAGATAAACATGAAATCTCTAAAATCTCTACCCTCATAAAAATAAGCATAAATATTTCTTGTTTTGTTGTATTGAGATGATTAAAGTCAATGTTTTTGTGGGGAAAAAGAGCTATTCGTGTGTGTGAGTATGTGTGTGTGTGTGTGTGTGTGTGTGTGTGTGAGCACAAGTACAGATGGAGAACGACATGTTACTGGGGTAAATACGTGAAAATTCCAGTAGATAGCAGAGAGGAAGCCTGCAAGGGAATAGCATTGGCCAGAGGTTTAGGATCAACTAATTGGAGATCTGAGTTATGCCGCAGAATTGAGTGAAAACTAGAGTGTACAGTATATGAAATTAAAAAAAATTAATAATTCTATTTACAGATAAATTGCTATTTTTAAAATCTCTTTCACTGGGGAGATTTTTAAAAAGACAAGAGGGTCAAAAGTCAAGTCATTTATCAGGCATCTAAAACAATGTTTCCCTCCTTCTCTGAGGGCAGGGTCACCAGAGCAATTTAAGCAGAGAAAAAGGCAAAGCCCGGGGCCTGTGAGGGTCTGAGGAATGAACGAGAGCTGTCAGAGGCATGCACAAATGCAGAAAGCTTTGCCTTCCTCGGCATTTGTGAAACCTGATGGGATCGTGCTCATAACCAGAATGCAAGCAGTCCTATCAGGGCATTAGAATTCAAGAAAGCTAATTTGGGGGAATTAAAAAAAAAAAATCTAGTGAGTATGGTATTGAAGGAGGGAATACTAAAGCCCAGGAGAAGGGTAGGCTGCTGGAGTATCCACCATAATTAAAGCAGATTACAATTGCTCTGAGAAAAGAAGAACGTAAAGAGTAAGAATATCCAACGTGCCTGATCAAGACTGATGGGACAGAGGCTCTGTAATGGCAGTGAGGAAATTGGGAGGGAACCCTAGAGAAATTTCTCATAATACCTATTCTTTTTTTTTTTAAAGAGGAAATGATAATTATGACAAAAACCGGAATGAATAAGCTGAATAAAGTAGCTAAGTTGAAGAAGAGGCATTTGTACCTCATATGGGAAAGCAAGCAAGACCACTAGCATGAATCCCAATCAGCGAGGTAATACTCTGTTTCTGAAGTCTTTTAAAACGAGGGGCATGAAAAAATACTTTAAAAATCCTGACACCTCTGTTAGAGTCACAAAACAGGAAAAAATTTTGAACAAGTACACTGACACATTTGGAAATCAACAGATCTAGATGACAGACGCGGGTGGCTGTTAAGGAAGATGGGGGACAAATTTAGACCCACTGATTTTTTTTCTCTCCCCAGGGAGTGGGAAAAGGAGTGTGGAGGTTTTAAATCTGCTTTGATACTTTCCCTTCCTTTTAATTCTAAAGGAAATACATCAAAAAAAGTACCCCATGCTTTCTACCTTAACGATAAGTAAAATAGAACACACTGGTCAAGCCATTAATGAAAACTGAGGGGTGTTAATGAATCAGCAGACATGGGAAATGCTGAAAGATGGAATGATTCTCTACAAGACTATGGAGATCAACCTGGAAAATACTCCCTGAAAGGCCTAGCAATACTATCTTAATGATATTAAAAGTTGTCCTATTGAATTCGACATGTTTGTCAATGTGACGGAAGCATCACTCATAGAAAGGGCTGTGCAGCAGATGTCCTCAGCAGGTCCCCCTGATGGTCTCAAAGAAGAAAGCGCATACATTAATGGGCTGCCATCTCTTGTTTTTGGACCGGCCGTGATGTACGGAGTGCTGGCTAACCTTTACGGGAGATTCCTACCATCAAGAAGTGTGCAGTCTAGTTGGAAGCAAGGTAACACATCCATAAAAGTAGCTAACCGTGCAAAGCTATAAACAATAAGTGCACTTCAGACTCAGGAGGCTAAAGCACAGGTGGGAACCAGAGCTGAGGACTCGGATATAGGAGACCACAGAATTCTAGGCAGGAGTAGAAAGCCAGAATTATCCAACATTTGTATTTTTTTTAAAGGATGAGTTATGAGACAGCAAGGAGTTTATCTATCTTCCTTGAATAGAATTCAAAAGTGGGTACTGCCCTCTCACCAAACAAAGAAAATTATTTGAAAATGGATTATAATCCTGAAAGTGAAATATAAAACTTTAAGAAGAAAACATGAGAAAATATTGTCTTATTTTCATGATTTGGGGGAAGGGAAAGGATTTCTTAAACTGGATACACACAATTCTAACTGTGCAATAAAATACTGACACATTGAACTATTTCCATCAATCAAAAGTTTCCATTAAGAGAAGAGACAAGCCACAGATTTAAAGAAGATATTTGCATACCTATATTTATATATACATCTATTTTTAATATATGTAAAATATATGCTAATGAACTCATATCCAAAATACTTAAAGACCTTTTACAAAACAATAAGAAAAGGCAATTGTGCAATAAAAGACATGGGCAAAAAACTTGAATAGGCACTTATTAAAAAATGATATCCAAATGGTTAATATGCACATGGAAAGGAGGTCAGTAGGATTTATGAAAAGGAAACTAAAATTTCAGTCATAGTGAGATACTACTACACACTTACCAGATTGGCTAAAAATAAAAGGACTTACAAGGCTCTAGTGTATACAAGTACAATCTTTACCAAGTGCTCTAAAGATCTGGAATAATGGAATTTTTATGCAGTGCTTGCTGGTTGGAATATAAATTGTTTCAACTAGTTTGGAAAACCATTAGTTTCTATGAATCTGAATACTCATATACCCTATAACTCAGAAATTCTACTCCTAGTAATATACCTAAGATAAATAAGTGCTTATATTTACAAAAGGACATATCCAAGAATATTCGTTGTAGTTTTATTCATTATAGCCAAAGAAAGAGGAAACTATTTGTCCATCAATTTAAAAGAATAAATTAGTAAATTAGATTATATTCACATGATGGAATATTATATGTATTGAAAAAGAGCATACAACTCTATAGTGGTATTTACATTATGTTGATTGAAAGAATAACATTCATTGAAGGAAGCTGGACACAAGAGTACACATTGTACAATTACATTGATTTAAAGTTCAGAACAGGCAAAATTAATCTATGGTAGTAATGCTCAGGAGAGCTGCACTTTAGGAAGCATAGTCTAGGAAGTGAATGAGGGAGGTTTCTGGGGGAACTAATAATGTCCTGCAACTTGCTTTCAATAATAGTTTCTCAAGTAGATACATATGTAAAAATTTATTGAGTTGTACACTTAAGATTTGTCTTATGTCATTCACACTTCAATTAAAAGGAGGGTAATGGAAAATAAAATTGAAGGGGAAATTAAATGAGAAGAACATCTATAAAGTGTCTCATAAGAGATAATATATATTTCTCTTTTTTTCTACATCCTTTCAGGACATGGCGGTCAGACTGTGGAATATGGTCAAATAGCAGGATGACGAATATGGATTCTATTTTAGGCAGTAAGAAGCACTGAAAACTTTTTGGGAATAATTGATAGTTTAGGAAGATTAACTGGGTAGATACATGCAAGAAAATAATTGGAAAAGAGAGGAAGAAGGGAGGTAGAGAGAGTCACTCAGAAGTAGCTAAGAGGAGTGCCTGGCAGGCTCAGTCAGTAGAGCATGTGACTCTTGATCTTGGTATCATGAGTTCGAGCCCCACGTTGGGTATAGAGATTAGGAGGAGGAGGGGGAGGGGGAGGAGGAGAAGGAGGAAAAGAGAAGGAGAAGGAGAAGAAAGAAGAAGAAGAGTGCATGAAAGTCAGCTTTCCAAGTGTAGGGTGCAATAAGCAATCAATTTTAATTTTTCAATAAAGTGATTGAAATCCTATGTGCATTTATTTTCAGGAGGTTCAGTATTTCATTTTTGAGGTCCACCTGCCTCTGCATTGCCCAGTAATTAATCCTGAGGGATTGTACCTTGGGAAGGATGATGGAACCATTCCATACTTCAGCCGCAAGATGTCACTGTTGAAGACTAGTCCTGCACTTGCATGGATGCAGTGGGGCCTGCTTGCCTTTCCTGGGGAATCAAAATAATAGATTTTTCATTCAGTGTCATTTGAGTAGCCATTTTCTTCTTCAAATCTTCTTCAAATGTTTCAGGGTGGCTAGATCCAGAGGGCCTTCTACACATAGGTACAGGCTGTGCTGGAACCAGTTTTCCCACCCAACCCTTGGATGTGCTGAGCTCAAGTCATGAGCCAGGCCCCTTATTCCTATTGGTAGATTTTTCTTCAGGGTCTTGGGGACCTCTCCCGTCAATGGACCTTGGACAGAGAAGCTCTAGTCTAATATGAGAACTATCCATCACCTTGAATCTCAGAGAATCAGAGAGCCTTGATATTATTACCAAAATTGGTCAATTCCATTTCCAGAACTCTCTATACTATAGAATGCCAGAAGGTACCATCTTTCCCAAGCCACTATTTTTCACTATGGGCCTTTCCCTATGGCAGTAGGTCTTCCCCTTCTCTTCCCACATTTTCTTAACAAAAGAGGCTCACTTAAGTGAAGTCCCTCACAATGATGAAAACCTGCCCCCAAATAATTTGATGTTTTCATCTGTGAGCAGATGAGCAGTTGAAATAATTTCTAAAATTCTACTTCACCAGGTAAGCAGGGCGTTATATAAATAGACTTTGTTAAAAAAAATAATAAATCAAAAATCAAAAAACCTGAACTAAGCTCATCTATTTCCATTTAGTTTATCATAAGTGATTAAAAATTATGTCTCCTATGCTAAAACAATAGATGACATATTTTAGATAAAGAACAAATTAAACTAGGATTTAGATTCAGCTATTTAAAGAGGTTAAAAGAAAAACAAAGTAAGCAACAGGAATTAATATGTACAGATAGGACAGAGGACAAAAACTTGGAGCTGGAAAAACTGAGTTCAAATCCTGGCTCTGATCTTATATAGCTTATTAATTTCTCCGAGCCTCCATTTTCACATGTAAAAACAAAATATCTTCCAAGAGTTGGTGGGAGGATTTGATGAGAAAAGGCCTATGAAAACATGTTTCACACAGTCAGTCCTATAGCAAGACCTTAGTCAAACTGAAATCCGACTTGAAGCAGGAAAGGAAGCTTTCTAATGGTTGGGTCTCAAAGTCAGTAGTAAAGTTTTATTTGTTTATTCATTTGCCTTTGTTAGTGATTTGGAAAATGAACCAACTCAGATAAAGATGACAGTAAATTGTGATGTTGAACTTGTGAAGTAATTATGGAATAATTGTCATAGATAGCTTTAGAAGAACATAAATTGCTCTGACTCAGTGATCACTTGCTTAGGCCCACCATAGGTACCTTGGGTACCATTTTCTGAGGTAGCAGAAAATGCCTCAGAATTAGAATAATTAGAAATAGCCCTTTAGTCCTTGGGACTCAGTGCAGGAAACAGACTTCTATCTTGTAAAAGCCTGGGCTACCGTATCTGCATCTACCTTAGTACCATAAGGAAAAGGAAAATGCAGATTGGATCCAGATCAGGAAAATTCCAGATGGTTATTGGGACAAACTGATCAAGAAGTGGTTAAAGAAGTCTGTGTATCTGTGCTGAATGGTGACAGGGGTCTAGGCAGTGGAATATGACAAAAGTCTTCAAGTGTCTGGTGCGGGGATACAATATATTAACTGAATAAAGGAAGAATAAAGCCCACCTGACAGAAAATAGCATTACTAGGGAAGAAGAACCAGACTCTGGCTAGAAAACACTTAGACTTGAATTTAGGAGTAAAATAGACTCTTTGACAGTGGGGACTTCATTTAGGAGTAAGAGTATAGAAAATAGAAAAATCACTCACAAAAAGGTGGATAATCACCATTTCCCAGAAAATCTTGAAATTATTTCTATGCTAAATGGAATTTGGGGAGCTATGCCTCTCATTTACCTCTCATTTCTGGTTTTTTGTTTGTTTTGTTTTCTCTTTAACTTGGAAACACAAATGGTTTGGTTTTTCCTCCTTAAGGTATCATGAGAATGATTTAAAAGGTGTCACCAGGGAACCTGGGACTCAGGAGTGGTGTATGAACTTTGCTTTTATAGTCTCTCTGGAAAAGAAAATTGTAGTGAAGTATTTCTCTTCCTGCTCCAAATGTGCATACCTCTTTCCTTCATTGTACAAGTAAACAAAGAGAAAAGAGTTTCTCTTCTTGCTTTAATTCTTGAAGTTCTCAATATGAAGTAAATGATCCTATTAACATCTTCTCTTCTAAAGGTCTTGACCTCCACCCTACCTCAGCCCCTCACTCCCACAGGTAGTCTAGACCTTATCACTATAATAGCTAAAACCCCTGGATAATCTCATTTCCAGGCATTCACTATCACTTCTTATCTGTGCAGCTGACTCTAGCTGGTCCATCTCCAACAATTCTTTAACCCTATTGGGATCTCTGATTCACTGATAGTACCGGCTTCTCAGTATCCCTCTCCCCCTTGATGACCTCCCCTTCCTCACTGCCTCGCTTAAATTCCATGTTCCTAATCATTCCCTCGCTCACACCCTCACTTTGCCCCATCTCTGGCATCTCTCCTGCAGTCTGTTTTCATTGTGAGGCTACAGTGCTCTTTTTAAAACTTATGTGAGGTAAGTCAATTCCTTGATCAATTACTCCAATGGTTCCTTATTTTTTTCTGATCAAAAAGCCAATGGCTGCAGTGAAAAAGCTAAGCTTGGTATTTTTATATAAAGACAGGATTTTCAAATGGGAATGAATGCTCTCTGCTTGGTAGTTTTCTTGCAGAAACAAATGAAAAAGGTTTTTAGAGGAAAGCACCCCTGTTTAGAGCTGTTTGATTCCAAGAGATGAAAATCACTTAAATATGAGCCCACAATTAAAAAACAAAAACAAAACCCTCCAAACACAGAGGAAAACCAGTTACGATAATTCACCATGAGCTGAAACAACAAAAATCAAGAGTCTTAAGGACTTCAGAGATTAAATTGCGTGGTGTGCAATATAAAAGTATACAAAAAGTATATGTAATATTTAAGGAAATAAAGATCATAAAAATGAGTAAATTTCCAAGAGTCCTTAAAAATCCCTTGAAAATTTTTGGTAAAATGAAAACAAAAACAAAAAAAACACCCAAAATTTATGGATAAAAATAATATTAGAAACAGATAATGATGAGTAAACAATTAGTAAATGGAAATGTAGATCTGGATAAATTATTAAAGTTTTTCAGAGACACAAAAAGATAGAAAATATGAGAGTGGTTAAGAGTCACAGGAGACAGAATGAGAGTCACAAAGAGAAAATAGAATGAAGGGGTTGTAATAATGAAAGAGTTAACAGCTTGGAATTTCCTGGAACTGATAAAAGAGATGAATCTACAAAGGAAGCAAAATCATAGCTAGCTGTATAAATAAGAAACATCTACATCTACATGTACCACAGTACATTTGCAGATTATCAAAAACAAACAGAAAACTCTTACCAACAACAAGTGAGGGAAAAAATACCCGGAAAGGAATGACAATTTTACTGACAGCAGACTTTGCATCAGCAATAGTGGATACCATAAAAGTAGGAGGGGGGAGTGGGGAAACACATAGAACTGTGTACCTTACAAATTATCTTTTGAAAAAATGAGAGCTTGTAGTATTAGCAAATCTTCATTAAACGGCTTTCTAAAGAACATTCTCTTCTCTTCAAGGAGAATAAAAATGAGCCCAGGAGGAGTAGTCGCACTCTAAGATAAAAAGGTAACAGGCAACTTATCAAACGCATAGATTAACTTTAAAAAGCATGCTTTCTGTCGGTATAAATTAATTTAAAAATAAGAATTAATTTATAGAGTTCAAAAGACATAGGATTAAAATACTGGGCAGTACCAGCATGAGAGTCATGGGGCAAGTCACAGTAAAAATGTTCTAAGATCTTCATATTATTCAGGATAAGACATTATTAAATTGATACTTCATTAAGTTAGCATGCATGGGAAAAATTTTAAGAGTGGACTTAAAATTATAGAAATAGCATGCATAACTTTTAAACCCATAAGAGGGACAATGTAATAATAAACACTAACCTTTTATTAACATAAATAATACATTTACAATAAAACATTTAACATTTATTAACATAAATAATATACATTTAACAAATAAACAAATTAACTCTCAATTATAAGAAATAAGAATAAAAAGAGCCAAGATGGTAGAAACAATCTAAAATTATCATAGTTATAACAAATACAAACAGATTAAATATGTTTATTAAATGACAGTTTGTCACATTGATTAAAAATAAACTCCATTGCTATGTTATAAGAGATACAACCAAGGTTTAAAAATAAAGATTGAAATTGAAAGCATGAAAAACAGCAGGCAAATGCTAACTGCAATACAAGTAGAAGAGTGGTATTAGCATCAAACAAAATCGACTTTAAGATAAAAAAACAAACATTATTTGGGAGTAAAAGGATTACTTCCAATAACAGTTTTAATTTAGCAAGAATTATAACTATCTCATGCTTGAGTTGACCTAATAAGGTAGCCTTGAAATATGAAAAGGAATTATTGATAGTTTAAGGAGAATTGGACAAAATCCCCACTGCAGTGGAAGATTTTAACACGTCTCCCTCAATTATTGATCAAGTCAAGTAGACAATATATTAGTAAAGAGAGAGAATAATTGAGCTCTATCATGAGCAAACATGATTAAATGAACATCTATAGAACTAACTCTAAAAATAGACAATACATATTATATTCAAATACATATGGGATCTTTATAAATGTTATCATATATAAAGACCTGAATAAATAGTAACAAATTTTTAAAAATTGGTATTACATATATAGAGGCAATTAAATTAGAGGTCAATAACAAGATAAATTAAAATCTGTATACTTTGGGAAATTAAAAACACATCATTTTTCTAAATTACTCAAGGTCAAAGCAAACATCACAATAACAATGAAATATTCACTTATAACTGAGTGATAGTGATAGCATTATATACCAAAACATATGAAATGCAGTGAAAACAGATTATAAAGTTTGTTTATAATCTAAAATAATTACATTTTTTAAAAAGTCTAAAAATTAATGAGTTATGTATCCAATTTAGTAAGCTAAACCGGTTATTCTCAAACATTCAAGTTTCAGAACATTGTAACACTCTTAAAAATTATCAAGGGCTGGGGTGCCTGGGTGAATCAGTTGATTAAGTGTCTGCATTCAGCCCAGGTCATCATCCCAGGGTCCTGGGATTGAGACCCCTTTCAGGCTCTCTGCTCAGCAGGGCATCTGTTTCTTTCTTTCTCTGTCCTAACCTGCCCCACCCCATGCTTGATCAAAGCTCTCTCTTCCCTCAAATATAAATAAAATTTTTTTAAAAAATTATCAAGGGGCTCCAAAGAGCCTTTACTTATATGATTCAAACAGTCAATATTTATAGAATTAGAAATTAAATGTTTGAAACATATATTAATGAATTCATTTAAAAGTAATAATAAATCCATCATATAACATTATATTTTAACAAAAATATTTTCCTAAACTTAAGTATTTAGTGAGAAGCATGGAGTTGTTTTACATTATTGCAAATCTTTTTAATGTCTGACTTAACAGAAGAGAGCTAGATTCTCGTATCTGTTTCTGCATTCATCTGCTATAATATCTTCATTTGGTTGAAGTATATAAAGCCTATCTGGCCTCACACAGACATGTATTGGGAAAAGGAGAGCCTTTTTAACAGCCTTTTCATATAATTGTGAAAAATTTTCTTTTCTTTTTTTTTTTTTTAAAGATTTTTTTTATTTATTTGATAGAGTGAGAGATCACAAGTAGGCAGAGATGCAGGCAGAGAGAGAGGGGGAAGCAGGCTCCCTGCCAAGCAGAGAGCCTGAAGTAGGGCTCCATCTCAGGACCCTGGGATCATGACCTAAGCTGAAGGCAGAGGCTTTAACCCACTGAGCCACCCAGGCACCCCATGAAAATTTTTGTTTATACTATGCCAAATCTCCACTAGTGGTAATCTTTTAAAGGTTAGTTGCAATGTGGGATCTGAAACTACATCAATGAATCTTTCATGGTCTGTTACAGTAAGATCTGTTGGTATGTCTTGCACTTTGAGTGAATCTTTTACCCATGTGTGATTTTGTAATAATATGCATTGATAATCTGGAAAATATTGGTATGCTGAATTACAAAGATCTTTTGAATGTTGACATATTTCGGTATATGAAAAAAATACACTCATTAATAACACCACTGATTTCACTGGAGTAGCCTTTAAGTATTGGGAAGGTGTCAAGTTGACAGTGACGGATAGCAATATTAAATTCTAATTTTACTTGAAGGTTCAAATTTTCACATTGGTAACACATAAATTCAGTTGTTTTCAGGTTCATTTCATTCATTTTTGAGAAAATGTCTGCGAAATACTAAAAGCTGAATACCCATAGTCTGTCTCGTTCTTTAAAGTGAAAATGGTGTTCCATGATGAGAATGGCTAGTTGAGCTTGCAACTCTAAGAATTACATAGTGCTTTTCCTTGAGACAATTATCACATTTAAAATGCAGCAGAAGTGTTTTATGTATAAATCCCAATTCAACAGAGTATTAAAAAGACATGTACTTAAGGATCAAGATTGAATAAAATTAATGATTTTTACTGTTTCATTAAAGTCATTCTTAAAAGAAATTGGCATTTATTTTTATAGTGAGGATGGATTGGTGACTAATACAGTGACCACTGACTTGATTCGTGTTAAGGTGCCAGTAATTTTATCCACCCTTGCTTTTTTGTACTGTTAGTTCAAAGTAACATAGTGAAAAAGTCAAATAACATCCAAGCATTATCATGAAAATAGTTTTGGGCTTACCTCCTGAAAATCTTCCAGGGACCCCTTGAGAAGTCTATAGAACCCATATTGAATACCAAAAAGTCAGGCCAAGAATCAATGAACCATGGTCTATGGGCCAAATCTTGTCCCTGTTTTTAGAAATAAAGTTTTATTGGAACACAGTCATGCCTAACATGCACATGTTGTCTAGGGCTGTTTTCATGTCACAGAGGCATGAATTGAACAGTTGCAACAGAGGATATATAGCTCACAAAGTCTAAAGTATTTATGATCTAGCCCTTTATAGAAATGTTTGCCAACCTCAAAATTAGGCCATAACAATAGAATAAATCTTACAAAAGTATTTGAAAGATGTATCGAAAATCAGACATTAATGTGAAATGAAAATGATATACACTATAAAGGATGAAAAAAGACAAATGCTAATTCTTTGAGAAGACTAATAAAATACAAACACCCCTGGGAAGACTGATTTTAAAAAGTGAAGAAGAATAACTATATCAATACTAATAGTGATAAAGGGAGGCTGAGATATGATGGAGATTAAAAACATAAGGGATACATTTGAATAATTTTATGTTAATAAATTAAAACTATGAATAGAATAAATATCAAGAAAAATCTGAATTGCAAAATCTGCCAAAAGAAAAAATAGAGTCCACAGGTGGTTTTGCAGACAAGTTCTGCAAAATATTCAAAGAACAGATTCTTCCAAATTTAAATTTTTTTACAAAATAGAAAAAAGGGACTATTCTCCAATTTTTTTATATATAAAGCTAGAACTACCAAAGAAAAAAGAAAAAAAGAAAACAGACAAGGTTTAAAGTATAAAGGAAAATTACAGTCTCATTCCACTCATAATTGAGTCTGACAATCCTAAACCAATTATTAGAAAACTGCTTATAGTAGTTTATGAGAAAGAATAACTCATCCTAAGTTACTATAACCAAGTTTAGTTTATCCCAGAAATGCAAGGAAGATTCAGATTTAGAAGTTTGATCAACATAGTTACTTCAGTAATAGATTAAAGGACAAAAACCAGTATGAATTTTTTCAATAGATACAGGAAAAACATTTGATAAAATCGAACAGGCCTTTGTGATTTAAAATACAAGCAAAATTCTTAGCAAACTAGGAGTCAAGGGAATTTCCTTTTTAGAAAAATCTATAATAAACATCAACTGTTAATTGTCAAAAGTTAGAAGCATTTGCTTTAATATTGGGAACTAGACAAAGGTATTGCCAATTCTCACCAACATTCTACTGGAGGATCTAGCCAGTACAATTATTAAAAAAGAAATGTTTTAATTAAATTAAATTAAAATTAGAAAAGAACAAATAGAACTGCCATTAGTCTCATATTATTTTCTCTTTTTTGTTTTAAAGATTTTATTTATTTATTTGACAGAGATCACAAGTAGGCAGAGAGACAGCCAGAGAGAGAGGGAAAGCAGGCTCCCTGCCTAGCAAAGAGCCTGATGAGGGGCTTGATCCCAGGACCCTGAGATCATGACCTGAGCCAAAGGCAGAGGCTTTAACCCACTGAGCCACCCAGGTACCCCTCAAATTATATTATTTTCTATGGAAAAAAATGTAAAGTAATCTATAGAGATATTTGCAATTGATATAAAAATTTACTAAGATGGGTGGATATACAACTGATACATAAAAATAAGTTACATATCTATACATGGGCAACAAAACAGAGGACACACTTAAAGTATGTCTATATGCCATTCATATTTTTAACAAAATATAAGATACCTAGGAATAAGTATAACAAAAAGTTTAAGACTTGTTTGGGAAAAATTTTAAACTTCAGTGTAATACATAGAAGATCTAATAAATGGAGAGGTAAACCATGATCTTAGATAGGAAATCTTAATATTTTAATAATTTCAGTTATTCCCCATCTTAACTATAGTTTACTGTATTTAAAAAAAAATCCAAAAGGAACTTAATAAGGTGATTTTAAAATTTATAAGTACAAAAGCCCATGATTTGTCAAGACCCTTCTGAAGAAGACAAAGAAAAACCAAAACAAACAAAAACTCCCAAAGCAAAACTAAAGGATTTTGTTTTTCCACATATCAAGATATACTATAAATATATAGTACCTCAGCCAGTGTATTCACCCAAAGATAATCAAAGCAAGCAATGCCACAGAAAACAGAACTCCAAGACAGATCCGCATTTACACGGAAACCTGGCAGAGCTTGCCATAAACGGTCACTGAGATAGGTGGTTTAGCAGGTCACCTGAGATGTACGGATCACACGGTACATGGCGCTTAAACTGTTATCCATATGGATAAAGAATGGAATGAATCTCTACCTCACTTGTTCAGAAAAGCAAATTCCAGACAGATTAAAACTAAACAAGTAAAGACAAAACTTTAAACGTCTTAGAAGAACATGCAACACAACAATTTTTGTTGCTATAGAAACAAAACCTATAAGCTTACTATTTTTCATCAAAAAACACATAAGAAAAGTGTAAAGATAACTAGAATATACTATAATACATGTACTGTGGACTGAATTGTATCCTCTCTCCAGATTCATATGTTGAAGCCCTAACCATGCCTGCCCCACTGTGATGGTTTTTGAAGATGGGTCCTTTGGAAGGTAATTGGGGTTAGATGAGGTTATGAGGGTGGGGACCTGATGGTGGGATTAGTGCCTTTTTTATAAAGAGAGATACCAGAACATGCATGTGCGTGCTTTCTTTCCCTCTCCCTGCCATGTGAGGACACAATGAAAAGGTGGGTGACTGTAAGCCAGGAAGAGAGCTCTCAACAGAAACTGACCATGCTGGCACCCTGATCTCAGAATTCCAGCCTCCAGAACTGTGACAATCTTCTGTTGTTTGAGCCAGTCTGCAGATTTTTTTCATGATAACCCATGCTGATGGCTATCAGACAACACATAACCAACAAAGTACCCTGAATATATAAAAAATTCTTTCAAGTCAGTGAGAAAAAGAAAGTTCACCAAATCAAAAATGGGTAAAATATTTGAACAGGCATATCACAAAGAAGAAATACATAAAGCAAACATGATATATAAAAATGCTCAAAATCATTAGTTACACCAATTAAGACCATGATACAAATTGTATCCACGAAACTAGCAAAATTTCAGGCTGATATTGACTATCAGTGAGGATGCCAGCACACTTGGACCTGCTTTGCTGTTCTGACTAAAAACATGATTAGTTTGGGAAACCACATCGTGAAATCCAACATTCTCATACCCAAGGCTCAGCAATCCATTAACTGACCAGGTTGCTTGACACCAGAGGTTTTAACTCATCTGTCGTGGTAGACTGTGTCAGGGAAAAGTTGTGGCAGCATGGGGTGGGGGTGGGGGGGATGGGGATTGGTTCTCTGGGTGGGGCCAGAGCAGCAGCAGGCCCGGCAAGGTGCACTTGACATCAGGTGAGCACAGTCTCACAGTGCCGCGGTATGGAAAAGACTGGAAAGCACTGTCCAGGAGAACTTCTGGCGCATGTGTACCAGGACATATTTAAACAACATTCAGAGTGGCTCCCTGGGAAAAGGATGATTAAAGAAACTGTGGTATGGTCATAGAATAGAATATTCTATAGCTTTGGAAATGGATGAACTCTAGCTCCGTGCACGAACTCTCACAGACTCTTGAGAGTTCGCAACAAAATCAAGCTGCGGAAAGCTGCGTTATACCAGCCCCATTTTTATGGAAGTCGTCACAACTCCAAGCAAACAACAGGAAATTCAGGACAATATTCTGAGATCATCTTACAAAATTAAAATACACATTTATTGAGCATTTCCTATGTGGAAGGCATCATGTTATCTTACAGGATTCCAGAAATACTGAAACAGTATCTGCCCTCAAAAAATACCTACTGTAGGAGCCAGAGTACATACCTATAAAAGGTTTGCAAGTCATAAACTTTCTTTAGAAGTGGCCATTCCCTCGGATGCAAGCATGGTGAGGAACAGCAATGTGCCTTCTCCCTGGATTAATGGACCCCCAGGGGCCTGTGCAGGTCTTCGAACAGTGAACATTTCCTTCCCTCTCTTTGACAAATACCACGTTTGCTCTAGACTCCTGTAAGCAGTTGAAAAGCAAAGAATTAATCTATATTTGATGAAAAATAACAGTATAATTGCTGATAATAATCATGATAATAAGAACAGTAATGAAAAAGGAACCCACCTGTGAGTTATTTCCATTCACATATGGATTTAAACTAAAAATCATCTCAGAAGTGAAGCATAGACTAATGTATTTGGAATATTCTTTAGAAAGAGTGGTGAACTGTTAATCTAACCATCTAGACACAGATCTGGGAAGATGCATGTGGGAAGTAAAAAATAAATATATAAAAACCAAGCTTAAGTCTTTTTTTTCTTTTAACTGATGTTTTGCCAGTATGTCTTGGGCTTCATCAGAGAATGCAAACACAAACTTTTGTTTGGACATCAAAGCATTTTTCAATTCTTGCTTAGGTAATGAAATAAATGTGTAAAGTCACAGATCCAGGGACTGCTTTGTGTAGCTGCTTGTCTTATCACAACATTAAAAAAAAAAAAGATAGTTATGTAGATTTAACTTTAATTCCTGAAAAAAAAATTGGAAAGTCATCAAGAGATTGATTTGCAAACGTGGGGGAGATACTAGCTGGTGCTCAGTGTGGCTTATTCAGAATAAATTCCACCGGATTAATCTGATCTCTTTAGACAGAGTGACATACCTGACAAATGATGGGCCGTGGGTGTTTGAGAAGAGGGAGCAAAGAAAAAATATATAAGGAGACATCAGTCCCTTGGTACATTTAAAACTAACTTCATGTTAGTTTATTCTAGACATATGAAACACATACTACTTTTCAAAATAACTCTCTTTAGTGTCCTTTGAGGCTCAGTTGCCTCATCGCTAAAATGAGAAGTGGATTAGATAAGTGTTTTTCAAACCGCATGTCATGACCTTTTTGAGGGTCATGAAATTAACCTAGTAGGTAACAAGTAGCAATTTTAAAAACATGAGGTAGAATAGATTAGAATGGAAACCTTCAGAATTAATTGCATGTGTCCTCTTGTATAACTTTGGTTTCAACTGTGTACTCTGTGTGTGTGTGTTTAGTGAGATATAATATAAAAATGTATTTTTTATTGTGAGTTGCAGTAACAAATGCTCAAAGCCACTGGACTTAATGATATCTAAGATCCCATGTGAATTTTTTTCTCCCCTCAGCAAGTATTTATGGCACATACCATATGCTCATAGTCCCTTCTGGCACTAACATTTCGTACTCCTAAGAAAGATCCCAGGGCACTCAATTAACAACAACATATAAATGTTGAAATTATCAGTAAGATAGATCAGAGTTCTATCTTGCCTATTCTTATAACAATAAAGTACAGTTGAATGACATCACACGGCCGTTTAACCTGTGCAGGTTCAACTATAAGTGTTCATCAAACAGTGAATTAAAAACATATTCACTCCAAGTACTTTGGCTCCTAAATGCAAATCAAAAAATTCATTCGGTGCTCTTCTGAAAACAACGGCGACAACAACAAAACACAGTAATCTTTTCCAACACGGTGAGGGAAACTATTTAGAACTTGCAATTAAGAGTTGGCACATAGGGGTGCCTGGATGGCTTAACGGGTCAGGAGTCTGACTCTTGATTTAGGTTCAGGTCATGATCTTGGGGTCATGAGACCCATCGAGCCCAGAGTTGGGTTCTGCGCGGAGTAAGGGGCCTGCTTGAGATTCTCCCTCTGCTCCTCCCCCATTCGTGCTCACACTGTCTCTCTAAAAAAAAAAATAAATAAAGGAGTTGGCATGTAAACCCCAACCCCAAAGAAGAGAAATTAGAAATATTAGTTTTGCATAATAGACACTAGAAATGCAGCCCTATGTGTGTGAGCTTCAACCACATTGGAGGTCTGTTGCAAAAGAGTAGCTTAGATGGCTGCCCTTCTTAGTCCCTTCTGAAGAGCAGAAATCAGCTTTCTTCTTTTTGTCCCCCTCCTTGGCCTTTTTTTCCTCTTCCCCTTCCCCATTTTCTCCACCCCACCCCATCCTTCTTCTTTTTGATCACAACTGAACCCTAACCATTTGTAGATAACATTAATAGCTATGAAATATCAATTCATTAATAAGAACATATGTGACATAAACTTTGTTACTGCCATCTCAGAAGTGAGGGCTTAGAGAAGATAAGAATTTGCCAAAACCCCAAAGCAAGCAAGACACAGATCTCTCTGACAGATAAAGCTCTGGGAATTAAAAAAAAAAATGCCAATGGCTTGAATCTATTTTATTTATTTATTTGTTTGTTTGTTTATTTATTTATTTAAGAGAAAGCATGTGCACAAGAAGGGAATGGGCAAAGGGAGAGAGAATCTCAAGCAGATTCCATGCTCAACACAGTGCCGGACACCGGGCTCTGTCTCATGACCCTGAGATCATGACCTGAGTCAAAATCAAGAGTCGGGCACTTAACCGACTGAGCCACCCAGCCACCCCTTGGCTCTATTTTAAGACAGGATTCTTCTGGTTCTTTTCCTTCTTCTCTGTCCCTTCCTTCTTCTCCACGTTATTATTATTATTATTATTATTATTATTAATCTGAGAACGTTAAGGGATTGAGTGTTAATTTGGTCAATAGAATTCGATGTTATGTATCCTGTTCTAGACAAATTCTTCAATGCCTAAGGGGAAATTTCTTCCATTTGGGCTCAGTTTTCTTTTCTTCAGAGATTCAGTATTTGTGAGGATTTCTAAATGGAAGAAGCATCTTAGACTATTTAAGTCTTAAGAGCACGAGCTCTACATGCTGTCCATGCTGAGCGAGACTCGGAAATATGAGTGGAGGATTGGAGCAAGAGACATTCATCAAGCAACCCTGAAGATCCATCCTGAGTGATGTGAGAAAAACCAGGTTTCCACGCAAATCAAAAAATAACAAAGCAAAGCCCTAAGGATGAAATAATTCCTCAATCAAAAATACATTGGCTGAAATATGTACCGACACCTGGATTTGCAAAACAGAAATATGATACCGAAAAAGATTTAGAGTCCCCTTTCAATTAATAAATCTTGGCTACTGTTGCTAACACTCAGAGTTTTGTTTTCCAAATGAGGTTTAAACCTGTATTTTGTAGAAATGCAAAATGACAGATACTTAAACTTGGCCACCTCCTGCAAGCACTTTCCCTGGGATCTGCTTTGACTTGGTCTTTTTAACCGTGGACTTGTCACATGTCTATTCCACCCAGGACCGCTGGCCGGGGCAAGTCCACTGTGGTCAACACAGCAGCGTGCGGCTCACCTCGCACTCTACAGGCTGAAAATGTGCCCTTTTGTTAGAAAACACTCCCTCCAGACAGTCCGTCAATTAGGCAGAAAATTACAACAAATAAAACCTGCAAATACCTTGCAATGACTACAAGTTAGAAAAAAAACAGAGGTGGGGGGAGCAGGAAAGAGTGGGGGAATAAAACTAGAGTAGAAAGAAAGCTAATGGGGAGAAAAATACCGTGGCTTTTCTCCTTTGCAAATTTGGAGAAATCTTTTCTTCTCTGAAGACGCAGGTCGGGAAAGATCTGACTGTTTGCCAGGATCAAAGTACACACAGCTTTCAATGAAAGTTTCAGAGTGGCTATTTGAGACCGTTAGGACTCCAGAAACGATTATCTGTTTGAGCAGGTGGCATCCAGGAGCAGGTCCGGAGGACCTAGTCCTCTGGTCTTTTAAGTCCGAGGTCAAACATTTCACAGACTCTGCCACACTAAGTGATTAACAAAACTAAGTTGTAGCTGGTAGACAGCTGGGTGCTTATTGCCTTGTAAGCCCTAGTGGTTTAGGCTTGTCTTTGATTATAGGAGCTGACCTTGGTCTCTAGGATGGTTGGGAAATGAGCGGGACTGGACAAACTGCAAATAGATTGCTTGGAGTTTCCTGTTTTCATTCAGATGTGTACAAATTACCTCAACATGCCCTTTTTTTTTCCAGAAAACACTAAGGTCTGAAAGAAACTCTTGTTATATTGTTGCCACTTAGGTTTCACTGAGCCTGCATTATCTACTCACAGCTTTAATGACTTCCTGCTGAGAGAGGTTCTGTAGCAGTCTTGGCAGCAGGGCTAAGAATAGCATTAAATGCAAGGTTATCTAGGCATTACACTCACTGTAACATGCAATTAACTCTCCTCTTCCATTTTCATTACACAATTATTCATTAATGTCAATTTAATTTTATGCATTGTTCTACATGACCGAAGGCTGATTACGGGCCTTTTCACTCCAATATCCCAAGTTAACTGGTGCCAGCCGCACTCAGGGCTGCCTAATTGCAATTTAGCCCAGACAATTCCTCCCATTTTTGCCCTCCAGTAATGGAACAACAGATCATGGCCAGGTAAAGATTTTAAGGTGGAAATAAAGCCCAAGCTGCAAAACACTAAAGTTCAGAAAAGCCTTTTCCCTTTTTCAATTTAATGGAATAAAGACTCACTGGAAAAAATTACATGGAGCAAGGTTTTTTTTTTTTCTTTTTTTAGAAAAATATGACGCTTTCGTGAGCTGTGCGCTTCAGTCATTTTGTCCTAACTACCGAAGTCATAGTGGACCCCGGGTCTGAAGACCCCACTGGACTGCTTTAGTTTAACAACATATTATGACACGAAGCTGTACTGTCCACACCTAGAAATTTTGAATGAGAGTGTAGAAGCCACAGGAGCAGTAGATAGTAGTTTCCATGGATTCCACGGTTTTTCTTGACATCAATGAATAATTATTTGTTGGTGTTCTTTTAGGATATGAGCAGGTTGTAGGGTTCTGAAGTTCAATCCTCTTACGGCAGCAATGGAGCAACGCTCAGGTGGTAGAAATAAAAAGAAACTTGTTTCTCTCAAAAGCTTCCAGCTGTAGTCTTTCCAGTTCAAATCAAAATTTAAGTTGATTGGATCTCCACCTTAAGCCACTAGTAGGGATGTAGACTAAAAGAAATTCAGATCCTCATACACCCTCCGTCCAAGTAACTCACATTATCATTAAATCTGCACAAATAGCTCATCATTAGCTTTTCTAGTTTTACCAGCAGACAATTGTCAAAAATTAAGATTTAAGGAACCATTAAAGAGAAAGCTTGGACGTCTCCCCGCTTTCGGGTGGCAGCTATTGTTGTTAAATCCAGGGGAAAGTGTGTCTCTGGATAATGGAATCCAGGAAAAGGCAGGAACATCGGTCTGCCCTCTTCTGCAATGGGTGACCAGATTCCTTTCCAAAGAGGGTTCCATCCTAGCTTCCTGGCAAACCCTAGAGAATCAGACAAATGCTTCTAAGCAGTATATGGAGTACAATGCCCAAGGGTAGGCCCCATACGCCTCTTCTAAAAGCAACAATAAAGCAAACAAATTACAAATAGGCATTATAGCTCCTCCCTTCTTGCCACTCAGGGTGCAGCTGTGTCAGCATTTCCACTTGAAGAACCCCCCCCCCCCTTTTCCAGGGGCTTTATAACTTAGTCATAAAAATTAGTTCCAAGCAAAAACTTGGCATGTAAAGTTTCAGCCTTAGAGTGAACTTTTTATTTTTTCACAAATTGTCAAAGGTGGAGGAGGGGGGAAGACCCAGCCCTCTGGCTATTTTTACTTTTTTTTTTTCCAAGGCGCAAAAATAGAAAACAGAAATGTACTGGTTGTGCACTTTTCTGGAACTCTTACAAAAACATTTATAGGCCATTATGAGGCATGAGTGTTCTTGGAGTACTCCAGGTTTTCTCGACAGATGATTTTATACGAGGAACATGATCGGGGCTTGTGAGCTGACTTTTCAAAAGCGTTGTCTGTTGTATCTCTTTCTTTTCAGTCGCACGGAACAAATCTGCCTTATAAGCGGGCGTGACGGTTCTGATGTACACAATAGTGAGTCGTTGTGGTCTATTAGCTCAATAATCCGTGCTCTGAAGTATCCGTCAATATAAATTTAGCCAATAGACCGCAGAGACTAGGAAGAAGCTTCTAGAGTTCGCGGAGCAATTGCAGTGTGTTCCAACAATCTCTAAATATGTAGGAAAACAGTCGGGCCGGCGTGTGAGTTTTCAAACTCCTTTGAAAGCAGCGGGCCAAGTTCCCACTCGATGTAACTCTAGGGGAGAATTAAATAACTCGAAATAGCAGCACTCGAAACTTAATTAACATGGTTCAGGCGGAGTTGGGCGAGTTGGGTGATACAAACCGCCAGTGGTAATAGACTCGCCCTTGCGGCTAACAGTGACTCACCCCATTGTTCAAAAATACAGATGAGGTCTCTGGGTGGCTTGGTTTCGACACCATATGGGCTATGACAACTTGTTACAAGCAGCTGACAAGTTAGGGACAGTGGCAGTGAATTAAAAAGGAGGCTTGCGCAAACTTACTTGAGCTTGTCGTTTTGTCAAAAAAATCATGAAAGAGTTTATATTATTATTCTTACCGTCACTATTATTTGTATTCAGGTTGCTTGTGTTAAGTTACGGGGAGACCATAACCACTGAACTCACCCCCCTCCCCCGCTTTGATTTTACACTTAATTTATATGTTACTAATAGCCAACTGCTGTCTAAAGCCTTTTGATTCATGCTCTGTTTGCTTTCCTTCTGTGAGGTTTATGGTCAAGGGACCTAATTTGCTGGCTTCATTATAAACTGCATTTTGGACAAAATATGAACTAATGGGGTTGAATTTAGGCCCTCAACTTTGCCTCAAAAGTCAGACCATGGCTTTATAACAAAGAGGTATTTAGCGGTGTCATTGGAGCATTTAGCTTCCTGAAGTTCACATATGATTAGAAGCTAAATATCTAAAAATCCATTTATTTGCTTAATAACACTGCCAAATTGAACCCGTCTGTGGTTTCTGCATTATAAAGCCACTAAAGGACTCTTTTGAGGTACTGTGTATGTGATTACTAACTTAATAGATTTCAACCAGCACCACTCAAATCAAATCATCATTCCTCATGGATTGTGCACCTAATATAGCCGTGCCCTGTGTCAGACACCAGGGGATGCGCCATTTCTCGAGTTTTCCTGTGTGATCATGCTGATCACGTTGTAGTTTCCAGCCCAGGGCTGCCCTCCACCCCAACTCCCCAGGGCCTGATGGAACCTGAGTGTATGTGTATCCCAGGGCCCACAGTGTGGAGCCCATGGTAGGGTGAGCCCTTTCTACATGCAATGGCTAACACTGAGTTAGTGTTAGGAGTTTTTTAAGATGCACCAGGTCCCATTCTAAGCTTGGTATCTGAAAAACTTCCTCAAATCCTCCAACAACCTAATGAGCAAGAGGTACACATCTAGAGGGCTTAGATATTAGGCCATTGGCCAATGTCACAGACTAGTAAGGGACGTGGCTGGTTTTCACACTGAGGAATCTGTCCAAAAAGCTTGGCTTCCCAACTCCATACTCCTCTGCCTCTCTCCATGGGCCCTGAAGGACTCTCTGGCAGAGTGCTCCTTCCTCAGGAAATGATAACCTGGCTGAGCTGATGAGCTTTATGGTACCCATGTGGGTAACGAAGGAGTGCGTGTGATTAGGAACTAAAGGTAAGGCACAGAGAGTAGGTGCTGTCAGCTTCTAAGACGACAGCTTTTGCTGTCTGTTAGCCGGCTCGTCTTCAAGGGAGGCCTCCTGAAGAAGCTTCGACTATTTTTGAGGTTTGGAGGATGTAACGGGTAGGCGGGCGGGTGGCAAGGGAGTGGGGGTTATTTCCACTATGGGGGGGGCATGGGTAGGAAGGGGGAGCAGAGTTCGTCCTGGCAGGACAGGCAAGGGGATGGTAGGACAGGTAGTCCAGATATACGGGGCCTTGGAAGCCAGGCTGAGAAAACACAGGAATATGACCCAAAGACGGCACGTGATCATATGGCCCAGAAAACCAACTCCTTCTGGTTTGTTTCACCAGCTAGAAAATGAAAAGCGCTCATAGGAAGGTCCTTGCTGTTTCAGCAAGGGAGAGAGACCCTCTCCCGCAACGGACTCCTCCCTCTGCTGCTCAGCAGCGGGGGCCATGTCCTGCCCCAGTTTCCATGGAGTGCGAGAGCTGCTACAGCAGGAGGTCAGCGGAGGCTCCGGATCAGGAGGGTGCAAGCACCGTACTTGGCAGGGGCTGGTGTCCGAGTTCACCTGGCTGTCCGTCTTGGGTACTGGAGACTGCATCAACACATGCATCTCTTGGATTAAGAGTTCAGCCTCCCATGTTCAGATTCCCAGGATCTTGGCTAAGTTCACTGATTCTTCCTCCATCTCCCCCCCAGAAAGCACTGAGCCAATCTCAGCATCTCTCATAAAATCTGGTCCAAAACGTATGTGTGTTCTGAAAGGCTCACGTTGATGTACAGCTAATAATGAGATAGCACATCATAAAACAGTCATCAAGGATTCAACCGGGGGAGCACCACACTCTTGGAAAAAAATACCCACATTTAGAATTCCACTTGAGATACTCATATTGTGCTGAATTCTCTCTGCCAAATTGGGGCCCAGAGCACTGTAGATTTTCAAAAGAAGCTCTTCCTCCCAGGGGCTCCCAGTGATCCGTGCCTATGATTTGAACTGGTACATTCCATTAGGTGGACCAGAGTGGAGACTGTTGATATTTTAGGTGGAAGGTGTTTCACTGTAGTCTTTTAGATTTTTAGAGGGTAACATTCTTTTCCTTTTTTTTTTTTAAGATTTTATATATTCATTTAACACACACACACACACACACACACACACACACACAGAGCACTCAGCGGAGAGAGGGAGAGGCAGACTCCCTGGTGAGCTGGGAGCCTAAACGAGATAGGGTTTGATCTCACAGAGATCATGACCTGAGATGAAGGCAGACGCTTAACCAACTGAGCCACCCAGGTGCCCTGATAGTAATGTTTTTAATGCACTCTATCAAAATGTTTTTACAAGTTAGGAGGATGTATGCTTTTCATGCGCCTTGAAATAATAGAATTTAGTACTGGAAAGTATGCCCCTGCCTCAAAGAGTCCATCCCTTCTCATTTGGCAAACGACGAACCCTTAAACCCAGACAGGCTGAGTGATTTTGCCAATCCTGAAAACAGGCATTAAACCAGGATCTCCTGACTTGTACTCCCGTGCTTTCATAGCTCCCTGTGCTCTTTCCTGATTTATCTTTGAGGTCGTTCAGATGATTAAGGCTAATTAGAGAGTTCTCGTTGGTACGGATAATTAGCAGAGAGGTACCAGCTTTGAGTCAGAAATCCTAGGCTGCAATCCAAGCCCTTACTACCTGAAAGACCTAAAGTAAATCATTTTACTTTTCTGATCCTCAATTTCCTCATCTGTAAAATGTGTATATTAACATTACCTGGTGCCCTGAGCTATTAAGAGCATCAAAGAAGATAGTACATGGTAACTTGTTTAATGGATCATAAAGCACTCTGCAAATCAAGTTGTAAAAAAGGATGAAAATACGATTTTAAAATGTGATAATGTTTATATTGACATAGTTTATATCTGTGTATAATTTCTCTCCTCCCACTACCCCCTAAAATAAAAAACAAACAAACAAGAAATTGGTTTTAGAGTAAACTGCATTCCTGCCAAATTTTTATTCTAAATTGAGTGCTCTTGGAAGGTTACAAGGCACAAGATATGGCACATCCCAAATCATTCCTGTTGAAATACATCAACATGCTAACAGTGGTTTTTACAGGATAGTAGGAACGTGGGAAATCCTTTCTTTCTCTTTTTAAGATTCCTTTCTATTTTTTCAATTATTGATAATGAAAACGTATTAGTCTCATAATTAAGCGAAAAGCATTTAAAAATAAATCTGGTGGTGCATTTGTAAAGGTCTCTGTTTGATAATGATAATAATTGCTTCTATTTAACCATTGTTTACTATGTGGCATATCCTTGACATATATTGCTTTATTAAATTTTTAAAAAGTCCTGCCTGCATGGTAAGTATTATTGTTCCCTTTGTAGGTGATAACCTGAGATTCAATCACTCTGCGATTTTTAAATATAATCTCAGCGAGATTAGAACACTTGCCAAGATTGCATAGGACATTTCACGGAGTCTCTCTGATTCCAGAGCCCATGTTCTTTTTGGCCAGACCCTGCTGTGCCTCCAGGCTGAGATCGAGCCTTGGTGTTTAACCTCCGTACTCCCATTAAATAGCGTGGTTAGAGCAGATTGCCCAACCCCACTGTGGCAGAGCCTGCCGAGGCCTGGCTTCTTTGAGGGCAGAAGAAGTGGGTTCTGGGTCTGATTCTGCTGGTCTGGCATTAAAGCTTGAACTTTACACAGACCCCTTTCTCTCTCTGGAGTCTGTGGCTTTTCATCATTAAATAAAGAGCTTGGATTAAATAAATGGTTTTCAAACTAGTTTTAGCTGTAGATCCACCCACTTTTTCTTTTCCAGTGAAATTTTCGTTACCTGGCCCCAGAGTGAGGGTTTCCTTGACTGTTAAGATCCGGAAGATGAAACTCCAGGGGGTTGGGTGGGGGGGCAGGACAGTTGGGGGGGGCTCACCCTGTGGGCCCCCGCCGCCACTGGGGAGGGATCTGTTTTGCCTGTTCCACACTTCACCAATTGAAGCAAAAAACTTAGCTCCTTATCTTCAATTCCACTAAAAACAACAGCAATGACAGCAACAACAGTCCCGGGGGTCATTGGGTTTATAGAAGAATTTGCTGCCTGTTTTGGGGAAACGAAGGTATTTACAAATACACAGTTGAAGTTTCCTATTTGATATTCATGCCGCTGACAGCTTTTTGTCTTTTTTTAAAAACTTGGGATTCAGCCTCTGCTCATGCTGTAACTTTTCCCCTCACTCATCCCCTCAGGTCCCCTCTTGTCCCGCCCCCCCACCCCTTGCCACCTCTGAGGATCTTGGATTCCTATTTCTCACACAGAGGAGATTAGCTCTCTCTTTGTGGCCTTCCAGACCCCAGTGTACACAGGCTCACTTTCCTTTCCAAGCAGCAAATCCTGTACTTTTCCTGTACTTTTCCTGTACAAATCTTGAGGAATTTGTGTGATAGATGTTGACAATATCTTTTTTTTTTTTAAACAATGCATCGTTTGGCACTTCTGTATAAAATTGATACGTAGTGATGCTTTCTATTTGAAGCTGCAGAAGAAGGCCCAGCACCTGGCTTTCTGAGGCACCTAGCACTCGGATGAGCACAGCTGGAAAACCACTGGCATTTAAGGTGGAATCCTCTAAGAAGTATTTCCTTCTCTGCCTCTTCCCAAAGACAGTTGGCCAGTCTCTCCTCCAAGCAGAAGTTAGGCAGAACATCTAAAACGTGTTTGCATGTCTTCGGGCGAATATCTGTCTCACTGGCTAAAGTGTTAGAAAAAGGATCCATTTGGGTTTATCTCTGCGCCCCAGGTACTTGCAAAGCAGGTCGTAATGACTATTTGTGGACAAGAGTCCATGGTTGTGTGTGACCCTTCAGTATCATGTTACCTGCTAGAAGGAGGTGAGCTAAAAGGAACCATACAGACCAGAAAGAAAAAACAAACCCTCAGCGCTGTGCTTGGGGGGGAGGGGGGAGGGGAGAGGGAGGTGGGACCTGTGAACAGGATCTTGTTCTCTGCCCTCCATTACGAGTGTGGAAATCTGCAGTGTGCAGTTGTGCATGGTGGTGGGAAGAAGTTCTACTCGAAAGCCTCATTTGTATACTTTCCATCATCGGCCCAGTTGGCCATTTTACTTAGACCATTTCATGAAAGACCATGTTTGGATTAGTGTTGGGCATCAGTAAATGGCAGTTCTTTATCCGTTCTGAAATGCTGGAATGGCTCACCGAGGTATCAGTGCAGCTGTTGTAGGACGTGTAATGGCATTAGGCGCTGAGTTGGAGAGGAATCTGGTGCCAGACGTTTCTGGCAGTGACTGTAGTTCTCGTGATGCTCCCCGTGAGAAGGCTATCATTAGCGGCAGTGCTGGGGGCAAGCAAGGCCCGTCAGTGGGTGATTTGTTGGGGTAGAATCCTAGGTTTCAACACAAGGAAGGAGGGAGAAGGAGTTTTACTCTTGAGTCATGATCATTAGAGATCATTCTTGAAATTCCATTTCAATAACTGGGAGTGAAGTGTTCAAAACCCAAAGTGATTTTATCTGTAACATATATGTTTTATGTAGTCTCTTCTTCCCTCCCGCCCTCCCACCCTCCCTCGCTCCCTCTTTTCCCTCCTGGTCAGATGATGTAAACCGAAGAGAACTTATTACAGTACTCTACCTTCACTGGCTTTGGGGGGGGTGGGCACTAATGTCTTTTAACTGTCATAGTCTGATCTTTTTTTTTTTTTTTTGGTAAAGGGGGAAGTTTGGTCCTTTTATGTCCGTCACTATCCTATTTCTTTTTATAATGAACCGACAGATCAGGAGAACTACTGTGATTATATCTCTGGGTAAGTTACCAAGCTCGCTTTAAGAATCAATAGGAAATCTTCACATTTTTCAATCATATGCCCAGACTCATTCTTCCTCTCCTGCCTTTTCTCTAATCTCCCTTTATAAAAATGCATATATAGAAAAATAGGGTGACTAAGTCAGAGCACAGTCCTGGAGAAGCATGGCTAATTTTTATGGATGGTCATTCTAAAGGAAACTTTATAATTAAATGGCAGCCTAAGATTAACTGTAAGTCAAGAGCTGATATGTACAGAAATGTAAAGATGTGGAATTATGGAATAGCCTGCGATGCTTCCCTATTAAAGGTCAGAGACTCCTCTGGTTATTCCTACCACTAAGGGTTTTCAATAGAGTTACATGCTGCATTCACATTTGTGTGCATATCCTTGACCGTCAGATACAGTTCCCCTGGAGCACTGGGCAAAACTATCTTCTCTGTGGAAGATGTACCATTACAAGACCTGTGATTTTGGTATCAGGGACCCTTTCATATTCATTTTTTGCTTTGCCATTGTCTAATCTACTGCCTGCTATTGGGAGGAACCCTCTGCTTCTCCACACCTCAGTTTCCCCTGAGGAGAGATGTCCATGGGTGCAGCACCCCAGGCTTCTGTCTGGCCCCACACTCACTGCTCTACCTTGCTCATGCCTCCCTGGAAGAAGGGGAAATAACTTCTCCAGTTGGCAAACATAATGGGTAATTTTATGTGTCAGCTTGCATGAGCCATAGGTGCCCAGATATTTGGTCAAACATTATCCCGGGCATCTGGGAGGGTGTTTCTAGGTGAGATTAATCACACGAACTGAATAGAGATCTTAAAATATGTGTTTGAATACAGTGCAGTGAAAGCTAGTAGAGATGAAGGCACGTGCAAAAAGGCATAGCATTGAGAACCGAATTTGGTTTCTGTGAGAGGCTAACATTTCTTACAGGCTATCATTTGATTCAATAAGCAAGCACATACTATGCTCCAACTGGATTTTACACATATCCACAAACATGTGTGGGTGGGTCATGGGCAGTGTAAATCTTCCTACAAGACCCCCAGGTGACCAGGATGGGATTAAAGGAATTACCCAAATAGTGGCTTCTCAAAGGGGCAGAGATACCAGTATGTTAGCAGGTAAGACAGTAATGGAAAATTCCCGGGTTGTCACCACTGCTATACCCTAATTATTACCTAGTTAGCTCTGGATTCCTCTGACACTGGGAGTTTAGCTTGGGAATGATCTGAATTCTTTGTGGCTCTTCCTGTTGGCCTGCTGCCAGAAGGAGGCCAAGGGGAATTATAGACAATGAAATGCGAATCAGTTTATTTAGTGAGTCTGACACATTGCAGTCTCGTGGGAATAGTCTAGGAGTTGAGGTTGAAGGATCTGGATTCAAATCCCGGCTCCACTCTTCTTGGCTCTGTGACCGGGGGCATGGGTTTAAATCTGTGTGAGACTTTGTAAAATGAGGATGCTATAGAAGGATACTTTATAAACTTACACTGAGGGTGAAATGAGATAATGCATGTGGTCGAGCTCTGGAAAATACATTGTTAAGCAGTATCAGTTACTATCTGATGAGACATCTGGAGGAGCGGCAAGTTGAAACAAATGGCTGAAGTATTCCATGGATCTTTTCCTTCTTCCTTTCTCCTACTGTCCTATCTCCTTCCCCAATTCTGAACTCTGTCTTTCCATTAGTACATGCTCATATCCACTGCCTGAAAGAAATACACATGAAACGGTGACCCAGGGTGGTGGACTATTGCGTTTACAGGAGGCCTCTCAGCCTCACGGGCATTAGAGGCTAATTTCTAAGGCAACACCATTGAACCAAGTAGTCTCAGTTTACTCGGTGTGAGGCTTTGTCTCAGTCAAGATAATACTGCTGCTTGAGTCAGGTCTCTGCAAAGATTACATCCACTCCAGGCCAGCTCTGGGTTTCTGGCTTTCTGTTTCCCTTGTAGGGAAAAACAAACAAACAAACAACAACAACAACAACAACAACAACAAAAACACTACCACGGTGATATGAGAGAAAGGTAAGAACAGGTAATAATGCACCTAAGTGAAAAAGAAGACTGCTGGATGGTTCAAACAGCTAGACTATCATAGGACACCCAGAAAAAAGCACCCCTTTTTAGGCCTACCTCCATCCTTCTGCCTCTCCAAATCAAAATGACATCAAATGGAAAAATAATTCCCCTGATTATAAAGGGGGAGAAAGAAAAACTTTAAAAAAATCAAAGAATTTGATTAAAAGAGTTATAAAAATTCAATAGAACAAGAACATTTCAAATAAAGGCATGCATATCTCACACACGTATATAAAAATGACAGGGTTTTAGGCTCAGAGAGATTTCAGGAGTCATCTAGATAATACATATATCAAATCATTATGTTGTACACTTTAAACTCATATAGTGTCATATGAAAGTTATATCCAACAGAACTGGAGAAAAATGTAAAAATAATTCAATTCAATTTACTGTATCTAAAATGTCTCAAGTTCTGTGTGTGTGAGCGTTGGGGAGACAAAGACGTAAAGCCGAGGGTACCACTTTCACAGAAACACATACATACCCCTTATGATGTAATGGGGCAGTGTGAGATTTATAACAGGAATAAAGCATAACAGTTTTGGAGAGCACTGAGAGGTGAAAGCTCAGAGGCGTTAGAAGTTTCAGGAGTCAGGGCACCTGGGTGGCTCAGTCGGCTAAGCATCTGCCTTCTGCTCAGGTCATGATCCCAGGGTCCTGAGATGGGGCTCCCTGCTCAGTGGGGAGGCTGCTTCTCCCTCTGCCCCTTCCTCCCAATTCATGCTTGCTCTCTCTCTCTCTCTCTCTCGAATAAATAAGTAAAAAAAATTTTTTTTAAAGAAGTTTAGGAGTCATGGAAAGATCAGGGGGAGATAAAAGTTGAGCAGGGTGTTAGAGGGTAAATGAGGGTCTGCACAGCACTCAGGACAAGGAGGGGAGAAACCTCAAGGAAAGAAAAGATCACACATGATCTATGGGAAGAAATGACAACCAGAAGGAACAATCAGAAAATGACTAGCACTTTATTTACCAGCGGAAGGCAATTAAAACTGAGGCTGGAAAGGGAAGCTGGACTTTTAAACTGTGGTGGGTTTAAAAAGCAGCATTAGATGGAAGTTAAGAACATGACCACCTAGGTTCAAATTCTAGCTTTGCTCCCCACTCGCTGTGAGACTTGCAGAGGCTGCGTGACCTCTCTCTGCTTCCCCATCTGAAAAATGGAGATGATGATGTCAAGTCTCCATGTCACAGAATTATTGTGAAGATCAGATAAGACATGTAAAGTACTTACAACAGTGTCTGGTCCATAGTAGGTGCTCAACAATAATTATTATAAGCTTATTGCTATGAATTGAATTGTATGTGCCCCGTCCCCCCTTCATATGTTCACCTTACCCCTAAAGTGACTGTATTTGGAGAGAGGGCTTTCAGGAGGTAATTAAGGTTAAATCAGTTTGTAGGGTGGGATCCTAGCTCGATGGGATTTGTGGCCTTACAGGAAGATAGAGAGAGAGCTGTTGATCGGGGTTCATGGGCGCTAAGGAAAGGGCATGCGAGCACACGAGAAAAAGTGTCCATCCGCAAGCTGGGAAGAGGGCTTTTACCAGAACCTGACCCTACTGCCATCCTGATTGCAGCCTGCCAGCCTCCAGGACTTGGAGAAACACATTTCTGTTGTTCCAGGCACCCAGTCTAGGGTGTTTTGTGATGGCAGCCAGAGCTCACTACCACTCTTACAGGCTAGGGATTGCAAACTCAAATGACTGCAGAGTGACACAGGGAGTACAATTAACTTATACGGAGTGACAGCCAGCTTGAGAGGCAGCCGCAACCAGCACGTGGGTTGAGTCAATTGATTGTTGTCGTGTGAGAAACGACCTAGCGTTCCAAGACTGTCGGATGTTTTAGAGAAAAGATTGTGTTTTATTTGTTGGGAGGTGGGAAGTTCTAAACTTTAAAAGGTAGACCAAGATACTGTGAAGCCATAAAGACCTGGCCCACAGGCCCCTGATCTGCTCCATCGAAAATGCCCGAGACCAGTGCTCAGAAAACTGGTCTGGGGAGAGGAGAGGACAGTGACTGGGACACCACTTGGGAGAAGGTAGGAGTGCCAAGATGGGAGATGGGAAGGGACTGAGATTTCCAGCTAGACATAAATTTAGGCTCCATTTTAGCTCTGGAAGCTTTAGCTAATATCAGAATCTTTCGGAGACTTGGGTTTTTCAACAGAAAAGCGGTAATGAAAATGTACAGGTGTTCTATGGTTCTTGAAGAAATGAACGGCAAGTGTTCACAGAGTGCCCAGTGAGTACTTAGAAATGTTAGTTCCTTCTCTTCTCTCAGTTGGTAGGTAAGAGCCTGACCAAAGGAAATGGCAGTAGAAAGAAGAGGAGGCTATGAAGGCACTGCAAGCGTAGAATGATTAGGATTTATTTGGGTGAGGAGGACTTTGACGTTGATGACCCTGGGGAGGGAAGGGATGATGAAGTTGTTCACCGTGGTTCTCAGGAGGGAAAAGATTAATTATCTGTGTTTTAGATAAACTGGACTTGCAAAGCCTATGGAATATTTGGGTTCAAAAGTCCTACTGGTGTGCAAACAAATGTTATGAGGACAGTAGTGAGGGACAGAGATAGTTTTGGGTCCTATCACCTAATTGGGAATAGTTGAAGCCTGGAGTGGTTGGGATTTTTTAAGAGATCAAGTACTACAAGAAGAGAAATAGGCCCAGGAAGGTCCAGAATGGTACAAGGAGAGAGAGTGATGGAAGAAAAGCCAACTGGGCATAGAGAGGAACAGGCAGAGGGATACCCACAAGACAAAGCACAAGTAGAGGGAAGGAACATTTTGAGAGAGAAGAGATTACTTTAGAAATATGAAACAGAATGAAAAGAAAAAAAGAAAAACCTTGGTTTTTGTAATTCGAAGTTTACCAGTGACTTTTTAGGAGAACAACATGATGAGAAACTAACCTCTGATAGTCGCCAACTTAAAAAAATCAATGCTGGTGACACCCTATCCACCATTTTATGTCCACTTTTCTAACAGTGTTGACCCCAATCCACCAAGGAAATATTAAATTATGTTCAAGACAAAGAAGGTATATTTACATTTAGGATGAGATAGTTCTAGAAAACATGTTGTAAATTTACGCCTGATTTTCTTGAAGCAAGAGTGATATAGAGAAGAGGATTGTGCGCTTGACACAGGGCCTTGTGCCCAACATTTTATAGTCATGAACACAAACTCCATATTGAATTAATTAATTATAAATGATAACCATGTATAATATAAAGCCTCTTCAAGTATACATAATTAAACAGGGTAATACAAAACCAATCACATAAATTATATTTAATGTGAGGGAATAGCATAAATATTAAACAAAGTTATTATTTTATTTCCTGACATTCTTTCTCATTGGCAAGTAGATGGGAATTTCGGTACCATAGAATCAGAGGAAATCTTTTGGAAAATTTCACAGACATTTCTGAGAAGACCTTAGAGGCTATTGAGGCTGCTTAATGCCTTTGTGAAGAATTGATGGACTATGTTTCTGCTCTCTTCTTTCGCTTATAGTGGTTTCCAGAGAAAGTATTGGAGGCCAAGATGTTGCCTCTTCTGCTACAATCAAGATGTTGCCTCTTCTGTCTCTTCTGCTTTCTTAATCTGCCATCTCCCCAGGGTTAGCACCCTCTACTCCTACACTGAGATTTTACATAGAATTTGGACTTTGAATCACATATAAACCATTTATTTATTTATTTGAGAGAGAGATAGACGGAGAGAGAGAATAAGCAGGGGGAGGGGCAGAGGGAGAGTGAGAGAGAGAGAATCTCAAGCAGACTCCACACTGAGTGTGGACCCCTTTGTGGGGTTTGAGCCCATGACCCTGAGATCATGACCTGAGCCAAAATCAAGAGTTAGATGCTCAACCCACTGGGCCACGGAGGTGCTTCTAAGCCACATTTTAATGTTAACTCTCACCTTGCTACTCTATTCAATGTCAAAGAAAGCTCAAAGCTCTTCCATAAATGGTAGTAAACTCCATTAAAATTATGTTTGATCCAAATCTGTGACGAGTTTCAGTGAATCTTAACAAGTGTCAAGGGTTTGACCTTTTCAATGGAAACTTTAGAGAAGTTGTGTCCTATGGGATTATAAAGAAATGAGATCTGACTTCTTGATAGGAGCTGAGAATGTCTCATTTATAATAGCTAATATTTATTTGGTGTTGTCCTTTGGAATGTATTTTTTATTTTATTGTTTTAAAGATTTGTTTATTTAAGAGAGAGAGAGAGAGCATGAGAAGGAGCAGCAAAAGGAGAGGAAGAGAGAATTTGAAGCAGACTCGGTGCTCAGCAAGGAGCCAGACTAGAAGCTCCATCCATGACCCTGAGATCAGGGCCTGAGAAGAACCATCAGTCTGATGCTTAACTACCTGCACCACTCAGGCACTCCCCAGCCTCTGGAATTTACAAAACACTTCTTATCTATTAACCCACTGTAGCCACCAAGTGTTCTCTTATATTTAATAGCAGGACCATTATTATTTTTAATTGTCATAGCTAAAGATTGAGGATCGATGAGATTAAATGCCTTTCCCTGAGCAACAGACATAGTTAATAAAGGACAGAATGAGGAACTGGAACCCAGGTCCTCTAACTCCTAAGCTGGTTCTCTTCCCAAGAAGCTATTCCTTCTAATTAGCAGTCACCCTTTCCTTTGGGATGCTGTGCATTTATTTGAACATTGGTATAATTATTCAAAATATTTTTAGAAAATTTGTTTTTAGGTGTGTTTTCTCAACCACATGAGAAACTTGGTCTCAAGATTATCCACCACATCTTACCATTTAGAGAGCACCATCTTCCTCTCATTCCCTGAGAGGTTAGTGCTGCTGGTACAGATGTTTGGGAGGGGTCTGTGCATGTCTGAGGTGAAGCAGACAGCCCAACTAAGACTAAGGAGCAGGGAACTCTTGAGAAATCTGTTGAGCTGGTATCAGAATCACCTGCGGACACTTGATTGTCACTGTCCTGTTCTGTCTGCTAATGGCTGATCACGTGGGGATAGCGAGCTAGTTTCATTATGAGGAATTGCTGCACATCAAATTGCCAGAAGTCAAGCACTATCTATTCCTTCCTTATGAAAGTGGGGCAATGCACCACAAATATTTCCATTAAAATGATTATAATTTTATTTCCACATTTTGGCTTTATAAAAGTATGTTTTATGTCTTTGAACATTTTGTTTATGTAAGATCTCTCATTCTTTTTTAATACCAATAAAGAATTTCCAGGCCAACCTAAAATGGCAGACAATGAAGGGATGTCATTTATATTGATGACAAATAGAATAGAAGGAGAAGAATGTTTATGACAAACTTGAGTGAATCACCAAGTGGGATAGTATAATTTTTTTCTGAATATCTCCATAAACAATATATTATCTTTTCCAAAGGGAAATGAGGCTACTAGACTTTGTGCTTCTTTACAAAGTCGTTGATGTTTTCTGAGTAATTCTTTTCTTGTTGACATGATGGGCTTGTCCTCTCCAGCCATCCGCATTCTCCTTGACCAAGGTTATGCACATTCAAAATGGCTGACTTAAGAAAAGTATATTAGGATGCTTGCTAGAGATCAAAAGTGACATTTTAATTTTTGTAATGACCATTAAAGGTCTGTACTTAGATCCTTAGAAAGAAGGTAAATGGGAGTGAGGGTATTTGTGTGAACATATATAAGGAGACCACCCTTTCAAAGGTGCTGAAGGCAACTCCTTTCCTAAATGTGTGTGGGGTGTTTGTGTATGTGTGTGTGTGTGTGTGTGTGTGTGTGTCTGCTGGAAGGAACGAAGTAACTGGATATACTGGGAACTTTTTTGCAAAGTGTAAAGGAGGCTGGATAATATTCAAGAGGGAAGATGGTGATCGTGGTGGTGGTGGTAGTTGGGGTGATAGGGAAATGATGAGCACAGAAGGTAATTAAAACTTGAAATTCTCCTGGCCCTAACATCCACAATCTGATGATGGGTTCAGAAGAAGCTCTTCAAGTAGACAGGGGAATCCTGTCCTGATGGGTTTTGTGCAGAGCCTGAAACAGCAGCTCTTTGGTGTTTCAAGACATAAGCCAGGGAGAACAGCTACTACCCTATGGTGGGCAGCCTCTCTCATGGTCCCAGCAGGAGATGGTGTCTATGAATCAGGGGCTGGGGCTCCAACCCTGGTACTTGGGGGAGCCTGAAAGATCCAAACAATTTCAGTACAATGCTTCCTGGAGATAAAGGGGCGAAAGGGTTACTCTGAATACCTTGTCTTTTTCTTTTCCCCCCACTACTTCCACACTTATTTATGACTCTTACTATCTGCCTAGAAATCATTTTTTAACCACCTCATAGGAATTCGTAAATGTGTTGGCTCCAAAAATCCCTGAAGGCTCCTGCTATCCTCTAGGGTCCTGAAGAAATTTTCAGTTTGTCTTATAGGTTCCCTCTCTTCTGAAATCCTTTGGCATTATTTCTAGCTCCACTTTTGCTATAAGTTCACAAACCCTTATCTAAAATTCTTAGGGTCAGATGTATTTCTGAGTTCAGATATACTCAGATTTTAGACTAGCAATAATGTAAATTACATACCATCCTTATGGTACACATAGTAACGCAAGAAATTAATATTCCTATATTGAATGCATGAACATTCATGCTATAGAGAAAAGATCACAAAGAGTCTCATGACAATTTGCATCAGCTTGCACTGCCACTGAATTTGTAGCAAATTTATGAAAGAAAAATATTAGTTTTGAGAGCTTTTAGGATTTCAGGGATTTCAGGGATTGTGAACCTACACTACTGTTGTTAAACACCCTGAAGGCCAGGAGAGAGTGACACATACATCTGGAAGTCTCAAGTGAAAGAGATTGTCATTTTCTTATGTTGTAGGCTGAACAATGGCCCCCAAAGATAGCAGGCCCTCATCCCTGGATCAGGTGAATATTGTCTTATATGGCAAAAGATGTAATGAAATTTAGGATCTTGAACTGGGGAAGTTATCCTGGATTCTCCTGGTGGTCCCTAAATGCAATCACAGGTATCTTTGTAAGATGGAAGCAGAGGGAAATGTAGCATGCACAGAAGAGAAGATGGCAACATGAAGGCAGAGAAAAGAGAGATTTGAAGATGCCAGCCTTGGAGATGGGAGCTGTGCAGCCAAAGCCCAAGGCATGCCAATGGCCACCAGAGCTGGAAGAGGCAGGGAATGGATTCTCCACTAGAACCTTGGGAGATGGCAGAGTTCTGTGGACACCATGGTTTCAGCCCATTGAGACTGATTTTGGACTTCTGGCATCCTGAACAGTGAGAGAATTGACTCTGCTGTTTTAAGTCACTAAACTTGTGGTATTTTGTTACAGTGGCCACCTCAGTTAGGAGTATCTTCACACCCCTCATTCAAGTCCCTCAAATGGTAGAACCTCTTTTTAGATCATCTGTCTTTTCCCACTGACTCTTTGGGTGTTACTTAACTCCCCTGAATGTCAGTTTCCTTGTTTGAAAAATGAGAATTATCATAGGGTTCTTGTAAGAATTAACTTTAAAAGATACACATACAAAATGCTTAGCGTATCACTGGCATCAAGTTAGTACTTAATGAATGCCGGTTGGTGCATGACATGGCGATGCTCTGAGAATCCCTTTATACCTTTCCAGAACATGTGAATTTACATTTCGATTTGAGTCCATCTATATTACAGAGAGAGTTGATCAATCAAATCTCAATTTTTCCTCATCTAAAAGATTTTGCCAGCCCATTTATATTCACCAATGTCACAATGATGATGCATTTGATGTCTAAGAGTGCTAGATGTCTAAAGACATACCAATCAGTCCTGCGAGGCTGAGTTTCTATTTTTATCCCAAACATTTTTACTTTCCCAAAGGCTGAAGTCTTTGAACCCGGTGTCTTCAATCAAATCAGTGCTAATTTGCCCAACAAATACTTAGAAACGTGCCCATTTGCAGTTGGGCATGCCTGTTGATATTAGGCAAATGCCTTTTTCCAAAAGTGGGGAAGCATATAGAAGTATGAAAAAAATAATCCAAGTGGCTAGTACACTTTGAATGGGGACAATTCATAATAGTAAAATCACCCAAAGTCATAAACAAAAAATAAATGGGACGACAAATTTATTAAAACCCATCTACCAGGAGATAAGTACGGAGATTGGAAGCTGAGGGATGGCAAAGACAGGAAATAATTTATTTGAGTATCTTCTATGGCTAGGCATGGTGCTAGGCATAGTCATATACTGATAGGTGTTTGTTCTACTTAGCTCCAGTCAGAACAAATATTTTTGATAGTTTAAAGAGTTCTGCTATAGCTGTCCTCATCTGAACAGGACTGTTTTACTATTTATGGATACATTGCCTTATCTCTTCAAAGGTAACTTTTTTTTTTAGCATAACATACATTTAGAATACATTTTTCTTTTAGGCAAGGTAATTTTGTGGCTTCGAACGATGTCTCAAAGGCTCCAGACAACTGAGAGGTGTCCACAGCACCACTAAAAGGTCACTCTGCCACCAAAGCCACAAAATGTGAGAGGTGCCAATACAATAGCAGGAATCTCCTACCACACTCTCATTCTACGGAGGGGAAAACCAAGGCACAGTGTTCCACACACCCACCCGGGGTTGTAGAGTTGGTCAAGGAGCAAAGCGAAACCGGAAGTGTTTGCCTTTCCATCGAGAGCTTTTTCTGTCCCACAGTAAAGGCATTACTGGTTGATGGGTGGTTGGCTCTCTTCTCGACTTTCGATTGAAATGGCTTAAAAAGGCTGAAACATCCGGGAAGAGGAGGCTGTCCAGAACTGGCCTGGGGGTTGGAGATCCAACTTTAGAACTTAGCTCAACTATGGACGTAGTATGATCATGAGAAGATGATTTATCCTCATTTTGTTTAAGGTTTCCCCACCCAGGAAATGGTTCTCCCTCTTCTCTTTCACAGCACTTATCAAAATTGTCATTGTATAAGTCTGATTTCTGCTCTAGAGTGTGATAAAGGCACAGATAGACTGGAGCTATGCTGTCTGGGTTCAAGTCTGTCTCCGATATGTACTCGGTGTGTGGGCAGATTGCTTCATCTCTCTGTGCCTCAGTGTTTCCTCACCTATAAAATGCGGCTGATGATAGAAGCTATCTCAGGTGTAGGATAAATGAGTTATTATGTGTAGAACATTTAGAACAGTACCTGGCCCGCATTAAGTACTACCTGCAAGTTTATTCTCGGATTTTTCTATCTCTTTCACCACTCAGTTCCAAGTGCAAATTGTATGCCTGATGGGATTCCTGCCTTTCTTTCCAATTTTATCTCCTGAGACTCTCCCACTGGCATTAAACGATATGCGTTTCTGACCAAGTTTCCCGAAGTTTCCATGACCTTGTTTGGAATTCTTCTACTTGAAATATCCTTTCCTTCACAGTTTCCAAGCAAAAATGTGGTAAGAAAAAGACCAAATGTGAAAAAAGGACTGAGAAAAGGAAAGATTCTCTTAGTTTCCTTTAATAAAGTGTCTGAATGCAAAAGATTATGTATAGGCTACACAATGTAAATGGTAAGTCCATTAGCTTTTATGACTTTATGAAGATGTACACTTAGTTCAGTCAAGCATATTGGTCATTGTCCTGGGCTTAGTAATGGCCGCCATGCCCACTAACTACCATTCCAGGGCACCCAGAGACACGCCACGGGGTCCTAGGCACGTGCTTTCTAATGCCTTAGGAGAGTTGAAAATTTTTCCTCTTTGTGCTCCCAGTGCACAGCATCTGTAATTTCTTCCTTTGTGTGCTATATAGATCAATGTTTAAGATTTTAAATGTTTTGTGTTGCTTTTGTTTTTCCCTCTGACACACTTTGAGCTTTGCGGGGGCAGGGATCCTGAGTTAGTCATCTCTATATGCTGATATGTACACACATTTCTTGGTTTCCTGGGCACCAAACCCTTCTAGTTCTAAACTCTCCAACCCTTCCTTTTAATTTATTTTATTTATTTTATTTTCATTTTATCCCTCCTTCTCCTTTCCTCAGTACTTTGGTTCATCTTTTTTCTCTTCTTACTCTTTATGCTCACCTGGGTGTTTTCACCTGATCATATGGCTTCAATCCCTCCTTATAGCAAGATATCTTCATAATCTATCTGTGTCTACACCTGATCTCATCTTCAACCCAAATGCTGACCAGACATCTTTGCTTGGATAGTTCATGCACACCTGAATGCAAGTGTACTTCTAAAACAGACCACACCCAACTTTGTCATGCAATATACTCTTCTAAATTTCATCTTCGATAAATACCCCAACTGGAAAGCTTAGACTTCTTCATCTTCCGTTTCAGCCACATCTAAGCAGTCTCTAAATGCTGAAAATGTAAAATTTGTATTTCACATTTTCTATTCCTCCCCCAAATCCCCATTGTTTTATTTCATGTCTTCATCATCTCTAGTTTGACCTGTAGCAACAGCCCCCTAACTCCTTCAAAACGGTGACATTTGAGAAGAGTATGGTCCAGATGTTTTGCAGGCTATTTCTCAGTTTGGGTTTCTTTCCTTTCTTTTTTCCTTCCTCCCTTTTTTTCTTCCTCCCACCCTTTCTCCCTTTCTCCCTTCCTTCCTCCTTTTCTCCCTCCCTCCCTATCTTCTTTCTTTCTTTCTTTCTTTCTTTCTTTCTTTCTTTCTTTCTTCCTTCCTTCCTTCCTTCCTTCCTTCCTTCCTTCCTTCCTTCCTTCCTCTTTCTTTCTTTCTCTCTTTCCCTCCCTCCTCCTTCTTCTTTTCTTTCTTTCTTTCTTTCTTTCTTTCTTTCTTTCTCTCTCTCTCTCCTTCCTCCTCCTCCTCCTTCCTTCCTTCCTTCCTTCCATTCTTTCTATTATTTATTTTAGAGAGAGAGAGAAAGACAGTGAGAGAGTGCATGATCAGGGGGATGGGCTGAGGGACAAGGAGGGAAGCAGACTCCTGCTGACCATGGAGCCCAATGCAGAGCTGGATCCCACCGCCCTGAGATCATGAGCAGAGCTGAAACCAAGAGTCAGATCTTCAACTGACTGAGCCACTGAGGCTCCCCCCAGTTTGGATTTTCTTATCTGTAGAGTCAAGTTTCACATTTTGGGCAGATACATAAGTATCTTCTTTCTCAGTGTATCACATTAGAAGGTATATGATGACTCTTTGTAATTAATAAGCACATTGTGGGAAGATATTTCGAGGCCATCTAAATATGCTATTTATTCATCAAATTTTCACCAAGTTGTTTTATTTTCCATTAATGATTCGTGCCTGAATCAGTTATTGCTCTATGGTTGCAAAATGGCAATTTTCTCACCCCATTATTCCCTCTATATTTTTTAGTTGACATTCTACTTTAATTCAATAATATATTTACCAACAAGATATACTCATGAATTCTTAATTTATTTGGTGAGGTATAATTCCATAGTGTCATTATTAAGATGTTTTAATTGTCCCAGATTTGGCCAGTTGGAGCCCCTTCAAGCTGGCTTCAGTGTCCTTTTGCTATGTCCTCATAATTTCTTGAGCATAAAGAAGCATTTTATCATCTTCATTTTTGAGGAATATTTTGACTGGCCATAAAATTATAAGCTATGTCTTCCACTCTGCCGAATCTGCTATTAAACCCATCTATTGAACTCTTCATTTCAGATATTGTATTTTTTGGTTCTATAAGATCCATTTTATTTTTTCATATATATTACATGTTTCTGTGGAAGTCTTCCATACTTTCTTCTGTTTCCTTGAACATAGTTGTCTTAGTGTCCCTATGTAATAATTCCAATATATGGATCATCTATAGGTCTGTTTTTGCTTGGCTTTTGCTCAGTTGTTGTTGTTGGTGGTAGTTGTTGTTGTTCTTCTTCTTCTTCTCATTCTTTTTCTTCTTCTTCTAACATATCACATACTTTTTGGCTAGTTGCTAGACTATACAATTAATTATATATTCATTACATAAATACTGTAGAGAGTCTGGATGTGTTCTCTTCCTTCTAAGAGAGTTAATATCTTTTAGGGCAACAAAGAGTACATGCAGATCACCTTAATTTTATAGAAGAGTGATTTTAGGATTCTTCTATTTCATTTTGTCTTTTCCATGTCCTAGGATGGAAGACTTTTCCACTTCTCAGTTGAGAGTCTGGAAAGTTTACCAGGGCCATTCCATGTTGGCTGGCTTTGAATTCCTTCCTTTGTCTCCCCAGAAGGCTAGTCTTCTAAAATCTCTGCTCAGTCCTTTGGCTTTCTAGTTGCTGTTATGGATAGTTTTTTGAAGTCATACTCTGTGTGCAGCTTAGAAATTGGCCAAATCCTTAAGTGGAGTTTTAATAGAGATTTTTAGGCTGACTTTTCTGTGGTATTCTTCTTTAGGATTTTATTCCTCAGCTCCCAGCTGCTTCAGCTTTTTTAAACTCTGAGATCTGTCTTCTCAGACCATTGGAACTGTCATTTTCTGCTGGGATTCTAATCCTTCATGCTAAAATTTTGCAAATGCCCATGAGGAAAAGGCTAGGTAATGTGGATCTCACTTAGAGTGCTTCCTTTCCCTCAAGGGATTTAGAGTCTCTCAAGTTCTGTCTGTGTTGGTTGCTCTCCAAAGTTTAAAAAAAAATAATGTTTCTTATACAGATTTTATAGTAGATTTAAATGGGGAAGAGCTTAGACCAAATCAAGCTTGCTGAAGGCAAAAAAAAATTCCATTTAGTAATTACATTAAAAATTTCACAAATATTTTTCAGGTTCTTTTGTTTTTGAGATTTAATATTATAGTGTTCTGGTCAGATAATAGTTTATGTATTGTATTAGCTTGGGCCAAATAAAATTGCCATTTTGGGGTACCTGGGTGGCTCAGTTGGTTCAGCATCTGACCCTTGATTTTGGCTGGGGTCATAGTCTTGGAGTCATGGGATCAAGCCCTATGTCAGGCTCCGTGCTCAGCAGGGAGTATGCTTGGGATTTTTTCTCTCCCTCTTCCTCTGTTCCTCTCCCTGCTCTCTCTCTCTCTCTTTCTCTCTCTCTCTCAAACAAATAAATATTTTTTTAAAAATTGTCATTTTTGTAGGTCTGATGCAGCTGAATATTAGCACTTTAAAAAATACTTCAATCTACAATTCCCTTGCAATGTTTTGTTGCTTTAGAACCTAGAATATGGAATTTTTTTAAATCATATATCATGTATCATTAGAAAATAACATGCATCCTGTATTGGTTGGATATACTGTTTAGTTTCTCTCTCTTTGAAGCTCTTGCTGGGCTTCTGGTAATGCCCTTGAAGTGATCAGGAGGTTAGGCCATCAGCTGTAAACCACGAGGCACTAAGTTTTCTTCTTTGTAAAAGGACCCATTAATGCTAGAAACCATACATCTTCCTCAAGGCTTACTGTGAGGAAAGAGAACAGATACTGCTATCATCAACTACCAACCAAACCACTCTTTTCTTGCCTCTGTCAAAGTAGGGAGGGGAGGGAAAGAGGCAGTCCAAACCCAGATTTCCCAGTGCCATATTTGAGCCTAAGCCAAAAGAAAGAATCAGCAATATTGGTTCTCTCTTTGCTGAAAAATTTGATTTTTGGTTCATCGTAGATTTGTCTTAATTTTTTTTTCTTTTAAAGATTTTATTTATTTATTTGAGAGAGAGAGAGAGAATGAGAGGGGAGAAGGTCAGAGGGAGAAGCAGACTTCCCAAAGAGCTGGGAGCCCGATATGGGACTCGATCCTGGGACTCCGGGATCATGACCTAAGCCGAAGGCAGTCACCCAACCAACTGAGGCACCTAGGCACCCCTGTCTTAATTTTTAAAAATGCTACATTAAAACACTATTACTGAGTTTTTTGGTGCCTCCTTAGGTTCTGTGCCTGAGGTGAGTGCTTCACTACTTCATCCTAGTTTGGTGCCCAGCTGTTCAGTCTAGTAGGAAGCACAGCTTCTAGTGAGAAGCTGTTCCTTCTCTTGTCTGTGTGGAGTAGGGCTGTAGATTCTTGACTCCTGAAAGCAATACAAGCCAAAAGGGCCAGTTTGAACCAATGAGACTAAGGAACCTCCCAAACACCAATAACTGACTAGTTATGTAAAATTTCTTATTTCAGACACCAGAAGAATTAAGTCTCATAAAAAGGAAAAGGCAGAGTCATCACCAGACTGGACTTTTCCCCTTATCCCCAACCCCCACCTCCCGAGAAAGAGAAGATGGGGCCTCTCCCTGCTGCAGATCCCTGCATTCTGTCAGCATTGTAAGAGGAGAGGAGGAGAGATTTATATGGAAATTGAGTCTGAAGTCTTAACTAGGTCGAACTTGTAATAACCAACAGTTACCAAAGGGTCATTTGTCCAAGTTGTCATTAAAGAATGCTAAAGGGAGGGTGCCTGGGTGGCTCAGTTGGTTAAATGTCTGCCTTCAGCTCAGGTCCTGATCCCAGGGTCCTGGGATCCAGCGCCATGTCGGGCTCCCTGCTCAGCAGGGAGTCTGCTTCCCCCTCACCCCCTCTGTCCCTCCCCATTGCTTATTCTCTCTGTTGTTCTCTCTCTCAAATAAATAAATAAATAAAATATTTAAAAAAGCAAAAAACACTCATGCTCATCCCTACTGAGTTTATACTTTATAATCACTGCTTTTATATGTTTATATATAACAATACATGAAGCTTATTAAGAACATAATTTACATCTTTCACATCATTGTTTAATTTTTTTTTCTACCTGATCTATCAGATTCTGAAAGACGTCAGTTAAATCTCTAGGTACTGTTGCTGATTTAGCCACTCATTTTCTGTAGTTTTTTTGGCTATTACTATATGAATTTTCAGGCTATATTGTTTAGTGGGTATATATTCAAAATAATTATTCCTTCTTGACATTGTTTCTCACAAATACTGTTTTTTCTCTCATGATTTAAATTCTCTTTTGTCTGATATTAAAATTTTTAGCCTGGCTTCTTTGGGTTTGTGTTATCCTAGAATATTTTCCAATAAATTATTTTTAACCTTTCAGAGTGTTTTATATTAGGATTTATTTCTGAGTTTTAATTTAATATTTTTGTTTATTATTTATCCTTTTGTCTTTTTCCTCTACTTTCCACTGGATAAATAAAATTTTATTTTGTTGTTCTGAAAATTACACATTATATCTTTATTCTCTGAATGAATATCCCTAGCTTGTTTATACCCCTATTTCATTGCAGTTTCTTTCCATCAACATCAAAAACTTATCAGTAACCATATCTTCCCTCTGCACACAACACAAATTCTAGCATCTCTTAATTCTTCTGTACCTGCTTTTGCCCTATGTAAGCTTTCAGAATTTTGATGTGGTCTTTGATACCCTTAGCTATCATTCTATTAAACTTTTAAATCTTTCCTTAATTTAGGGAAATTATCTTCCATCTTCCCATTTCTTATTTTATATTTTCTTTTCTCTTCTCTTCTCTTCTCTTCTCTTCTCTTCTCTTCTCTTCTCTTCTCTTCTCCTCTCTTCTCTTCTCTTCTCTTCTCCTCCTCTCTCTTTTTCCTATTGGGACTCCTGTTGGTCAGATTTTGAAAATTTTACTTCAGTGCCCCTTTCTTTGACTTTATTTTGACTCTTTCATTTTATCCCTACTTAGACCTTATGTTTTATGGCTGTATCTATTCTTCTCTTCAACCAATCCAATCAGTTTTTAAGTTCAACTATTATATTTTTATACCCAGTAATTCTGATTTTCCTTTAAAAGTTTGCTCCCACTTTATGATACATTATCAACCCTTTCTCTCTCTCCAAAGACATTTATTATACTTATTTCAAATTCTTGTTCCATCTGTTTCAGCTATTTGACTGTCTATGGCTTAGGCCATTCCAGTTGTTGTTCATTTTACTGATGCTTTTCAGATGTCTTATTTTTCTCAGCTATGAGTTCACCCTTATTCTCTTTTACTAGTCCTGTCAATATGGAGGGAGTGGCAAAAGTCTAGACTCTGGCCCGTGCTCTTCTGGGGAAGTGTTTTTGTTTTTGTTTTGTTTTTGGGGGGTCTTCCTTTGTTTTTCTTTTGAGATGGGCATGATACAGAGCAAAAATTTCTAGAGATGACTTTTCTTGGTTTAACTCATTCTTGTTTCTTTCTTTCCACAAATTTAATCTCACACCCTACATAGTAGAGGGAAGAGGGGAGGGGTGAAATGCTTATGGGGCCAGCCAGCTCACCTGTACTCAAAGACATTGGTGTCCACCCTCCCCTGGCATTACTTGGCCTGATTTAGCTCCAGTGCCCCAAGATGGCTGTAGGTTTCTAGAGCTGGCTTTCTGATTCATAAAAGCCACAATACAGAAAAGATCCATTTAGGGGTGCAAAAAAGGCACAACTAGAAATCTCTTCCCTATGTAGTCTACCCTCAGGTCCAAGGCTCCAGCTACCATTCCCCTTCCCTACACTAACCCCTCTGTTAGGATTTCTCACCACTTTTGAGATTCTTGGGTGAATGGGAGGCTGAAGTTCCGATACCATTAATCTCTATATCCTGAGTCATCTATGTTCAGTCCAAGGAATGGAGTCAATAGCCCATCATGACCAGGGCTGTGAATAAATGATCTGTTCCTCATTGATAGGAAATTAAGGCCTACAGCTCGGTCTTCATCAGAGACAAAATTTTGCAGCAAAATGCTTATAAATAGCCTCAACACATATAGGGTTAATAAATAAGACAAAATATAACTTTAAGATCTTTTATAGAAACTTCAGGATTTTTTTCCCTAGGTTTCTACTCAATATTAATGTTTACCTCAGGGAGAAAAACGACCTTACGCAAAAATCTCTTATTCTCCCTTCCCCCATTTATATTAAATAACACAAAATTATTTTAATAATGTGATATGGAATCTAGAGACAAAACACTTTGGTCTACAAAAGGGAACCAATTTATTTCATAAATCACATTCTTCTGCTCCTTCCAGCAATTTTCCTTTTCCCTGGGAGGGGGATGTTGTTGTGTTCTTTCTGTGACTCTTTGTGTAATTTTAATTTATCATTAAGTAACACTTTGCTTTTTAACATAAAGAATTCAGTGTGCTTGATGGAGCAGCGCTCCATGGAAAGTTAGTTCACAGCAACAACTGTTTGGAGCAGAGGAGTTTATTAATTTATCAGAACCTTATGTTCAATTTCAGATTTCTCGGCATAGGAACCAACAATCAGCTGCACCTGTTGCCAATTAAAGTATTAATGGCACATCAATCAAAGAAAAATCACTGCGAATGGAGATTATACAAGCTCTTTACTCATGTCATTTTTTGGAAGTCAACCTTTATCTCAAAAATAAGAGATCTGCAAGCCATACCTTTCCATCTGCACCCTCCAGTTTTTCCTTGGTGATGATTTTAGTGAATGAACGCCTTAGACTAGGAGGGCAAGTGTATTTTCCACCAGAGGAAACCATTGTCTCGTATTTGAAAAGTAGTAATGTTGCTATACATATGGAGAATGGCAAGACCCCATGAACATTTTTAGGAAGCTTGACATAAGTTAATTATTTCTTTTTAAGATTTTATTTATTTACGTGAAGAGAGAGAGAGAGAGAGTGAGTGAGCACAAGCAGAGGGAGGGGCAGGTGGAGGGGGAGGGAGAAGCAGGATGCAGATGGAGCACAGAGCTCATGGGGGAAGGGGACGGGACCCTGGGATCATGGCCTGAGCCGAAGGCAGACGCTTAACCGAGTGCCCCAACATAAGCTAATTATTAGGTTTACAAAAAGTGGGAAATACTAGCACTGTCAAGATGGATGTCAAGATGGATGCCGTCTTCATTGGCTGGATAGCTTTCTTGGTTTACTTAGAAGAAAAAACTCATGGTGTTAGCACGGGCTGGTCCTGTGTTTTTAATGCCCAGCACAAAGCTTTACACATAGTACTCGTCAATTCATATGCGTTGATCAATGGAAGGATTGCCTTGCTGGTAACCCAGGTGTCTCTTGTTATCTCAAAAGTTTCCATGTAATGCTCAGAGTAATACTTTAAAAGAAAAAATCCATTATAATATAATAAATATACCAGTATCATCTCAAATACTTTCGATGGCAAAAGGTTGGGAAAGAGAGGAGAGTAAATATAAAGGCTCTCGGTACTGAAATTGTTTGAAATTACTGCTTTAAAGCATGGCTACAATTTTATACCCTCTGTCATAGGGTGCTTAGGTATACATATTTTTTCCCTACCCACATTTTTCCCTTTTCAGAGTTACCTTGTGCCTTGTGCCTTGTCCCTTGTGGTGTAATGAATGAATTGGGAATCATGATACTCCAAGTTCCCTTCCCAACTCTTCACTGCTAAGCCTTAAAGAACGATGCGACCCATCAAAGCACCTCGTCCTCCAGTAACAGACACCGGTCCATGGGATGGATGGACACGTGGCCAGAAGAAGGCCAACCAAATTGTTTGGAATGCCACGCTTAAAGTTATTTTTCCTCTAGGGTTTCTCTGCCAGGGTTTCTGGAAGTTATTCTCTACTAACTGGATCCTTTCTGCAGTCATAGTGTCATAAGAGACACCAAAGAGAAGAAGCGAAGAGAAGCCAAGAGAAGCAAAAGGAGAGCGCAAGAGTCCGTAAGCAGAGAATCCCTGGTTTCAGCTACTGGACTTTTGCTGTTAGTCTTCCCTTCACTTCTGGAAGCTATGCAGAATCTTTTCCAGCCTTGCAAATGAATACCATTTTTTTTTTTTTGGTAGCGAAATTGAGTTGGGTGTCTTGTTGCTTGCAGCTAGAGGAGGCTAACACCTTCAGGCTATGGTTCTAAAGTGCTCACTTCAAAGCCCCTACTATCTCCCATCCCAAAGTCCAGAACCATTGCATATTTAATTATGGGAAGGCTGACACCCATCTGACATTCTGTTCCCAGCACATTCTATGTATACATCAGGACGTCCCAGTCTTGGCATTACTGATGTTTTGGATCGAAGAACTCTTTGTGCAGCACCAAATATTTAAAATTATCCCTGACTCCTAGTCCCCGAGTGCTGGTAGGTAGCACCACTCCTTCCGTCATAATAAAGACATCCAGAATGTCCCCAGACTTCGCCTGGTGTCACCAGGGAGTGGCGGTGGATGGACGGGAGGGCAAAACTTGCCCCTGGGAGGAACCACTGGTATATACAGAGCATAAGCTCCATGAGAGTAAGATTTCGTTTTCTTTTCTTTCTCTCAGATATGTGTCCCCTGGATCGAAAACAATGCTTGCCTTACAGTAGGTACTCCGGATTTATTTACTCAATGAGAAAACAGATGGGGTCTGTGTAAATGGACGGCACTGTTGCAGATGCTACTAGAAACAAAAACAAGGAAAAGGAGACCAAGGGAGGCAAATGTTTCACCACCTAATTTTATGGGCCATGGTTAAAAACCAAACACGACAGCATGCATAATTTGGCAAACTGAGAATCCCGGGGACAGTGCAGTTTCTTTCAACAAGGCAAGTAGAGAGTTGGGTCAGGAGGTAGCAAAATTCTTTCAGGAATTGTCCTTAAAGCACTGTGGTCTTCTACATTCTCATCCTTTGTTTGTTTCCTATTTAAGCAGAACAACAGTGTTCCCAACAGTGAAGGTTGATCTGGGACCTGGGTAGTTAAAACAGAACCTGAGAAAATGTCTCAGGAGGAAGAGAATGTCTATGGTAATTTTTTGCTTTTTTCACTAAAAAACAAAAACGATGCACGCTTTTTGAAGCATAGTCTGAATTCCACACCTTCACCAGGTACTTTTCCCATCAGGATTGAAATGGTCAGCACATAGGAGGGCCACCCTAGATTTTATCTTCTTCCTTTTGTTGTAGCTCAATATGAAAATATGGGAGTTAGGGAATTTAGTTTCCCAATAAGTTTTCCTATCTTGAGGGGCACTGGATACACGAAAAGATACATGCATCTCCGCGGCCGGAATAAAGTGCATTCATGAAATGATTGAGAACTATCTGGTCCAGTCTCCTGATGTTAGACACAAATCACATCCTCGCCACCCACACCCAGCAGTAATGACCCAGCCTGCAAATTGCCGGGACAACCTCCTTTGACAGAGCTATTCTCCAACAGTACCTGCCGGGCTCTCCCTCTTTTCTCCACCCCTTGCTTCCCTGAGCACCATTGGATTATCATTGATTAAGGCCTCTGTCAAGCCTGAAATTCTTAAAAATCATGACTTCCTTTTCAGTTTGAGCATCCATCCTAAGTGATGAGTTTACTTTCCAGCAGCACTTTCCACAAAGCCATTTGTTTATTTGTTCGTTGCAGGGAGGGCAGAGGAATAAAGCCTCCAGGAGAGGACCTCCTGGCTGGTCAGCCCCGCCCTCCACTAACTAAATGATTCGGTTTCTACTCAGCTGCAAGAACAGGCCAGCAAATTTCAGGCCTTGGTACTATTTTTTTTTTTTAATTTTTTTTTTAAAGATTTTATTTATTTATTTATTTATTAGGAAAGAGAGAGAGTGAGAGAGAGAAGGTCAGAGTGAGAAGCGGACTCCCCCTGGAGCTGGGAGCCCGATGTGGGACTCGATCCCGGGACTCCGGGATCATGACCTGAGCCGAAGGCAGTCGCTCAACCAACTGTGCCACCCAGGGGCCCGGCCTTGGTACTATTTAAAGCACTGTATTGTTGGGGGGTAGGGTAATGCGGTCGAAGATACTCACTTTGAAGTTAGACCAGCCTGGGTTTGCAGACTGACTAACTGGGAGCCGTGGGGCAAGTGACAAAGTGACATGACCGCTCTGAGTCTGTTTACACGGTAGTACTCAAAAGGGGTGCCGTGGGGATTAACTTCGTTCAGGGTCGCTCGCAAATAAGGAAAACCCTGAATGTTTAAGGCATGAATGCAAAGATACATAATGCAATTTTAAGGTTCAAATGGCGATAATAAAATACAGTTAAGTAATCCGGGGTTCAATTGTTTTGAGGCTTCTGGACAACTCTGGGGACCAAATCTGCTGATAGGCTGCGGGGAGTAAACTCCTTGGTTTTCTGGTTCAGATCTTGCCTCTGAGGTGGCTAGACTCAGAATTCAAATCTCTGAGGAAGCCGTGAGGTGGTTCAGGCATTCTTACACCTGTACGTGATTCTATCCAGACTAGCCTAGAACCTACCTGTTTTTTTTCACTTTGCCTTTGAGGATAGTAAAATCGCTCCATCAAAATGAAGTCAACTAATATCCTATTGACAGCTGTAAAACTGGGGCCAGTAAATCGCCAATTAATTAATAATTAGCCAATGGCCAATTAATTAGCAATCAATTAATGATCAAATAATAATCAACATCTAAACTACATAAGCAAAATTTACTTTGCAAATAATATATGTGCCAAATCAATAGGGAAGCCATTGAAAATTCTGAAATCAAGAACTCATCCTTCCAAGGATGATGCAATGTGTCAACTTCTATGGGGAAATTGAAGGTAAAGACCTATTTTAAAAAGAAATACATCTTGGGACAAACAATATCACAGTCATTTATCTTAAGAGTATTTCAACGACCTTTGCAAGGTACTAGAAAGCTCTAATTAGTGACCAATCTGCTTATGATGCTACACTGAGTATTGAACAAACTGAAATAAGCTTGGCCTCTGGCCTGAAGAGGACGTTAATCTCCAATATACAGCACTGATGCAGATAAAGATCATATTATACTAGGCGAAAACATTAATAGAACAACATGGAGGCTTCCAATTGTTTGTGATTTTCACTTTCAGGTGGCTAAATTTGAATACATAATTGTAACCTGGGTAGGTGAGCAGACTTTGTGGAACAATGAAGAAGGATTAAGTGTGCTAATTTCCAAGTATTTCTCAAATTTATCTGCTTCTCTCTAATTGTACTCCTACGCACTCCAGGCCACCATCATGTCTTGCCTGAGTTACTATATAACATCCTTCTCAGTGGTCCTCAGTCTTGACCCTTGTGACAGATCATTTTCTCAAGTGGAATCAGGGAATTTTCAAGATTGCGCATGTGACTGGTTCATTTCCCTGCTTAACACTCTTCAATGGCTCCCCAGGGCTGTTGGATCAAAGTCAAACACTTTGGGCTTCTAAGGTGCCCAGAGCGATCTAGCTTTTGCTTCCCTTTCTAGCCATTTCACCCCTTATAAAAGATGCTACAGCTTCTAACACAACTGGTTAATACCCCCCTATCCCCAGGTCTCAGCTTTGGCGTTGCTGCCTTCTGGCCTTTGAGGTCAGGTTAGCTGATTTTTTTTTTTTTAGCTGATTTTTTTAATATGCTAGCATAGTTCTCAATAGTCACTCTCTTATAATACTATATAGCATTACAATTATTTACTTTTTTGGATCTCCACTGGTTTCTAAGTTTCATGTGGGCAGGCTCATGCTTTTCTTATTTACTATCATAGCCCTAACATTTGGTAAAAAAGTAAATACACAGGAAGCATTTTATTGAGTTAGGGGATTCTGTTTTCAGTGGTTTAGTTGCTCTTTGCACTGGTATTTACACCAGTGGCTCCCGGTGCCTCTGATAGGACTTGCCACGATCATGGAAAGATTGGCTAATATAGTGTGTGGCCACTGAACACTGGAAGTGTGGTTGGTGTCACTAAGGAAATAAATAAAAGAAATAAAAATAAAATAAAAATAAATAAAAATAAATCTTAACTTATTTCTAATTATAATTCTTTTAAATTTAAATAGCTCATGCGGATAGCCCTATTTGGACAACACAGTTCCGGAAGAACTTTATTAGATTCGTATGCAGTCCAGGCTTTTCAAGAAATGGGTCAAGAGCTGTCTTTTCCAATAAGCAGCCACTAGCCACATGGGGTTATTTAAATTTAAGTTCGAATTCATTAAAATGAAATAAAAGTTAAATATTAGGTTCCTCAATCGTGTTAGCCACATTTCAAATGTTCAAAAGCCAGATGCTAGTGGCTACCACACTGGGCATCATAGAAGGTTCTAATGGACAGCACAAGTTTGGAGAGCGGCTCACCCAAAAGAAACAAAGATGCATATTCTCCCCAGTGGGGTGGCTTGTTAACCACCACCGTCCTATGTGGTCCTGACCATTAGGAAGACTCAGCTAGAGAACTGGGGTCAAAGTACCACTAGATGGCTGGTAAGACCCAACGCTTGCTCACCTTACGTGAATAGGATACTGACGTCTAGATCCCAGGGTAACCATAAATTAGAAACACTGATGAGAAAGAACAAAGCAGCTGACATCCACCACGGGAAGACCAAGTTGACTCAGGAAAGCATTCCCTTGTGAGAAGTGTGTGGGCCAATTTCAATGCGTCCAACTCAGGGTTCTTTTTATTTCCAGACGTGTCAGTTGGCAAGGTTGGAGTGACCTCTCGGCCCTAGCTGCTACCTGCTTCCCAGAAGGTACCCTCTTCCTGGAGCATCTCTTTTGTCTTTATTTGCACAGCTCTGAGACTGGCCACCTCTCCTCTGGCCCCCCGGCCCCCCGCCCCCATGCACCTATTGGCAGCTACTCCAGTCTTTGTTGCCTCCAGAATGGATAACCACAAAGCATCCCTGGAAGGCCACCCAGAAGTTTCAGCTGGCTCAGCGTGGCGCTATCCATCTGCCTGAAGGCACTGGGCACGCCGCGCCAGGAACACCTGCGCTCCACGGTTTGCCCTGGCTACCTCGGCACTTCGCAGTGACATTCAAGGTGCAGTCCTGAACGCCCACATTGGAAATGGCTACCTCGGAGGTTTTCTCTTCCCCCTCCGCCCCATCATAGCAGGGGAAGCTGATCAGCTGAGTACGGTCCGGGGCAGGAGGTGAGAGTCGGAGCGTTTCCTGAGGAATTTGCTTCCTCTCCTGGTTTGACAAAGCCGACTTTTCTGTGTTCAGGGACACAGTGGAAAAGCCATCTGTTTAGTTTGGATTCTGCCATGAAGGGGGTGGTCTTGGGGAATAGATATTTAAGAGTGTTTTTCTGCTCTCCTCATATACATTTTGAATTTTAAAAACACACTAAAAAAAAAACCACACACACAAATGATTAACTACAAGCCTTTGATTTTTACTAGGAAGCCTTTAATTTTTTTTTTTTTTAAGTTGATTTTCTCATCAACGTTGTGACTCTTCCCCCAGAAGAGTCAATGGTTCTTTCCCTCGGCGTGTCCCCACTGCCTAAGCCTAATTTCTCAACCTGGGGCCACAAGAAGGACTTGGCTTTGGTCGTTTTCCCTCCCCAGTTTACTTCCTCTCGTGCCCACGCCATCCCCAGCGCTTTGAAACCACTGCCATTACGAAGTTCTTTTAAAAAAAAAAAACAACAACACTTCGATGTTATCCCCTCCCTAAAAAGGTCTTGTCAGATTTCTTCCTCTTGTTTGCTTCGGAAAGTGGCGCTTTGATTGTCCATTAGAGAGTTGTTTACATTTCTCCAAAAGCTCCATTTAGTTTCCTTGACAAGGTGGAATAAGTGACTGGCTGTGATGGATAGAGGCACCTGTCCTAATGGCTGCTCACACTGTGCCCACCAGTGCAGGTTACATTGATAAATTGACAACAGTTGGGACATGCTCTGCTAGCAGCAAGAATGAGGCTACGAGGACAAACACAGGCGGTGAGACAGTCTGCTTTCATATGCCTGGGAAAGGTGTGCAGCCTCCTCGTCTAACACCCCAACAGCTGCGGTGAGGGATTAGCGCACCGGCAGAATGTCTTTGTTACCTTGACGGCTACCTCTGCCCGGTTAGTCTAGAATCCTATTTACTGTCATCGACCCCTCCGGCTTCCGGTTTACGCGCCGGCCATCCCCGAGTTGGGTGCCCTAATGAAAACCCGCACTGGAAGACGGACATGGTATGCTCTTACATATTTATTTGGGTTTTCGCCCCCCTTCATCGCAGACTTCTCTTTTCCCTCGGATTGGAAAGACCGACGTGAACGACAACAAAACGCTGCCTATTAGCTATGGGTTGATTACCAAGCAAATGTGGGAAGTAGCCTGATCAGGGCTAAGGTGTTAATTATCTGGAATAAGGAGCTCAGGAGGTTCCATATTTGAGTAATGAAGAGGTGACTGTCTATCACTACACCCCACTCCGCCGGGGGTCTTAGAAGGTGTTCAGTTCCCTCTCCAGCCTACACTTTAATTTTCTTTTTTCCTCTCTGATGGTTTCGTGTTACCTTTAATAAGCTGGGAACAGCAGCGAGGCCCAGCAGAGAGGCCTGTCCCCTGTTGACAGAGGAAGACGCAGTGCGGGTGGCAGGGCACCTCCCGATCGCACAGCTCCCGCAGACTCCCTTCCCCCGCAGATAAGTTGGGACCACCAGGCAAAGTGGCGAGTGGGTCCGCTGACACCCGCGGCAATCTCCGTACGGCCCCTCGCTTCATCCATAACGTGCTTATCTTAACTGAAGACTAATCTAAAGGAACAAATGACCACCGAGAAAATGTTCCAACTTAATACAAAGTCATAAAAAAGAAAAAAAAAAGGCGGGTGGGGGGGAAGAGAGAGAGAATGCGGGAGCGAAAGGAGCACGGACATCATAATGCTTTCCTGAGCTTCGCTTTTAAATGGCCTAGTTACCGATTTTATGATAAGACACAGTTTGCCTTTATGATTTGCATGGGTAATGAAGCAATTAGCAGCCATCATATATAAAACATGCTAGTTCTTCATCAGATACCAAACAAAATGGCATCACACGAGATGTATATAGTGTGGCGAGGCTCAAGTGACTCACTCGTTCTGTTTACTTTGTATGGAGTTTGGTTGGAAGCCGGGGTGCGGCAGGCATCACATTAGAAGGCTAGACTGTGGTTAGTTTGATGTGAAATTCTGACTGGCTGGCAATCGCCTCCACTCCCCACCCCCTAACTGCTACTAAATTTCATTTCAAGTTATAATTATTGACATTGGAAACAGCTACTCGGATCACAACAACAAAGCAACAATTATACAGGATCTGGTGTTTCTCATGCAAATTACAGCAATAAAATACAGGAAAATCCGGCCCACTTACAGACCAGTCTTTGTCTTTGGAGAACACAGTCTGAACTATTTGGTTAACTAAATTAAAATGTAAATCTTGGCTGGCTTTTCTTCTTAGATAGCGATATGAAACAGTTTCTAAAAGACAGAAAAAGCTTCAGGGACCACATTTCAAACAACTTGTCATGAATATACTTTTTTAATGAATTAGGGCTGAAAAGCTTAACTGTCTATAACAATCAAGGATTCTAAAATGCTCTTCAAAGAGGAAAAGCATGAGGGGAGAGAGAGTCCTGTGTATTTACTCCTTCTCCGTTTGTTTATAAAGGAACTGGGGAGCTTTGGAAGGATGCACGGTTAAGAGTGTCCCTTGCGTTTTCACCAGTAAAGCCATATATCTCTCTTATTCCCGGTTGGTGTAACGTGTATAATGAAACGTATAACCTAGAGAAGGAGATTAGTGAGCATTAAAACTGAGTTCTTTTACTTTATTAGAGTTGCTTTCCTTCCTGGCTTTGTCTCTTCTTCCACACAAAAACCCAAGCCTGAGAAAGTGTCACAGTCAGGGAGGGCGAAATTAAAAAGTCAACCACAGTGGCATTAGCATTAAGGAGCCTTGAATGGAGCCTCTCCAGCCACATGGAGTTCTGCACAGAACCGGAAACAATGATTTGACTCTATAGGGAAATGGTATGGCTTCTGAGATTCATTCTCATTACTGCTTTAAAAAAAAAAAAAAACTAAACTAAACTAAACAAAGCACCCCTCGATGGGCATAAAAAAAGGGTTGGATCCATGAGGCGGCAATCAGAACTACAGAAGAAGACATCAAAGAAAAGGAGAAGAAAAGCAAGTGCCCGTGCCCTTGGCCAGGATTCAGCTAACTCCGGGTCTGCTTTGAAAGCCATACCTCGGAGTTTGACCACAAGTAAAGTGACCCGTGTGAAGCCACAGACGGTGGAGGGTCCTGACATTTAATTTATGTTTTTAATTTTTTTATATGGGGGGAAAGAAACTGTGTGATCACATCTCATTTATAACAAATCTGATCTTTAAAAGGCAATAATTTTACAAATGCACTTTTGCATTAAGAATACTGTTATCATAAGCATGGAGGAAATGCCGTGTGGGCAGTCACTCTGACTTATTGCACTCCGTCCAGCCGCTGCGAGATAACCAAGAGTAATGGTTTTTGATAATCAGGCCACACTATTAATATAACATGAACCGCAAGTGCTTTTGTACTGCAGCCCTGGTTAAACTAGCAAATCTCATTGGAATATAAAGAAGGGGTGGGGAGCCAGGTTGTGTTTTCCGCTGCCTCGACACTGAAAAATATGCCTCGTGGTGCTGTCTTGGGTGTTTCATGTCTCAGGGAACACACGGCAGCGCTTGAAGAATGTTTCCCTTTAGAACCTGTGGTCCCTTCCGCTCCCTTCGAGCTCAGCGACTACCCGCCAGGTCAGGACTGAGGTCCATGAATTGTAACAGATGGATTTCAAATGGCAGTTCTGTTGGCTGGGGTAAAGCTGGTAAAGCAGGCCGAGGTCCGTAGCCAGCTGGGTTTACGCTGGTCTCTCACTGGTCTGTGACTGTTGAAATATTGCTGGGGTGTAGAGGGGCTCGTTTCGGCCAGTGTGAACAATGGGGAATGCTGGCCCTTCATCGTAAATGTTAATGTGAAGGAAAATAGGAGGGAAGCGCTTCTGGTGGGGAGAGTCAGGCAACATGATCCTAACGAGTAAAACCAGGCTTAAGCGTGTCACTCTGGTGTTTATTCGTATGCTGACATTTACTGTAACTTTCCTCGAAAAGGCAATGGTTTCCGCAGATTTTAACGACCCAGAAACCATTATGAAGTTATCTTTGGACACACGGTGTGTATCTCTTGTTGCAGACCTCTTCATTTCCTTGGCCGTGTGCGCTGGGGCGAATAGAGTCCTCACGATCCACATGTAGACTGTTTCGACAAATGGGAGGAGACATGTATTCAGTAAAGAGATGCGTAGTTCCTGAATTTCACAACAGGGAGAGAAGGTTGGAAAGGGCTGGTTAGAGAAGCAGAGATGCGGTGAGACGGAGTGCCATGTTCCATCACTTAAGTACCTCCTCCCTGCCACATTCTCCCTAAAACTTTCCCTAATAACGCAAATCAGGAGTGGATCTCCCTGGACCTCTCCTGCTTTCATCGCAGAGATGAAGGTCAGTGTCGATAGTATTTCGATTCTGACGCTCTGGTGGCAATGGCTGTATACAGCCCTTACATTGTTAGTCAATCATTCATCAAATATTTATTGAGCACGTACTGTGTGTCCACCAAGGTACCAGGCATGGAGAAGGAGGATGAAATAAATCCGCTTCGAGGAGATCAGAATCTGGTATGAACGAATAGACATGTACATAATTGATTATAACACTTGGTAAATGTGATAAGGAGAAGTCCATGTAAGCGGCAGTGGGCAAGATTACACTGAACAAGAGAGAATTAATGAAGATTTTGATACATTTAAGCTGAGCCTTGAAAAATGTGTAGGCTTTGCATACATGTTTTATCGTCCCTGCTATGTTGTAAATTAGTTGAGGTTAGTCACTGTGTCTAATTTATATCTTTACAAATGATTACGTTGAGCAGAATGTTTGGTCTCTAGATGCATTGTATTAATCGGTACCATCTATGAGCACTTACTATGTTTTAGGCATTGTTATAAGCATAGGTTATCAGATTTAATCTTTGTAGCACCTCCTGCAGTAGGATCCAAATTATCTCTATTTTACAGAGGAAACTGAGGCATGGAGAGCTCAACTAAATTGCCCAAGGTCACAGCTATTAAGTGGAGAAAGTGGATTGGAGCCAGGGCAGTCTGGGCTGACTGCAGAGACTACATTCCTTACCATATACTCTGCCTGTGGTCCATAAACATTGTTTGAATGTTAAATAAGCTAGCAGGAGTTTCTCAGCAGTTATAATGTGATTTCATTTACCACGGCAGAATTTCTTGAGAACACTTAGCTCAGGAAACAAAACAAAAAAATCATCAGGGTGCATAAAAATCAGTTTATGATTAAATTATTAATCTCTGCAAGATAGAGTCAAGCGCTTGCCCACAATGTATTTGTTCTCTAAAAAGCCTGCAGGTTGTGGACTATCTAAGAGGGTCTTGACTTATGCTGATACTTTTTGAAAACAGTTTATACTGTTGGATGAATACACACCATTGCTCTTGGCATCGAGTCTATTCTCATCGCACAGTGTAATGAGACACATCCGCCCAGTAAACTTGGATTCCATGTTCCTGAGTCTCCAGCACCCTTGGTGTTCTGCAGCGAGCACAGAACAATTCTTCCCTGTAAGGGGGGGAGGATCATGGGCATCTAGTTCCAAAGATGATCAATAGCTTGATCTTGTCTGTGCAAATAGGACCTCTTAGTGGCATAGATTGTAGGGAGTTGGTGGACCATCTGGGTAGAGAATAAGAAATGGTACCATCATGCAAGCAAGCGAGCCACATGCAGACAGCTGTTCAGTTTCAAAAGTGAGGAAACCGAATGTTCCCCAAGTGGGGCAAATACCTGCATTTCACCAGGTTCAGTCTCTGCCTCAATCTTATCTCCAAAATACAGCTAAACTTGTTTCCAAAAAAAAATAAATAAGTTGTGAAAAAAGTGCATATGAAACTCACGGACACCCTTATTCTCCTAAGAATTGGCAAAGAGCAAAGAAAGCTGCAATACCCAGTTTGTTGAGGGTGCTAACAAACGGCTCTTCTCATATATCACTGCGTGAAGTACAAAAAAAAAAATTGCCTTCTTGGTAATTTGGAAACTATCTAGAGCTATAAAACGTTATGCCCAAGGTACACCTAGCTTCATGGCTAGCAATTCATCATAAGAGAATAATTAGCTATGAACAAAAAGATTTGTGGATGCTGATGCACATCTACAATTATTTAAAATATTAAAAGGAAGAGATAACCTAAATGTTCATCAATAGGGAAGTGAAGAAATACACTTCAGCACAAGTATAAAATAAAATACCAAAAATGAAGCAGAGTACGAAACTGTACATACAATGTTGTCTTGATTTTGGATAAAGAAAATGCGCCACAGAGTAAACAGTAATTAATCTGTGTGGTAAAATTACTGATACTTTTTGCCTTTTTCCTTTACACATTTTATCTATTTTTTCAAATTTTATACCATGAACATGTATTGTTTTTATATTGTGAGTAAAAAGGCAATATAAAGTTTTATTTATTTATTTATTTATTTATTTATTTATTTATTTATTTATTTTTGAGTAGGCTCCATGCTAGGCAATGTGGGGCTTGAAGTCACGACCCTGAGACCAAGACCTAGCTGAGATCAAGAGTCAATGCTTAACCATCTGAGCCACCGAAGCATACCTATAAAGTCCTATTTAGAATATGCTAAAGATCCATCCAGAAGGCCCTGGACTTTCTCTGTGAGAACAAAGCCTGTCCCTTCTGTTCCAGTGTCCAATCTCAACTGCTGAAATCAGTGATGCCTTTTTCCTCACTCTTCCACAGTAAATTGTAGAAAAGGTAGAACTTTCTGATAGAGTATGAGAGAGCAGCCATTAGAAGAACTGGGAAAAGGAATGAGTATTTGGAATATATCTCCATGGGAAAAATATAAGCTAGTTGATATGGAGAACTTGTCAGAAAACAGAAAATTTCCTTCCTGCCTGACTTACTTCTAATTGCTATAATGGTAAGTTAGTTTCTGGACTGTGGACATAGGCATACAATATAGATTGCTTTTTGCTTTGTAAGTGATAATGCCTAACTTTACCAAGTCAAACATTATGAATAGATTTTAGTATGAAGTTTTTAAGAGAAGAAGAAATAAAAGGAAACTACTGAAAGCAGATGTGAACATTTCCTAAATATTGCCTTGTACTTCCCTAGATAAGTATTAATGTCTGCAATGCTGGCAGATACAATTACTATACTATTGACTTGTGATGGCAACAGTGTTGGCACATTCCATAAATGCTTCTTTTTAGTTTAAATCTATGAATCAAATAAGTTTGATTTTCCCAGATATTGCCAAGATACAATGTTCCTGTTCATATGATTCTGTAAAATTGAATTCCCTTGTTTTCACACTTGACACTCATTTACTGAATATTTACTGAATTCCTATTATGTATTAAGAAACAAGACCTTTAATTTGCTCTTTAAATTTTATTTCCAACCTCTTAGGGATTTTCTGAACCTAATACTAATTATTTTTCTCTTACTCTTCCATCCGGTATCCAAAATGGTATGTGGCATGTTTATTTTTTAAATTAAAGTGAATTAAAATAAATTTTTAAAAATTTCATTATATCCCTTGAGATAATTGGAAACATAAAATAATATACCATAGAAGAAAACTTGCCTTTATATCTGTGTGTGTGTGAATATGTGTTTAGTATTGGGAGGAAGGCTTACAGCTAATCAGTTAGATAATACATAACCAGGAAAACAACAAAAATTTCTAATAGTCCTCAAAAAATGTTAACTGTAACTGACAATATAATTTTCATATAATAACTTGGAGAAAATGGAAATATTTTAGTTTGTTCAACTTTTAGATTTGAATAGCAATTAAAAAATTCCTGTTAACTGTAGTTGTAGCTCTAATTGCATTAAAATAATTTAATAAAAATTAAAACTATTATTTAATTTAATATACTAAAATTTATAATTTAATTAAATAAAAATAAATAATTTAAAATAATAAGGGACACTATGATCTAATGGCACAGTCTATTAATGCAGCCCCAGCAAAGAAAGACGTCTTAGTATCACAAAAAAACTAAAATTGGAATCAACTTTCTGTAATCCTAACTGCTCATTTTAAGAATATATGGTTGTAGACAAGTTGAGAAACTTTTCCAATATTCCCTTGTCAGCCAGGGCTGAGCCCAACATAAAATTCACCTTGCCTCACCCTGCATAAAGCAAATTGCTCTGCTAAAACTCTAATCTGTTTTGTAAATGGTTTCTTTGCTAGCAGACCAAACTACCTTTAAGAAAGCTCAGTGTCTGAATAAAAAAAAGAAAGAAAGAAAAAAAAGAAAAGAAGAAATCATTGGCCACTGTAGGTAAATGAAAATTAATACTTACTATAAAAAATAAGAACACAAATGTCTTGTGTAGTATAAAATATATGGAGAATTAAAATGCATAGAAAATAACAAGTGATAGAAAGGACAAAGGAAGTGAAAATGTTATATCAGCATTATTTAAGAAAGGGTAAAAACATGGAATATAAAAAAAACAAGGATGCATACTTTAATCTCGAGTAATTATTAAAAATAATGATAAAATACTAATAAACTAATAGAAAATAGGATGATAAAAAATAATTTAAAAGAAGAAAAAGGGGAAACAAATAATAAGATTATAGCTATAAAACTATAGACATCAGTAATTACATTTGATGTAAATGGCTTAAAACTCCCATTCAAAGAGAGAGGTGGTCAGATTGGATGAAAAACAAAAGCCAACTATATGTTGCTTATAGGAGACACATCTTAGATATAAATATATAGATAATTTGAAAGTAATATGATGGACAAAGGAATAATGCAAATATAGCTGCTGTATTTATAATAATATCCAAAAAAGGAGTATTTTTAGAGAGAAACAGTGACATTTCAAAATAATAAAAGGATTAAACTGCCAGGTATATATAATAATTGTAAGCTCCTAATAACATAGTTTCAAAATAACAAGTCAAAACTGACAGAAACAAAAATATGCATAGATGTATCTATAACTGTGGTAAGAGAGTATAACACATCTTATTAATTGATAAAGCAGGCAAAAATCAATGAAGACATAAAATATCTGAATCTAACAATACATAGTATGTTCATGTGCATGTGGGATATTTACCAAAGTTGACTATAGCCTGGATCATTAAGCAAGTTTCAAATTTTGAAACACTGAGATCAGAATATGTTCTCTGACTTTAGCAGAATTAAGCTAGAAATCAATAAAAAGATTTTTAAAAATCCAATTTTTGGAGATCAAGGAACATATTTAAAAATCATCCTTGGAGGGATGCCTGGGTGGCATAGTTAGTTAAACATCTGACTCTTGGTTTTGGCTCATGGGTCATGGCCTTGATCTCTGGGTTGTTAGATCAAGCCCCACATCGGCTCCAAATTCAGCATGAAGTCTGCTTATGTTTCTTTCTCCCTCTACTTTTGCCAATCCCCCCACATGCACTCTGTCTCTCTCTCAGATAAATAAATAAACTTAAAAAATCATCTATGTAAAAATAAAAAATTACTAGGGAAATTAGGAAATATTTTGAGCTAAATGATAATGAAAATATAACATCAAAACTTTTTAGAAATTTGTGAAGGCTGTGATCAGAGGGAAATTGATAGCCTGAAATGGATACACTAGAAAAGAAAGACTGATAATCAGTGTGAGAATTGACCTAAAGAAATGTAGGGTAAGAACCCAAAACAAGTGAAAAGCAAAAAAAAAAAAAAAAAAAGTACAAGAAAGAAACTATTAAGGACAAAAGCAGAAGATAAGGAGACAAACAAAATTTACAAGGGGGATAAATCAACTAACTCAGAAGTTTATTTGAAAAGACTCTTAAATTTATAGGTTGATAGAAAAGAGGAGAGAAGATACAAATTATCAGTCTTAGAACTGAAAAATGGGTTATCACTGCAATCCTAGAGATATTGAAAGATACTAGGAGCATAATATGGAAAACTTTATGCTCATAAACTGGAAAATTTAGATATAGGTAAGTTTCAAGAAAAATACAAGTTTTTAAAACTAACGCAATATTAAATAGAAAATTCATATTGTTCTTATATCCATTAAATAAACTGAATCCTTAATGAAAACCTCCCACCAAAAAAAAAAAAAATATATTTAAGCCCAGATGGCTTCAACAGTGAATTCTTCCACATAATTAAGGAAAACGACTCCAATCTTATACAAATTCTCCCAGAGAATCAAACTGAAAACACTTTCCCATTCATTTAAAAAGGCTAGGATAGCCTTGATATTAAAATCTGTAAAGGACTTTAAAGGAAAAGATAAATACAAGCCAATTTCTCTTGTAAATATTGCTGCAAGGGGTGACTGGGTGGCTCACTCAGTTAAAGGTCCCACTCTTGGTTTTGGCTCAGGTCATGACGTCATGGGCGGTGGGATGGAGCCCAGACTCAGATTCTGCCCTCAGATGTGTGCTGAGAGAGGGTGAGGGCTTAAAAATGGTCTCCCTTTGCTCCTCCCCCCCACTCACGCATAGGTGCACTCTCTCTCTCTCTTGCTCTAAAATAGATAAATCTTTTTTAAAAATATTGCTGCAAAAACCCTAAGTGAGATATTAAAAAACAGAATCTAATGACATATTAAAACAATAAATACAACATAACCAAGTCAACCTATACCAAGAATTCATCGTTAGTTTAATATTCAAAAATTAATCAGTGAATCACCCGTATTAATAGAATAAAGGAAAAAATATGATAACCTCAAGGATATAAAAAATGGATAAAATTTAATATCCATTCATGACTATGAAAAGTTTTGGGAAATTAAGAATAGAAGAGAATTTACTTAATCTGACACAGATTATTTTTACAAAAATTATTGACCAAATGACGTAAGGACTGCCAAGATATTTGGCTTCCTTTAACAAATGCTAATCACCCGGAACAGCCTCTGGGAAATTATGGATCATCAGGGATTAAAGCTAAGAGTTTTTAAACAGGTTAACTAGTATCCAAATCAGTTATTAATCCCCTAGAATTAGTTTGTTCTGTCATTATTTCTAGATTAGAGTTGGTAATTCCCTATATTATACTAAGAAAGTTCTTGGGTTCCTTTAAAGAACTTGCCTCCCTTTATTCTCATTCTGTAAACATAACTGACAGGACATACTGCATTTACTCTGAAAATTTATATATTTTTTGAAGTATACCTAACGAATTATTACGACATAAAGACAAACTTTGTCATCATTGATTAAAATATTTAAAAAACCATGAGCCCTCAGGTAGAAAGTGTAGTTCAAAGTATAGGGGCAAGGAAAGATGTATGATGGCCTCGTGAGGGGATGAGTTCAGAATAGATAAATCACTTAAAGGTTTAGAGTTTCTGTTTTGGGAGGCAGACAATATGCCTGAAGAAATTTATTGCTTAAAGAAATATTAAGAATGAGGAAGGAGCTAGAACAACAGAGCTATTCTTCCAAACCTGAAAGCAAAATTCTATTAGCATTCCTTTAGTTATAATTAGATGATGAAGATTTATATTAAAGAAAACAATGCCGCAATTCCCACTTGGGCTGATCTTTTTCTTTAACTTCAGTGCAGGGTATAGGACTTTAATTCTCTTGAAACCAAACCCTGAGTTAGTTACACATCAGCTGATGTGTGGCTAAGTGTAAAGTGGGCCACTTCTGGTAGGGTGGACATACTTTTTTCCGTGCACTAAGTTACCAAACCTGACATGCCATGAGGAAGAACCTTTGTCAATGCAGGAGGACTCAAGAAAAAGTCTACACTCTGGAGTGGCTTGAAAGATATGGGTCAATGTCGGAGTCAGAGTAGTGAAAACCAGATGTTAGTTTCTTTACTGCCCACAGGGGGGTGGAGACATCCAGAGATGGACACAGGAGGAGAAAGGGGACACGTAAGGAAATTAAGCATGGAGTAGTTTAGAAAAAACTGTCAAACTTGGTTGAATATTTGCATGTATGTGAGATTTCTTTTGGTTTTTGCCCTGTCTTAATGAGTTAATGCCAGTAGAGAGGATTGAACAAAATGGATTTAGGAGAATAATTGTTGTAGCTTCTAGTGTCTGCTTAACACAAAAGTGATGACGAGAATCATTAGCAATTGGCTTCGCACAAGACGTATGCTTGCCACGCACATGACCTTCTCCAAGATTTACCTTAAGTCTATTTGCACTACAGTATGGCCTGACTCTCTAGGAGTAGATGTATCTGGCTTAGGCACTACTGTACTCCCAGAGTCTAATCCAGTGCCTGGCACATTGTAGGTACTCAAATACTATATTTGGAATAAATGACACCTGTGATCAACTACTAGTGGCAATAGTTGAATCCGTTTTTCTTGACATCTGTATCAATCAAAAATAAAACTTTTGACAAAAGTACCTTTTTTTCCCTGATGACCTTTTTACCTTTTCTTCATAGTTAATAAACTCTTGATATTCTGAGGTTAATTTATGGATCTCTATATCTCTATATTTATAACCATCATCTTCCTGTCTATTGAGAGAATACATATATGCATTCACAGGTACATATAATTTGGAAATACTTTTTACAGTAGTTTCTAAAAGCCACTCTGTGTCATACATTTTCCATGTTCTGCAAACTGAATAAGGGCTAGATAAAGACACATTGCCTACTCTGTCTCCATTATATTAAAGAAAATTAAAAGAGTGTTTCCACCTTTGTATATATGTGACATGGCCAATGACCTTGTGGTCCCAAAAGAACCCAATACACCTGGGGGAAACCCCATCTTCTTTAGACTACAGAGAAAATATGTACATTGTCTTAACAAGGGCCAAAAATGCTGATTTTCCTAATTGCTTATAATTTGTCTAAGAGAACAAGGAAAATAATGTGCTGTAAGAACATATTGCCCATTCATTCATATAGCAGTGCACAAATATAGAAAAAAATGTCAACTTAATATTCACATGAAAATCCATATTTACTCACACCATAAGGACCAGAAAGGAGCTATTCTATTATGAGGGATAAAATTCACTCACATTTCAAATTCACTGCAAATTGTTTGAAATAAGAATAATATACTAACTTTGTGCCTTTCTTGAAAGTTTTATTATTTTCTTCCTTAGAGGTTAGAGACACTAAGATCTTAAAGCATGTTAAGAAACAAAGCTTATGAGATGTAAATAATCATAGTGGAGATTTACTGTTCACGAGGGAAAAGTACTGTTAACGTATCTATGATGTCTTCTTTGGGTTATATTTTTAAAAGAAATTTAGACATAATTTAGACATGACTCTGTACTCAAGGAACTTAAAGTCTGGTATAGAGAGCATAAGGGAGAAATAAATGAAAAATTATTGAACAATATAATTGATCTGCCTGACATGTCACAATCCATCAACTTGTCAAAAGTCAAGAAAGCTATTTCTATCATTGTCTTCCGCATGCTATGTTTTCTTAAATGCACTACGAAAATGACTTCCCTTGAGTTTTATGACTTTTTAGTTTGTCTGTTTTGTTCCTTTGCATAGCTAATTTTATTCTAGCTGGGTACAACAGTGGTATGACCTTTTGAGTGGGGTTATGTCAGCATTTACTATGATGCATTTTCTCGCTTTTCCACAATGTTCTGCCATGAACCTTTTGAATGTGTTTGTTTCATGCTTGAGGGCCTTTGCATTGTCTTCTTCCTCTGCCTGGAACTCTCTCCTTTCAGTGTCTTTGCTTGAATAATTACTATTCATTTTTTAGGTCTCAGCTTAGATATAATTTCTGCCATTTAGCATGGATCTTTAAAAATCATTGGGTTCCCTTCTTAGGTTCCTTGATAATAGCTTCTTGTTCTTAGGTATATTACACTTCAATGCTGTATTCCCTTCGCTATTTACTTAGCATCACTGTAGCTAGACTATAAGCTTGTTAGGGTAGAGAGTAGGGTCAATATCCTGTTCAAGATTATGTGCCATCTTTGTATTGATGTATTCTGTATTCTATATGTATATGTGTTCTAGTATATCTATGTATAATAATGTAATGAGACCATATGACAGAGTGGTTAAGTTGAGCCTGGACTCTGTAACTAGTCTGCCTGGGTTAGAATCTCAGTTTTGCCACCTGCTAGCAATGTGATCAATATTTTTTCCATGCCTCGGTTGCATCATGTATGAATCAGATATGACAATAACATCAGAGTATTGTAAATGTTAAGTAATTTAATAAATGTAAAGGTCTTAGTACCTAATAGATGCTATGTAAATACTTGCTATTATTGTCATAAATATTCAGTAAATAAATGAATTAATCTCAGTATTACAATCTCAGTATTACATTCACTTAAGTGCTACACATCCCCTTCCCTCTAGTGATACCATCCATCTTTTCCTTTGCAGCCTCATATTGTCCCCTGTTTAATCGCTTTATTGAATCCCAGACACCTGAGTTCCACTTGATATAGTCACTTCTCCACTTCAATTTTGAATTGATCACGAGGTCAAGGGCAGAAAATCTGGTCATAGGAGGATTACGATTTCTCAGTGCTGATGCATCCCACTTTGGATGTGGCAAGTGCCCTTGCCCATGGTCACCAGTCTGCAAATAATATTGTTGAAAAAAACTATTGGAAGCCGAGATGTGGAGCTGTTGCCTCTATCACTCCTCAAGGAAAAAGAGCTTTGAAACGTGCCACAGACAAAAACAAAGTCCTTATCCGCAGAAAGGGTCCCTACTTTACTGGAGTGTGGAGCTCTTATTGGGAGGAATGAATAGTTTATGAAATGAACCAGCCCGTGTTAATCGCTTCCCTCTCTTAACTACTTTCCATTATTTCTCTCCTCTCTGACTTTCTTCCCATGAGACTGGTGTGGCAGGACTAGTCCCCAAGAATTCTCTTTTTTTTTTTTAAAGATTTTATTTATTTATTTATTAGGAAAGAGAGAGAGTGAGAGAGAGCAGGTCAGAGTGAGAAGCGGACTCCCCATGGAGCTGGGAGCCCGATGTGGGACTCGATCCCGGAACTGCGGGATCATGACCCGAGCCGAAGGCAGTCACTCAACCAACTGCGCCACCCAGGGGCCCAAGAATTCTCTTGATCAAAGAACACTTCCACTAGGATACATAATAGGGTAGGTCCCAGGGGAAGTGAATACTAAAAGCTACTCAGAGATCTTCCACTCTTGGGTTTGCTAGGTGGGCATTAGAAGGCCTTGGCTCTCACACATGGGCTAAGAGGAAACAGTAGACCAGATGACCAGAAGTCATACAGGCTGAAACCCTAAACTGCACTTACCTACAATATTTTTTATGATTATCTTCTTGAGGAGTCTGGTAGAATGATAGTGTAGACAGAATTTAATCATTAAGAGACTCTGCTCTAGGCCACATACTTTTAGGACTAACAGCACTAAACTTCCACCAAAGGATGAGATTTTTTAAAAGGATAGAAAATGATGAGGAGAAATTTTCAAAAGCTGACAATTTTTTTAGGGTTTGTAATGAAAATTGCACATTGTAGTACTCCTTTGGTGCTATAGGACTTGCTTTGAAATTGACAAAAAACTAAATAAGATTTCACTGAAGCTACATGATAGAGGTCAATTTTAAAATTAAATTATTAGAGAAAAGACCACTTCACACAATTAGAAATTTTTTTCTTCTAGTGAAAAATGTGGTTAATTGGGGAATAAATTTAATAATCAAAATAAAGCTAAAAATAATTTTTAAAATTTCTTGTTAAATTTTAAAAATTATATTTTTAAAAACATCTATCAAAGAAGAACTTATAATAGATTTGGAAAATATTTAAAATTTAATAAAAATAAAAATACTACGTAACAAAAATTGTAGAGTACAGCTAAAGAAGTACATAGAAGAAAATTTATAGCCTTAAATTCTTCTAAGAAAACTGCATATTATCAAATTATTATTCTACCAAGTAGTTAGAGAAAGCTCAACAGAGTAAAGCCAAAGAAAGAAGAAGTAGGAAAAGTCAGAGCCGAAATTAAAATAACAGATATAAAAGGAAGAATTTAAAAATCTGGGGATTATTTGAAAAGGCTAAAATATAGGCAAAACTTTGGTAAAACTGATTGAAAAGAAAGAAAGTTGGCATAAAATAGAAATAAAAATATTAAGAACAATTAAGGTATAATTATAAAGAGTACAAATTTATTAAGAAAATGGTGTGAGACATGTTATGTGACAATATTTGAAAAATTAGATGGAATAGAAAGATTTCTAGAAAACTATAATTTACCACAACTGACTCCAAAAGTAATGGAAATTATCTCTAGGCCTGGAAGAAGAAATAAATTGTATAAATAGTTAAAATTCTACCACAATAAAAACATCAGATGCTAAATGATTTTAAAGATAATCTTTTCTAAACATTCGAGGGACAGATAATCCCAATCATAAATAAACTGTTCTAGGAAAAAAAAAAATAGTTCTTTCTTAATTTTATTAGCTTATTGCAACTTTGAACTCTAAACCAGACAAGAATATGTGAGAAAACAATACTGAGATGATCTTATTTGTCAATGTAGGTTAAAAATCATAGATAGAAGAGATATCTGTATACCAGATTCAAAGCAGCATGAGGCACAGTAGCCAAATCTGGAAGCAACCCATGTGTCCATGGATGGATGAATGGATAAATAAAATGCGGCATATATGCAAAAAACATATACATATAGGTGGAATATTATTCAGGGTTAAAAAGAAAGGAAATCCTGACACATAATACAACATGGGTGAACCCATGAATCTTGAGGACCTTATTGCAAATGAAATAAGACAGTCACAAAAAGACAAATATTCTATGGTTCTACTTACATAAGGTAGTCAGTGCTCGCTTCGGCAGCACATATACTTACATAAGGTAGTCAAATTCATATGGAAGAAAGTAAAATGGTGACTGTTGAGGGCGGGCAGGAGGGGAAATGGGCAGTTATTGTGTAATAGGTATAGAGTTTCAGTTTTGCAAAATGAAAAACTTCTGAAGATTGGTCATGTAACATCATGAATATTCTTAATACTAAACTGTACACTTTAAAGTTGTTATGATAGTAAATTTTATGGTATGTATATTTTACTGGAATAAAAAGCAAATTATAAATAAAATGTATCCAAGAATGCATTAAAAAATTACAGCATGACCCAATTGAGGATATTTCAGAATTACTAATTTGGCTTAATATTAAGAAATCTGTTGAGGCAAGTCACTACATTAATGAATTTAAGGAGAGAAAAACACATGAGATCACTCATCAGATGCACAAAAAGTGATGAAATTCAACACTTCTTTGTGATAAAAAGTTACAGTAATCTAGAGATAGAAAGGATATTCTTCAAAATGAAAAAAAAACCCTGCTAAATCAGCAGCAAAAATGATTCTTAATGGTGAAATATTTTAAATTTCAGAGATAAGAGAGGTTAAACACTAACTTGTATGCTGGGAGGCCTAGCTATGTTTATTATAGTAGATGAATACATTTTTTTTTAAGATTTTATTTATTTATTTATTTGACACAGAGAGAGAGAGACCACAAGTAGGCAGAAAGGCAGGCAGAGAGAGAGAGGGGGAAGCAGGCTCCATGCTGAGCAGAGTCCTGATGCGGGGCTCGATCCCAAGACCCTGAGATCATGACCTGAGCTGAAAGCAGAGGCTTTAACCCACTGAGCCACCCAGGCGCCACCCAGGCGCCCCAGATGAATATATTTTTAAAAGTAAATTAAAAATAAGGAAGGAAAAGATTTATAATTCATTAATGACAAGATTTTTTTTTTTAAAAAAAGGAAACAGTATTACTGACAAGGTTTAAGACTTCAAAGAGACTTCAACAAGGTTATTGGATAAACAATCAAAATACAAAAAAGCAGTGCATTCCTGTAAGCAACAATCAGACAAATATTTAGAAAAGAGATCCCAACAAAATTTTTGAAGAGAAGCAAAAACCTTAAAGGAAAAAGATTTAAAGCTTTAAGGAAAGCTAAACACATGGAGGGACCAAATTCATGGATAGTGAACTTAACATTATAGTGACAGAGTTTCTCTCCAAATTAAAGTATGAAGTCTAGTTAAAATTTGAATAGGATTTTTCAAACATAATCTGACAAGTTATTATAAATTTACTATGGAAATGCAAAGGGCAAGATGATTTAAAATAAGAAGAAGATGGGACATGTGATATTATATATCGAGAAGCATTATTATAATAATTATACTCACAGTAATTAATACAGTATGATAGTGAGTCAGGAATAGACACATTGGGCTATGGAACAGAAGCAACCTTATGATGGTCCAGAAGAGAGCCAGCAACACAGAGAACTCTAATTATGACCGAAATGGCGTGACAAATCCATGGTCTGCAATGTTAACACTAGATAACCATCTGGGGAAAAAACTGAATTTCTACCTCATAACAAGCACAAACGCATTCTTGGTGAATTAGAGACCTCAATGTGAAAGCAAAACTTAAAATCACTTGGAAGAAATTAGACAATACCTTTATGATCTCAACGTAAGGCAAGATAATAGTAAAGCCATAAGGAAAAATTTGGCAACATTGAAAACGTCTGTCCAACAAATACTACTATAACAAGAAAGGAAAAGTCCAGACTGGGTGAAATGATTTGCACTACGTAACTGACCCTCACTATTATTCTCAATACATAAAAATTTCCCTCAAACCAGTGAGAAAAAGAAAGCATTCTATTTTAAAAACGAGCAAGTGAAAAAAAAAAAAATGAATGAGCAGGCCAAAATAGGAAACAGAGTGGCCAATACTAAACAACAAACTCAGTGATTGAACACAAAGATGCTCAATCTTCTTGGAAAACATGGAATGCAAGTGTAATTTACTGCGGTATACAATTTCTGATCCACCAGATTTGCAAAATCTAAAAGTATGAAAATACCAAGAGTTGGTGAGATACAGGGTAGAGAGGTATAAATTGATACAGCCACGCTGGAGACAGTTTGGCACTATCAGTAAAACCAGACGAGTAAAACCAGAGACGAGTGTAGCATACGACCCAGCAATCGGAGAAATCCCAGCCTGAGAGCATAGCATTCACATGCAAGAGTGCTCACAAGGGTCTTCCACAGAAGGGAAACTGCATGGGGATGGGAGGTTGGTGTTATTCATTACTACATCTCAGAGCCTAGAACAGTGGCTGGGGCCAAATGAATAATCAATCAATCAATCCATCAATCTTTAAAACGCATCTAAAGCAAATAAAGGTAAGAATGAAAGTCATTTCTATGAACTTTAGGACAATCTGAGCTTTTGGTTTAATCACTCCGCTTTTACACCCTTTTTTGTGAGGCCCACCTAGAGTTTGCTCAGCTGTGTGCTAACTACTTTAGCATGTATTGTCATTTCTTATCCTGTAGGCCATACTTCCCGGTTGTCACAGAATGGCCTGAGGACAGCCTATTACTGCAATAGTTCAGTCTAATGACTCATGGTTATTATATATACAGATATGTGTATATATGTGTGTATATCTGTGTATATATACACACATATTATACATCTGTTCTCTACTATTACCTGGGGAAAAACGAGACCCTGAGAACGTCACATCTCTGAAATAGCATCCTTTCGAGATAAGATGATGGCACCACGTGAGTCAGTTCCTTCTGCATTTAGCCCAATGGCTCCGATGCCTTGAAAGATAGACCTGTCTCCAGTCCCTTCCTTCAGCAAGGAGCAGAGGGCTCTCGGGCAGTCCCAGACACAGGCGACAGAGGTTGACTCGAGGCATCAGAACGAGAAGTATTATGTAGATTAAATTGTATTATTTTCTTTAACATGAGATAAAAATGGGCCCGTGTACAAAAATGGTTTCACTAATCATTTTGGAGATCAAAGATTTCATTTCCTAAGAGCTCAAACTTCACATCTCTCAGCAAGGACTTACTTTGAACCCTGTTTAATGATGCTGTAGAAGACTTTTTTTTCTCGTGAACTACAGCTAAAAGACTTGTAAAAAAATGTTATTTCAACACTGAAGCACTTTAAATGACTGACTCTAACCACAATGTATAAAAAGTATAATTCAGACTTGGCAGAGTGAGCTAAATAAATAGTGATGATAAGCGACCTATCTAACAATGTAGCCATCGTGTCTTGTCATTAACACAATTATGTCGGCACAGTCAATCAGCACATTGCCTTGACTTTAAAGCCAGGGACTGAATACATGCTTTTAAAGTTGGAGGGAGCAGAGAGAGAGGAGCGCTATCACACTTAAGCCAGCAATGTGACTTCACAGTTATTCAGGGCTTTTTAAGAAAAACAAGGTTATACATTTACAGAATGCTTTGTTGTTGCAGTAATGCTAAAATTATTCTTATGAGTTCAATACCTGCTGTAATAACTCTCTGGCGATCCCAAACAAAAAGAGGGACTCGGGTTGCAGCCCTCTTTTCACATATGAGAAACTGATTTACTATCTGAAGTGATAATTAATGGGATTCCGTTCAGTTTCAAGTGGAGATGAATCGCTCCGAGAGGTGAGTATGGGCTCTCAGAACCGCAATATTCTTCTGAGAGCTCTCGCAAGCGTTCTGGGCTGAAAACCCTCCTCCGTGATGGTAAGCAGCAGGGGACAGCACCTGGCAGCTGCATATCGCCTGGGACAACAGGCAGAGGGACTGAGCCACAGAAAAGGGAAGGACATATCTAAGAATCCTCTGTTATTCCTCTCCTGTTTAGCTCTATAAAGCTCACGGAGGCTGTAGCAATCTGTTTGTATCATTTGTTGGAGTGACTTCAATTTCATTCATGCCACAAACAACAACAACAACAAAAACAACAACAAAAAAACATTTGGCATTCCTTTGAGTTTAAGACGGTTTTCTGCAGACCAGAGAAGAGGGCAGGTGTTTTTCAAATTCAGTGAAGACGTCTGCCTATCGGAGTTTGAACAATAAATATTAAAATGGAAGGGGGGGCCAGCACCCCGGGCTTGATCAGATTAACTTCTGTCTCACGAGTTCTATGATGTGGGCTATTTCTACGAGTCATAGCCATTGTACATGGCTCGCGGTGGCTGCCAGGTGACGCTGATTCTTTGGTGTCCCTGGACCCACAGCAGCCCCTCCCTACCCTTCCAGCACTCCGCAGTGTCCCTAGCTTGCTTTGTTTGGCTCCATGTTATTTTGTACCATCTGACATATTATAGGCTATGTATTATTTATTTCTTTGCTTGTTAATGTCTGCCTCCCCCTCCGGAATACAAGCTTCCAGAAAGCAGGGGGTTTTGTATGGGCTTCCCTGCAGTATTCTTGGTGCCTAGAACAGGGACCCTCTTGTCATGACTGTTCTTGGAAGAATGAATGCCCAAGACCACTCTGGTTTTATAGGTGGGTTGATTAAGAATCAGAGAATGCTGCCCAAAGTCACACAGAACTTTAAGAGAAGGAGCTTCCCCTTGAACCAAGTCTGAGGATTGTCTGGTCTTCTTTGAACCGAGCCACACGGCTTTCGACACAGAGGTTATGTGTTCATTTAAGAACTGACGAATACCAGCTACCAGCTTTATCAGTTGGGGGACAGGTCAAAATCAGGAAAGAAAAATATGGTGAAATTTATTGGTTTCAGGAAATTGGCTTTAATAGTCTAGCTAAAAAAAAAGTCACCCAACTTGGGTAGGAAGTGAAATTGCTTGGTTATTTCCCAAACAATTCTGAAAAGCAATGCTGAGGTTTCAGAAATAATTTAATGGCCAGCGTGATGTAATTGGATACAAATTTTAAATACTGTGGGGGTGGGGGGCGAGGTGGGAACTATGTTTTATGATACTAAAAATAAAAATATTAATTCCCCACTTCCCACTCCAACGAACATCATGTCATTTTTCACTTCTTCCTAAACATTGGATGGCAGCTTGTTTAACTAAAGCAAGGTAGAACTATGTTTATTTAAATCATGAAGTGTTTTGGGTGGAAATTAGCAAGGCATATCTCAAGGTATTTGGACACTTCACACAAGAGTCAAGGATCTGGCCTTTACTTCGGGTCTATCTGAAAATCATTAACAATTTCATGTACAACAGAGGTTTTTTCCAGGGAGACAAAAGAGAGTTGAGAATGTTTGCCAAGACCTGAAGCAGAAGGGAAAGAGCAGAAGAGGTCCACCGTTTACCACCTCGTACAAATATTAGGAAGTGTGCCCAGCAATCCCACAGAGGGATCATCATACCCATTTTCAGATGAAATGAAGCTTTTAACAGCTAAAACTCTTGCTTCAGATCGCACAGTTCATAAGACATAGGGCTGGGATTTAAATCCAGATATGTTGGTTGCAAATTTAAAGCTGCTAAGAGATAATATGGTGGCAAAGCTAATTTCTTTAGAGCCTATTGCCTGGGAGACCTCCTTAAAATGAGTCGTGGTATGAAGAGACCCAAATTTTGCAGTTAATTAGCTCTAATAGAACAGAAAAAACCATGATCCTCAGTTTCCTTTTATGCAACGAGGGGCTAATAATACCAACCCTATAGGTTTGGCATGACGATGAAAAGAAACTAGGTGACAGATGTGTACGAACCGTGCAGACCCTCGATGCTCAACGCACTTCAGGGCCATCAGAATTCTCTCTCGTGCTTTCATCTAGAACAGCCTTTCAACCTCTCTGGCATGAACTGAGGGGGGAGCGGGGTAGCACCTGTCAAATACATTTAGTTGTGAATCTCCAATGAGGGTCGATACACACTGACAAGGATTTTAACAGAAAGGTGAAAGGAATTTCCTATTTCCCAATTTTTTAGAGTGGGTGAAATTGGCAGAAAGATCTGCCCTTGCTGGCACAGGAGAAGGAGAACACGATGTATTTGGGGGACTGAAACCCCAAATCCTGGCAAAGTTGCTCTTCCAACAATGTAACAGTCTCAAGAAATGTCAGCTTTGATAACACTGGGAAAGAAAAAGAAAGTGAAAAAGAAAAAGAAAGTGAGGGCCCCTGGGTGGCGCAGTTGGTTGAGCGACTGCATTCAGCTCAGGTCATGATCCCGGAGTCACGGGATCGAGTCCCACATCGGGCTCCCAGCTCCATGGGGAGTCTGCTTCTCACTCTGACCTGCTCTCTCTCACTCTCTCTCTCTCTCCTAATAAATAAATAAATAAAATCTTAGAAAAAGAAAGTGAGAGAGAAAAAGAAAAAGAGAAAAAGAAAAAGAAAAAAAAGAAACAAAGTCACCCTCAGGAAGAACCTGAATCTGAAAGCTTTTCCACATACAACTGCACTCACCCATTTGTTGAGCAATTCCTATGTAAGTGACATTATACTAAATGTTTACATATATTATCTCTTAACAACAGCTTTTTGAATTATGTATCATGCCCGTTTTGCACAGAGGGAAACTGAGGCCTGTGGAAGTTAAGTAACTTGCCCAAGTTTGCTCAGCAAAAATAGACCCCCAATCTGGACTCTGTCTTTAAAGTTGCGGCATGTAGCCACTAAGCCATGAAATAAAACTAAATTCTTCAGGTTTAAGATGTGATTTGATTGCTTACTGCCATCTGCGACAGGCAGATCCTTATCATTTGTGGAAGGAGACGACATTTCTTCCCGTCTCACCCACCTCCCCCAGCAACAGGGTGGAGCTGGGCCCCCTGCAGAGGGGAACAAAGAACTCAGTTTCTGTAATAGTTTGCCCCTGGGGGGTCAACAGCCCTGCATAAAACAGTGAGGGAGCACCTCCTGAGTCCTCCATTTCCAGGTCAGAAACATGAGGGTCCACGTGAGCTAGGCAACTCCTTAGGTAACGAATGGCCTGGAATACAGAGAACGGTTAAGGATGTAAACTGGAGAGAGGGCTGACTAAGCAACAATGAACAGAGATGTGTTGACAATTTATAAACACTGGCAGTCTGCAAATACCAAGGAGAGAGATTTGCTAAAGCAGACGAAGAAAAGGTGTAACAAAAGTAAGGCATAATGGTATAATAATTGCTCTTCGAATTGCATTGAATAAAATTAAGCAAAGAAAAAAAATTGGGCCAAATGTCAAAAAAACCAGCCACCCTGGCAGAATTAATATCAGCCAGAGTGTGGAGGGTGTGTGCCTGACTCTGGCTTCACTGCCCCCCTTGTATCGAGGCCGCAGACATACTGCTGCCAGGAACCCCACTAGGTCCCTGAGTTGGGGCCTTTGGCCAGTGTGGAAGTGTTCTCACACGGGGTGCTGGGGCACACCATCACGTCACTTCTGGTGCTCCAAGTCACACTTTCATGTAGGCCTCTCTTTCTTACAACTGCCTTTTTATCTATTTCTAGACCTGGTTTCCTCTTTTCACCCTTGTCCTGGTTACTGGTTATCTCTCTTGTTTCCTAAACCTAAACTCTAATTTATGAAGCCGATCAGCTATCCCTAAGCACAAGGACTGTAGTTCTGCTCTTTCTAACAAAATTCCCACACAGCAGATAATCATCTGCCTGCTCAGGTTAATCAACTACTACAGGTGGATTTCCTTTGTTGGACTTCATCTCCCTGTTAGGAAACCCATGACTTTCCCGACTCTGCTTAGATCTCAACTATCGCCTGCGGCATATGGATCTGTCCCAAGGCCTCCATGCTTAATGTCCTGGGCCAGACTTCTCTGTGAAGTCTTCAGCGAGGCATAGCCTCACGCCCAAATAGATCCAAGCCTTGACCACGATGACATAGTGTGGGTATGTAGCCATGAATATAGAGATTGAATGGAAGAGTCCCCGAAAGGGCCTTCTTGACTGAGCGACACGTGAGACAAATCTCGAAGAAGAGGTTGTTCATCAGCTTGTCAGTGGGAGGAGAGAGCACTGAGAAAAAGACCTTTTGAATAGAGGGAATAGCAAAGGTGTGGAAGCAGGACAAGCCTTTCAGCTGCAAGCAGGGCCGTGCAGCAGGAGGGTGATGTGTGAGATGAGGAATGGCAAAAACCATGTTGGAGAAGTAAGAGGACAAACTGAGAAGGAATTTACATGCCATGTTAAAGAGTTCGGGCTTTGAAAGCAATGGGAAGACACCAGAAGATTTTAATTGGATTAATTAATTTGATCTACTCGTATAGACACTTTAGAAGCATAATTTGAGTAAATAGAGTGGGAGGTGGAGACTGAACGTGCAGTCGGGCCACCAGGTGGGAGCCTAGTGCGATGTTCCAGTCAAGCGTTGATGAAATAATGAATTCAAGTAAATGGCAGTGGGGGGAAAAAAGAGAAGAGTGATATAGAGGACTGGGAGAAATCTTTTTGAGGTAGAATCGATTAGACCTGATAGCTTATTAGCCAGAGGAGGTAAGGAGGAGGGAGGAACCTAGAACAACTTTAGACTAAGGGATGCATTAGATTAGACTAAGGGATGCATTCGTCTCTTAGATGAGTGAAAAAATTCAGATACTGGATTTCTCCAGGGATATGGTCTTGGTAAGATGGCATAGCACAAAGGGGAATTGAAAGCCAGGCAGGCATTGCGACAAAAGCAACCATGTGGAGTAGCTAAGCAGAGAGAGAAGCTAAGCACAAGACTATAAACCTAGAACCTGAAGATTCTCAATGGGGGGTACAAGTCAGAGAGATTCTCTGAGCTACTCTGACACCTATGTGACAGGCCAGGAAGGAGAGATGATGAATTCAGTCTGGGGCATGCTAAGTGTGCAGTATCTACCGACCAGCCCCGTGGAGATGTCCAGTGTGCAGGTAGATTTACGGTCTGGCACAAGGGAACGAGTTATGAGCGTGTAGGCGGGATCTAGTCCATGGGGATGGGTGAGGTTGCCCAGCATGAATGTACTGTCCTGGGGATAGTTAGCCCATACCTGTGTCCTCTTTCTTGTTCCCTAAGACATTCTAATTCTCTCTCATCATTCCTCTGCCATTAGGAACTCCTTTGCCTTCTGCTTGTTACACTGATCCACTCACAGCTTCTTTGGAGCCCCTACAATCCTCCTTGAGCCTCCCTTTGCTGTTTTGATCCCTTCTATGCCTCCCCTGTGAGTCTTCAATTATCTCTCAGCTTTTCTGAGTCCCTCAAATCCCTTAAATCTCAGCTGTGAAAAGCACACTATTCTTAGTAGGCATGCCCCTTTTGAAGTCAATGGGAATTTACAAACAACAACAATAAAAAATAAACACGATCCATCTGCCATAAAACATTGATGCAATTTAAGAGAAAACTAGAAGTGGTAGTTTTTAACTACAGTATCTAATCTTTCCTTCTTTTGAAAGAACAATATCTAGTAAAGATATCAGGTCACATTTTTTTCCCAATCATTTCTACATTTTAATTTTAATCTAAAGTGCTCTCCTTTAAAAAGGGGTCTCAAGTCAATCACTCAATGTAGTGTCTAGAATTGTATACATGCCTAAATGCCCCAAATCAGATTCTATAACTAGCTACTGAGGGTAAAGGGAAATCAACTTCTGCATGCATTTTGAACAAGAGAATTTCATCCAAGGTTATTACAAATGGTTGTAGAAGTCTCACAAAGCCAGGTTTGGAGTCATGAGGTTGATGAGCTCCTTTAATGCACCTTTATTAAAGATACTCATCAAGTCATACGCCACATTTGAAGACTCAGGTATCCATCAATTATAATTTAAACTTGCTTTGTGTGCTGGGAGGCAATGAATTACTTTAACTCATGTTTATAAAAGACAGAATGGTATATTGGAAAAGTCCCAAGATTTGGAGGTAGGGAGATCTGTCTTGTAATTCCACTTCTGAATTTTTATGAGTCAGTGTGTGTGTGTGTGTGTGTGTGTGTGTGTGTGTATTTTGGGGAAAGAACTACCATTTCGTGATCATTTAATGTCTTTGAGTCATCTCCCAAGCTAAATTACAGAAGTGATTTCCAATCCTTAACCACTATGAAATATTATTATCCCATTTTACAGGTAAAAAAACTGAGGCCAAGAAAGTCTAAATGTCTCACATACTTGCAAATTAAGCAGTATTCCCTGGATCCAGACTCAGGTTTCATGTGCGTAGTGAGACTGCAGTCTTCTCTTTGTACATCACTGTCTTTCCTATGGATGGCCTCTTTCACTAATAAGCTACGTGAAAGTCTTAAGGTTGCTAAGCCTCAGTAACTTAATCTTTAATATGAGGAGATTATTTGTATTTAGAACTATTATGGGGATCCAAGGAGGAAAAACATAATAAGTGCCTGGCACAAAGTAAATGTTCACAAAATTGTATTTTTTTTTTTTTTTTTTGGTAACCAAGAATCTTAGAAGCAAAGTACTTTAGTTTTTCTTAGTGGGATATAGTATAAGCAGACAAATCACAGAAACCCTCTCATACTCCTCCAAGTAAGAAGGGGTTTCTGCTTCTTAGAAGACACCCTTTTTGTCTGTCTAAAGTTCTCTAGCTGACCCTAGGAGGATGCCATTAAGAATTCATTCATTCTATAGTAAGTAATGGTACTAACGTTCTTTGTGTGCTCTTATTTTAACTAGTGGCTCAAGAATATGTTTAGTTAACTTGTGCCCCCGTTGATCACTATGCTGCATCAGCAAAAAATCAGTAAGGAACATTAATTATCAAATGTGCCAGTTTTCTGACCATTAAGTACCTCATTAGATTCCATTTTGGAAATTGCATTTATGAGCATCTTTACAGAAAAGAGCACACTATGATTGGCATTGCTTAACCGTAGCACAGTCTAAGCAAAATCACTTATTTAATGCACCTCTTTTATTATTATTATTATGGCACAAAACAACAAAATGATAATTTTTTTTGGTAAGCATAACAGAAAATAATTTACAACCTCAGCCTCTGAACACATACCTTGTTTAAGGGGAAAATTATAATCTTCATGTAAAAAAAAAACCCAACTTTGTAGATTTAAAAAAAAGATATATTTCGAAAATCAACCTGTAATTTTTGTTTTGCATTTAAGCTCCTTGTTTGAATAGTGAAACTTGTCTACACCTATAATCATCCTTCCTCATTGTGCTTGCTGGAATGTGGGCAAAACTGGTCTTTGTTGACAGGTTTTATATCATATTGTTCTTAAAGGAACTGATTTTTTTTTTAGTAGTGGTTAGCATGAAAATCTGATACGCTTCAACTGAGAAGGGAAAAAGTAGAAAAGAGAAAAAATAAATTAAAACTATGTTTAAAATATATGATATTGCCTAACCTTTTCTCCATTAGGGAAACTATAGCTGCAAAAAAGATTAAATACAAATTTGCTTTGCTTTTAAACCTACTTAAGAAGCACCTATCCTATCTGTCCATATAAATTCCAATGGAAAACATGATGACACGCAATTATTAATCTCAATGTACACAGCTATGCCTCGGGGACTCGGTGGTTCATATTTTACTGTTCTGTAATCAAATACAAAACTAATGAGTAAAAATATGCTTCCCCCAATAAATTTCCAGCACCTGGACAAGTGTCTGACAGGGAAATGGAGGATGCGCACACAAAATTCATTCTGCAAAGCTATTAAAGTGTTATACTTGCCAACAAGTGTTCATTAAACAAGAATGAAGGATCTTTATGCCAGTTTCTTACCAAAGGCTTTTTAATATTTTAATGGAGAGTAAAGACTATTTATCTGAACTCTGATCAGTTAACGTTCAGATCTGTTATGAAGAAACAAGGAGTCCTTTATAATACCTTTCATAAAAATCCACTTTGCAATGCTTCAAATAAAGACTAAGGACTGTAAAAGATTATGCTGCATATAAACAAAATCAGTATCGTTTTGAAATTATATGGTTATCCGTGGAACTCCTTAGTACATTAGAATCATGCTGTATTTTTATTTAAAAAGCGGTTAACAAAAATCCAGTATACAGATGGAAAATGGGATTAGAGGTGGCGTCTCAGCCATGTGACTTTATCCAGGCTCCAGAAAGCAAGTAGCCCAGTTAATGGGGCAGATGATGGGAGTAGAAGGCTCTTCTGCCATCTAGGACTTGGGAAGGGAAGGGAAGAGAAAGGAAGGGCGAAGAGAAGCCAAAACATCGATGTGTAGTGATAGAAACTACTTTTCAAACCCGAATTCAAATAGATAAACTCTCGACTGAGGAGTCAAAATATTTGAACACACACAAAACAAAAAAGTTGTGAAATAAAAGCAGTCTTTTAGGGGTTATAATCTAGTACCTCTGAGCCAATGTTGAAGTGTCAAGTTCATATTCACGTTCATTGTTATCACCTAATTCTACCATAAAAATATATTCATATATCCATTTATGCATGCATGTATGTACATAGTCATGTATCACACACACACACACACACACACACAAATCTGAGTGTTGGAGCAGGGATCTAGACCTTGATTATCAGATACTGTGACAATGTTCAAGACTTTATCCCCAATGCCCGTGTTTGCCTCAAGCTAAGCTTACTCTCATGCATGCCTAGAAGGCAACCCAACAGATAAGAAAGAACAGGAGCAAGGTCTCATCTAACTCAATTTTTTTCCTTAGTCCAAAAAAAAGAGGTTAATAAGAGTAATAGTAATAATAATACTTAAACTAGCACTTAGACCGTAGGGCCAGCACTATTCTAAGAACTTTACATTTATTTTCATACGCGGTCTTCAAAATAACCCAATGAGAGATGAACTATTATCCACCTTATTTTCCAGAGGAGGAATGTGAGCCCCAGAGAGAGAAGGCTGCTGGTCAGTGCAGGAGAGGGCCAGATACACAACCAGGCTGCCTGTACCTGACCACCGGACATTTGACCGAAAGCATTAGGAGTTAGAACAGGTGATGCTATTTTGTATTCCTTGCACCTGCATGACCAAAGGGGCTGAGAGTCCACAGGAAGGGGCACATTTTATGGAAATGAACCCTCCAAAAGGCAGAGGTTGGGAGGCTGGGGCCCCTGACTTCCCTGTGGCTTTGCACAAGATGTTTAGCTGCTGGGTTTATGCTTGGGTAAACTAAGATAATCATGCACAGCTAGAAAAGGGCCGGGAGAAATAATGAACGCTTTTGGGGATATTTTGAGCTCCTCAGATAAAGTATGAAAATGCTGGAGAAAAATACAATCGCACCCCTGGAAAATTTCACCTGGACCTAAACTGTATGAAGGCTCATGGATGACTAAGGTCACGTTTCAGGACTTCCCTCTCAGTATGTTGGAGTCTGCTCATTATGTGACCTCTGCTAATGATATGTAGGCAATAGGAGCCTATTTTCTAAATGTGAGAACCTCACATCTCAGGTTTGAGTTTCAAGTAGTCTTTGTAGTGGGAGTATATGAAGTGGGACTCTCTCTATATATATGAGAAAAGAGAGAGGGGTCAGGATTTGGATTAATGAATCTGAGGCCAATGGCCTATTTAGGCCATGAAGAAAGCACATTTATAGGCCAGTGGCTATAGGACACTTGTTCCCTTAGTCGCAGGGACTGTCCCCCCTCCCCCAGAGTCTGTGTTCATGAAATCACTCAGCTGTTAAGAGTGAGGTACAGTGAGACCCAAAACTTCACATCCTCACCAAAACCATCTGAAGCCAGTACTCTCTCCCATAACTCACAGGCAGATTGCTTTCAGTTGAAAATCCAACAGGAATGTTAGCACTGATGTCTGTGAAAAAATAGAAGGTTCTGATCTTCCTTCTTGTAACAAGAGGGATCTGAATTTTTTAAAAAACATGGGGAGAAATAATGACTAACAATTTAGAAAACCCCACTAGCGGGAAAATTCTGGTAAAGTTTTTTTGTGATTTTTTTTTTTTTTTAATAAACACATGCATATATACTGTGGAATGGGAACAGGGATTTTGATTTTATTTATTTAACTTATTTAACAGATGGAGAGTGTGCCTTGCTATGTGCCAGGGACTGTCCTAAGCGCCGAACAAATATTCACTCATCGAACTTTCTTTTTTGCTGCACTATTAAACCGAAAAGATTGTTTTATTCTGAAACCTGGAACAGAGATAAGGTTGTCTCTGTACATTAAAATGTCTTGCCTTATAAGGAAGCATTTGACTGCACTAGATTAAACTCATAAAAGCTAATGAAGAGTCCTCCTCAATACACATTTCTTTTTTCCTGTTTGGACTTGAAGTGACAACATTACAGAAACACCCTGCAGGTCTTTATCTAAATAGCATCCTATAAAACAATGTCCTCTTGTCAGTCACCACTAATTCAGCCCAGTCAAGCTATAAATCTGTCCAAAGGCCAGCAAAGTGCTTAACTTGGCACATCACTAATAAAATTAGGAATGCGGGTTTATTACATGAACCTTAAGTAGGTTTGGCCAAGATATTAAGATTTTTGCTTATGGCAACCATAGCTAATGTGGATTGGTATTTTCATTATAACACACCCCACAGCATTTCCCAGTACATCTCAGGTTTCCAAATTAGAGCCTAATCTTCCATGCTCTCCCACTCACTGGTAGGGGCTGCAGCCGGGGCCCCATCGCTACAGCCTCGCGCACTTTAGGGTACTCAAGAATGGGAAAGACTTTTCAATAATGCTAATTCTGCTGAATAAAATTAGAGCAAATTAATTAATACTTCTATTAACGTAACCTGATTTCACTTTGTTCGAGAACAGAAGCACTTACAGGCTTTTAACAGGCGCTCAGAAATATCATTGCAGCTCAGGGCAATTTTGAGAAGTGATTTATAAGCAGTTGCAAATGCTTCTAAAATGGTAAGATTTGAGAAAGCCGAAGGTACGTTAACCAAGTTGTCCTGCGGTCTTGGGTGTTTTATTTTTGTAAATTAAGGAGGAACAATAAATACATCCTCGCTCCTGAGCCAACACTTGTGGCGATGGCCTCTATTTGCATAGTGATTGAGTTTTGCCGAGTGGGCTCCCGGGTTCCCCGCGATACGGTGAATGTTGCAGGCGTTATTGTCCTCATTTTCCAGCTGAGGACGCATGGCAAGGACCGGGGTGGAAAGTGGGAGTCGGCTCTCTACTTCATGTCAAGAACGTCTCTCAATACAACGCCTCTTATTTGTGAATATTTACAGGCTTACAGAACGTTATCCCATCCGTTGGAGCCGTAACCTCCTGGAAAGGGGGTGCGTGCGGGACCGTGAATCCGCGGGCATGCCTCATCTTCTCGGTTCGTCTTAGTACATCTATTTTCCCTGACGTATGGGCTGTTTGGATCATCCCTCTCCAACACCAGCTTCCTTGGACTGCCCTTTCCTACCCAGTCCGTTGAGACTGCTTGTGTCGTCAAGCTGCTTTACGGTGGCCGCGTTATGAGGTTGGAGATGCGACCGCGCAGGGGGACATGAGACGCTCTTCTTTGCATGCCATAATCTCCGAAACCTGTAGATGGGCAAAGTCGCTGAAGTTCCCTTCATGAAAAATACAACACACAACAGAGAGCAAGTATGACTGATGCCTGCAGAGCAAACTGTTTATCAAACACATTTTGCAAACTCTGACATAAATTGCTAAGTTGCCTTATCACTCAATGTAAGACTAGCTTCTTTGTGGGAACTGCCCCCAAACTCTTTAATGACCTCTAAAAATCTTTATCTTATCATGATCTGATTTGCTGCTAGGATAAATCATTGACACATAGCTTAAAAGAAAAGCTAGTATTGGAAATATGGAGTCGTTTTCCAAATGTAAGAAGGCTTCCACACTTGTCTGGCTCTTGTGAGTTCGGAAGGCATGAGAAAGCACTCCAGATGATCAATACAAGAATATTCCAACAGAAGTCCGAGGGCTGCAGCCTATTTGGATCTAACTGGAGGCTAATCACGCATTTGGTAAATCACACGGGCCATTTTCTCCCTTCCTGCTTTCTGACTTATGTTACTGATGGTAGGGGTGGGAATGAACAAAAGAAGTTAAATGAATTTTTAGTGTTTCCGATATTTGAAAACAAAAATGGTATCTGGAAGTGGTGGTATATAGTTGGCCTTCAGGATGCTAGTGTTTAAATTGTGGCTTTGTCTTACACAATCTAATCTAATTCGATCAGATCAGTGAATAAACATTTATTGAGCACCTGCTATTAGCCAGACATTGTGCTAGGCATGAGGGATATGACATGAGCGTGATGTCACTGCTGTCAAGTGATCCTAAGTTCTGACAAGTCACAACTTTTCAACCCATGCCCTTCTCACCTCTAAAATGATCAATGACCTAAGTAATTTTTAGATCTTTCTAATTTTTGTGTGGATGATGAAGATGGCAGTTTTGTCAAATCTTGTCAATTTGCTCCTCAGGTATTTTCCACTCTTCCTCACCCAACTCTCTGCCTCTCTGACTTTGGTGGTGTCTAGTCAATGGGAAGTCCCTGTAGGGGAACAGAAGGAAGGAGAGAGAGGTCACAATATTTGTTCTTCTGGCTCATCGATTTGCAGAGATGACTTGAATTGGCTGTGTCACTCTATGGAAGGTCCCTGGTTTTTTCCGGTGGTGTTTCTATGTGCCACTCTCTAACAGGATCCTGGTGACCGGCCTGTCCCATCCCTTTGGGTAAGAGTATGGCAAGAATACCACTGTTACTAGCCCCAAGGCACATAAGGATACCTATGGCTTCCTTGCACCCCACCCACTAATTTTAATTAGTAAATTGTCTTCAAGCCTACTTAACTTGAAGGTCCCATCTGTTTTCAGCCAGGGCCCTGGTTGATATACTACAAGATTTTTTTGTCAGTTGAAATTGATTTTTGAAATCTCGAGAGGTCAGTGTAAGGCAAAAATTCTGAGGAAGGGTTGGAGGATATATTAATTACTATAGCGGTTTAGCCATTTTCTTTGGCATAGGAAAGGCATTCTAACATTTAACTTAATAAGGCTGACAGGTGGAATATGATGAGAGAATCAAAAGCCACACTAATTAGGCGAGACTGGACTGCATTTCCCAGAATTCCCTTCCTGCATGTCATGGGCAGTGCTGGGCCACAGTTGATCACGTTTTATATTCTCAAAAGGTCAGGGCAGAGGTGCCAGGCAATTTTGCAGCTCTGGCCCTTTGTCTACTTATGACTTGGCTTACTTCACTGGTGTGGGATAGCAGCGGGGCCTTCAACTACTCTCTCTTCCTCTCAGTTCTCCTTTAGCTTCCTCAGCTCCTGGGACAGGTGTTAAGCTCAGTAATGAGGGGAACTAACTCCTGTGAAATGTGAGCATCATTAAGGTCAAAGGCACTAAGAACTGATGGGGGTTCCTGTGCAGGGAAGTGACGTGTGGCTTCCAACCTGCATTGGCAGGGACTGGCTTGTTCTTTCTCTTCTACATGTTACATCCAACCTCCCTTCTCAATTCCCCGCTCCTAGGACTTCAACCTCCGGCAAAAAATGTAAAAAGAGCAGCGTTACACAGACTGTTTTGCTTACTCCCTTAGTTGTATAAGAAGGAAATTTCTTTTTCCTTCTATCCCACTGGTGTACATATGTGTGTATTATATATATATATACACACACACACATATATATACATATATTTATTTATATATTTTATATATATATGAACTTGCAATGTATATACTCATTATATATATATATGTGTATATATATATATATATATATCTGTCTGTCTGTCCTTATCCATCTCTCTCTCTCTCTCTCATTGGTTCTACTTCTTTGACTTCAACCTGACTTATAAACTGACTAAGGCTTTTTAGTAGCCTAAGCTTCGGGCATGTCCCTTCAAAGTTGGATCTGTTCTTCATATTGTCAGCCAAGAACACATTAGCCAAGACTGAACCTTGACTATCATGCCAAAAGCAAAGAAACACTTCTTCCTAAAATAGCTCATTTGGCAAAGGGGCATTAAAAAATGGGCAAGATTTTTTAGTTGGGAAATTGAATAAAAATAACAAATAGGGGCTAATGAACATACCTGTTGGCTTACCCTGAACCCTACCTTAGAGATGCCACAAAAGGAAGATTGAGGTCAATGTATCTGAGAAAACAAAACTGTGTGAAACCCCTGGGGGTAAAGACAATGTTTGAATCAGGGCATCTGTGTGTGGGGAAGGTAAAGATGAGCAGCCCAGAGTGGACAAATATTTGTGTAACAGTGAAATAATAATAGGTTGTGGTGAGATTCTTAGATGTACTCATTACCCATTTCAAAACCACCATGAGGAGAAAAGTATTAGTACCATTCTACCCCAGTGATAGCCAGAAAGATAGGGTGACATCACAATGATGCAGAGGTCTGGCTGGATTGGAGAGTGGAAGGCCATAGGTATAGCCATTATTCTCCTTCTTAAAAATATTGAACTATACAAGGAATGCAAGCCAAGAAAAATCAAAAAACAAAAGCTGTATATTTTTTACACATGAAGTGGAATTAATGGGCCAGAGAGAACATGAGTCACGAATTTAAAATAACCATAATAAACATCCTAAAATAGGGGCGCCTGGGTGGCTCAGTTGGTTGAGCGACTGCCTTTGGCTCAGGTCATGATCCTTGAGTTCCGGGATCGAGTCCCACATCAGGCTCCCAGCTCCACGGGAAGCCTGATTCTTCCTCTAACCTTCTCTCCTCTCATGCTCTCTCTCACTCTCTGTCTCTCAAATAAATAAATAAAATCTTTAAAAAAATAAACATCCTAAAATAGATAAGTTGGCATATTTATAACATAAAACAGTTACAAATTATAAAGAGAAACCAACTCGAAATCTAAAGAAAATATGGCAGACCAAAGAACTCCATAGGTATGTAAAATGGAAGACACACCTCAAAAATAAACTCATGAATTAGAGGATCAGGTCAAGAGGTTCTCTCAGCAGACAAAGAGGACACATGAAAGAAAAGTTACAAGATACAGAAGACAGAAGAGGAGAGAGCTAGATATGAGTAATAAAAGACCCAGTAGGAGAGGTAGAAGTAAATGAGAGAAAAAATATTTGATGAAATACCCAAGAATTTGCCAGCAATAGAGATGAAACACATCTGATTAAAAAGACTCATATTGCCAAACAGGAAAGATAGCAGGGGAAAAAAACCCTACACCTGGATATATGAGAGCTAAGTTTAAAAGCATCAAAGTCAAAAAGTCAAGTCTAGAAGTTGCTAGAGAGAAAAAGCAGACCAGCAGAAAGGAAAGTGCTTGATTGAGAGAAAAAGCAGACCAGCAGAAAGGAAAGTGCTTGATTGACATCAGACTTTACTGAGAAGAGAAAAAATGACCAAGAAAATAGGGACCAGGAAGAAGTTTTGTGTTCTGTGTCTAACGGGGTATTGTCAGGTGCAGAAGAGTCATGAAAGCTACATTATTACCCTCCTCTTCACTGTAGCTCTATCAGCTTGGGGCAGGCGACGCTGAGAGAGTGAAGGCTGCTTGCTGGCAGCCTTTCGCTATGTACCGGCTTCCTCACTCTGTTCCCCTCATGGTCTGAGGGTTGTTTGTCAGAGCCTCTCCATCTTCCCACTTTGCCTGGAGCAAAGAAGTGTTCCAACAAACGCTTCCTGAATTTGTTGTACTGGTCTAAAAGTCCATGATGTTTCTTCTCTACAGAGAATTTGATTAATTAAACCAATTCAACAAATTTAACTAATAACCTATGGAAATGGAATAAACCAAACATATCCCATCAACAAATATTTCTTATATATAACCCAAAGCACTAGGTTCTATGAAAATGTCAGTATGGATGAAGCCCATCTCCTAAAAAAAAAAAAATGTAGGAGCCAACGGCTTATATGCAAAAAGTGAGGATACAAGATAGCTTAAGTGTCAGTCACATGCAGGGGAGGGAGAAGCCTGATTCAGGAGTTCAGAGGAATGAGGCATCACTTTCATTCAAAATGATAAGGGAAGTCTTCATGGAAAGAATGGCATTTAATTTTGGGTTCTGAAGAAAATTATAAGATTCCAAGAGGCAACAAATTGGTGCTTGAAATCTAGGTGGAAGAAATAGCAGAAACACAGGAGAAAGGATTCTGAAATCTACAAAAAGCCAAGTCTGGCTGGAAGTGAGGGTTCACAGGGGATAGTAGGAGACAAGCCTGAAATGATTGAGTAAGTCCAGATTGCAGAGGACTTCAAAGCAAAACCAGGGAGCTGAACTAAATGTAGTGGGTCTATAGACCATGGAAATGTTATGAGCCAGACGAGAGCATGGTGAAAACCAGAGGACTGAATGAAGCTTAATTTTTCACCAACAAAGCATACATATTGGTTGGAGAAATCCTAGAGTCAGAAAGAACACACTAATTTGAGTAGAGAAATAATTAGATCATAAACTAGGAAGATAGTAATAGCCAAGAAAAGGAGACAGGAGAGAGTGACTACTCAGCTCTTGGTCAAGTATGGGTTGAAGAAGAAGAAAGCTAGATGGCTGATAGGGGTTCCTGCAAAACATTGGAAACTCCTGGAGTATAAGGTGTCCATGTCTAATCTTGGTTCTAGCAATGGGAAGGAATAATATATATATGTGAGCATTTCTTTTTTCCACTCAAGAACTAAGTCACTGTTTTTTCATGAAAACATGTTCTTTGCAGCTTTTGGACCAAAAAGTATTTTATCCAAAGGATCCAGATATTTTGAATTTCTACCTCTTTTCTTCAGCTGCCAGACAATGCCAATGCCAATCCAGTTTGATTATTTTGAGTTAATTACCTTTCATAAAGTTTAATTTAACATTTTGAAAGCCTAGAAGCAGCCAAAACCTGCCTTGGGTTCCCAAATCTTCCCAGGCATTTGGATTCGTGAAAATTATAAAGACCAAGGCGGGGGTGGAATCCTGTTTTGCAAGAGAAAACTCACAGTGAGCACTATAAAGTAAATTTACTTCAATTTAATATGGATAATCATATGCAGGTCTAAAGTCTTTATATTTTATAGCTCTCCTTAATTCCACATCTTCCTACTGCAGACTGTACAGATATAAAACATTTCATCGCGATGTTTAGGGATTTTTTTTTTTCCTTAAGAGAAAAAAAAAAAGGAAGGGAAAGGGAAAAAAGTTCTTCCCTGATAGCATATACTCTCCAAATTCCCAGCTCTATTATTTATAACAATGTTTTTTATGTCGGGGTCACAAAACTATACTGATGTGTCTAATTGAGAATAAACTGAGAAATGCACAATGAAGGGAGCAATACTAGAAACAGAGCTGTAGGGTTTTTTTGTTGCTGTTTTGTTTTTGTTTTCAGGCCTCATTTTAGAGATAAGTGTTACTGATAAAATGAACATTTTACTACTAAGTATTTGCCATCCTGCATTTAGATCACATCAATTGCCAGCTCTTCGCTCAAAAGGAACAAGCGTTATTGCCTCCTTTTGTATTTGCCATGTGTCTCGCCTTCCTTTGAAACATCACCATAGTTAATGCCCACATGGCGGGGTGGGGCCTGGGTGTGCTCAGACACCTGCATGCGTGTGTACACAAAGAATCTACTGTAGATCACCAACCGCCCTGGTTATCAAAAGTTAATGGACTCTGAAATTGATACAATTCCAATATTGCAGCTCATAAAAATCAGGGTGATATTTTATTTGTGACCTACATCATTCACATGTAAGATCCAGAGGGAATTAGGACACCCTTCTGCATTTCACCTACACAGCTGCTCCATTTATTTTTTGGACGGCGTCCTTTTCTAAATTGTGGTAAGGTACATGTAATATACAATTTGCCCTCTTAGGAAACCATTTTTAAGTGCACAGTTAGGTAGTGTTAAGAACATTCACATTGTTGTGGAGCCAACTCACAGAACTCTTTTCTCCTCCTGCAAAACTGAAACTCTACAGCCGTTAAATAATTCCCTACTTACTTCTCCCCCTGACCTCTGGCAACTACCATTCTACTTTCTGTCTCTGTGAGTTTTGACTACTGGAGGTACTGCGGATAAGTGGAATCATATAACATTGTCTTTTTTGTGACTGGCTTATTTCACTTAACATAAAGTCCTCAAGGGTCATCCGTGTTGTAGTATGGGTCAGTGTTTCCCTCCTTTTTAGGCTAAATACTATTCCATTGTAGGTATGTACCATATTTTGTTTATCCATTCATCTGTTGATAGACACTTAAGTTGCTTCCACCTTTTGGCTACTGTGAATAACTTGGGTGTACAAATATCTGCTTGAGCTCCTGTTTTCATTTGTTTTGGATATATAGTTGGAAGTGGAGTTGCTGGATCATATGGTAGTTCTATCTCTAATTTTTTGAGGAACCGTCATACTGTTTTCCATTGAAATTGCACCATTTTCTATTCCCACCATCAGTGCACCACGGTTCCAATTTCTCTACAACCTTGCCAACAGTTGTTATCTTCCGTGTTTCTTTTTTCTTCTTCTTTGGTAGTAGCCAATGTAATGAGTGTGAGGTGGTATCTCACTGAAGTTTTGATTTGCCTTTCCTTAATGATCTTCATGTGCCATTGACCTATATGATATCTTCTGGCTTACTGACCAAAACAAGCATGAAGGCAAGGATGGGAAACAAATTTCCTAAATTTCTCAGGACTTTGGAGTGGCAATCAACAAACATTTACTGAGTATGTTCTCAAGCGGAGGCTCTGGGCTAAGGCTAGCAATTTTAAAAAATAAATAAAATGGAGGAGTTAGAGAGGAGTCTGCCCTTGGGAATCTGGGGAAGACAAGGGTATAGTTGTGCACTGAGTCTCCTTGAGACCGCCAGTCCCTTGGGGAAATTCTTACACTGGGACGACTTAGGCTGCATCTTTGGTATTTTTTTTTTAACAAATGAACAAACTCATGATCTTTATACATGGTCTTCAAAAGAACACTCGAGAGTAAACTTTTATGCTTTTTCCAAGCGATGAGCTTCCATATAGATCAATATACACTACACTCTTGTAAGTCTTCTGAAAACAGTTGCCTTTGAAGAGGTGTGAATTTCCCTTACTTTCCCTAAAAGGGTGTTAACTTCAAAAGGTGACCTGGTGAGTGTTAAAAAATTAACACATTTAAGTCAGTAGCCAAAACATCACCCCCGGATCTGTGAACCTGAAATTGAACTGGTAGACCGAGCTGCCCCTGATTTGGATGCCAAAATCACTCAGCACTAATCCAGATCAATGGGAAATTTGCTCTTCCCTTAGGTTGAGTAGAGGAAAGGATTTGGAGGATGGTGGATGTTAGCAGGGCATAAAAGCAGAAGGCAGCTAGTTATAAAATCTTCTAGACCCTTCTAACCCCTTAAACTTGCTTTAAAAGCTGCTTTACTGCAGAGAATGTGCACTTTAGCTGGCAATCATAAAAAGAAACCTCTTTTTATTAACAGCGGAATTGTTTATTTGTGGAGAAAATTGACTGGAATATCTTTGCTGGGCCCCTTCTCTCCTTGTTTCTCATCCAGTCAGGACCCAAACATAGACATTTTTTTTTTCTCCAGTTCCCTGTCACTCTGTACAGCATCCACCAATATGTTGCTTGGCTCCCCTTTTCTCTCCTTAATCCTTGTTTGGAAATGATCTTAACTACCAGATTCTGGTCAACAGAAGTATAGCAAATGCAGGAGTACTGATGTCTGGCTCCACATCGCGGACTTTTAATGCTAAGAGGAACTCTCTGAGGGCACCTGGATGTCCCCTTCTGCCTCTGGGCACGACTGCACTTAGCTGATGCTGTTACAAAGGCTTTCATGCCACAAAGAGGCAAGACATCACAGTCTGGTGGTGAAATACTAGGAAACATCAGGAGCAGAAAAAGAGAGCTGGTGTGTCACAGAAGTACTGAAAAAAAAATTTTTTTTAGATAAAGGTTTCTAAAAGAATTAGAGATCAAGAGGCCACGACCCAGGCTTGAGTTCTGCTAAAGCTCTAAAGCAATAGATAGTGCATGCGAGTTTCTAAAAGGGAAAAGATCTGGTGGCAGAGCTGTCTCCTTAGTCACTGCTCAGAACTCTGACCATCACCCACACTGATCCAAGCCCTGAGGTCCACTGCTTGCTTTGCCTGGGAGATGCCTTTCTGAAAGCTATCCCTGCTCATTCACCAGATCGTTTTCATTCCTTCATTCAACAGAGATTTATTAAGTGCTAATGGCCCATCAGGCACTTTGCTAGGTGCTAAGTGTAGGGGGATGAATATGATCTATTTACTCCATGAAGGGTCTCCCCATCTGTGAGGGAAAGGACCATCTAAATATGAATTACAATGCAAGGTGATAGGCACAGTAGTAGCACTATGTGGGGGCTAGAAGCATGTGGGTGGAGAGGGAAGAGAGAGACACTGTCTCCCAGTGAGTCAGTGAAGAAGCTTTCTGGAAGTTTTTCTTTGTCATTTTATTATCTGTCTCCTGATGCGTTTCTCCATTAGCATTTTCATGGCCCCGGGGCCTCTTTCCTGCCCCACCTTCCCTCCTGCTTTGGGTTTGGAGCCCAGGACAGAGACAACCTAGGGATATGAGGAATCTATGCTTTGTTTTATTTAATTCGTTATTTAGTGAGCTCTTACAACGTGCAAGTCATTCGTGTGTAAGCATCATACATGACTCAGGCTACTTTGCAGCCCTTGCAGTCCCCTTATGAGGAAAGTCCGTTTTCCATCATCATTTGACAGATGAGGAATCTGAAGCATAAAGATGTTACCTAACTCCCTCAGGTGGCAAACTGAGTGGTGGGGAAGCCAGGATTTGAAGCCAGGCGTTGAACTGCAGAGATCATGTGCCCCTGAGCCATGAAGGTGGTGGTTGACCATAGTAAGAAGAGCTAGAAGAAACCTGTGGAGTCGAGAAGAGAAGCAGACAGAGCCAGGACACTGGGGAGGAGACATATGTCATGTGTGGACCCAGGTGGACATGGTAGCAAAGATGGTGCCAGAAAAGGTGAGGAAGACAATGGGGATCTGGAGGACGCATTGTCCCGTGAGCCCAGGGAGAGGAGAGCTTCAGCAGGACACGACCCTAGTTAGCTTGAATTTTGAAAAGAGTGCCGAAGGAGGTGGGGATAGGAGGTGAAGACTTTCCAAAGTCCTGGTCATGACATGGACACGGTGTGGGCTCGGGAAGGTCACTTAACCCTCCAAGCTCTTGTTTCCTCATTGTAGAATCACAATAATTTTTAGGTACCACGGAGGTTTTTATAGAGCTCATGCCAGAAGAGTTTTTTGAGAACCATCTTGAATACAATATAAAACATTCATTATGTGTTTTATTATTTTTTATATTTTATTTATACTGTACTATTTATTTATACTATTATATTGTATAAAACACTCATTATAGTGTGTTTATTATTACACTCTTCCTCCTAAAACTGATTTAATTCAAACATTGCCCTGAAGTTTTCTAATTTTTACTTTATTTATTTATTTTTATTTATTATAATTTATATGCATAAATGTATATTTTATCTCCCTTGTAACTTCTGTGAGAAAAATGTAATATGATATAATTAATCCATATGATGATTAATGCCCTAAATTATTAGTTTATGCATGCATTGATTAACTAAGTTTTGATTATTATATTCAAATCAAAAATATGTTCAACTTATGATTTCTTCATAAAGTAATTTACAATCTAGATCAGAAATCTTATCTGTAAACAGATAACTACAGTACAATGGTTCTAAACTAGCATTGGCTTGGCCCCTCAATGGGACACCTGGTAATGGCTGGGGATAGTTCTGGTTGTTACAACAAAGTGGGGTAGTGGGGCCAGTGGCAACTCCTTGGTAGAAGTCAGGGGTTCTGCTAATCATCCTACAATGCACAAGACAATGTCCCCTCTCCCACCTCAACAAGAAATTATTCTGCCCCAAATGTCAATAAGGCCACAGCTGAGACTGCTGCTCTGGTGGAATGAACTAGGGGTTGTAATAGAAGATTTGAGAGATGACGCAAAGGAAGAAGCGCTAACACGTTTCCTGGGAAAATCAGCAAGCGACTCTTGGCCTTAATAAATACATTTGGATCTTGTACAATCCATGCCCGAGATAATTCCCATTTCCCTGAAACTTCTTAAATGACACTTGCATGTTTAAGCAGCTACACAAACGATTCAAAGCACAACTCACTTGAACGGGAAAGTTTCAAGAAGTGCTTTTGTGCCAGGGCTTAGACTATATTATAGATTAGTTCACTAGTATCTAATTGCTTATATATCATATTAGGGACTAAGTCAAAAAAAATCAAAACCACTATAGATATTTTGAAAAGAGAGAGATCATAATTTAGATGATGGAAGAGCTGAGAAGCCAAAGAGGAAATAGCCAGGCAAGCCAGAGATTAGTGGGAAGCCATGACCATCCTGAGGGGTGGAGGAAACAAGAAAAACTGATGTAACTGAGATCTAAAAGCTGGTGAGAAACAGCTGGGGCTAGAACCACAGAGGGGGCTGCCCAGCAAAAACTGGAATTGGAGAGGAAGTTCTGTCAAATAGCAGTTGGAGCAATGGAGGAAATACAAGACAGCCAGAGATGTCCCCTTAGAAGGTATCAGAGGGAGAAAGACCCCAACTTCTCCACTAGTCTCTTCATCCTACCCTCAGGCTTCCTCTAGTCTCTTTCATTGGCTGAAACTACCCCATAACTGGTTGGTAAGGGATTCTGGGAAAGTCCACAGATGGAAGCAGGAGAAAGGTAGGGAAGGAACAGTAGGCAAACATCCAGCGCTCACATCATTGTTAAGAAGATAAAGAATATCTACCCCTTAAAAAGAAAGAAAGTGGCCATTAACCTTAATTGTATTTTAAATAAATAACATTTACTCAAATGTGTAATCAAAATGGCTGAGACATTTTTATGTTGGTGGTGAATGACAAAGAAGCTCCCTGAAGTTTACTTTGTGGCATGCAACATCTAAGATTTAGTTTTCCTGTAGTTCCAAAAAAGGGCAAATATACACGGCATTAGCCATTCAATAGAATCATCACTTACTTGACTAAAGAGAACCTGGCCTTATGACTGACTGTGTGTGAGAGTATAGTTAAGTGTTCAAGTAAAAGCAGGTCAATGAGACATGTGTGTCTGTACATCTAATTAAATATAGTTGTCATAATTACTGGATTATACTGGAGATTGTTGATATGGAAGTAGTCTTGTCTGAGTACTTACATTTATGAGGGTATAGGGAAGCAAAAATTGACATAATATGAAAATATTCTTTAATGTACTGAGCATTTGCAATTAATGCTTACACCAACATGCTTACCAAAGATCGCCCAGGGTCTCTCCCTTCCAAAAAAGTTAAAGCTTCTATTGTTCTTCATTGCATTGACTATTAAACATTGTACCACAAAAGAAAAACGAAACAAGTACATGATGGAGGGAAACAAAATCTTAAAAAAATTAAGTTGAGGACAGTGATTCTGATAGCCAATGACAATGACCAAAACCAATAACAAAGGAGAATCTTAGAGAAATAAACCAGTTAACAAATAAATGGACAAGAAGAATAAATGGAACTTCAAGTGAAAATGATTTTAGTATGGAAGGATTGATAGAGGACTCAAGGAAAACTAATGTTTCCTGAATATTACAAAAATGTTTATGATCACATAGTAGGTCAAATTTGAAATAAATGTTGTTCAATCAGGCTATCATCAAATATCTTTGAAAAACATCACCCCAAAAGTCATCACTTGATCTGTTCTTTGCTCATTTTAAGAATTAAAGCTGGTTTGGAAATATAATTGAAATGGTGTTATTTTGGACAAAATAGTACACTTTTTTTTCATATACACTAGATTCTATTTCGATATGAAATCACAGTAAAATGCTTTTTCACGATCGCTTATGAAAATTTGGTCCCCATTTAATGTGGATTCCCTGTAAGTGGGCTCCTCTCGTAAAAATCATCTTCAAAGAGAAAAGCTGTGCTGGTCCTCTCACGGCACTGGAGTATCGTTTGTTTATGTCTGTCTCCCACTCTAAACACTGAGTCCCTGGAAATAGTCAGGGACAGTGACACAGGCAGTCACTTCAATATCACTGCAAAGTACCATCTACAGCTTTTCTGGCACAGAGATTGGTTCAAAAGCCAATTGCTATAACTTCTAAAAAGCGATCGAAATAGGAACAGATAATAGAGGAAGCAGACTCCTAAAATGTTACAGCTGAAACAGAGTTTACTGTCATCTAATGTCCATCCCCCTCATTTTACCACTGAGGAAACTGCAGAGCCCAGAGCTGTAACTCATCCATTATCATGCCACTAGCTTGGGGCAGAGCTGTGACTTGAAACCAGGTCTCTGGACTCCTGTCTAGAATCTCCTCTTGAAGGGCAGGACAGCAATCGTAGCAGCTGGTGAACTCTGTGTAGCCGAGGCGGACATTGTGTATTTCAGGGACCTAGCAGGCACTGACCGCTGGGTCATTTGCAGGACACTCTGTGACTTGCAGTCACGGTAGTACACAGCGGTGACAAACCCAGGCTCCAGAGCAGGACTGCCTGGCTTTTAGGAGGCTCCGCCACTTCCTTTAGCTGAGCAACCTTGGGCAGCTACCTAATCTCTCTGTGCTTCCATTTCTTTGATATTTTCTGTGTGCCTACTATGTGCCAGAAGGTAACAATACCCCCAACCGAAGAGGGTTTACATTTAGCTAATCTTTACGTAAGCTACTTAGACGAAGGCCTGGCTCCTGGTAACCTCTCAGCCCCTTCAGGTGCGAAAGATGGAGGAATTAACAGGTCGGTATCAGAGATCAGAGGCATAGCAGAAGAAGCTGGGCAAGAAAACCCTGTCCATCCACAGACCACCTGGTCGCCTGAGGCTAGACACATAATGTCAGAAGCACCTAGGTGCTCTCGTCTGACTCTTCTATGGGGTCAGCTCTGTACCTATTTAAGTAGAAGATTCAATAAATCTATAGTTCACGGTCTTCCTCAACTCTTAACTCTTTATTTCCCCTTCAAAGTTTTGAGTGAAAAATTAATTCAGATTTGTTAAGATGTCAGAGCAGATCACATTCATTAGTCTGGTTTTCTGATAGGGAGCAACTTATTGCTGATAGATCAGATCAACAAAGCCTTGAAGAATGGAAGGTCCGGCCGGAAGCAGCCATGTCTGGCTGACCCAGAGAAACCGCCACTTACAATACAAGCTACACATGTGCACGCCTATGCACACAAACCAACACGGCAGTCTGGATTCAACTTTCCTACTCCCTGCTGCCGACAGATTTAAGTTCACGCATGCCAAATTTCTTCACGAATTCTGTCAGTAAGGTACTGGCCACAGAAAATATGTCTCTAAGGCCAGTAGAACTAAGACCTTTTATTTAATAAAAACATCTATTGAATAAATCTAGGTCGAATTCCTCTGAAGTCCGGAGCGCGTGCTAATTTGCGTAATCTATCAATCCCGTTCTTAAACTTTCCCGAGAAGTCGGTTCTCCAACCTTGCCTAGCATTCCATCCCAGTTTCTCACAAGAAATGCCAGGCAACTAGCTAGCATTATACATGCAAACCGAAGGAAACAGACAGTCCTACAGGTATGTCTCCAATCCCTCTATGCTAGTCCGTCAGACGAGGTAGTGCTAATACTATTTTATTCCCTCTTTTAAATTTGCAGAGAAAAATACCCAAACTATTATAAGATCAGTCCTCCATGGGGGGTCGGAGGGAAACTCATTCCAGGAGGCTCCTTTTAGAGGATTCTCGAGGATTGTGAAATACTCCCTCTAAAAATTAGAGAAGAGAGGACACAAAAGACTACAATTGAACATCCGATGCAAATGGAATTAAACTGTGAAAAGCTCCAGGGAACAAAGAAAATTCAGTTAAGCTTTTGTTTTTCTGTAAATATATCAATCATTCTTTCAATATTTATTGAAAGGCAATGAAGGGTGGGGTTAAGAGCTTGGGCTTTGGAGTCAGGTAACATGGAGTCAAGCCCTGGTTCTGGCACTTTCGAAGTGTGAGATCTCGGGTACTTTGCAAGCTTCTCTGGACGTCCGTTTTACTGATTATAAAATGAGGATACTATGGTCCCTACCTCATAAGGTGGCGAAGATTAAATCAGATCATGCATACAGTGTGCCTCACATTCTTTTGACACCCTATAAGCATTAATTTTCTATGTGTCTACTGAGTGAATATTATATGCAGGCAGTTAGTGAAACAAAGTTCCCAGTATCTTGGAGGTATATTCTAGTTGAGAGAATAGGAAATTGGCCACACACACACTCACACACAAGTATGCAAATATCTATATCTGTATCTATCGATCAGCCTTTTGAGATATATATATATCTCAACCCCCCCCAAATTAAAGCAATGTAAAGAGACAAAAAGGGATGGGGCTGGGTGATGTTACTACTCTATATAAGGAGTTCAAGAAAAGCTTCTATGATTATTGACGTCTGACCAGACACTTACAGAAAGTAGAGCAGTAAGATGGGCAGAAAGGTAGGAGTCCGGTGTTTCAGGCAGAGGGCACACTGCAAAAGCCCTAGGGTGGGAGAGCGCCGTGGTGTGCTGAAGGAACCACGAGGAGGCCAGTGTGGGTGTGGCAGATCCAAAGGCAGCTGGGACAAGAACAAGGAGGTCATTGTAGGTTGCTCGTGAGGAGGTGGGATTTAATATTGAGTGAGGTGGAAGTCATGGGAGGGTTCTGAGCGAGAAGTAATATGAACTGACTTGGGTTTTAAAAGGATCACTTGGTGACTAAGTAGGGAGTGACCTGTAGGGTGAAGGTGAGGATGCAGGGAGAGCAGTTAGGAGGGTTTTGTAATAATGCAAGCAGGACATGATGGAGGCTTGGAAGAGGTTGTGGGGAATGGAAGAGGTTGTGGACCATGGTCAGGGTCTGGATATATTTTGAAGGTAACTCTAAAAAGCTCTACTGCTGAATTTGATGTGTCCTTTGAGAGGAAGAGAGAAGTCAGTGATGATGACAAGGCTTTAGTCTGCATATGAAAAATGCAGGGACTGCTGGGGCACCTGGGTGGCTCAGTTGGCTAAGCATCTGACTCTTGATTTCAGCTCAGGTCATGATCTCAGGGTCATGAGCTCCATGCTGGGGTGTAGGTAGATTTGCTTGGCTTAACTTCCTGAAACAATATAAACAGGGCCTAGCCTTATGAGGAGGCTTTTTCCATCTGTACTTTTGGCCTTTCCACCTTCTGCCTGGAACACAGAAAGGGGACTCAGGTTGCAGCAGCCATTGGTGAGAATAAGAAGCAAATGTGTACTGCAAAGCTGGTAGAGCTGGGAGATAGGAGAGTAGGTTCTTGATGTCACCATAGAGCAATGATGTCAGCCCTGGACTGAGTGACATAAACAAGCCTGTTATGTCAGTCAAGTTTTCTCTTACTCATAGCAGAACGTATTCTTCACTGATACAAAGGTATATTGATCATCTAAGTGGAGATAATGAGGAGGTAGTTTGAAAACATAGACGTTAGGTCTGAAAATAGAGGACAGATACCGGCAGCAAGCAGATAGTATTCAAAGCTGTGGGGCTGACTGGACAAGCTCACAGGGAGAGCGAGTGTGGGGAGTTTGGGGAGGCACTCTGAGTGGGGGGCCTGTGGCGCTCTGGGATCAGCGTCAGAAGGAGAGGGGAATCAAAAAAGGAGATGGGAAAGGCACGGCCAGCCAGTGAGAAGCTGATCCATGTGGTGTCCAAGCAACGCCTTGAAGAGAATCTTTCAAGGAAGGAGCTGTGCCAGATGGTAATGGGAGCTGATGGAAGATGGATCCATGGACATGGAAATATGGAGGTCATTGGTGACCTTGACCAGAATATGGAGGTCATTGGTGACCTCGACAAGAGCATTTACAATTCAATGCACAGGAACTAGACTTCTTACTGTGTATCTACTATGCCCAGACTCTGATGGGACCTATGTGTATCAGAAATTAACCCCTACACTATCTCCCTTTTCATGAAAACCAAAAAGCAACCGATCAACCATCTCAACAAACAAGAGGACAGTTTTCATTGATTGAACTTCAGTAGGTGAGGGATAGGATGACTTTCTTTTTCTGCTAATAATATTAACATCTCCACAGTCCTCTTCTCTGGATACGAACCTTGTGAGAGACATGGGCGATGAGGGTTCAGAGGAGGATGGGACTGATCTCTGGCTCTTCCCCAGCCCTTCCCACAGTGTCACAGCCTAAATGAGTCATTGACCCAACTTGGGCTCATTTCCTCATCCCTACAGAAGACTGGACTAAGATTCCCTTCCAATTCTAATCTGCTGCATTTCTAGACTAATTAAAGGTTATTTTCCAATTCATAGTACCCAAAACAATACCCAGCATGTTGTGGGCACTCAAGAAATACATATTAATAAAGAGAGAATGTACATGTTAAGAGAATATACTCGACACGGTGTTATGTGACTTGTCTGGTCAGAGCTGGCAAGTAGGGGAACCAAGTACTTGGTCTTCCAACTCCAAGGTTAGTGATGGATTTTGCCTAGATTGCAGGATTTAAAATATACAATCTTTCTGTCAGTAAAAACACCTCTCTCTTTTTGTACATTTACAATGATATGGATACTAGCCAAGTAAAATAGCCAAGTCTCCTTGACTAATCGGTCTGGACCTCAGAGGCCTTCAAGAGATACATATACCTCATGGATCCTAGGACAACGGATTTGAATAACTACAGCAATTGTTTAAAATAGCTCAGTGTTTCTTTTAGTTAAAAGGCAAGAACAAAGTCATTCAAAGAGTAGAGAAAATATTTTTATTTTTATTTTGGGAAGGTTTATTTGTTTGATTCCTCAAAGTAAAAATGCCCCAAATTCCCACACAAGCAGAAACATAGTTAAGCTGCACGGTTCTGTCTTGAGTATGCAAATATCACAGCCCAGTCTTATGTCAGCTTGAAAGATAATGTCATGCAGAAAATTAAGACCATCTGATGAAATCATGTTATGAAATGTGGCTTGAGAGAGCAGCTTTTTGTGTGTTAAGATCTGATATATTTTCACACCAAAACTCAAATGAACAGGCAAAGAAGCCTCAATTAATGCAAAAGTTGAAAATTTCAGACAAATTTACAAGGTGTTTACTGAGGAGAAGAGAGAGGGGGGGACATCTTAAACACTGTCTTCTGGTAACAGCCTTGATTTGATGTTCTGTGTCTGAGGAACCGAATGCCTCAGCTTTTCATTTAGAGTTTTGAATTTAATCTGATGGCAGTTTGGATATAATAATGATGCATTTATTGTTAATTTCCTTAAAGCCTTACTATCTAACAATGTAGACCATTATCACCCCAAATACGTTCTGTGTTTGTAAGGATTTCCATATTCCACAGTGCACAGAAGCCGACTCCAAAGCAAGGCTGAAGAGGAATATATGAGAAGCAAGAATATATTTCCTTAGTAACTAGCTGGTCTTTCTTTCAACTCTGCAGACCTGTTTTCCAGAAGATGGGAAGGAGACCTGACAGGACTTTATTGGTTCATAAATTAACTTGGTAGATTTACAATCATTACTTGGAATGCCAGGAACTCTTTTTAGGAACTTATTTTCAAGAGAGAGAGAGAGAAACATGTTTAACTCAGAATATGAAATTGGCCCTGCCATTGGCCTAAAAGAAGATGATGGGTTCGTTTGTTTTTCACCTATGGTCATGATCTCATCTGCCACTGACATGGTTATTTTTGGCCAAAGGGAATATTTAACCAGATATTCACGATTACGTTTTCTTTCCAGGGTAAATGAATAAACAATAAACCATCATAAGCCATGTGATCACCGAGGGGGAGTCTGTCAAATTTGCTGGCTTCTATAAGAGACTATGATGAAGTGGAGAAGGTCAAATGAGCACCATGCAAGAGTCCAAAATATCCATTGTTTCCTGCTAACCAGCAAGTCCAATCCAGGAGTGAAGAAAGATAGGTTAATATTTGGCTCGCTTTCTCCTCTTGACTCCTGCCCGAAGCCAACTTTTGGAGATAAATGGCCCCATCCCGAGCAGACCTCTGGTCTCAAGGTTCATGGGAGAGGTATTCTCCTAAGTGCATAAGTGAAGGAGATTCTACATTGATGAGAGGTGGGGAGAAATTCCTACCCATGTCCATTGGATCAAAACTTCTCGTCTGTTTATCTTGTTTCATCCATGGCCAGAAGAGAGCTACACAGAGGTCTCCAGCCCTCTCAGAAGAATGGACACAGAATGGCAAATATTTAAACTCAGCGCCCTACACTCCGTGGGAAAACATAGGCTGCTAATGAAGGAATAGCTCATTTGGTCAAAGCAAACTTGAGCCCTATATTTTGCTGTGATCCCTTCAAGCAAATTAAAAAAAAAAAATTTTTTTTTTTCAAATAAGATGGGGCTAATTATAGAAGGCAGAGAGTAGGTAAAATAGCTCCTTGTTCACAAGCATCCACATATTTTCCCGAGATGAAGAGCAAACATTTTGTTTAAATAGCAAGCAATTTTCTATAAAAGTGCTACTACTTGGAAATGCTCTTTATGATTTATTGCTGCCTTTTAACCTGAAAAAAATATTAATAACTGAGGAGCCCTTGTTGGTATCTTTATTATGCTTAAACCCAAATAGCCATAATATTATAACTGGTGTGGTCACATTCAATATTTTTCCTTCATGAATGCAGCATGGGCTTAATAAGAGAGACCAGAAAATAAAACTGGAGGCGACCTTCCAGGCTTTAGCTTTGTGGAGACACCACGGCAGTAAAAAGGCAGCTAACTTTTAGAAGAAGGTGGGGTGCGGCCACGCAGAGACTCTCCGCATTTTCTTCTTTTCTACCAGATAGAGCCCTCGCTCTGCGTATGGGTTCATGTCATCATTCAGCTGTTTCTTCTGGCAAAGCCAGAATCCAGAACAGAATCTCAGTGAAAACGAAACCAATAAATTAGATGTCTTTGTGAGCCATTTGCCGTTAGTTCTATTGTCCTTGCCTATTAAGATTCTTTATTTACTTCGCCAAGAGATTCCTGCTGGCAAGTCCATCCATTTGCCACTAGCCTAGATAACATGATAATAAACAAAATGTCAAAAAAATGTATTCGTGGGACCTTCCCCATTCCCACCCCTTCCCCTTCTCCTTTATCGTCAAGCTGCTATATTAAAAAAAAAAAAAATCATTGGAGCTAAAAAGTTTAAAGCTGACACAGTGGGCGAAGGCTTTTAGTTTAGTCAATGAATTCTATTTTACGACAATGTTTATGTATCATATATTTATAATTGTAATATGCACCGGCACACATAAATATCACACCCAAAGCTGGGCGGGTCAGAAGGGCAAGCATCTTTCAGCTCCTGCTGCTTCTGTTGCCGATCTGCTTTGGCTAATAATCACGTCTCCGGAATGGGGAGGTGGAACGGAGGCATACTTGGGGAAAGGAAATTTTCCATTTTATGCTTACGGATGATTCCCAGAGGAATCTTTTGTCTCCAAGTATCTTTCGAGTCCTTTGGGTGAAAGGAGAACGCCGAGCAGTTCTATCTCGCACATAACTCCAATGGAGACACCTATAATACAAAACAGAGATCCCCCGAGGGCACCGTTATACATTTATTATAAAGCAAAGATTAAAACAATTTTATGGAAATTAAAGATAATATGGAACATTTGTCTCTCTCTAAGTCAAAGAGTAACATGAAGCAGTTCAACAAACAGCTCCAGGCAGTTCCACGCGAGGTGATCGAACGGCTGGGACTAAGGGGCGTGCAGGGTGGTGGCGGCAGATTGCGAGGCGTGGGTTTTTCACCGGGGCGTCTTGCCGGTGCCTGGCAACTGCGCTGAGTGAAAAATGATACGCCTGCAAAATCAGAACAATGGGCCAGTCCAAGGGTACTTAGGTGGTTGGCCCTTCTGAAATCGATCTCAGCAGGAGGGGATACAAACAGCCAGGTGGGGACCGGGAGAGGTGCTCCGGGGGCTTTTTAGGTTTTGTCTGGTTTTTTTGGGGGGGGGGGTGCGCGCGCGTGAGTGTGTGCACGCGCGCGGGCTGTTCTCTTCCTGCTTGATTCACACGCTTACTAGAAAAGGAATGTACAAAAGCTGAAAATTTGCAAAAACTCCAAGCTGGTAGCATTTCCATTTTATATATAATAGAATCTTGTTACCAAAAATATGGTTGTCAGAGGAGAGTAAAACATCTGTGTTAGGCGAGAGATACTCCACTTCATTTGCACACAGGGGTCTGATCTGACCTTCAGCATACCGAATTTATGGCAAAAGGAGTGCTTTTAAATTGAGTTTGTTTTATTTTGATCCTCTGTCTGGATATTTCTTTCATACCTCCCAGGCAGTTGCTCTCATGGGTAAGCTTATATTTTTGTTAATAAAAAAAATGCAATTGGTGCTAATCTGGACTTCCATCATGGTCGTTCAAGCTTTCCAATGTTAATAACCACTCCCAAAGAAAGGATCATCGGAAGAGTTCAGACTACGTGGTTTTGCGGTTAAGCCAGTGAGCCATATTCAGAAATGTCTGCTTCTCTCTTCTTGGTCTACTGCTGGATAACTATTTGACATTTATAAGTTAATTGTTTTCTTTCAGTCCTGATTTCTTCAGCTGTAGCATGCTACTCTTTATTTACTTATTTAACATGGGGTCTCAGGATGGCAATGATTTAGGGGGCGTACTAGTTAAGATACTGGGCCCTTGATCTGCCTGACCTGGACAGGAATCTTTTCTCATTACTCACTAGCCGTATGACTTAGGATAGTTACTAACTACAACTTGTGCGTGTGTGCGTGCACATGCGCATGCGTGTAATATATGTAATGTCTATGCATATACATTAGTTATTGTGAAGATTAACTGAGATAATGTATGTAAAGTACGTTAAGACAGTGACTGGCACATGGCACTTGATAAACATCCAGATTTTATAAATAATAATAATAGCTAAGTGTACTTAAGTCTCCACACAAATAATTAACTAAAGAGGAAGCATTATCATACAATTATTATTCATAAATAATAACAGCAACATTTATATACAGATTTTTATGAGCTCTACCCAGCAATGAATTTTAATATCAGATCACAAGCACCATACTTCACTTTTCATTTTAAACTATACGACTTTTTCCTATAGTGGCATAATGTAGTACAGACGCTTGAAACACCTCCAATTTTAATTCTCTTCCTCCCCCACCGCCTCCCGCTTTGTGCTCTCTAATGAAAAGTAAAGGTTAAGGGCAATCTGTTGGAGGCTAAGGCTTGCTAGACAGAGCAGGCCAGCTGATGGCGCAGGGCTCAGAGAGTGATGTGAACAGGAAAGGGGACACGGAGAAACTTATGAAACACACAGAAGGTGTCTGCACTTTCGTATTAAAAATACACTAGAGGAAAAAAACTCAGCACCAAAAATAGCATAAAATATGTTTTCAAGCACTTCGCGTTTGCTTCCTTTCGTCCTTCCAATAGGAACTATTTTCCCCCAAATGGATGGATGTGTTAGTACAATAAATACAAAAGCCCTCTTGTTAGAATTCATTTAAAAAAAATAAATAAATGTGAAAGAGACCTCCTTTATAATCACAAAAAGACACGGAAGCCAGGGGTTCCTGGGTAATAACACACATCAAGGGGCATTAAAGGGACAAGGCCTTCATTTTTACCTAATAACATCCACCCTGGAGTGTCATTGCTTAATTATGGTTTCTCAAAAGTTTGGGCAATAAAGGAATCAGAATTTATTTTCAAGCACATACTGAGGTAGAGCCAAACAATATAGTTGTTTCTTATCTGTTAGTAAGGTTAAGACCTATGCCTTTAAAGAGATCACAAATAAATTCTTGGGTGTATTTTGCCTTTTAAATATTTTGAATATATGAATTCATCAGGATTTGGGGATTAGGTAACTGCTGTCTACACAAAAAAAATCTGCAAAATTTTTCATTACTTTTTTATTAGTTGGCAGCAAATACTCTAACTGAACTTTTATGAAGCTATAAACATAAAGGACCTTCTGATACTGGTATGATGATAATTCTAAATTTCCTCTTTGCAGCTGTGGTTGATCCCCTCTATTTGGTACAATCTATTTTTTTGTGACTTAACAGAAAAAAGTTGGCTCACTACCGTATTGCCTTCAAGCACTTTCTCGGGAAGTTCTTGAATTAAATCCACATGGAAACCCAATTCCCCTCTCCACCTTTCCCTTAAGGTAGTTATAAAATGTCAATAGAAAGCAAAGCTGTTTATTTTACTTAGGGTTGGATTCTGTTAGTAAATGAGTTTCTGGTGGGGCTTATGCGCAAACCACATCTTTCAATCAGATTCTTTACATTACTAAATGTGTATTAAATTGTGCCATAAATATTAATTTAAAATTCAGAAGTTCAGATTTCACCTAAATCCAAGGGAATAAGCAGAGAGACAAACTGTTTAACAAGTTCTAGATTCATATTCTAGCTCTACTAGCAAAACACCGCTTAACTTTGGGGTGTAGTAAGCCAGAGGGACAACTGGGCTGCCTCCCCAGGGGGCAGGGGCAGCTTAGAGATCTCTGCAAAGAGATGTGGCATCCGGGCAGCAGGGGGCGGCTCTCCTCCTTGCACCTGGGGAGACAGTCTGCTCTAAGTCCCGCCCTGGCTGCCCAGCCTTGTCAATGCTTCCAGGGTTGGGACGATTTTCAAATATGATGGAACAAGGCAGTGACCCGGGACGTGCCAAGAAAGGAAGATGCTGGGAGGTTGATTCGTCCGCGATAAGTTTTCTCTGGGCTGGGCCTTTCTCTTGTGAAATCAAGCTCTGTTCCCTGGGTCTGACAGGCAAGAGACCCTCGCTGGACCCTTAGTCGCTCCATCTGGCTCTCTCCAGCTAGAATCTTCAAAGAATATTTGTCCAACGTGCCACAGACTGCAAGGGGCTGCTAAGGGTGCATGTGTAGGTAAAACATGAAGATGAAGATTTCGGTTCTATTTTCCTCTTCACGTACTCGGCTTGGCCCTGGAGGTATTTTACCTTTTCTTTTACTAAATTCGAGGCGGTGTAAAGAAAAGAACAGTGACATCAGCAGAAATAGAGGATGGATGGTAGAGACCATTTCCTCCCCCTTTTTTTTTTCTCATTTTCCTGCAGACTTGAGCCTATTCTCCCTACTTGAAGCTGTAAGCGGCTACCATTTGTTTCAGGGCTGTGAGGCGTTGATGTACAAATTCTTTAATTAAGCAGTACATGATACGCTTTGCTCCCTGTATTTCTGTCCTGCTTAAATTTAAAAATTCCTGAGGCCGCAATATGATAGCCAGTGGTCCTCCATCTTTGCTTGTGGGAAAACCCATTTAATTTTGTTACGGGAGTCTCATGATCTTCCACAACGTGCTTTAAAATCTGTATTATTAGTCATATCCACGTTTGTAGGTCTTTGAAAATACATTGAAAAATAATAAATGTATCTGTATGAAATGTAATGCTATTTGAGATAATCCTTGGTTTTAGCTTCTCTGATATTAATTCTGCTATTTCCCAGGAGCCCAGAGCCCACGGATAGGCAAGCACCACACTCTCCGAAAGGACGTGGCTGCGGAACGGCATTTGCTATGGTCTTCGGTGCAACAATATTAACCGAATGGAGCTTTCGGTATTGTCCGGGATCTACCTGCTGGAATCATCCTGGTCCCTCAATGCACAAAAACAGGGCCTGCCTGAATTAGAAGATAACCCTCCGATGACAGCAGACGTGTAATGACGGATAAGCATGCCTCCTGATCGCATGGGTGACTCTATCATCTCTGTGTCATTAGCTTGTAGGTTTGTGGTGTTTTTTTACACTCATTATATGACCCCTCAAAAAAAAAAAAAAAAAAGGACTGAGGTCAATATTCTGAGAAGAAAGGTAAAAAACAGGTTATGCATAGTGGTAGAACTCTCCTTTTGTTCTCCTTCTGCGCAATGCTTCAGGGTTTAGGCTTGAATGATGCATGTGACCCAAACAGTGAGAATATAAAATGTAGTGGAAGAGGCATAGAAGGTAGTGGTCAAGACAATGGACTTTGGAGTCATATCTGGGCTTAAATAAATATTTCAATACTTACCAGCTCTATGAGCTTTGGCGAGTAACTCTTAACTCTCTCCAAGTCTAGGTTTTAGCCTCCCTACAGGAGCAATAATATTTATACCTATAAGTTAGTGATTATTAAATAATAAAATTATGTAAAGGCTAGGCACATTTGCTGGTGCCTAGTAGCACTCAAAAATTGCAGTAACGGTTGTTAAGTACCTTGTGACAGGCTGGAAGAAAGAGGTTCCAGGGAATACTATTTGGAGTTTAATATCTTTTGGCTATTTCTCCCTAAAATCAGTTGGCTCCTGTCTTCACTGTGCAGGGTTCTCAGTGGCACTCGGGTTTAAGTGTTCCCCGTGTGCTGGTCAGGACACGGAGACAAAGGGGAGCACCGCGGGGCTCTGACTGGCCGGCAGATGTGTCTGTAGCTGAGGAAGCAGAGAGGGTAGTGGAGGGTCGTGGCGACGCTTCGAGGAAAGGGGGAAGCCAAGAAAAAAACAGGGGGAGGAAAGAAAAAGGATATTGGCAAACAACAGAAGGACTTGGAGGGATCTGGCAAAACACTTTCAATCACTGTAGCAGGGCATTATGGTGAAAAGGCCCAGAAGCCTGAGAATCTGCAGCTGAGTGACCATCAGCAAAGTGTCTAGTTTCTGAACAGTCACTGGGAGCTGATAGCATGCCTTCCCGTGGAGGCCTCCTATTTTCATGGAGCTCTGTCTTCACCACTTAATAAAAAAGAAACCACTCCTACTGGTAATAATAATGATAACTAATAATAGCTGGGTTCTTGCCATGTGACAGGCTTGCAGACATGCATTAATTCCTTAAACCTTCATGACACTTTCATGACATGGGTAATATTTTATTACTGCCACTTATACATGAGAAGTCTGTGGCCCGTGGAGATTATATGATTCGTTCATTGTAATGGAGGGAGCAAATGGCAATACTTAGACCCTAATCCTTCTCACTCCGCAACCTGAGTCCTTAATGGGGTTGCTATGTATGGTTGTGCAGGTTGTGCACTGCACAATTCCTGGTGTTGGCTTTCATTCAGAATATGATGTGATTGGACAACTCAGTAACTGTGTAATACAGACACCTTTGTTCTTAACTTCTACCCTGTAGCTCAAATTTAATGCCTCTAAACTCTCCCTTTAAATGAGCAAGTAAAGCTTTATGTATTAATGTCTTCAGTTAGAAGAGGGCTCCTTCCTCTTATCTTTTCTTCTGTATTTTTCACAAAAATGGCAATTCATGTCTATAAATGTCTTTCAAATATAGGCAATAGTTTAAAAAGTCAAGATCATAACCAACGATCCTACTCAAGATAAATTTGTGTTAATCAAATATCCTTAAATAAATTCTAGACTCTGCTAGTCTAAATCAGAATCACTTCTAAAATTTGAACTTGTTCATTAACTTAAAGTGGAAGATAGAGATCTTTTTCAATGAATCCTTAACATTGAGGACCACCATCATGAAATTGACAGGGTGTATGATCATTGTCCAAACTGCTGTGATCTGTAAAAACTAAGAGTATTCAACATTGGCTGTCCATCAGGTAAATGAAATCTGGCTTCCGAGTAAAACAAGATCTGTCTTTTCTCTATCCTGAGGACAGGATGGTTGGCTGTCCATGGAAGCCCAGGTTCAGATTTCAAGAGTGACGCTGAAGTCCAGAACCATTAAAAAATCAAAATTTTATTATACAGCCAAAGCTAAAGGCAGGTGGAAGCTAGATAGTGCAGTGGCAGAATTACTGCGTGGAAAATCAGACCATGTAACAGAAGCACCAGCGATTTCGCTAAGGGACAAGAAGAATCTGAAAGACAGCCCATTTCTTAGCTGGCCAACCCCACTCTTATCATTGCCATTATTATGTTTAGGATTACTGCTGCTTGTTGATTCATCAACAATCACTGGCAGAAATGACTCAGGCTTTTTTGGACTTATTAAACACTGAGAGCAGTACGCTTTCTGCCAGCACCTTGCCTGCATTTTTTTTTTTTTTTTCCCTGTAATGGCTTCCTCTTCTATCCGCCTATCCCGCTTTTACTTTGTCCCTTTCCCTGTTATGGCTCCCATGTCCTTTCTTTACACGTGTGTGTCACCAGCTTCTCAAACTCCACTGTTTTCCTTTCCTCCGCAAATAGTAGAGTCTATTATTTTCCCATTAGAGCAGAACACCAGGACACTGAGAACGGTTTAGCATTCCAAGATTCCATAAACAGCCCAAGTGATTGCTCAGTTTCACACGACCTCTACACATCATTTTAGCAAATGGAGATGCATTAAATGGTTCCAACAGGTGTATGATTATCAAAAGAATGTAAAATTTTTGTGGAAATTAATACTGGAGTATAGGTTCTATTATTGCTTAGCAGCAAATGGTTTAAGTAGTATAATAATATGGCAAGCTCAGGGAGCCAATTAATCCATTAGAGGAAAATTCCATTTATTTAAAAAAAGTGATTTAGCTTTAAAGAGGAATTGCAGACAACAATTCTAAGTGGAATTCATCTTAGCAAATCACACACTGTTTTGCGGATAATGTAAAATCCAGTTATGGGTGGCAAAAAAGAGTATCAAGGAGACATAATTGGTATTTTTAATAAAACGTGCTTTTGAAGGGTATACTGAAATTTTATATCACTGACACTAATTATTTTGGCATCTTACTAGCAGTCACAATTGGACAAAAAGTGGAAGTATGTACATGCAAACGAGTTCTTGGCTTCACTTCTTCATCCCTACATACTTCAGGGTTTTATTTATGGCTAAATGGAAGTTGGATGTCAAATCTGGGCCCCTCAGAACAAAATCTTAATAATTAACTGGCAAAACTGAACATGATCACTTCTGACACACCTACACTGGTAATTATTGCTTTGAGGCCATTTACTAATGAAATTAATGTATTCATTGCCCTAACAAATTAGCATAACTCATACATAATGCCCCACATTTCAAGACCTCACTAGAAAAACAACACTTAATACTGCGGAATGAGGTGGCGAGGGCATTACGTGGAGACAGTGTTCACTGAATTACTCCATGTTAAAAACCACAATAGCTAAGTGTTCATTGCAATGCAAAATGTAAACACAATGCGGGTATTAAAGCCATTAATAGTGTAGTCAAGAGTGTACAATTGATGATTATCTTTGCACTTCAAATAAGCAGATATCACAATAGCAGTAACCATGGAATCTAATTAGCTGGCTACTTTTAGAGCTCCAAAGTAGGAAAAGAAAGCTCCGCAGACAGCCTGGTCTTCCCTGCCGGATTGATAAAGAATATTGTTCAGCTGTTGCTGCTTCTCTGCGTTTCTTACTAAATGAACTCGACCACATACTAATTAAATATGCCCCCCCCCATCCCAGCAGCAAGAGGGTTAAAAAACAGAAGGCAAACATTTTCAGGATCTCCGTGTTATTCTTAAAGGGGAAAATGTGAAAAGGATCCTTGTGCAAGCTGAATGCTTTAGTGTTAAGAGGTGATTTTGTTTTTATTTTCTACATAGCTTTTCACTTCCAATGACAGAGATAATCTAAGTCCAGTAGAGTAGTAAGAAAACAAACAAACAAACAAAAAGGCAACTAGACCCTAAACTGTATTTCTTTGACTCGTGTAGTGAAAGGTGGTGGTGGTGGCATTCTCATGACCGCTGCCCTAGATCCACTTGAAGGGACCCGTGGCCCGAAATGATCATTTGCTCCACTCGGTGTCATGTCTACAGGTGCGCCGTGCATCCGCGCACACAGAGAGTCAGCAGTCCGTCACTGGAAATTGAGGTTTGGGTTTGCCTTCTGTTTGATGAAACGATGATGTTTATTACAAAAAAAAAAAAATGGGCATCGACAGCATCCTTCAGTTCTCAAGAGTTAATCTTTCTTCAGGACGTAGAAATACGCATTTCATCACACCGCAGGGCATAAGAACTGGGCGCCCTCCTGGAACCGATTACAATGGAAGACTTAAATATTAGTGGATGGAAGGAAACTTGGGGATCCTATCATTCACCTTTCTCATTCTGTAAATAAGGAAAGAAACATTTCGAGCATTTAAGCAACTCCTTCGAGGTATGGCAGTTACTAGGTTCTCGGTGGCTAGCTGGGTGTTCCGGCTTCGGTTCCAGAGCTCCTTTCATCACACGGATGAGAAAGTGAACGCACGCATTCTAGGGAAAGGAATTGTAGGTGTCCCCTTGCGTCGCTTAATGGGAAAAATAACTGATAAGTGTATCTTAGAATCGGGGACTCTTGCAGTTTCATTTATATTTGTTTTTGCATTGCAGAGATCAAGGCTTAAGGTTGCTTACAGATTCTTATGAAAATGAAATCAAACAGAAATAGAACAAAGACTAAAGTGGTGAGAGTACTATATTTCTGTTACACCCGCCACATGATTGTCATTTGGTCTGTGGACTGGTTTCTATTTCATTTGCACACTAGAGGTCTTGTGCTTTTATCATTTCCACAGCTCTCTTTGAGCACGGCAATGTTCTAATACAGTGTGTCTATTGCTACTCCTTTCACCCTTGATTCCTCCCTCCCTCTCTCCTTCCCTCCATCCCTCCTTCCCTCTTTCTTTCTTCCTTTCCTTCCTTCCTTCCATCTGCCCATCGTCCATCCTCTACACCTCACTGACTATCCCACAAAACTGGCCAGAATGGATAACTGCTGGTGATAAAAACTTCAGCTCGTTATCCTGCACCGATGACTCCTTTACTTCCTTATTTGCAGCACACGTTGGCAAGATGGAGATTGTGGGAGGTTCAGAGACGAGCCGTAGCTAACTGTGTTCTCCCCGTACCCTTCTGAGGCCAAAAGGAAAGATATTAATAAAGCGACGTGACAAATACTAACAGGCATGTTTAGCTATGCATCTAGGTCCTTGAGTAGTAAAGGCAGCCTTTACAGGAGACAAGTGAGGAAGGCCTTGAGACAGATAGGAAAACTTGAGCATAACAAATGTGCTTTTTTATGTATAGAATATGGACTTGGACCAAATGAAATGTTGGCTAAAGCTCAGTTCTAAGAATATTTTGGGTTTAGTCAATGTACAAAACATATAGATTTGATAGTAGTTGAAGCTTATAGCCAATACTACTATTAATTCAAAAACAACAGTACTAATAGCTACCAGAGTTTCGAGTGATACATGCTAGGCAATATATGCTAAGAATTTTACTACCTTATATAATCCTCATATAATAGGCTTTATTTTATTTTATTTTTTTTAAAGATTTTATTTATCCACCTGACAGAGAGAGAGATCACAGGTAGGCAGAGAGCCAGGCAGAGAGAGAGGGGGAAGCAGGCCCACCGCCAAGCAGAGAGCCCAACACGGGGCTCAATCCCAGAACCCCGAGACCACAACCCAAGCCAAAGGCAGAGGCCCCAACCTACTGAGCCACCCAGGCGCCCCTAGGCTTTATTTTAAAATTATATTCATGGGGCGCCTGAATGGCTCAGTGGGTTAAAGCCTCTGCCTTCGGCTCAGGTCATGATCTCAGGGTCCTGGGATCGAGCCCCGCATCGGGCTCTCTGCTCGGCAGGGAGCCTGCTTCCTCCTCTCTCTCTGCCTGCCTCTTTGCCTACTTGTGATTTCTCTCTCTCTGTCAAATAAATAAATAAAATCTTAAAAAAATATTAAAATTATACTCATTTTAACCCTCTGGGGTCAGAAAGTTTTATTATGATGATGATTACTATTTTTACAAGAATAGGAATAATTAACATTTTGTTATGTTCCTTATGTGGTAAGCCCTACTCTACAGGTTTACGTTTAATCTTATGTAATCTTCACAACAATCCAAGACACTAGGTAATTGGATCCTCATTTTACCAAGGAGAAAATTAAGGAACAGAGAGGTTAAGTAATGAAAGGACATGCATCTGGTAAGTGGTGAAGCCAAGTGAGCCTTATAAACTTGACATTATGGTTCACACTTCTAACCATGATATTCACTACCCCCAAAATAACTTGCTCAGATGATACAGAGAAAAGCCAAGATTTGGAGGCAAATCTGTGAGGTACCACATCTCTCTCATTTCTGTTTGTTTACACATCAAGTCTGTTGTGCTTCAAAGCCTATGGCTTCTCCTCTACCCAGAGCTCTGTGCCCCTGACTTGCCCCAAGTTCATTTTGCGATCCTGAAAGGAGGCAGCCCCTCCTCTGAGATGCCTTCTTGGCAGACCTGATCTAAGTATGTTGCCAGGGTACCCTACATTATACTAACTTACTCCTCGGTGGTATTTATCACTGTATATATTATGTCATCCTGTGTTTACTTATTTGCTGATGGTTTATTGTCTGACTCCTCAACTCTTAGTTCCATGAAGGCAAGAACCGTGATCTATTTTCTTCACCAGGATACATGAGCACTTGTCTTAATGCTTTGCAGAGAGTAGGTGCTCAAAAGTGCTTATCGAGTGAAAGCATAAGTGAATATACTTAACTTCTGTGTTATAACTATGACTCTCCCTGGTTTGCCAAATGACTGCTTGTGGTATTTTATATAGTGGCATAGGTATAACAAAACAAACCAAAACCACTTTGGTTCAATGTTGAGCAGGTCTTACTTTAGCATCATAGTCTGCTTCAAGTTCCTGTTATGAAAAGTTATGAGAAGAAAGACACTAGGGACACAACTTTATAGCCTTCTTTTATAGGCACTCGTGCTGATTTTTTTGGCCCCTAAGTGGAGTTTTCGGTCTATGTAGGCCTTCAAAAATTACATGGTAATTGAAATTTTCATTTTGCTCTAAGCTCATGGCACAATTCTGTTTGGATAATAGCTACAGAATTGACCATCAGAAGGAGTACCTGTCACTTGGAAATTCACTTAAAGAGGAATCTGGAAAGTTGATCACCTTTTGTTTAATTTCCATGATCAACTATTTTTTCATTAAAAAAAAATGTATCCCAGTGTGTCTATACCACATTGTGAGAACGTAACTTTAGCTTGCATGAGAGGCTGGGTAAGTGTGAAGATAAGAGTTTCTCTTTAATGCCATTCTATATTTGGGGCAATGCCAGTGGATAGAGACAGGGAGTGGCAGAGTAAGTGCCTTGACTAAAAGTCATTTCTTCAATCACATCCTAACCATTTCTGGACTGCAGGCAGGGGCATAGGAAAGAACAAGTGGTAAGGAGATGGGTTAGCAAAGATATTTATATTGTTTAAAAAATGGTGAAACAGGAACACAGCACCATCACTATATAGTAGTTAAATACTGTTGTATGGGCATTAAAGTCTGGGGAGCTCTTTTATGTCAGAAATGGCCCTCCACATGCTCATTCTTACTTATTAAGCACTTGCTGCATGCTAAGCCCAACTAGGTATTAGACATACCTTAACTCACTAAATCGTTGTGTCGGGTAACTCTTATGACCTCATTTTATTGATGAGGAAACTGAAGCATGAAAAATTAAGGAACTTGCCCAGGGCCACCTAGCAATTAAATGCCAGATTCAGGATTCAATCTCCAGTCTGACTGCTACCCAATTCTTTGCCTCCTACGATCCCCTATTCTTTTTAGAAGGAATTTTCCCAGAAGACCTCAGGCAGGATGAGTTCTTAATTAAGTTCCCCATTTTGAAGGCGGGGTGGAGGCTGCCAGAGGAATGAGCCATTTCCTTTCTTCCGAACATGGCTGTCTGCAGCTCAGGTAAATTTGGACAGAGAGGTAAGAGAGAGTGATTTGTGTTTGTGTTTCAAAAATGGTCTATAAAATCATGCTGAGAGGGGAAAACAGAATTGAAAGGGAAACATAGTTTTATGTGTTTCAAAACATGGTACAGAAATGGAAAGGGGGTGGGAAACCACTCCTAATGATCCAAAAGTTAAAAAGATGGGATAAGGAGGAAATCCAGCAAAGTTCCATAAAGCTCAAGTCACGATTTGGCCATTTGAAGCTACTATGGTTCAAAGAACGACCCTGAGCTTTAATGCCAAAGAGTGACGGTTAACGTGACACAATTACCCCATAAGGTGGATGGTGGGTCCTGTCCTCCGGCCTCACACTTGTAAAGGGCTGGGGCTGTCACGGCACACGCACGTCCAGACAAGCCCACACGTCCACTGAACTGTAATATTTGTTATTTTAGGACAATGTCATAACAATGTCAAAACAGTGTTGGGGCCAAGACTGTTGTCTAGGATCTGGAATTTTAACACCAAGGCTCTGGGAGCAATAATCTCTAAGAATTCCCTAGTGGCCTTTATTTCTTATGGCCCTAAAATCCTGTATTTGCCTGTCTGCGTAGTGAGGGAGGCTAAGGACGAGGAGATCACTGCTGAACGAACAGCTTGAGCTTATCGCCACCGCCCCGAATGTCTGGGCATGGCGGACCTCACGGAAATGCTGGAAGCCACCCCTGAGGGTGGAGATAAGGCTGCAAGGCCCCGCACCTCGAGGCTGGGATTGCCCACCATTAGCTGCTGTTCACAGACTTCTCAGTCCTAGATTCTTACTGCAGCCGTGCTAAAAATCCAGTTTTCTCAGGAACTCTGTGGGCTCGTCGGGCCAGAGCCTCAAGGAATGCCATATTGGGCGGGAGTGGGGGGGTGGGGGGGGTGATCAAGTGCTAAGAACTCTGGGACTGAAAAAGACCCAGATTGGTGAAACTTACGAGAAACATTACTAAGAGGCAATCAATCTTCCTCTGGCGACTTGTTGGCCGGAGTACAGGGCCGCCCGAGTGGGATCACTGGAGGGGTTAGAGCTGGGACAGCCAGTGTGGGCAGCCGGCCTCCCCTTGCAACTGGAGGGTGAGCTGTGTCTGGAGAGGGAACTTTGGGTGACCCCAAGGAGCGACGCATGCGGCCTGGCCTAGGACACCCGTGAGAATGTTCTCTGTTATGTTTATAAACTTTACAAAGTTATGCTCACAGTTATATAACCTCTATGTGGTACCACAGTTAATGAAGTGCTGGAAGTTAGAAAAATAGCAATGCTGTTGTTTTGCCCGTGCTAGACTTTACTAGGGAAGGGTTAAAGTCAGTGCTAATTTGCTGATGTGACACAGGATGCGATCTCACTAGCACCAGCCACAGGTCAAGTCAATCTTCTATTTCAGGAAACTCGTAGCAATCGAATTAATATACAACCATATTAAAGTCATTTCAAAGAAGGAATGCTAATGAGTGACGGAAATTTGCGGCTTAATCCAAACGCCGAGTAAGATCGCCCCATAAAAATAGCTATAATAATAATAATTTGTTGACTCAATAGTTTATCCTTGTTTTTATTTTTCGTGCATCAATCTGCAATACCAAATGCCCATTTTGAAAAATGCCACCATTCCTTCTCCTCCTCCCACAGCTGCTGCATGCTTGCCTATTTAGAAAGAGCCCATCAGCTTTTTCTGATAGCTCTCTAATTCTTATCTTTGTTATAATAATAGAAATAAATAAAACATGGATGCTTTTCGTCTTTACATCCATCTCCCATCACACCTCCATGCATACACACAGTGCGTCAGTATTGCTTTGCAGTTGGTTGAATAAATGCAATGAATCGGCACCACCATTTGCTGATAAAGCTCACTTTCACCTGAAGTAGAACCTGGAGGTTCAAGTCAATATTTAATTAAAGACCTAATAGTTGTGTTAAACCTAATGAATTGCTGTATCTACAAATGTCATAACGTTTCTCTCTTAAGAGATCACAAAGGGACTCCGATGGCCAAAGAAGTGCTTGGATCGGTGAACTATTTGGAGAACTATAAAAATCTTAGTGTCAGTTGGATGAATAAAACATTATATAAAGTAATAGATGGTGGGAGCCATATCCTTCCACTAAAAATATTCCATTTCATAAACACATTCAAAGGGAAACAATATGATTGTGATATTCAAATACATTCAAGACGACAATATGTTCTTTTCTTTAGTTTTCTCAGAGGATGAAGTAGTCACCAAAATCACTTGTTGGTGTACTTAAAATGCTGAAATGATAATATTTAAAATATTTATATTATTTATTAACATTTTTTCAGAGGTGGTATTTTAAGAGTTTGAACCTTACAACCATTTTTCTACCTCGATACTATAGCTCTAGGCAGATTCCTCAAAACAGAAAGAGGGAAATAAACCTTTTTTTTTTTTATAAGACATACAAGACTGGTTACAAGATGAATAAAACTCATAAAAGAAAAGAAAATAACCAAATATCAAATTGAACAAGATAAGAATTATGATGTTATTTCACCTTTTATCATCTTAGATATGAAAATTTAAAAATCCTCCATTTTCCTTTGAAAGAAAAATAAGCATATAAAATGTCAACAAGGCTTCTCTTAAATTTTTAACAGACTCATAAAAAAGTAAACTGCAAAAAAACTTGAGAAACATTTTGCATATGATTTCCATAAAGTTGTTTCACTTCCGGAAAACTCAGAATAGTACTGCACATGTTCTGTATAGCACAGCGTGGGGACGGGTGCCAGTGAAGAGACTTGCAGATTTCAGAGTCCTTCTATCAAAAATAATGTGTTTTATATCTTTATAATTGAGTATCTCCTTAGATTTTCAAATCATAAGTCTTGTGGAACCCGCCACCGCGTCTTGAAAGAGAATGTGGCATGTTTCATAACATTTCATGTCCAATTCCCTCTAAAGGTATATCTGTGTTAACTTCTCTGGTGTTTGGGATGGTGGCTGACCCATTAGTTTTCCATATGAGGGGAAGGAGTGCTCACATCAAGGTAAACAACATTGTTTTCTCCCGGGCTAAAGCAGTCAATTAATCAAGAGGGAACAGATCGCTTTAAATCAAATGTAAAAGGCTGGGGGGCATATCATGTTCTTCTCGAAACATGTAGCAACCTGTTATCTTATTTAACCTACTCCTCAAAGCCTCTTCATGAAAATCTATTTCCACTTTACTGGGAACAGTGGGTAAATGAAGGCAAGTTACAAGCTTAAAAGCAAACCCGGAAAAACAACAACAACGAAAAACGTTTTCAGGAAACAGTTATTTGGGCTACTATTGGACTACTAGAATTTTCCACCCGTTATGCTCCCCAGATAGCCTCACTACTCAGATTTAAATACATATTTCTTACAAATGTTTTGGCTGTCTCGTGCCATATATATGTAAATGACTGAAATGATGATCATGTATTTTGTAAATCTCATGCAATTCTCCATGATTTTAATAAATGTTTAATATGATTAATCTACCCATGAGGAAATTCTTACATTGAGGAATAATTTTCATAGTTCTTTCATCTGTGAGCAACTACTTTACTTTTGAAAGTCCAATACAGGGTTATTTCCTTGTCTAGAAAACTAGAATTTTGCTTTGGAAAGATGGCTCTCTCTTCTTTCTTGCCCTCCCTCCCACCCAGGCTCTGTTTATGGCCTGTTACTCGCTGTAAGCTACATCTCACAGATGCATCCCTATCTCTTGGATGCCACAAGTGGGTGAGGACGAATCTATTCAGAGTTCTGAGGGGAGCTGGTGAGAGCAATTAAACTACTTATGCGCAGCTATGGGAAACACCCAATTAGAAAAGTATAAGAAGATAGTAAAGCCAAGAAACAGTATATTTTGGTGGAAAGTATGGCAATAGAAAAGAAATGGAGGTCAAGAATAGAAAAACGTTGATGTATATTCTTCGAGCATGGGACGGAAGTGGCTGTGTATGACTTGACTGGCCATCTGCCTAATGACGACCTCAAGTATTAATACTGTATGAACAATGCTCACAGATTTAGCACATTAACTAGCCTGGACCAACAGTCAATTACTTACTCGGAGTACAATGCCTTTTATATGTGAACTCATGGGTTATAAATCGTTTGTTTCCCATTAACAGAGTCCGTCTTTGAACAAATCATGGCAAGACAAACAGCTGTGTTTCTTACCACAGAGGTACCGCTTTCGATCTAGGTCTTTCTTCCTGCACAGAATCGTATTAGAAAAAAATGTGTTTTAAAGTGAGAAGACTACTTTAAATATTATATGTACCAGAAAGATATATATAAAACATATTAGCATCTATCCTACTCTGCCCCCTCCATGTTAGCAGAAAATAACAAAGCCAAAAGGATAGTGAAAAGTACACACTGTAATATTTAAAAATCTGGTTCATATTTGATAATTGGCATCTTCTTTGCATTTATATGTGTCATTTTAGGGAAACAATCCCCAAGAGTCTTCTAGCTAACAAGGCATGAAAAGGTAATCCCTAAAAGTGCCTTAAACATGGAGTTCACACTGGCATTCTGACTTGGGATACTCTTTGAACCTTCAGAAATATTCAGCGCTCATGGTGTTAGACCATCATCCTGAAAAGAACCCACATATCATGTAGCCTTGCTAGGCACGATATAAAACAGGGAAACTAGTGTGTTCTAGGAGCATGACCTCCAAAAATAAAGCCAAGGCATGCTTGGAGGAGGGAAGTACAGAAATGGACACTTCCTTCTAACGCCATAACCATCAAATGAGTTGGGCCTGCAGGCAAGTAAGAAAAAGGAGCCCCCCACCTGAGATGAAGGCATGTAAAGGGCACTTACAAAGTATGCTACCTATGGGAGGCTTCAATGAGGGCAGGTCAACTGCAAGCATTCGCTGTAATAGGAGAGTATGATTTCTCTTCTTGGAGAAATGCATTTTCTTTATATCTTAATGGAGAAGTTGGAATCATCCCACAGCTTTTAAAAAGTGCATTACAAACATCTACCATTTTTTCAGAAATTAAACAAGGTAGAGAGATAAACTTTAATACTGCAAAACATTATGTATCTTGTAAAACAAGATACCTAATTGTAGCTATCTTCAAGTCACGATTGCCTTTACAACTTGGTTTTCTGCTGATCTTTAGAACTAAAATGTATTTTTTGAACAGTATTTTTGTACAAATATCACTACCTGTTATTTGATTACAGCTTTTAAATCAGCTAATAAGAATTTTGAACAAAATCATAACTATATTTTATGTTTTGACATCTGTAAATATATTCATCCATCCATAAACAAAGGACAAGCAAGTTACTCCGGAATGCTGTCATTATCTTAGGGCTTTCTGTGAAACCCCAATAGGAAAGACCTCTCCCTCCAAAAATTCTATAATATTAATTGTCTGAGTTCTTACCACTTTGAGCCCACAGTCTTTCATCAGTGTTACTTGTGTGCATGACTGGTTGTAGAGAACCATAAGCTCTCAGATGGCCTGTTTCTGAAAGCTTCTAGAGTTTTTAGATCTAAACCACAGAACAGCAATTAATAACGTGTGATGAGTGAATAAATAAATGCAGATAAATTTTTCTTCTTCTAAGGGATACCAGATTAGTCTTATAATTTCCTTTAGTGGAGTTTAGTTTCAGGATAGTAAATTGAGGTTTTTAAAACTAATAGTAGCCCAGGGGCGCCTCGGTGGCTCAGTGGGTTAAGGCCTCTGCCTTCTGCTCAGGTCATGATCTCAGGGTCTGGGATCAGGCCCCACATTGGGCTCTCTGCTCAGCAGGGAGCCTGCTTCCCCCTCTCTCTCTGCCTGCCTCTTTGCCACCTGTGATCTCTCTCTCTCTGTCAAATGAATAAATAAAATCTTTTAGAGAAAAAAAAAAAACACCTAATAGTAGCCCAAATAACTGTAGCTAAAATGGAGAGGACTGGTATGACTAAAATCATCCCTCCAAATACTAGGCACTTCCAAGCTATGTCAAGTCTCACTGCTAATTTATTTTTTAGTGACATTTTTATAATAACGACAACAACAAAAATGGAACCTAAATGTCCCAAAACAAAAGCATCATTAAGTAGATTAAGATGTGCTTGTATAATTATCTCACAACAATCAAAAATGCTCTTTTGGGGCGTCTGAGTGGCTCAGTCGTTAAGTGTCTACCTTTGGGTCAGGTCATGATCCCAGGGTCCTGGGATCGAGCCCCGCATCTGGCTCCCTCCTCCAAAGGAAGCCTGCTTCTCCCTCTCCCATTCCCTCTGCTGTGTTCCCTCTTTCGCTGTGTTTTTCTCTGTCAAATAAATAAAATCTTAAAAAAAATGCTCTTTTGAGGAATTTTTAATGACGTGGGGAGAAGTTTATATTATGCTTTATGGAGGAAAAAAAAGCAGGATATAAAATTGAATGTTGGAGCACGTGGGTGGCTCATTAGGCGCTGACTCTTGAGTTCTGCTCAGGTGATGATGTTGGGGTCATGAGATCAAGCCCCACATCGGGGTCCACACTCGGGGCAGAGTTTGCTTGAAGATATCTTCTCCCTCTTCCCCTGCCCAACCCCCTGCACTTTCTCTCTCAGATAAATAAATCTTTAAAAAAATAAAATAAGGAGCACCTGGGTGGCTCAGTGGGTTAAAGCCTCTGCCTTCAGCTCAGGTCATGATCTCAGGCTCCTGAGATCCAGCCCCGCATCCGGCTCTCTCTCAGCAGGGAGCCTACTTCCCCCTCTCTCTGCCTGCTTGTGATCTCTCTCTCTCTCTCTGTCAGATAAATAAAAACTTAAAAAAAAATAAAAAATAAAATAAAATTTAATGTATAGCTCAATTTTGTGATAAAGAAAAAGAAGAAATAGAAGGAGAAGGGAGAAAATGTATAATTGAAATTTCTTTGTAGGACCTTTTGGGTGAGTTTTATTCTTCTCCATTTCTGTAGTTTCTGAAATTTCTATAATAAGCATATGATAGTTTTATAATTGAAAAATTATGAAATTGTATGGAAGAGGATGAATTTGAATGACAAAGAAAAAAAAAAGCAAAACAAACAAAAATGGCCTTAAAAAAATCTGTTTTTATTAGGGAAACTCCAAAGGAGCCAAGATAACAAATGTCAGGAACATACAGTACAGACATTACGAAAAACTGAAGATATTAAAACTTTTTAGTTTTTCTCTCAAAATCATTGCCAAACATGCTCTAATCTAAGGGATGCATTTTAGTCCTCACATGAAAACATTCTGAAATTAGAATGTTCTAAATTTCTTTTTTTTTTGTCATCCAAAAGCTGTTAATAAACCTTACAATACCTCTTATAAGAGATGTTTTATAAATCTGAATTGCCAGATATAATTCTCAGTTCTCTCTTTGTCCACCTGTCGCCTTCCTTCCTTCCTTCCTTCCTTCTATGTAACATGATTGAAGATGTACTATGCACTGTGCTTCCAGCAAATGATAGAGTATAACTTGGACATGGTCCCTTCCCTTAAGTTGCTAAGTGAGGAGCAGACAATCTTAGGAAGAAGCTATTTTAATAAAGCGTGAGGAACACCGTCAGGGGGTAGATGGACACAGGGTGCTGTGGGGGGCACGGAGGAGGGCACCACCCCACGAGGGGTTTCCCCGAGTGACATTTGAGCAGAGACCGGAAGACTGAGTGAGGCAGTGAGATGGAGAGTGTCCCGAGGTAGAGGGTCTGAGTGACAGAAGATAGACACACAAGCACAGAGAGAGGGTAAGAGACTCTGAGAGAGAAATAGAAATAGAGATGGACCCTGAAAAAGATCCAGTGAAGAGACACAGAGAACATGGGCCGAGTGAACTGATAGTAGTTCAGCCTGGCTGGGATGTCGATTTTAAGCTGAAGAAAGTCAAGAACTGGAGGCTACAAGAAAAGCGAGAATCAGATCATGCTAATAGCCTTAGGCCTTGTGCACCATATTAAGGATTTGAGCAGACTCCTGAAGGACTAAATACAGAGTGAGGGTTTTAAGCATGATGTGGTTTAGTCTCAGAGAGATTACATTGAATCCTGTGGTGGATTCATTATATCTCTCATTATTATATCTGTAATTGTACTTATGTCTCTACGTATCTCCTTTGATTTGTCTCTTTTCTATCTCTGTTATTCCAACCTGGGGTGGGGGGGATCCTGACTCAGCTGGCCATGTCACTCCAATAATAAGTCTTCTAGAGAGAATTAGTCACTTCTTCCTCTGGGTCTCTCCTCACTTCGCCTATGCATGGAATGTGGCCCAGCTTAACTCGCCTTGTGGCCTGAAGTAAAAGGAAGGTTTCCTCACCCAACCCTGACTGTCTGCCTAGTTCAGAGCTCCCCGGGGGCTTGGCTGAGGCCTTGTCTGAGACTGCATGGCAGCCCAATCTTTCCCTCTACCCCAGTTCTACTTCCTTCTTTTCCCTCCCTTCCGAGTGCTGATCCCATATCAACCATTGATTGACATATCCTCATCTCAGAATGTGCTCGGCCTCCGTGCAAACATATCTGTGACACCTCTGAAGCCAAAATCAACCTTTTTCCTTTTGAAAATGCCTCTCAAAAGCCTTAGAATGCCGTGTGTTATTTTTCAGTGATTGGCTATGTTTATTAAGCCTCCTATACTGCGGAGCTGTGTCTATGAATGTTTCATGGTACGCTCCTGCGAAACCACATTTTTTTAGTGAATCCCCCTACTCCCCAGTTCTCAGGGGACAAATAAAACTTTCCTAGCCAGAGTTGGAGGTAAGCAGACTCCAAGGGAACAGTTTCCTCCCATATTTTAAAATAGTGTAATTTATAACATGAAATTAAAAACAACATAAATTAGTAATTCAATCCCAGCATTCCAATTTAATGAACTAGAGGTTTCATTGCATTATTGTTTTGTTCCACTGGACCAATCTTTTGGTGTATGAATAGAAAGTTCTTCTTTATTAATAAATAAGTACATAAAAAAATTAAAGGTGCCCTTTGTGCAATTATGTTGATGTCTCATAGGAGGGTAAATTCAATAATTTAAAATATTATTTTCTTAGCATATTCTCAACCACAGTAGATAAGAAAGTGAAATTTGTGTCTTTTTAGTTTAAACTCTTTTTAAGTGCAGTGCGGCAAAGCAATTGCTCCCCAGTGGCACGTGAGAAGCACTTACCAGGAAAATTGTTATTGGATTACAGTTCTGGCAGCATAAAATGTGAAAAAAAAGGACATTTCTGACATCCAAAAAGTGACCAAGGATCAGAGATGTGTAACACCTACATAAGATTCAAGGTCAATGCAAGACTTCTTGTCTACCTAAAACAAAAGTGACACCTGGGATTTTAGCTGTAGCTCCTTCACTACTATTTCACAGTACTTCATCGACTGTAATTTGGATACACAAGAGATGCAAAAATCCTGTTACCAATATTTTAAAATTCTGCAGACCTGGTAAAGGCATTTCCCTAAATGCTCATCTTCAGCTAGACATCATGCTCTCATTAAGAGATCTGATTTGCCTCTGAAGAATGTAGGTCTATACATCGAATGTCACTGCCATATGCAAGATTGCTATTTCCTAGATTATTTTCTTAACCTTCTTTTGTTTGAACAGCCACCCCTCCTACAGTCTATGACTCTCCTATTTGCTATTACCAGCTCTTGTTTATACTTTGGTTTTTCTCCATTCAGACCACTTCAGCTTGTCATATGCACTTTCAGGCTACTTTCAGACAGACAGTAAGCTCTGTGAGGGCAAGAATCCAATGAGTTTTATCCCCAACTGCACCCTTGGCATACAGCCTAGTTTCTGACCTACAGCAAGGGCAGAATGCCTATCTGTTGACTGGATAAATACATAGGTGAATATCTGGCTTCTACCTTCATTTTTCAGGTGGACTAACATTTCTCACTTCTAATACTATATATATGCAAGCTAATAAACTTACAAAAGACTCTTTTTAATCTCATAATCTATGGACCCCTTCCCCCAATACACACACACACACACACACACACACACACACACACACACACATTTACTACCACTTTGGGTAGTTCTGTCATGAGTTAGAACTAAAATTTTGTGATTTGATGAGCTTTATATCTTTTTAATATTTAAAAATAATCTAAATGCTTAAGAAAAAGATGATAAAGAACTGCCATATTTAGAATAAGAGTGATTAGACATCTTTTTTTGAGTGATTAGGTATCTTAAACAATTATCCACTTATAAAAAATTCTATATAAACATAAACTAAGTTTTTAAAAAATACTTTATTTATTTGAGAGAGACAGCACAAGCAGGAGGCAGAGGGAGAGGGAAAAGCAGGCTCTCCACTGAGCAAAGAGCCGAATGCAGGACTCAATCCCAGGTCTCTGGGATCATGACCTGAGCCGAAGGCAGATGCTTAACCAACTGAGCCACCCAGGTGCCCATGAGCTAAGTTTTTTAAATGTTTAACGGAGTAGGCAAGAAGGTAGAGAAAATCTTCAGGGACCAAACCTAAGTGAATCCAGAGAAGTAAGGGCTTTAAAACCCAAAATAAAAGCAAGCAAAACCAAAATAACTTGAGAGGAAACTGTTATTCTTTGGGGATCTGAAATTCAGCCTTGATGAATCTGAGACAGGAGACAAATCCATAGAGACCATCTAACTTGGGGATTCTGATAGACCAACATCACATAAAGCCAAGATCACAAAGGTCTTCACACATAAGAACTGGGTGAAGGATTAGATTGTCTTACAGGGGAAGCAAAAGAGAAACTTATGTCTGGGTAGAGGGAAAATTTTCTCTTGTTAATTTATAAGTTGGCCCTCACTCAAGGTTGTAGCCCATATATTTATACTACCTGTCTTGTCAAAAAAAAATTCAGATAAAAAAATTATGTCAAAAGATATTCTGATTTGCAAGAGAAACGAAATCTTGCCATTTGCAATGACGTGGATGGAACTAGAGGGTATTATGCTAAGCGAAATAAGTCTGTCAGAGAAAGACAATTATCACATGATCGCTCTGATATGAAGAATTTGAGAGGCAGGGCAGAGGGTTATGGGGGGGTGGGGAAGAGAAATGAAACAAGATGGGATGGGGAAGGAGACAAACCATAAGAGACTCCTAAACTCACGAAACAAACTAAGGGTTGCTGGGAGGTGGAGGGGTAGGGATATGGACATTGGAGAGGGTATGTGCTATGGCAAATGCTGTAAAATGTGTAAGCCTGATGATTCACAGACATGTACCCTGGGGCAAATAAATCATAATATGTTAATTTAAAAAAAGATATTCTGATTTGGAAGTTTCAAACTGGTAGTAAATATCCTCTATAGAGGTGAGCCCTTGAAACTAAACTTCAAGGCATATCCCCAAGATAAAATTCTATCATACATAAAACTGAATGAAACAATACAAAATAAAATAGAGAAATTAATCTGAATAAACTGGTAGCCACATTGAAATGAATGAAACATTCCACTTAGAAGACAAATATTGGGAATAAAAGACAAATATTGGATGAAGGAATTTTTAAAAAATCCACATATATGCTATTTTCAAGAAAAATATCTAAAATATAAATAAGACTAAAAAATGCTTAAAATACAAGGATAGGGGCACCTGGGTGGCTCATTTGTTAATTGTCTGCCTTCAGCTCAAGTCATGATCTCAGGGTCCTGGGATCAGGTCCAACATCAGGCTCCCTGCTCAGTAGGAAGCCTGCTTCTCCCTCTCCCACTCCCCTTGCTTGTGTTCCCTCTCTCGCTATGTCTCTCTCTGTCAGATAAATAAATAAAATCTTAAAAAAAAATACAAGGATAAAAAAGAAAAAATACAAAAAAGAATTAGCATATTATAGTAATAAGGTAATTCAAATAATTCAAAATAGACTTCAATACCAAGAGCATTACTAGATATTAAATCCAAAATAGAAAGAACTACATAAAGGAAATAATAAATATGCTTTCATTGGGGAATATTTTAATACAAGTATTTCAACAATTGCTAGACTGAGCAGACAAAAATGAATGAGAATATAGATTTGAAACCAAATATAGCAAGCCAAAATACTTATATAAAACAACATCTAACAATTGAATTTGAAAATTGACTACCCACTAGACCATAAAGCAAGGCTCAACAAAATTAAAAATATTTCTAAATAAATAGTCAAGGAATAAATCATAATAGAAATTAGAAAATACTTAGTGCAGAATAATAATAAAAATACTAGGGGTGCCTGAGTGGCTCAGTGGGTTAAAGCCTCTGCCTTCGGCTCAGGTCATGATCTCAGGGTCCTGAGACTGAGCCCCGCAACAGGCTCTCTGCTCAGCAGAGAGTCTCTCTGCCTGCCTGCCTCTCTGCCTACTTGTGATCTCTCTCTCTGTCATAAATAAATGAAATCTTTAAAAAAATAATAATAAAAATACTAAATGTAATAGATATCAAAACTTGAGAAATGCAGCTAATGTGGTCATTAGAGGAAAAATTATAGCCTTAAAAATGCTAACATTTAGAAAAACAGAAAGTTTCAAAATTAATATGCTATATATCTAAGTTTTAGAGTTAGAAGAAAAGCACAGAACACACCCTAAGAAAATGGAATAAAGGAAAGAAGAAATAGATAAAAGCAGAAAATAATGAAATAGAAAACAAATGTAGAGAAATTCAACAGAATCTAAGATTTCTTGTTCAAAGAGATTAATAAAATTCATAAAACTAAGACAAGATTGATCAAACAATTGTAAAACATTTTAGTATTTGGAAGTTAAGGGGGTCATTACAACAAAAACTATAGTGATTTAAAAGAATAAAAGATTAATGTGAACCACTTTCTGCCAATAAATTTGATAATATTTATGAAAGGGATATGTTCGTAGGAAAATACAACTAAATTTGAGTCAAGGAAAAGAAAAACAAAAGGGAAAACATATATAGTCCTTTATTCAAGAAATTAAAACAGATGAAAAATTTCCTACCAAGAAAATGTAAAGCCCAAGTAGTTTTACAAAGTAGTTATATCGAACATTGAAAGAACACGTTATTTCTGTACATAAAATCTGACAGAGAATATCAGAGGAAAGAATATACCCTGAGTCATTTTATGAGATTTTTAGTGTAAATTGAAAATCAACACCTTACAAGAACTGTGTCAGAAGCAAATCATTAGCCTCTCTCATCTGTCGCATGAGCATAGATGTAAAAATTCCCAACTAACTAACTAACCAACTAACTAACAAACAGAATCTCACTATGTATAACAAAGACAATATATCAAATCTATTGTAGGTTTATTACAGGAATACAAGCGTGACTCAACGTTAGAAATTCCACTGATGCATACTTCCTCATATCTAGCAAATTTAAGGGGAAAAAACACAAATATTCTGGAGATACAGAAGCATTTGATAATAGTGAAGTTTTATTCATGAAAAAAGTTTTTAGTATAAAAATGAAAGGGCTTTTCTTAAACTCATGAAGGGTATCTGCAAAAAAAAAAATCTTACTACAATCATGATACTTAATGGTAATACTTTAAAATGTTTTCGTTAAAATCAGATACCTGACAAGATGCCAGCCATCAACACTTCTATTCATCATTATATTTGGAGCCTTTACCAGTACAATAAGAAAAAAACATAATGTAAGAATTAGAAAGAAGAAAGAAAAGTATAATATACTGAGAGCATAGCTATCTACAAAGATTTACAAAGCATATTCCCAGGAAACTACTGACAGATTATTAGGATTAATAAGAAGGTTTACTAAACTGTCAAATAAAAAAGTTAATTATATTTATCATAAAAAATTAAAAGGATATTACTTATAATAATAGTAAAAAATGTAAAGGATCCAGGAATAAATCTAACAGAAGTCAGACAAGAACTTTATGGAAAAAAATTTGATATTTATGCAAAGGATATTAATGAAGATGAAGAAAATTTTAGAGGTATACTATATTCTAGGATAGGAAGTCTCAATTTTATTAAAATGTCAATCTTCCCCAATTTTATCTATAGGTTCATTGTAATGCCAACTAAATTTCCAAGATATTTTCCCCCCAAGTATAATGGTGAATATGGTAATTCTGAAATTTATATGGAAATTAAGAGAACAACAACAGCCCAAGATATTCCTAAAGCAGTTAGAGTGGTCAGCACTATCGTTATCAAGAATAATTAGAATTATAGTAATAAAAATACTATAGTATTAGTCAGAAATAGATGAATTGACCAGTGATTCAATAGAGCCAAGATATAGACTCAACTATATATGAAATTTGGTGTATAAAAACTGGTGATTAAGTCCATTGGGAAAGCATGGGCAATTCAGTAAATTAGTATGGGACTAATGGTTAGAGGTATACAACAATCCAACTTCATAATGTACACAGTTCTTGGTGGCCTACTAGCTTAAATGTGGAAAGCAAAAAGCTTTTGGAAGGATGTTTAGGAGAACACTTTTATGATTTGGGGATAGGAAAGGCTTCTTTAAACTAGATCCTCTGAAGGGCAGATTATAAAATTAAATGTTGATAAAATTCCCTTCATTAAAATTTATAACCTTTAATCAAAAGTTAGCATAAAGAGAATAAAAAGGCAAGTCACAAAATGGGGGAAGGTATTTGCAATATTTAGAGGTCAAAGGAATGATATCCAGAATGTAAAAAGAACAAATCAATAAAAGGATAAATAACTCAAATTTACACAGTCAAAAGATTTGACTAGCATTATAATGAGAAGAAACATGCATAGCCCTAAGATGTTCAATTCATTAGTCATCGCATAAATGAAAATTAAAGCCATTATATGATATCATTTGCTATCAAACAGATTTTAAATGATATAAAAGCCTGACAATATTAAATATCTTCAAGGGCATAAACAATAACTTGTCTATGCTGCTGGTAGGAATATAAATTGTTACAACCACTTTTAAAAAGAATTTAAGATTATTTTGGAAGCAATTCAACTCCTGGGCAGTGGTTCTTAAAGTGTGATCTAAGAAATTTTTCAGCATTTTTACATGGTCCCCTCATTTCTAACTTTATATTTGTGTGAGACCAGATGTTTTTCAAATCCTTCAATCAAAACTACAAACCCAACAGACTGAATGAAGAGCAGATATGTGAATTTGGTCGTTTTGCTTTAAAAGAGATGTTAAGCAGTTGCCAAAAATTAAAAATGTCATTTTTTCTTTTTTTAAAAATGTCATTTTTTCATTAACTTATTTTCATTTTTTGGTAAAAGTGTTATTGGCATGAACTTATAATGGGGTCATTGTTATTTTTATTTGATTTTTTTATTGATGTATAATTGAGATAACAATATTATATTAGTTTCAGGCATACAGCATAATGATTTGATATTTGTATACATTGCAAAATGATCAACACATTACATTTATTTACCATCTGTCACCATACAAAGTTACATTTTTCTTCTTGTGATGAGAGCTTTTAAGATTTACTTGATTAGCAACTTTTAAAATTTGCAATACAATATTACCAGCCATAGTTCTCATGTTGTATAGCACATCCACAGGACTTATTTTTTACTAGAAGTTTGTACCTTTTGATCTTTTTCACTAATTTTGCCCAGCCCCTAACCTCCTCTCCTCTGGCAACCACCAATCTGTTCCCTGTATCTATGAGCTTTGTTTTGTTTATTCATTTTTTAGATTCCAGGTATAAGTGAAATCATACAGTAGTTGTCTTTCTCTGTCTGACTTATTTCTCTTAGCAAAATACCCTCAGGATCCATCCATATTGTTGCAAATGGCAAGATTTCATTCTTTTTTGAGCTAAGTAGTATTCTATTGTGTATGTATGCCACATCTTCTTTATCCATGCATCCATTGCCAGTCATTTAGATTGTTTCCATATCTTGGCTATGTAAAGATAATGATACAGTGAACTTTGAAAAGATGCACGTATCTTTTCCAATTAGTGTTTTCATTTTCTTTGACTAAATACCCAGTAGTGGAATTACTAGGCCATACGATATTTCTATTTTTAATTTTTTGAGGATCCTCCATACTGATTTCTATAGCATTTGCAACAATTTATATTCCCACCATCAGTGCATGAAGGTTCCCTTCTCTCCATATCTTTGCCGATACTTGTTAAATTTTTGTCTTTTTGATAATAGCCATTCTGACAAGTGTGAGGTTATATCTCATTGTGGTTTTGATTTGCATTTCCCTGATGACTAGTGATATTGAACATCTTTTCATGTGCCCATTGACTATCTGTATGTCTTCTTTGAAAAAACTGTTCAGATCCTCTACTCATTTTTTAAAATTAGATTGTTTTGGTATTGTTGTTATTGAGTTATATAAGTTCTTCATATATTTTAGATATTAACCTCTTCTCAGATATATGATTGTAAATATATTCTCCCATTTGACAGGTTGTCTTCTTATTTTGTTGATGGTTTCCTCAGCTGTGCAGATGCCTTTTAGTTTGATGGAGTCCCATTTATTTTTGCTTTTATTGCCATTGTTTCTGGAGTCAGATTCAGAATGATATTGCTAAGACCAATGTCAAGGAGTTCATCACCTATATTTACTTCTACAAGTATTATGGTTTTTGGTCTTAAATTCAAGTCTTTAATTTATCTTGAGTTAATTTTTGATGGTGTAAGAAAGTGGTTCAGTTTCTTTCTTTTGAATATAGCTATCCAGTTTTTCCAGCACCATTTATCAAAGGGATTGTCCTTTCCCCATTGCATATTCTTGCTTCCTTTGTCATAGTTAATTATCCATATATGGGTGGGTTTATTTCTGGGCTCTCTATTTATTCCACTGATCTATGTGTCTGTTTTGGTAGGCCAATACCAAACTGTTTTGATTATTGTAGCTTTGTAAAGCTCTGTAGCTTTGAAATCAGGGCATATGTTACTCCAGTACAGAAACAGAAACTTCCAGGAGTCCTCAACAATTTTCAAGAGTAAAAAGGAGTCATGGGACTGGAAGGTTTGAAAACTGCTGCACTCCAAACTTTTGCAAGTATAAATTAGCAGACATGCACCAAAATGATCATAGTCACTTGTTTGCAATAGAAAAGAACACACACGAAAAAAAAAATTAGACAAACTCGTAATACCCATTGACAAATGGATAAAAAATTATAATATACTTACCCAGTGGAATACTATGTATTCTGAAATATATACTATGCATCTAGTGCTATGTTTTTATATCTATCTATGTAGATATAAACATGGGATAGGCTTCATGCACCCCCATGTTCATAGCATCAATGTCCACAATAGCCAAACTGTGGAATGAGCCAAGATGTACTCCAACAGATGAATGGATAAGATGTGTTTCACATATACAATGGAGTATTACTCAGCCATCAAAAAGATGAATACCTACCATTTGCATTGACTTGGATGGAACTGGAAGGGATTATGCCAAGTGAAATAAGTCAAGCAGAGAAAGATAATTATACGGTTTCACTTATATGTGAAATGTAAGGAATAGCATGGAGGACCATAAGGGAAGGGAGGGAAAACTAAAGAGAAGGAAATCAGAGAGGGAGACAAACTATGAGAAACTCTGGACTCCAGGAAACAAACTGAGGGTTACTGAAGGGAAGGAGGTGGAGGGATGGGGGTAGCTGGGTGGTGGGTATTAAGGAGGCCATGTGTTGGGATGAGCACTGGGTGTTATACTCTACTAATAAGTAATCGAACATTAAAAATAAGAAAGAAAGAAACATGTTAAGTGAGAAAAACAAATCTTAACATGTAGAATGAATTATTGGATTTAAACAACATGTATGACAAAGCCATGAAGAGGAATAGGGGAACACAGAGCATAAAATGTAGGATAGCAATTACCTCTAGGGGAACAGGAGTACACAGGAGCTTCCAAAATGTGTTCTATTCACTCAGCTATGTGGTAGATTACATGGACATTTGTTTTATTTTTAGTTTTTTTTTTTAAAGATTTTATTTTTATTTATTTATTTGAGATAGAGACAGTGAGAGAGAGCATGAGAGGAGAGAAGATCAGAGGCAGAAGCAGACTCCCCGTAGAGCTGGGAGCCGGACGTGGGACTCGATCCCAGGACTCCAGGATCATGACCTGAGCTGAAGGCAGTTGCTTAACCAACTGAGCCACCCAGGCGCC
>CM052798.1:65721227-65753828 GCA_028533885.1 Nasua narica
TGTTCTGTACTCTTATATAATGAGCAACTTTGGCACCTATTTTGCCACTTTTTAATTGTGTTGCTGAATATAATTGGAAAAAACCAAAGAGATACACCTAGGGAAAGGAAAATGGGGAAAGAGGGGGAGAAATTTTTTTAAAAAACGGCACTATTTACACTTGTACCTGTGCCAGCGACTATTCCAACAGGAACTCCAGGGCCTGGCTATGCTTCAGACAAAAGCTTCCTGGGACAGTGTCATTGTTTTGTATATCTGGAATCAAAGATACTGTGACTTGCGAGGCCCCTTCAGGGTTTGTGAATTATCAGCAGTGTCGGCTCATTCTCTCATCTTCTTTTTCGAATACCCATGTACCTGTAGCATAACGATTTATTGAAAATTTAATGTGGCAGAATAACCATACTGAAAATGAATTGTGCCTTATGGGTTTACTGTGAATTATTGGGAATTTTTTTTCCCAACGCTTTTTCAAAGAGGGCAGCGAAGGCTTTAGATTTGGTGGTTTTAGTCCCCTTTCCTCATGGGAGAGTTGACAGGTCTGTGCTTTGCAAAGTTCCGCTGAGAGTCTGTCTGAAAAGAGGAGAAGAAGAGTAGCTCAACCACCGTGATCCCAATATACTGAAGATCTGAAGATTGAAGATGGGACAGGAAGGTTAAGTACAGAGGCCTTGGGAGTCATGAAGAAATCTCCAGGGACTGAGTGTGAGAAAAGAAAAGGTGGACGTCATGAGCAATGGGTTTGCTAGGATGGACTAGCAAATAGTAAGGACTGGCATGGACGTTATGAATCTCAGCAGTGACTGTGGTGGACTGAAAGCAAGAGGATAAAATACTCTTCCACAATATCTTAAATTCTTGGATGGCATAAGCTCCAGGATTCTTACAAACTTGCTCATTAAATAAGAGTTTTAACACAGACGAACCCCAGAAAACTAACTGAGGTCAAATTTCTCACCAACTCTATTAAGTGAACAAGGTAGATAAGGAAGAGGGGCAAGAGTCAGATTTAGTATGATTTTAGAAATCATACTTCACAGACCAACTATGACCCACAGAGGCCAAGCAGGCTAGGAGACAGGTGAGTTGAGCTCATTTCTTACGGTAGGGCACAGGGCATTTAGAGCTGAATTGTTGAGATTATGGTCTTGGAGGCAGATAGCTTGGTCCTGATTTTGCCTCATTTATTCAGTCTTGACAAATCAGTTTCTTCACCTATGAAAAGGGGAATCTACCAATATGGGTTTCTACTAATGGGGTTATTGGGAATATTCCATGTAATAGCTACAAAAAATTCTCATCTTAATATTTCACATATGAATGAATGAATGCTCAATAAATATTAGATGTCATTTTAATTATGAAGTTCTTTTTGTTCTGAAATTCAGTTTTTCTAACCTATGAAAGGAGGACGATATAAATGGCCCTATTCCTGCCTGGGTTTCTGCAAAGCCTTACACATTTGACGAATCAAGTTGCAAAAACAGAAATATGTAAAAGAAAACTTCCAAATAATTCCCATGGCTACCATTTACTAAGCATCTAGAGTGGACCGGATCTCTGCTAATTTCTCCCATATGATCCCATCAAATCCTTCTAGGGTTCCTGAAAGATAAATTATATGATTGGGAAACCAAAGGCTTACACAAGTTCAGTTTCTGCTATAACCAACAGTGAGAAAATCTTTTAACCTGGTCTGAAACATGGTAACTTTGTGCTTTCATAATTTTAGGAGAATTACCACTTTAAATTCTGATTTGTAATGTTTCATTAATAGTAGTTACAAAATACTGAATAACTCCCATGTGCCTGGATCTAGGCTGGGAATTTAATTTCTATTTTATCTTTCACACCTCATGATAACCCAATGTGATAGATACTGGATTTCTTTCATACAGATGAAAAAAAGTAAGACTCACAGAGATACAGTGTCATGCAAGAGTTGTAACTAAAACTGAGATCTGCCTTAATTCAAAGATTTGTTCTCCCCCACCCTCCTTGTCACTCACTGTGTCATAGGATCCTGGTATCCCCTTAGGTATCTATCTAAGAGAAAGGAAAATATACATCCACCCAGACTTTGGTGTTACTCAAAATCTTAAGAGCAACATTCCTCAAAATAGTCAAAAACTGGAAACAATCTAAATGTTCATCAGCTGGTGAATGGATACACAAAAAATGACCTAGATCTGTACCATGGACTACTACTCGGTCATAAAAAAGAACAATAACTGATACATGCTTCGACGAGGACAAACCTCAAAAGCATTATACTAAGTGAAAGAAGCCAACACTGGAAGCCACATGCTATATGATTCCATTTATATCAAATGTCCAGGAAAGGCAAATAGACAGAGATAGAAAGTACATTATGGTTGCTTGGGGTGTGGGTGGGGAATGGGGATTAATAGTAAATGCACATGACACATCTCATTGGGGTGATGAAAATGTTCTAAAGCTGATTTATGGAGATGATTATACAACTTGGTTAACTGAACACAATGTTCATTTAACACTTGCAATAGGTGAATTATATGATATGTAAAATTTGTCTCACTACAGTTGTTTTAAGAAAAACATTGTGAAAAACACAGTATTTGGTAACCCTTAACATACTTGGCACTTTGGCTCATTGTGTATTTTTTCTTGTTATTCTAGCCTGTGAAGGTCTTAAATATGGTACAATATTATTTTTAAATGCCTTATGAGTCATTTTGACAATTAAGATGCTTTTGGAAGTTTTATGTGTTCCTGTTAAAATAATTATTGTCTGTTTTATTAAAATAACTTTATTAGTAATATCCTGTGTTGCAGTAATTCTAGGCTACTTCCATTCATTGCCACTTATAAAAAATATCATTTCAAAAAAGGAGAACACTGTTCTAAAGATGTGGATCTAAAGAAGATACTGAGGACCTTCTCCTCACATCTAACTATATTTTACTTATTATCAGATTATTGAAAATTTTCAAAGGGATCATCAACAATGAAGGGGGAAACTACAACTTTCTGTCCCCCTACACTTGTGTCTTCTCCTAGAATTCCTTCTTAGTGTCTTGATCCACATTTTATTAATGAGGAGAGGAGAGAAAATAGAGTAAAGAGAACAGAGGGAGTGAGCAAAGAATAAACAAATACTTAGAAGATTCCGTGTGTCTCTCCTGGGGATTATTTCTTCTAATTTTAACATTGCCTTGGGTATTGAAAAAAAATCTATTGACAAATTTTCAGCTTATTTACTTAACTGGACAGTAATTGTAATATTCCAGAGGAATTCTGTAAAATCTATTGGTGATAGCTTAGGATGGCCCTTCTAGACAGATGACCAGGCTTTGTCAGGAGGAGAAGAGAGCCCGTAGTAGCTGCGTAGAGGAGGAAAGGAGGGAAAAACACTGCACATAATATAAGTTGCATTTTTCTTTATTATTGCAAGATTTTGGATATCCTTTCAAGAAAATGAGTTAGAACTTTTTTTTTTCCCCCACAGCTCCCCACTTGGAAAGTGGGACGAGGGCTGGTAATTCAGCCTATATATACCAGTACTGTTGGTATCCATTCCAACCAGGAAGGGCCTCTACTGTTGCTAAATGTTTTGAACATAATCTATAATATAAGCATCCCCTGAAGCTTTATGAGGATAGGTGGCATGGTCTTCATTCTTTCTCTCTAGCAAATGCCTGGTACACAGAGTATGGCACTCCACAAATTTGTGTAAAAAAATGGAATGAATGACCTGGGGAGTCTGAATGTTCCATGCGAAAGTGGGCACACAATTCAAGGTTTCAGGATGCCTTGCTGCAGAGACCCACTATCATTATGTCCTAAATAGCCATGGAAGTATTTTAACTTATGGAGACAGAAGTTTAGCTGCTTCTTCTGGAGCTCAAGTCACAGACTGAGACAGACCTTTCTTATCCACCAGAAAGTGATAGTGAGCTATAGGCACTCTGGTCAGCTGTTCAGTGTGAAAGCCTGAAAACTCTATCTTAGTTTCTTCTCCCAGAAACATGTTATTCAGTCATCAATCAACTGGAGTTAAAGTTTAGGGAATAAGAGGATAAAATTCTACTTATTTTTGAACAAAATCTTATACTTACAGTTCAATTTTTTTTTATCTGTAGTGAGTATAAAAGGAGCTAAAAGACTCTTATTTCGATAGCTGATTAGAATAAGGTCAAGTTTCCTTTTGCTTCTTCCAGCAAGTTCCCTCCATTCTTTCTGTTCCACAAATAATAGAGAAAATAAAATGTAGCAAGGAAAGGTACAAATTTGTGTGTGTGTGGTAGGTGTGCGTACCTGTGTGTATGTATATGTGTGTGTGTTGGAAGGGGTAAGGAACTACTAAAGTTGGAAAGAGATTCTTGATATTAGTCCAAAAAGAAGCCTAAATTAAATTCCACATCAACTAAGACATTTACATCCTTAGGACCAACTGGGTAAAATTAAAGCTAGAACTCAACAGATATTAAATAACAATAATAAAATAATTGGAGGCTTTAGATTTTAATGAGGGGTCATTAGTTGCTCTTTCTATCAATATAATGGGCTATAAAGATGAGCTCTTGCCCAGTTATAGTTATTAAAGACCACTTTTTTTTTTCTAAAAATACAATGCCTGAAGACACTCAATTGAGATTCCAATTTGGTTCATGACATCCTGACACCTTGGTTGAAAAAGCCAACAGGGAGATTCTGCACTTTGTCTTTTAAGACCTGACCCTGACCTGGCCTCACCAGGTCATATCTCAAAGATTTGTCTCCATATCACTTTTATATAAACCTCAAAGAAAATGTTCCTGGATGTATGCCACTTTCTTTGCCTTGACATTTAACAGGTAGGAAGTGGACCAAAGATTCTGGTTGGGGAAGCAGGGGAAATGCAAGCTGACGTTTAAGTCACAAGCTAGCTTTTTAGGGCAAAGACACACACCTTCTGGGCTGGTTGAAACAACTCTGCGGAAGCCCAGGAACAGACTAAAGTGTTTTTCAAGAGGGTGAGAACAACAGTAAGAGGTTTGGCAAACATGTTATATGAAGGTAAAAAAGAAAAAAAGAAATTAAATCCCAGGTCATGAACTCAGAGGCCTTCAAAGAGCCAAGCAAATAATAAATGTGAGCAAAGCAAGGCAGGTAGAAAGAATAATTCTTGCCTCCTTAAAGAATTATTCCTGCTTCTACTTTTCTGAAATTGCAGACTTCCCAGTACTTTTTTTTTCCCCACCCATCCTTTGAGAGAGAAATGGGCCCAAAAAATAAAAGTGTGAGCAGGATGATGAATCATGGAGAGGGCCCAGAGCGGAGGACACTCCCCATGTAGCAGAGCAGTGGCTACTTGGTGGATTGATGCTACACAGGAACATGGGTAAAGGACTTTAGAGAGTATCATTATCAAGAGAAGATGGGGATTCAACTCCCCAACTTTTATTTTATTTTATATTTTTAATTATTTATTTTAGAAATGGTGGGAGGAGGGTAGGGGCAGAGAGACAAGCAGACTCTGTGCTGAGCGCAGAGCCCGGCGAGGGGCTTGATCCCAAGACACTGAGATCACGACCTGAGCCGAAATCAAGACACTCAACTGACTGAGCCACCCAAGTGCCCCTCAACTTCCCAACTTTAAATATTAGCTAGACTTTAATTAAAAGGAAAAGCACTTCTGTGAAGGCCAATATTGTGCACGTGAGGTAAATCATATCTGTGGGACAAATTTTTCCATAGGCATCCTTAGCATCTTTGAAAAATGGACTCTAAAAGAGAAAATTCAGAGCTAGAAACATGAAAGAAGGCCTAGGAAAATAGAGTAGACTTATTCTGGATCACACTAGGAGAGAGGAGTAGCCCCAGTGGGTGAAAGTTACCAAAAGGAGTATTTCAGTGCCCCAGGAAGAAAAACAGTCCACAAAGCCAATTCTGTGAGTGAAATGGGTTAGCTCAGGAAGTCACAAGCATCCTGTGACGGTTAATTTTATCAATTAATTTGAGTGGATGAAGAGATGCCCAGAGAGCTGGTGTATCATTATTTCTGGGTGTGTCTGTGAGGTTGTCTCTGAAGAGATTAGCATTTCGATCAGTAGATAAATAAACACAGTCACCCTCACCAATGTCGGCAGGCTTCATCCAATCATTTCAGGGCCTGAATGAATGAATGAATGAATCAAACAAAAAGGTAGAGGAAGGGAAAATTGTTCCCTCTGCTTAAGCTGAGACACCCATCTTATCCTGTCCTCCAACATCAACCTCCTGATTCTTGGGTTTTCTGACTCAGGGCAGGACTTATACCATTGGCCCCAGATGGTCAAGCCTTTGGAATTTGAACATAATTAGATCATAGGGTTTTCCCAGTCTCCAGCTTGTAGATAGTAGATAGGATTTCTTGACTTCTGTAATGGTGTAAACCAATTCCTATAATATTATTTCTCTTTCTCTCTCTCTCTTCATATATCATATATATATATGTATGTATGTATATATATATTCAAATATATTTTGTATTGGTTCTGTTTCTCTGGAGAGGAGAGCTCTATCATTGGCCTCAAGTGGAATGACCCTCAGTTAGGGATACTGCTCGGGAAACTTCTTCTTGGTGCTCTTCTGAGAACTCTAAGATCCCTTTTAACCAGGAGAGTCAGGGCTACATACCAGGGAAGTCACCTTGCAGTCAAACAAAAGAAACTGCATAGTATACACAAAGCTCAGTTCCTTAAAATTTAAAATTTACTTATTCAACACTGACTCAGTTTGGGTAATAATTACATCTTTACCAGCTCCGGAGGAAGACTGCCTGAGTTTGAAACAAAGCTTTATCGTTATTGATTTTCCAACCTTGAACAAGTTCCTTAAGTTCTGTGGCAATAAATTCACTAATCTGCAAAATGGGTTTGGTGAAAGTACGTGTTTCACACTGTTACTGGGTGGGGTAAATGATACATATAAAATGCTTAACATGATGCCTATAACATAGTGATTGCTTGATAAATCTGGAGAAGCACGTAAGTAGATTAAAGTGTTTTGGAGAGGATGAAAATAATAATGAGTTTGGCAAACATGAGTCTGGAGAGGAGTCCAGTACCAGCAGTGGCAGTCATGTGACATTGTGTGGGGGTGAGAGAAGCATGTTGTAAATTTTGGTACCAGGGACCATGTCTATCTTTTTCGTGGTATTTCCAGTGCTAGCCAAGTAAGTTGTTGAAATTATAGTTATTCAATAAAAGGAGGGTCAACAGAGTCGCTTTCTAAACCTAAGTCTGGTGGGGAGTACAATGAAAAGAATGATGTGCTCAAGTTTCAAAATACGTAAACAGTTTATATTTGCCTGATTTGAACTGCAATTTTGTAGATTCTTCACGTTCCTAATAAATATATCTCGAAATGTTGAAAACCCTTATTTTTGTGGACATCAATAAAGCTGAAAAATGTAAGCATCTCCTTCAGACCTGATGAGTGTGATCCCACTGGGCCCATTCACTCAGAATAAGTGGGACTCAAGGATACATCTTCATAAAATCACAAATCACAGGAATGATACCAAAAAATTTGTAAAGCCCAGGAAGGCCCAAGGCCCATCAACCAGTGAAAATGGGTACCCAGGCAATCATAAAAGATGTCAGCCATGGGGGCGCCTGGGTGGCTCAGTTGGTTAAGCAACTGCCTTCGGCTCAGGTCATGATCCCGAAGTCCTGGAATCGAGTCCTACATCGGGCTCCCAGCTCCACGGGGAGTCTGCTTCTCCCTCTTACCTTCTCCCCTCTCATGCTCTCTCTCACTGTCTCTATCTCAAATAAATAAATAAAATCTTAAAAAAAAAAAAAAAAGATGTCAGCCACGAATAACCAGTAGAGATAAACCAATGGGTACTGGCTGAATACCAGCCCTGTACATCAGACACCTCACCCTTTGGGTCATCCACTCATAAAAAGCTATAATCTTAACTGTTAGGTTCTCAAATGTCAAAGCTCTCTTGTTTAATCATACATACTTAAGTGATTATTGAGTTCTACAGTAATACTTTACAATATCCCATGAATACACTACTACCATTGTATTGTATCTGAGCAGGTTATGGGGCTGGACTGATCCCTGACCAATAGCTGTTCCAAGACCTGAAACTGTAGACTTGGGTTTGGCCCAGGGCACTTTCACAGTCCTATCCTGGGGTTCTCCATGCTCAGTCCAAGGGACACTCATTTCGAAGAGCAGTGTCTTCTATTTTCCCTCAGCAAGTCCAGAGTGTCCTGTACCTTTTTAAGTACTTTGCTGGGACTTCAATCAACACTCTAATTACAGGCAAAAGGAAAGAACATTAGAGACTAATTCCAAGACTGAATAGAGAAAGCTGCTTCTTCTCATGAGCGAAGAGTTCTATAAACTGCTCAGATCTGTTGCTTTCACCAGTGTTGAAGCACTTAAGGCAAATGAGAGCATCCCCTTCTTTGTCCCCAACTCATCATTTAAAAAAATTTGCAAAACTGAGAGGATATTTATGGGTAACATATACAGGAAGAAATCTATGATACCAGGAGAGCTAAGCTGGGAAATACTCACTAGCAGATGATTCATTTGGGGTCATTAGTAAAAATGAGATGTCAACATACGATCTTTGTTTACCAAAACCTTCACCAACTGGGCTCAAGATCCCTTTGCAGGCAGACATCAGAATTAAAGGGCATTTAACATTTTCTTCTTTCATCTATTTTGAAAATAAATCTAGGTTTTAGAAATTTGAATCATTTCCTAACCAGAGTTTCCTAAAATTTGGTTTTCAGAGCACCCGTATCAGAATTCCCTGGTTGTTAGAAGTGCAGATTTAAAATTCTCAACCAAGATCTACTGATCTACCAGGGACCATATCTTATCAATTTTTGTAGCCCTAACTCCCAGCATATTACTTAACCTATAGAAAGTGCTCAATAAGTTTGTTGAATAACATGGCTTATTAATTAACAAGATCCTGGGATTGATGAGTTGGACGAGATTAAATTAACCAGAGATTTGCTTTTATCTTCCTTCCCACTGATCTTCAGTTGGCAGAACTAAAATAGTTGGAAAAATACAAGTCAAAACATTCTCCACGGTTCCCTTTAGGCTTCCAAATTTCCATCAAGTCGGTAATCTTTAAGAGATGAAGTTAGTCTTGGAGCAGTTCTACGCTGGCTACAAGTCAAAAGAACCTAAATGGTCTACAGTTAACGCTTAAATCTCAAGCAAATAAGAAACTGTCAGTATCTGATGAAGAGCAGTGCAGGGAAGCAACTCTGTGGAGGGAATGCAAAAGTAAAGGGACGAGATGAAGAGGAAGGCAACTGACAAGGGTGCCGGTCATGGACTCAGCTGTCCTGGGTAGCAAGCTAGGGCTGGTCTGACCTAGAACGAACAGATGGCATCTGACGTGGTGTGGTGCAGGCCTCAAAAACCCCTCAGAAACTCCCAAGCTTTTCTTCCACCAGCCTTTCTTACTTAAGCATGAAGAATCAGAATATTATCAGAATATCTAATCAGCGATTCCTATCGTTGGCCCTACAGAACTGGAGCTTACGTGATTTAACATGAAATGCTGGGTTAAATCCAAGTTTTGATTGCATACTATCCTCAGAATCTTTACTACTCCAATGGCCAGGTTCACAGCCCCCCACCCCCAAGAGCCAACGAGTGACACTTGTTAGATGTGTGGACAAACAGAGGCACAAGACGGGTATGTGAAGAAAGTTGTTAAGGGAGTAACATGAGGGGGCATCGAGCACCCTAAAACACAAGTGAGCCTGCAGTTGCTATCATAACTTACTGTATAATTTCACATGTTTTATATAAGCACCTCCTGCAAATGGCATTGCTGACACGCCTGGGAGATGATACCCGGGACTAGACCCTCACTGTGTGCTTCCTAATTTAAGCAAACTAATGCCTGTTTGTTGGAAGGAAGGAAGGAAGGAAGGAAGGAAGGAAGGAAGGAAGGAAGGAAGGAAGGGGAAGGAGGGAGGAAGGAGTGAAAAAGGGAGGGACGGAGGGGGAAAGGAGATTTGCTGGTTCTTGGACGTGAGTCGACAACAAATCCCACTAAAGACAAGAGTGGACTAAGAAGAAACCAATATGTGTTATCTGGAAAAAGATTATTTAATAATAGATCCCTTTCCCTATGGAACAGGCTGTGCTTGTTTTTTTCTTGCTGTATTTCTTTTCTCTTGCAGAGCTCCATGGTTTGACTCCTACAGGTCATTATATACATGAAGAGAGCCAAGAAATTTTGACATTTGCTGTGGGCGATAATGTATTTGAAGAGATTGGAACACACCCTTGGTGGGTCCTCTCCCCCACACATGCACAGAACAGCACGCCAAAAACAAAAAGACTCAAAGGCGGGTCATGTTCAGGAGCATTGCCTTAAAAGCTCTCTAATTTTTGAACAAAAAAGGCCAAAATTTATCTGTTTTAGCTCTGTGTCCCATCTGATCAAAGTCCAAGAACATGAAGCAGATCATAAACCAAGGAACACACAACAGCACTAGGTGATGGGAGGACAAGAGAAAAGAGTATCAGGAAACAATGTGCACTGATATGGTCCCAGAACCATCCTCTAGCCCCTAGCTCTGACTCTTCCCTCCACTCGCTAAGGGCCCCCAGGTAGGAGACTGGTTCCTGCACCCCAGAAGTCTTCCACACAGCCAGGAGCAGTTTCACTGTCTTTTCAGCATTCCTCTGGTCTGCTCTGGACCTTCCTGCAGTCTTAGCAAACCCAGTGTGCCCTGATTTTCTTACTACCTTCACCTTCTATCACATACATCTCTTGTATAAGGAAAGGCTTTTCTAGGTGGTTTCAGATTTCGAGATTTGAAGGGGGAGAAGTAGGAGCTTGCCTATTTGAATAGATGTTGTCATCACTTGAAGTCTTTTTTTTTTTTTTTTTTAGGATTTCTGTATTTATTTTAGAGAGAGAGAGTGAGAGAGCGTGTGCAAATCGAGGGAGGGACAGAGGGAGAGAAACTTCAAGCAGACTCCCTGCTGAGCGTGGAGCCCCACACAGGGCTCAATCCCACGGCCCATGAAATCATGACCTGAGCTGAAATCACAGGTAGGTGCTCAACCAACTGTGCCACCCGGGCATCCCATCGCCTGAAGTCTTTTATAAAGACCTTTCTCTTAGTGTGGCTCCTAACAATTCACTCCTCTCCCAAAGCCTTCATTTTCCTTTAAAGTATTTATTGTACTAACCTATTTTGGCTGCAGTACACGTACTAAGTGGGCTATAAAAGATTTAGCTGTTTGGGAACCACTTAAGTTCATTAGAAAAATCTGGAATTGAACTTCTGTCTATTTTTCCCTTAAAACTCTTGCTGGATGGGGCTAGCACCCTGCCTTAGGAGAAAATAACATAGATTTTTAAAGTCGCAGTTCTCAACAGCTAATATTGGTTGAACAAGGAGTTACGCAAGCAACTAAAAGTAACATTTATTGAGCACCTACTACATGCCGTGGAAGTGTCTGACTTCCATTGTCTCCTCGCTGAAACTCTCGGGGAGGTATGATTCCCTCCTTACAGACAAAAACAATGAGGCTTGGAGCGAGTGGTGAGCGGAGTTATGATGATTCAGACACTGGCCCGTGTCATTCATGCAGCCACAGTCTGGGCTCCCCCGTGAAGGCTGAACCTATTATGCAGAGTCTTTCTGACTCCACAGCTCATGCTCTTAACCCACACTCCAATGACTCCTTACTTAAGCTCCCTTGCTGGATTCCCCTCATGCACACAATGAAGTCCCTCTTTGATTTGGCCGCCTGCCTCTCAAGCCGCCCTATGCACCATTCACCCAATCCAGACCCAAGCCAAGCTACCTCCGGTCTTCTGAACAGAAAATGCTGCTTCATAGCCCCATAGCTTTGAGCAGCTATTCTTTCTACCAAAACAACTTTTTCTCTATATACATCCAGGAAATGGCTCTTCTTCAGCAGTAAGCTCACAGGACACTCGCTCTGTCAAGATCTACCCTGACCGCTTCACTACCTGGCAAGTCAATAATTCCTATATTGTATCTCTATATCCACAGATGTGTCTGTGTCATTCTTGACATTGTGACTCTTCCAGGTCATCTTCCCAAGAATAGCATCCCCAGGGCCCGGCACAGGATGCTGCATAGTAAGACCTCAATAAAATTTGTTGAATGACTCTATGATTCTTATCACAGAGCCCAAAGAGCTGACTTCTGTCAACCCTTACCATTCAAGGAGGGTATTTTGCTTATTTCCTTTGTATTTTTTTATTCTTTCCACCCCCCCCCTTTTTTTTTTTAAATTTTGTCAATTCTGTCATTAGCCAGCAATCCCAGTTCTGCTGACCGCATTATTTTTGTTGCTGTGACCTAAGTACACTTTCTGCCATGATTCTAGAGTACCCCGGGCTCCTTCTCCAGCTTCCCTGACATTTGCCATTTCAGTTCTTCCTCCTTACTTCCATGGCAGATGTGAACTCCCACCACTGGTGTGGCAACAATTTAAAGTCTCTCCTTAACTCCCTAGTTTAACAGGGACAGCAAAAACCAATCCAACCGGGGGGCGGGGGGGTGGGGAAAGGTTGCTCATGCAGATGATTTGCAGCAAGAGATATAAGCAAAGCCATTCCCAGCTGGAGACAAGTGTTCCCAGCTTTGGGTCCGTCACCTTCTGGCCCCAGGTTAGCAGGGACTCATGGTGAGCAATCAGGGTCTCCAGCCCTCAAGTGCAGCAGAGCATCGGGCCCATCTCATCTCCTTCCCGGCAGATAAAACATTCTTTGCCTCTAATTAAAAAGATTAATAAAGGAGTAGGACACATCAGGTTCACATCAATCATTGCCCATGTGGTTCTTATTACCGTAATTAAAAGTTATCTTCCCCAAATTTCGGGACGAAAGTGCCATGATCTTCAATTGAAAACACATTGGAAGTTTTACATTTTCAAACTTCATTTTCCTTCTTAACAAAAAACTTGCAAAGCCATATTCTTATGGCTGATAGGCTCAGGTGTGTCCTCAATAGCAATCGATCAGCAAAAAGACGCTTTTTAAAAAATTTCTTGAAACACCCTGAAAAATGCGCATTCCCATTTTGTATTCAAAATGAATGATTGCTTATTTTTATAATTCCTATGCCTGCCTTTTCTTTTTGTTCAGCTATCAGTGCCCTTGAAAATTCTGATATGAAAGGCTCTTTTAATGACCAGTTAAAAGTTTACTAATGTCTCCACTATCATGCTTTGGGCTAGAACAAGACAAACCTAATGCTTGCAAATCTATGTCTCTCAGAAGGCGTGGGCTCTCCCCAGCTGACACAAAGCACCAACACGCCCCGGGCCCCTGGGTTCACCTGGAAATGTGTGTGATTCTGGGGACACTGAATCCTTTTATACAACCTGAAGGAGTGGTGTCAATCCTGGGTAAATATCTGAGGAATTAGAAATGCAGTTTCAATGCGCTCAAATTGTATTAAGAACCCAGGGGTCCCCAGAAGCTGTGGGCTTATGAGTTTGCCAGGTGACAGCCAGGGTGGAAGTGGCCGGAGACATAGAAGGTGGCTCGGAAAGTTCATCCTCCGTGTGGCTATGAGGTCTCCGGGCAAAAATGCTTCTTCTAGAAGGCTAGTGGGATCTCCAGATGCTTGGCTTTTCCTATGCCAGTATATATCCCTCCCCCTGCAGTTCCTCCTGGCATGCTTCCTTTCCCCAACTCTCCCATATCCTGGTTGCTAGAAGCCGTCGCTGGTTGAAATGCGTGAGCATTGCCTTTTCCCCAGGCCCTCAGCCTTCCGACCCAGGGCCCTATCTTCTCTCTGTTTCTCTTATCTGTGTCAAAGCAGGGGGCTTGTAACATTCTTTGCACATCTCACATCTGCACCGTTCAAAGCAGAAGCCCGCAGCCTCAGTGTTTTTTCTTATCTACAAGGCTTTCCTGTGCAAACAGGGGCCTCAGCAGCTTCATCTACGCGGCTCCCTAGCAGCTCTGCCTAACATACCCTGAGACAGGGCTGACCACCTCCATCTTCTACTTTCTTACTTCCATGAAAAGTGCATACAACTTTAACTTGCTGGCAATCTCTTATTTAAAAACCCATCATTTCTAGCTTATGGATATCTAACCCCATCAGAGTCCATTGCTTTGCACCAAAGTCCTTGTCTGCAAGAACTTAATGTCCTTTTCCAAGACACTCAGAGATCTGTGTAGAGCCACACTCTGGATTGAAGTACTTCCCTTCCCGAATGTCTTGTGGCCTGTCTTACTTCCATCATTGGCATGGCAGAAACACAGTGCCCCTTGTATCTCGGCTTTTTTGTTCAATTCTTTCTCACTTAGACACTGAGTCTCTAGAGGGTGGGAGACCTGTCTTTTCTCTTTTTGATTCCCAGAACCTCCCATAATGTTCTCACATGGCAAGTGCTCCAAGAGTGTTCATAAGGATGATACCTTTTAAAGATTCCCACAGTGGGTAAAGTCAGACTGTCGCAGAATTAGACCCAGCAGGTGGAAAGTGTGCACATGGAAATGCTTGTAGTTATGGATAATTAATGCCCTTCTGCCATGCCTGCCTGTGTCAGAGGCTGTCATCTTGGCCCCCCTTGGATTTCTTGAAAGCTGATCATCTGTGTTTCGAGCCTCTCTTGCCTGTGCCGATGTATTCAGGCACAGGGGCAAAGGACAGGGTCAAAATTTCTTTGCCAGAGAAAGAACCTCCATTTACCTAAACAGTGCTTAGAAAGTGAAATGTGGAAAGCACGTACAGCTGCACATCTAGGATAGGATCTTAAAGGACCAAATTAAAGCGTTCACGAGGGCAGCCAACCTCCATAGCTTTCTAACCACATGTCTGAGGGTGAAGCCTATCCTGGATTCTGGTCCCTCTGCAAACACACAGGATATGGCCGAAGCCTCACAATGCAGAGCCAAACATTGGGATACGCGATAACATTTTTTCAGCTCAGAACTGGGGGTTGCCAGCTGGGGTCCAGGGCTCCATGAAAGGACTGATCTACACACTGAATGCAGAAGCAGAGGCCAAATATGCAGAAAGAGAGGAAAAAACATACGAGAGACTCTACAGTGCCAAAAAAACAGAGACCCAATAGTGTCAAATATTGAAAATGCGGAAGTGCGCTCTCAAAACCAGTCAGTTTGTGTTAACTTGTCACCCACTGATACCCCTATAGTGTTTTACTGAGGAACTTGCCTATATTGAAAGTTAAATTATCCAAGAGAGAGCCATACATTTCAAATATTGTAGATCTGCAAACATTTTCAATGAAATCAAATGAAAACATATCATTTGAGACCACAGATGTTTTCCACATTTTCCTTTGTTCCTCTTGGATACTTTTCTAACTTATGTTTGGTTTCATCACTTTTTAAGACCAGAAAACATTATCAGTGGGACAGCTAGAGCACCAGCCCAATGGAACACTCAGAAACAAGCAACAGAAGCACATTGTTTGGGCTGCAGATCCTTTTTTTACTTTTCCATATGTTGGTCTACATGGAGCTAGTGATAAGGCAGAGTGTCTGTCACCCCGACAGCTAGTCTGGAGGTTCTTGTAGGGAAAAAAAAATACAGCACAACACATTGGTTGGATATGGAAATGGACGGTTGGATGAAATGCTTTGTAGGTAAGGGGCTTGCTTTCCAACTAGTCTGCAAAATCCTTGAGACAGAGCCATGTACCTATCATCCATAATGCATGGTTTATTTTTAGTATGCATTTACATACAAAGTTGATGCTAAGTCCTCGATGAACACTTCTTTCCAAAAAAAAGTTTACTGGCTGTTGCAGAGATACAATCTCCTTTTAAACGACATCCGTCCTGCTTTGCCTTGGTAGAGGGCCATGCATTTTAAAGACAGCTTCCTCCACCCTGTTTGAAAAAGGAGTCCCACCCTCAAAAACCAAGAGCAACCTAACGATGCTTCATCCTGTCAGGTCTGACCAAAGCGACACTTCTTTTACTTCTTTTTACCCCTTTCACTCTTTGATCATCAGATAAGTGACATCTACGGCTCTGTGTAACTTTCAGTGTTATATATTAAAGGCAGACACATATTGAAGACAGATACATACTGAAGGCATGCCATAATTCAAGATTCGTAGATGGTCATACAGACAGAAGAAGCAAAAGAGATGAGAACTTTAAATGAAAACTGCGAGAAATCCCTCCTCCTGAAGCGATAATAATAATAAATAAGGAGATTGGCCTATTACCATAACCTGCCATGGAATGAAATGAGTTTAGTTCTAAAGGAGGCCTAGAATGGGCTTAGACATTTTACTCCAATTTGCAGAAGTCCTATAAAACCTAGGCTTACTACAGACGGAAGCAAAAGATACTTAGTGAATCCCAGGACCACATCAGAAATTTGACACCAAGCCAAAACTACTGAAAGAGAGGTCAGAGAACCCCTGGGCCCACTTCAGCACACACTCCCTGTGGGGGCAAGAACTTTACCTGAACGACTTCCCATGCCTCCTCTGATCTCCTTGAGTCTGGTTTTCCAGAGCTGGGCCAGAAGAGACCAACCTCCCGGGTTTGAGAGAAATAGGGAGAAATGTTTCCTATAATCATACTTTGTCTTGGCCATTGAAAATAACCTCTGAATTGTGGAGCCAATGTTTAGAGAAATCGATGGGAGAAGGCTGCCTACAGTTTAGTACTTGAAGAAATGTTAAAAAATCTATGTGGTGAGTTCACGAAGTATTCAGATGTTTGAGGTAGCTTTTCTAAACTTTACAATAGCCCAGAATTTGGTCTTAAGTTAGAACAAGAAAGCCACACAGGAACAATATTTCTTTTAAATTACTCCATGCTATGAGATTACATGGGAAGCAGATGAAGGTGGAATAATAGAGTTCAAAATATTGTATTTCAAGAACAAGAAATAGTGTTTAGCCGACTATTTGAACATTTTGAGAATGTCTAAAAGCCAAAAACAAGAGACTAGCCTAAGGATCGAACATGAGGGGAAGATTATTTGTTCAGACCCCTGTTTCATGTTGCACAAAGAAATAATAAACAAGGGTGCTGGCTCTGCTACATAGAATGCATTCTGCTTTATGAATATAGATGCAAATGTGGGTGGTAATCATCAGTGTTTATCATTGTACCAACACGATATAGTCTGTAGCTTGGAGGCAAACTGCCTTAGAAAAATGGGCCTCTCCAGCTTCTCCATTCTTCCCGAGAGGAACCACAGGACCAAAGCTGGCCTTTTCATTGAGCCTTCTAGTCAGAGCATCAATAACCAAGCGTCCAATAGTGAGGGGCCCCCAAAGCAAACTCATCATGGCCTGCGCAATGTGGACCTCATCTTTCTGGTGATGCCGTTCTGAGTGAGAATTGCTGTGGGCCCATGTTTCATTTCCAGCTGATCTGCTGTGACTAATTTGCCCTGGCCAGGGACAATAGTCCTCTCCTGGAATGCAAGCATTTCATCTCATTCATTGAAACGAGGCCTTCAGGAGCTAGAAATTCTACTGTCTTCATTGCTTCCTGACTGGGAGAGGTGGTTGGGTAGTGTGGGAAGGTAAAGTAACACCGAGGAAACTAGAGGCTGGTTTAGTTACTAACCTTTCTCCCCTCTTGCTCTTCTCCCTTCTTCTGCAATTCCTGAACCAAGGTTTTTCTTATGGTTCAAACAAACCATAACTCAAACGACTGCTATTTACTGAGCACTTGATCACGCATCAACCAACCTGAACAGTACAGAGACCCTGCTTGGTAAGTACTTTACAAATAAAGAGCAGCACAGAGGGGTTAAGTAATTTGCCTGAGGTCACACAGCTAATGAATGAAACCCATGCTTTTATAAATCAAAAGCTATTAATCTCTATACTACAGTAGTTTGTAATGAGCTATATGGATGTTAGCTCCCAAAGTCCCTTGACTCTCAAATTTATTGTCTCATTCCTACTTCTGTTTATCTATCATCACAACCCCTTTTACCTGTATACAACTTTTATCTCCCTACTCTGTTCAATGATTCTTTAAATTTTTTTGCTTTCAGATTTATTCTCAGTGCTATGGTTACATAATATCTAATCTGTAGCTTCTAAGAGAAACTGACAGAGAAGTGTTCAGTGGGCAGAGGCTGACTTTCCAACCTAGACCCCCATCTATAATTTTGTATTATAATTTAGAATTATTGCTCTCCAGGTGGCAGCCCTGATTCTATTCTAGGCCCCCAGAGACCTGGAAAGTGGTAGACAATGGTGGGAGGAAAATATAATGAGTCCTTTGAAGTTGAAAGTCAGCAAAAAAGAAAAAAAAACATAAAAGATAAGGCAAGACTGAAGTGGAGGTCAGAAAGTGCTACAACTCTAACAATAAAGAGAGGAGAAAACTAGCTAGAACAAAGGAAGTAAAAACCAGAAAATTTGCATATTGGAGATCAACGACAATGAGGAGAATGGGGTGAGGCCCATTCATTATTCCTTCAACAAACATGTGCTCAACACCTACTATCTTCGAGAACAGGGATACAACGGTCAAAAGCAGATAATCTCCTTGTGCACCTGTGGAGTCCACAGTTTTGGGAGGGGGAAAAGACAGATATGGACCACAAACTATAAAGTTTGAAGAGTGTTTTTAAAGCCCTGCAAAGCACTTTAGAATCTGAAAACGGAAGGTCCAGCAAAAGTGGCTTAGGCAAAGATTGGGGGATAAATGATACAAGCATTACATGAGAAATGTCCCCAAAAGATCTTAATAACGCCCTTTATCTCCTTACATTCAGGCCAGCCTAGTTCATCAAGAATACATCTCTACTGTATTTGATTGTTCTATTTAATAACCATCTTCTGTAGAGTACTTTGGAGTCTGTTTAGGGATCACAACCTCTGATAACTTAGAAAAGAAGATGATGGTATGTCTGTGTATTTTTTTTTCTTTTGCCATTAAAATGTCTGACATATTTGGGTGCACAGTAAGCAAACACAGATGTGAACAAAGCAAAATAACGGAAGGAAGTACTGATGGCAAACTGAAAGTGAAAAGGCCATGCGGCAGATTTCACAAATGATTTGAACACCAAAGGTCAGTGCATGGCAACCCTATAGTTAGGCTCCCACACAAATATCATATTACAAGAAATGTACACTGGAGAAGAATAAAAAAGGTGCACAAGAGGGTAACCAAGATCAAAAAGTCTTGCTCTGCGGCCAGGTGAGTGGCCGAGCTCTGTGGAAGGAAAAGCCGAATGCAGGGCATTGAGGGGAGTTCCCCATGTGGAACCTCAGAAGACCTGCAGTTACATGGCTGGGGGGAAAAAAACCCAAAAGATAAATGCAAGACCCAAAATTCAAGGAACTGCGAAGATACTGGAACCCATGTTGTTACACATGGAGTAACTTGGGAAGTGATTCCCTGAGTCAGTGGGAGAGTCCTTCCGTGTCCTATGCTGAGCAAGAGAAGGGGTGGCCAGGAAGAGCTGGAAGCTCAAGAACGCAGTGAGTACCGCCTGAGTACCGCTGGGGAGGGCAGTGGGCGGAGACAGCGAGAGAGCGGGAGCGTGTCTCCCTGGCTCCCTGCGGAATGCCTTTTTTGGTTTTGAATAGTGCCCTAGAGGATGCAAACAGGGGGTGTTAGTGACATCACCTACTCTCTGGGGCTGATGAAAAATGTCACCAGTTGACAAACAGGGGCGGAAGCTGGAGACTGAGATGCACAGAAGGTGACCCAGGGCAGGTCTTCCAAGAAGATCAGCGACAAGCTTATCATGAAACCAACGGAAATAGCTGCCGACTTAGCAGAGACTCCATTTTCTGTGTGACAAAAAGAAGCCTTTCATTATGGGACAGCTAAGAGAATGGCCTAAAAGTCCCAGAAACTCCTGCTCCTTTACCAACCAATCCTGTTACCTCTCCTCTGCTTCTGTTCTCGGTATAAACTGCCCTATTTCTTAGATAATGATTGGGTGTCTCTTTCCAGTGACTGTCTAGTAGGGAATTCTCCAAATTCTCTCGCTGGACCACAGGAGCAGGTGTTCAGCATCACTGCTCTGGATGAGATTCTTCAATTAAAACATTGTCTGGTCATTCATTCTTTCATTTGCTGGCCAACTTGGTTTATGCGCTGTCTGCATGCCATGTATGGTGTTTAGGGCTGAACATAAAATAGTAAGTGATAGTAAGGAGAAACTTTGGGTTAACATTGATTCAGGAGCGACACAGTTCTGAAAAAGATGACACCCATCCCCCATCCCAGCACCATGGGCTTTCTGCTTATCAAAAGGACCATTTAATGACTCTCCAAACAAAATGGGTGCTCAAACCTGATTGCCCCTTAAGGGAAGCTGTGGGTGAGGTCCCAAAGGAATGATGTAGGGCATTCTAAACTTGCACACAGCTTGAGCAGAGACCAGTTCTTACACCCAGTGTTAGTGGTTTTGTTTTTAACTCTATCAAGCTGGTTGATTACCATAATTTTGGTCCTGATAAATGGATACAGGCTGTTTACAGCCGTAAACAGAGTATACGGCTAAAAAAATGTGGCCTGCTCGATCCATAGAGCATTCTACTCTTGTTCTCGTGAGTTCAGGCCCAAAGTTAGGAAGAGGGATTCCTTAAAAATAAATCTTTTTAAAAATGTAGAGGAAAAAAAGCATCATTAATGTATGTCATGCAATTAATAAAAAGTAGAATTGACTTTTTTTTCTGATTCTAAAGAAACATTTGCTTTCTAATTTTGTATTGGTAATGCTGTCTGTCTTTTGTGACGATGTTGCCCCACCCAAACTGTATATGCTTTGGACCCCACAAAAAAAAGCTGGACCTGCCCTTGGTGGACAGATGTAGATCCTTCTTCCTCTGTTCTGCAGTGGTCTAGCTATGAAAATTGGGCCGGCCACTTAACTTACCTATCCATTTTTGTTGGTGGTGTTATTTTTACCTCATGTTTCCTTAAGGCATACATACCAATACTTTCAAGGCATAGTAGTGGTGAATTTTAGAGAAGGTTATCTATGGAAAAGTATACGGCCACTTAAAAATACTATACTACTTAAGGGATTATTTGGAGCACCAATAGACCTTCTTATCTCAGTTTGGATTGCATTTGCTGCTTTAGCCTCAAAAGTTACCCAGGGGTCTTACATTATTGTTTGGCTCTGGAATTCCTGTTCATTAATTAATTTATTTTTATGTCGTCAAGCTCAGACTCACTATCTAATCCCAAATTCCTACAAGTGGATGTTGAATTATTTACTTCTTTAGAGATTTCATTAGACCTAACCCTGAAATACTATATATAAGTCCTAAATAAATATTTGTGGATTTGTCAAATCGGATTGTATTCTAAGATTTTACATCATAATTATCCATTCATCCATCTGTCCGCCCATCCATTTATTAAATATCTAATAAGTGCCTACTGTGAGCTGCTGTTGAAGCCCAGAATGGGCATCAATGAAAGCCAAGCTACTCTGGTTGAAGTGGGATGGGGGACCCTCAGCCCAGCCTGGCTGGCTTCCTCTTGGCAGCGTTTGAGGCCTACAGCTGTGGACAGGATGTGTGCAGATGCTATCCCCAGAACATCACTCTGGCAGGTGCCCCACAATGGGCTGCCGATATAACAACTAATGTTATACAGTGCTTCCCCTCCAAAAGTTTACACTGCCATGGGGAAGACCAAGAGGTAAAGAGACGGATCATAATCAACTTGCCTGAAGAGTTAAGGGAAGCTACACAGAGGAGATAGAGGCCTTGAATGACAGAAAAATCCAGCCGGCACAAAAAGCAAGAGAGCACTCCTAAGGTAGGCATCAGCATTCACAAAGACGCAGAGATAGGCAAGCATATGCCAGAGAAGAAGAGCGGGGGCTTCTATGGCTCCGATGCAGCACACGTGGAGATGGAGCAGAGACACTGACAGCAATGACACCCTGCAGAGCTTGGTTGACTTTTTTTTTTTTAAGAGAGGGAGGGGGGAGCGGCAGAGGGAGAGGGAGAGAGTATCTTAAGCAGGCTCCACGCCCAGTGTGTGAGCCCGACACAGGGCTCCATTTCACAGCCCTGAGATCATGACCTGAGCCAAAATCAAGAGTTGGACACCTAACTGACTGAGACACCCAGGCACCCTTGAGTTTAGTTGACTTTCTAATCCTGAATTTTGTTCTTTATTCTGGATGCTAAAGGTTTTAAATGGGGTGGCATGATCAGCCTTGCATTTCAAAAACAATACAGAAACCGTCCCCCCATGGATTCCGAGCTTCCAAAACTAGAATCCCATATCCAGATTCCAAAATGATTCATCACTTGGTATATATGATCGTGGATTTTTTTCAGGAGGATTCATAGAAGCCACTATCACAGATTCATTCCCTCTGATATTAATTGAATTTAATCTGAAATGGGAAGCTTCAACAGTGGTGAGGAAAAAGAAAGTAGATTTGAAATTGAACTCCCTTATTTTAAAAGTCTTCGAAAATGTGAGAAATATGGGTCTATAACATTTGCTCTCTTTCTATAACTGTGCATTTCTTCTAAACAATTTTCTGAGATTTCTCCATTGATTAAAGTTAGGACTTCACTGTGGGAACCCTTGAGTTTTAGCCAAACACAGATTACTCTTTGGATAATACTGTGCACAGTAAAATGGAATATGCCTACTTTGTGTATCTAAAAATGATTAAGAAGTCTGTCCTGAATGTGAAAACCAGAATAAGATGATACACATTAGGTGCAAAGCAAAGAAGTAAAATACCACCTCAAAGGCAAAAAATATGGGTTTCGACATGGGCATATCTGTAAGTCTATCAAAAATATGATAAGGCAGAAAAAAACCTGCTTGCATTAAGATCCACATCTCAGAGTTCTCCAGAAGGCAGGAACCAGTCGAGTATGGGGAGAGGGAATACTTCCCTGGGCAGGTCCTCTGGGGTAGAATGAGGTCCCCAAAGAGCAGAAATGTTAATTATTAACCTCAGTGTGGGGGGCCCTGCTTTAAAAGTTCATATTTGTAAATGCTTCTGATCCTCAGATAAGCTGTTTTCTGTACCAGCACTCCCTCAGTAAGTCCAAACTTTTTTTTTTCTTTTTTTTAGCTGAGACCTGGGGTGGGGATGGTGGGGGTTGTGTATGGGGAAGAAGAGAGTTAGAGCCCCTCCATACCTGGGAAAATGCTAATTCCTGTTTTTAAGAAAATAGGCTAAGAAAAAGCTCAAGGGAGTCTAGGACATCAAAGAACTCTTCTAAAACAACTTTTTGACGATTTAAATGAAAATGAGGCAGACATATATGGATTAAATTTTCCCCTTAAAGCAGCCTGAGGTTTAGAGATTAAGGGGGAGAGAGAGATGGACGTAAAATGTACCGGGGTTTTATTATCAGAGTTTCCACTAACCTGAAATCAAGTGCATTAACCCATGAGGTGTCCGTGCGCGCGCCGCCGACAGGCACGTCCCCGCGCGCGCGCTCCAACGGGCACGGCCCCGCGCGCCTGCGCACGCACGCGTGCCCGTGAAAACAGTGCCCTCACAGCTGATGATTTATGCAGCTTGCCAGGAGAGAAGTAGGCCACGCCAGCCTTGAAAGCACTTTAGTTTAGTTGTGTTTGCTCATGAAGGACATGTTGTCCTGTAATTATTCTGTCATTTCTTAAAAGGTGAAATCCTTAACAGGTTTGTGCTTTATGTGTTGCTGTGAGTGTTCTTGTCAGAGCACGCCTGAGTCGGAATCCCCATTCCACATCCCTTTCATGAGGAACAAAGAGGAACTGGACATTTTTTTAAAAATGCGTTAAAGAATCTAGAAGAAAGAATATTAGTCAGGGAGGACGTAGATAAGATACAGAAAAATTGCGAACAACATTCCCGTTTCCTCTTTGGGCTCTCAAAACACCTACAAAATGCTTTCTGTCATTAACTTTATTTTTTTTTCTTTCTCTCTCTGTCAACAAACAAGTATAATTCTGTATCTGTATGTGATAACAGAATAGGGTAGGGTAAAAATAGCTAATGTTTAACTCAGAGACAAAATGAAAAACATACAGCTCCAACCAATGTAAATGTTAAAGTTATGTTTTAATACTTAGGAGAATCTAAAGGAGATGTTGGCATTGATCAGGTGAGTTATTTGTTCTCTGTACTCCTGATAAAAACTGCAAGGTTAGTGAATTAAAAAAAAAGAGAAGTTTTAGAGCCTCAAATAATCGGGAATTTTACTGTCTCGATCAAATGCAATAGGAATACGACTTGGGTTTTTTTTTTTCTTCATATCAAAATTAATCTTTCAGTTTGAAAGGTCTAGCACTGTAAAATGTTATAGGGCATTTCTGGGCCAAGTCAAAATGAACAGTTAGCAGGCTTATTATCAACTTAAGAATGATGTCCTACTACTACAGACAAAGGGCTAATATCCAAGATCTATAAAGAACTTCCCAAACTCCACACCTAAAAAGCAAATAATCAAGTCAAAAAATGGGCAGAAAACATGACAGATACTTCTCCAAAGAAGACATACAAATGTCTAACAGACACATGAAAAAATGTTCATCATCATTAGCCATCAAGGAAATTCAGATCAAAACCACACTGAGATGTCACCTTACACCAGTTAGAATGGCAAAAATTGACAAGGCAAGAAACAACAAATGTTGGAGAGGATGTGAAGAAAGGAAACCCTCTTACATTGTTGGTGAGAATGCAAGTTGGTGCAGCCACTTTGGAAAACAGTGTGGAGGTTCCTCAAAAAATTAAAAATAGAGCTACCCTATGACCCAGGACTGCACTACTAGGTATTTACCCCAAAGATACAGATGTAGTGAAAGGAAGGGCCATATGTACCACAAAGTTCATAGTACACAACTATGAACACAATGTACACAATAACCAAACTGTGGAAAGAGCTGAGATGCCCTTCAACACAAGAACGGTTAAAGAAGATGTGGTCCATATATACAATGGAATATATATACAATATATACAATGGAATATTACTCAGCCATCAGAAAGGATGAATACTCAACTTTTGCATTAACATCAGTGGGATTGGAGGAGGTTATGCGGAATGAAATAAGTCAAGCAGAGATAGTCAATTATCATATGGTTTCACTTAATTTGTGGAACATAAAGAATAGCATGGAGAACATTAGGAGAAGGAAGGGAAAAATGGAGGGGGAGAATTCGGAGGGGGAGACAAACCTTGAGAGACCATGGACTCCAAGAAATAAACTGAGGGTCTTGGAGGAGATGGGAAAGGGGGGGATGGGTTAGCCTGGTGATGGGTATTAAGGAGGGCACGTACTGCATGGAGCACTGGGTATTATACGCGATGAATCATGGAACACTACATCAAAAACTAATGATGTACTGTATGGTGACTAATGTAACTTAAAAAAAAGAATGATGTTCTAATTTCATGAATTGTAAAAACTCTTGTCTTCTCTAACTCCACAGGGAAGTCAGATCAATAGATGAAATGTCTGTGTACTATATGGTTTTGTATGAATTGGAAAACTCTGTATACGATATAGGCAGTTACTTGCTGGTGAGTTCTCAAGGGTAGGCCTCCTCTGGAGGTTCTTAAGCTATGATCATTAAACACAACTTCATTTAGACCCAGTTCACAGCAACACAACCACTGATCATTCTATCAGCTACCTGCCCTCTGCCAGTGCATTTTAACGATCAAACTTTTCTTTTGTCCTCTAATCTCTACGCTATTGCTCAGAAATTTCTGATAACTTGAACTTTTGAAACCATGACCCAAAACAACCATGGAAGTTAAAGCCGAGATTCTTCCAGTGCATAATAACTCATAGCTGCAGCGTTGTTTATGTCGGGAATCTTTTCTGATTATTTGTGGCATCAAATTTGTTGGTCAGTGTTCTTCGCAAAATGGTTATGTGTTTTGAATATCATCCGTGAATGGGTGCACAGTGTCCTAAATTCCCCAGGTTAATGTCACTGCGTCTCAATTAACATTGCCATGGATTTGTTTCAGTCCCTAGTCATATCTTGCCAAGAATATTGCCAAAAAGCCTGATAATGGCATGAGATCACTTGTGTTCCCCCATAGGATAGACGCATGTTGAGATAGGTCTAGGGAGGCAACGCTGTTTGCAGGGCTCTATTATTATCATAGATTGGGTACATTCCAAAAAATAAAGAACAAGGATTCAAGGAGGGCAGTTTTAATAGGGGTAGTTTCGGTTTTGGTTCAAGAAAGATGGGCTAATGTCAGAGGAAAGAGATGATTCTGAAGATGACAGCATATCTCCAGGCCAGGTCCTACAGCCAGCCCTGCAGAATTTTGTCTGAGTCTCAGGTGGCTGTGGGTGAAAACCACAACTTAATTTCACCTCAATCTCAACAGATCACTGGAAGGGTGGCCCTTGGCAACAGTGATTGCAGCATCTTCTGCAGCCAGGTGAAGACGTGCCCTTGGCAGAGACCTCAGTTCCATCAGGGACCTTGGTGTATATGCCAGTGGGCAGCCACAGAAGCAGCTGCCTTTACCCCTGGACTGTGCATTAACAACAGGACAGCCCTTTTGGACACTGACAACCACCAGGGGGATGACCACAGTGAGCCAGTGTTCTCATGCATCCATTCACTGACCCCCAACCAATATTCACGAGTTCCTGCTATATTCCAAGAACAGGGGTTGTAGATAAAGCAGTAAAAATAACACATCTGCCTTTCTGATTGTTAAGTGCAGTGAGAAATTCTCTATCCCAGTTGAGTACACACATGTATATGTACACATCTGCCCATGTATTCCAAAACAAAGTTTCGTGAAACAAGGCTGGCCCTTGCCATACAATGCATTCTGATATTTTCTATGTTCTAACTGATATTTTCTATTATATTGTATCCTATTTTCTTTTGTGTTATAAAAAAATCTGCTGCTTGGTTCTACTAAACTGATTTATGGACCATTAATGGATTCTGACCCCCCAGTATAAAAAACACTTTCCTTATAGGAATTACAACTCTTTTATTTAATATTTATTAAGCATTTACTATGTGCTAGGCACTGTTCTAAGTACTCTACATATACTAACTTATTTATTCCTTATAACTTGACTGTATCCACTTAGCTAGTATGTGGAGGAGGCAGGACTTAGTCCCAGGCAGCCTTGCTGGGACACACTTAAACAGGAAGAAGTGGAATAGTGACTATCACAAAACCACCAAAGGGACTTGACCTTGTGGGAGACACCTCTGAGGATTCTCAGATCTATTTAAGGAAAAAAAAATTAGTAGGAGTGGTCTAAGAATGGTCAGAAAAATAATGCCTTGGGAATGTTCCTGCAAACCTATTTTTACCCTTAGGGTGTTAGGGCCTGGAAAATACAAGTGATACCTCACTTCATCTCTGCTTCTGCTAGAGTTGAATGTTTTCAGGGCAAATCTGATGTTTTTATCCTCTGACTTCAGAACTTTCAGTGAATCTCCAGGGTCCACTTGATAAAATCCATGTGTGGAGTGTGTGTTTCTTCTGTCCCACCCGTCTACCAAATCAGAGCTCAACTGCAGTTCTCTAATCCCCACCAACCAGTGGTTGTGTGGAATACCATGACAGCGGGTAAAGCATACTGTACATCCACAGATGGTAGTTTGGACAGAAGCATTGTGTACAGGGAAAGAAAATGCATGTTCAGGATAAGTGTCCATTCCAGTAAGAATACAGCATTGCCTCTCCCATGATAAAAACAGTTCAGTGCAATCAACCAAGTAGCTGGTTGATTACCCTAGAGAATGGTGCCATATCGGGGACACTGTGTTGGTCTCTGATGCTAGCATATTGGACATTCAGCAATAGCCGATGCCAGGTTGGTATTGGTAGATGGAAGTCTGTATCACTGAGCCCATGTATAACCTGCATCCCTTCCAGCAGGACCACATGGTTCATCAGCCCCTTGGTCAGTGACAGCAGTGGCTGGGGAAAAGAGGCTGATTGATATTCACAGGATAGCTCATCCTATCCACTTGATTATTAAAGTCCTCCTCTGCTAGAGTTCCCCTTTGGTAATCATTGACATGGGACACAATTATCTATTTAGAGGGGACTATCCACATACCTCTTCTCCAAACTTCTTTGTTGCCAAATTTCCAATCATGTTTATTCCAAGCCCCTAAACATCCAGCTAAACCACTGGCTGCCACCCATGAATCTACCTTTTGCCATTTACCTTCCATGCATCTAGGTGTCCTGCTTGAAGTTCTGTCCACTGGGAGGATTTCCCATTACCACTGTCCTTCAAGGATGTCTCAGAAAGGGCAGTGTTGTGTTGTAGCTACTCAGTTCTGGGTCATGCTGAATGTCATGCAGAAACATCTGTAAACTAGGCTTGAGCTTTCTCTTCCTCGGCCAACTGGTCATATAAAATATACATGTATACGTATGTATACACTTGTGTCTTATATTCAATCTGATTTGCAAATAAATAAGACCCAAAAAATCAGGTTTTGGTCAAGCTGGATCTCATGAGGTAGCTCAAGCTAGTATGTAAATTAAAAATTATATATCATCAAAACCCTTAAATTTCAAAAAAGTACAGTAAGTATAGCTTAATCTATCACTAAGATAATTTTCCTCTACTAGCAACCAATTTTCCTCTATCACTGGACTAGATAGTTTCTTTGGATGAGCATCAGATAATATGGTTAGCTTGCCAAACAAGTAGCTACAGAGCATGCTATAAGACTTACATACTCTAATTTTAAACACCAGAGAAACAATGGCAGAGCAAGAGGAACGTGAGAACTGAGATCTTAAGACAGAACAGAAAATTCACACCTCATCTCATAAATAAATGCAGAAATAGGAAGCCAACCAGCCAGTCAACCCAGGGTAGGGATTATTTTCAAAGTCAATATTAAACTCTACTACAATAAAAACAACTGTTTATTATTGCTATTCTATTCTAGAAACACACTAAGTTCTGGGGATATATACCTGCCCATATCTTGTCTTTGCTGATATTCTGCATTAAAGACAAAACACATTCACCCTGAAGGAGCTTACATTCTGAAAGATATAAAGGATAATTACCAACAGTGTTAACTGAAATTCACAGAAACACAACTCTCTTTCTCTAGTCACACAGTAGTTATAGAAAAATCCATGGTTAAAAAAAAAAAATCCATGGTTATTATTATCATCATTAAACAGACAATTGTGACTTAAAGAGATCACTTAACCAATGTTCTCAAACTAATGTAAAGTAAAAATGAGATTTCTGTTTGGGTCTAAATCTCTTCACTAAATGAAGCTCTTACAGAAAGACAGCAAACAAACAGTTCAGTTCCTCCTCAGTGAGAACCTTATGAGTTGACCCCTTTACCTTAGTTATCCATCCACAGCTTATGTGGTGTTAGCAATAAAAAGTGCTAGGTTCAAATTCTGACTTCTTTATTGCCTGATTGTGTGACCTTGGAAAAGCCATTTAATTTTGCTCATCCTCATTTGGTTAAATAGTAAGTAGCTTATATTATTGGCACGTCTTAGATATTCAAGTGTCTTGTAAGTTGAAGAGTTGAATCCAAATGTAAAATGCCATCTGCATTTCTTAGTAATGTCACAAGAGGCTAAATGGAAGTTAAAAAGAGTAAGTAACAATTTTGAAAAATCTCTATATCAGTATTTTACACAAGAATTAACATCCTCACTACAAAATGTAAAATCAAAAGGAATCAAAATAAAATTCAAGAAAATCATGAATTCCAGAAAGAATGTGATGGGAGAGTTAGAAGATCCCCATCTGAAAGGCAAGACAGAGAGCACTCGTACACACCAGCGGAGTGGTGTTAGCCGTGCCACTTAATCTCTTCACACCTCGATTTGCTCCTTTATAAAACCATGGGGTTGTGCTAAATAATCTTCAGGTGCCCTTCGAGGTCTCACATTTTATCAGTCAAGACCTGTAGGATCCTCTAATTGTGACTACCTCCTTCTACTTCATTCTGAGCCAACTGGAGAATCTTACAAAAACTTTCACGCAACTGATCCGAGTGCATTTTAACTACAGAAACTCGAAAGATGTGTGTGCTTGGTCTGCTTTTCTGAACCGAATGACCTCTCAGCTTTGTAAAATGTATCTTTCATTGACTTCAGTACCAACCCTTAATCCTTGGAAATTAATCCAGGGAATTTGAGTTTGAATTTCCTTGGTGTGATTGGTGTATGGAAAATCTTGTTACTTAAATCTCACTGTTGTGTGTTACATTGTAATTTTTAAGAGATCATCGTAGCAATCTCTTATTTCTGTTAACGCTCTCTGAAAATCCAAATGGGTTTATTTCTTAAATTGCTAATAACCTTACCCAGTCAGACAAATTATCAAGTATATGGACTATAGTTGAACACAAACTCATTTCATTTGATGAAGGCAAGAAAAATACAAAGATTTCCATTTTGAGAGTAAAACTGCCAGGGTGAATTACTTGGAATGCAGTTCAACATGATGAAATGCCATAAATTATACTGAAAATTTCTTTGTGGAGGTATTCAGCTCTGTATGCTTTTATTGATAAAACAGCAATCCCCCCTCCTCCCCCCCTTTTTTTTTACAAGGAGTAACAATTACATTTCCCTGGAAGAGGATTTGACTTTTATTAGCTGACTACAGCACTAGTACAAAAACTCTTATTGTCTTACGCTCATTTTAGCAGAAAAAATATCCCCCTAATAAAGCCCGCCTGGTATCCTCAACGTAATACCCCCTGCCTTGTGTCCTTTTGGTGTCTCCTATAAGAGCAGCTCAAGAGAGCATGTCAGTTCACTCAAGTTCAAAGCAGAAACCAAGGTGAAAGCGAAGTATTCTCATATACAACATAACAAATGTACTGCTTCATAAAGATGCTTTTTCAAACAAAAGTCTGGCAGAGCTCAGGAATCCGAACAGAAGGTAATACGGAGTTCTACCAGGCTGTACTTGTAGCTCTTGAAGTCTGCTGGATGATTCCCCACATACTTTCCCCGACTGGGCATGCGTTTTGGCAGTCGGTTTTCTGCTTAGATTCTGCCATTTGATTTTCAAGAACTTGCTAGAGTATACAAAAGTTAAAAAAAAATTAAAAAAAAAAAAAAACAACGAGGTTTTTACGTTCCGAGTCTTTGAGCAGAGTCTTCAATAGCTGCATTCCAAAGAGACCTGTTGGAGAACTTGGATGAAAGCTCTACGAGTCAGAGAGGAAGGGGCCTCATTCCCCGTGCATTAGTCACTCTGTAAAAGATTAATCCTAATAAGCTACTTTCTACAGGCAGGCACACCCAGGCTTCGCATTACATACCTATGATTTCTCAATATTTAGGCCAAAATGTGTACACTCAGATGCTGATAGATATCGTCTTTCCAGAAACCATTAACCACAGTATTAACTGTAATAACTTAGTGAGGTTAAGGAATGAGGCCAAGCAGGGGGTGGTTTCGAGTTGCTGGGGAAGCACTTGCTCAGAGCGGTGTAAAAGAACACGTTGATGGAACTTACGTTTCTAAAAACACAGCCCGAGGAAAAGCCAGCGCACTTTTTGTCCCATCTTTTCTACACTGTAGCCATCCCTTCCTGCGTCTTTGCTGGGTCAATTTCAGCAGGTAGTGCTGCTCACTTAATTGATTTCATCAGTTAATGGCAGCCACCGTGATGGAGTTCTAAGTTTTATACTCCAGAAATCAGCATGGAAACAGAACGTCCTGATACCTTTGCCAGACCCTGGGAGGACAACCACACACCGGGCGGCTACGCTGACCGGAGCCACTGCCGCAGTTCACCACCTTTGCGCCATGACACCGCCCCACATTGGCCCGCCGCCGGGAAGCTGGGGAACAGGGCTGTTGCTGTGGCTAGGAGTTCAGGGTTAATGCCTAGACGTCCTTATTCCAGTGCAGTTCCGAAATTAAATCTCATTTAGATTCTATGACTGCTTTACCTTATGAAAAGGGTTTTTTAAAAACCATTCTTCTCACCTATCTCTTGGGACTTTCATGACTATTGAGATTGAGAAGACAAAAAGGTAAAGAAACAGAAAGAGATTAAAAAATATCGAGATAAAACAAAGAGGGATGTGAAGCAGAGAGAAGCATAAATCTAGTGGTAAGATTAAACATGAATTTGAACTTAATGAATCTGAGAACAAATGTTAATTTTACTGAGACACACACGGACACACATGCGCGCGCACACACACACACACACACACACCACAGTCCTAGGTCATGCTGATTTATCAAGCAGATTGTGACGCACTCTCTCACCATTTCAGTGGGAGAAACAGGTAAATGATATTTGCTAACGTTAATTTTGTCATTTGTGCCAAGCTTTCAGAAATACATGTGGTAGGCTGTATCACTTTTAATCCTCAGTACACTGTCTGGTTAAGTACTATTAGTATTCCCGTCTCATAGATTAGGAATCTCAGGCTTAGAAAAATTAGGTAAACTTGCCTAAAATCACACAACCCAAAAAGATAATCCAGTAAACCAACAAAGGCAATCCAGGAATCAAGCACAGATCTTCTAAACTCAGGAATCCTGTTTGTAAGGGTGATGATATAGCGGCTCACCAAGCATACAATGAATGATAATACAAGCAGATTGGAATAAAGGCTAAAGAAGAGGTAGGGAAAAGTTGGTTGGCAGAACAAGGAAAGGGCTACTTC
>CM052798.1:65753928-65952947 GCA_028533885.1 Nasua narica
GAGAGATGGGTGTGTTCTTGCACTCAAAGTGAACAGCCTGTCAAGTCAAAGAATAAGAACTAACAGAATATGGTGTTGGGACCACAAGAATTTGCAGAAGCAGCGGGAGCAGTCAGTTTGTGGGCACACAGCCTTCCTTTCTTCATGAAAAGGTCGATTCCATGAGGTCTGGGATATTCCTTACCTTACACGTTGCCACAATGTCAGCAGCTAATATGGTGCTTTGTGACTGTAACCGAATCAGTTGATGAGTTGAAGCAATGTTAGCAGGCTGTGTAAGGACTGGGCCCCAGCATAGGCTCTCCCAGGCTTACCCATAGCTTTGCTCACCATTCCGCCTTATGCCTTAGACCTTCCTTCTGACTCTATGTTTCTTTGACTGGAAGTATATTCTTCAGTCCTCATTCTTTCATTGAGGTTCTACTTATGATAAACTCAGTATTTTTTAAGAACATTTGACTTTATCCCCATTCTTGAATAATAGTGAAATAATCATATATGTGACAGTTTGTTTCCATACTTGATGTTGGACTGCTGGTCCTTCTCAAGTCTTGACGCTTGCCCATCTCCTCTGTCACTCATCTGGGAAGGCTGATCGGAAAGCCAGGGTGCTCCCTCTTTTAGAGTCAACAGGAAGTTCAAACCATGCACACGTGGTCCACATGAGAAGACCCATACACAGCTTCTAACCCCACCCTAAACCCCAAGCCATCTGCCTCCCTCTGCTCTCAAACCACATATTGGACCTGCTTGAGAACCTGCCCCATTCTCCCCAGAAAGCTTCACTGTGTATGTAAGAAACCTTTCCATATTCTCTTGGTGTATATGTGGCATTCTGTTTCAATATCTGAACCACATTTTGGGTGAGAGTGGATCCATTCTGTCTTTGAGGAGTGACAATGACAACAGGTGAAAGTATCTGAGTGATGATGTCTTTTCTTGCTTTGGCTGGCTAAATGACACTCTACCTGCTGACTAGGATGTTCTTTCAGTTGTGTTGGTGTGCCTTGAACTGTGCTTCTTCATACTTTATTGGCTGAGTCCTACTAAACCTAAGTTGGAAGCTTTGCTGATTAGCATTTAAGGACAGGCACGTGCGATTGGGGCCCTCTTTACAGGGACCCTGAGTTGTGTGGTCAGCATAGACCTAACTGTATGTCTCAGATTGAATTGTTTTTCTTGATTCCATCATAAGTCATGACTAATGCTAGTATAATGGGAACAACACTTACCTTGGGACTGTTGGTTTTGACTCTCAAGCAAGTATTGGTTCCCATCCCATAGAGCTCTCAGGAGGAAGACAGATGCCTGGTACACTCTACAGGCCCATTCAGTGGTCACTTATATGGAGGAAAAACACTCACCATGTGGCAAGCTGATGTCCATGCTCCTATAAGCAGTTTTTTCACTGGGACCTAAGAAAAAGCCAGTGCTACTGCTCCTAACTATGTCCCTATCACCAAAGAAGATCTTGATACTCAGGATTATAGGGATAACAACCATGACACCCATGTGACACAGACAAGTCATTAATTCAGCCATTGCTATGGGGGAGGTCCTTAACCCTGTTGATATTAACATGAAACTAAAAGGAGGAAGAAATATAAATATAAGCAAGGTGGAAAGGACCTACCCAAGGTATATCTAATAACTGCAAAAACAAACAAACAAGCAAACAAAAAGCTCCTGAATTAAAAAAACCCCTAAATACAGGGTAAAGGAAACAAAAAATGAACACGAGAGTCCATATATCGACTCAATTAGAAATTCAAATTTACTAAAAGAAATTATCTTACAAAAAGACAATACTGATTGGTTTTCGTGCCTTTATAACATAGGATCTGAATTAACTTTAACATCTACTGAGATATGTCAGTGGACAAACTTCGTGACCTTAATATTGGGGCTCAAATTACAGTTATCCTTAGAGAATCCACTAAATTCAAATGATATCCCACCTGTAATCTTAGGAGAACTGTTGAACATAATGTAGAGCACAAACAGATATGATACATCTTAACCATTAGAACTACTGCCTTGCTTTAATTTCCTATAGCCATATTACCCAGTGCCCTAAAATACCCCATAATGGGAACAAATTAATGTTCTGCCTTAATGATAAATAAGTTAAACTTAAATTCTTTGGAACTTACAGTTGGCTTGGCAAAAAAGATCTGATGAATATTTTTACCTTCCTGCCCCCCGTTAAAATGGTCAATATACTCACTATAAATTAAAATAAGGCTTCTAAGGATTGAAATCTATTTTATAAGACCTATTTAGAAAACGGTGATCATCTTCACTGTTTTTCTATTTAAAAATTCAATTTGGTCTATTTTTAACCTAGAAAGAATGAATAGCATGATGGATTACTACATCTCCTGATGGATTACTACAACCATAACATTGTGGTCCTCATATGCAAAAAGTTTAAACCATGTAAACCCCAGACCATGCAAGGAAATCCTCACCTCAGCCCCTTACTGTGTAACCATCAAAAGACAGTCTCCACAATATATTCTTTCAGGCTCTTCTCAGAACTGCCTGAGAGACTGTTCTGTCCATAAAGCCTCATTTTGTGATTAATAAATCTTTTCATACCTTGTTGGTATTTGTGTGGCACCCTCAGTTGTGATGTTTGACCTGAAATTTAGGTGGAGACTTCACCCATCTCTGCAGTGTTATGTCAACAGCATAGTTTCAGTTGATGACTATTTGTGTTCGCCATACTGAAAGCACTCCCTTTGATTGCTAGCGTTGCCATTGATAATTCTATGGTCGGTGTATTTTTAGTCTTTCAAAAGTGTCCTTTCTTTTCTTTGCATGCTTTTCGAAGCTTTTAACAAATTTGATGTTCTGCAGCTCCTGGGTGGCTCAGTCGGTTAAGTGTTTGCCTTTGCTCAGGTCATGATCTCAGGGTCCTGGGATCAGCCCTGAAGCAGACTCCCTGCTCAGTGGGAAGTCTGTTTCTTCCTCTCCCACTGATCCTCCCCTTGTTCATGCTCTCTCCTTCTCTCTCAAATAAATAAATAAAATCTTTTAAAAAAATTTGGTATTCTGAAGTTTCAGTATGATGTGTCTAGGGGTGGATGCAATTGTATTTATCATCTTTGAGATTACTTGTATTACCTGAATCTGATAATTCACCTTCATATAAATTTGGACAATTTCTCAATTATCATTTCAATATTGTCTCTTCTCCATTCTCCCTGTTGTCTTCTTCTGGACTCCTTCAGAATATGTGTTTGACTTTTTAATTTGATCCTCTATGTCTTTTAAACTCTCTTCCATTTCATCCTTCTATCTTTCTACACTACATCATAAGAATATTTTCTAGCGATCTATCCTGTTTCCTAATTCTCTCTTTAGCTAGATTTAATTTTGTGTTTACATAGAGCATTATTTTTATATTTTTAAGGATGGACTATATTTAAAAATTTTACTCTTTCTATTTCCACTATTTCAATAGCTGAGTAGTTTTTTTTTATAGTATCGTATTCCTATATCATGTTCTCACTGCTTTTGAAAGTTAGTTATTTTAAACATAATTAATTTATAGTATCTAAATTTCTTATATGAGAATAGGATGTATATATAAATATAATCTTCAGATTTCTGTGTGTGATCACTCTTATTCATGGTGAATTATGTTCTCTTGTGTTTGTAAATTTTGAATCGTGAGATTTGGTTTTGCATAAAGATTTATCTGTGAGAATCATATTTAGACTGTTGGGAGGGGGTCTAGCCCTTCATCATTTTGTGTATGTGTTTGACTGTATACATCATCCCAGCTTGGACCCATGACATGTAAATTTCTTAATTTGAGGTGGTTCTTGCTCACACTGCTGGTATAAATTTGAGAGCACACCTGCCTAATGGAAAGAAGAAGATTATCAATTCCCAAGTGTGTAATTCCCTCCCCCTTCCACTTAGAGCTTATGTTTATACAGAAAGGTATCCTTATTTTTCTGTACAAGTGGGCAGTGTTCTTAAACTTATGCTGTCTGGTTTCAGATTTATAAATAGGATCTCAGTTATTACTCTCTCTCTTACCATGGCTTCTACACCTTGCCTCTTATTCCTTGGTTTCCCAGTCTGGTAACCTCTTCCTACTAGCACTGAAGTATTAGCCTCAGTTCACTGCATTGCTTGTCAATCAATTTTCTGGCATATCCATTTAAAAGGATGCATGTTATATGTCTGTTTTGCTACAATTTCTAGGTGTTTCATTGTTGAGAGAGTTCTCAAGTTATCTGATTTGTCATTGCTTAGAAATGGAAGTTCTCAAAAAAACACTTTTTTCCTTTGTTCTCTAATATGTACCTAGCGTACTCTGAACCTGGAAAGCACAAGAATGTAGAACACGTCAAATTTCACAGTTGTCTGGATGCATTTGGAGTACATAAAGGAGTAGTAGTTCTACATATTGGCCTAGGCTCTTTATGGCACAAATTTCTCTGATGCAAGACAGAAAGTAGCTGTGTTGTGTTGGTATATGTGCATACTTATCATAAATGCATATTTATTTGTGTACTTAAATGGATACATATATAGCCATAGATATTTTACTTTGGAAATCACTGCCTGTCAGCCTCTGATTCTGTCTTACTCAGCTGTGTTTCTTAATTACTTCTCCTGAGTGGTGACACTCACCATAGTTCCCAAAGCCATCAATACATTTTTTTCCCTCACAATCCTAGAGCAGTGGAATCTGATCACCTCAGCCCTAACCACTGTGCTCTTACATTTTGTGCGCTATTGATTAGCTCAAGGACCTAGTGCTCCTATAGTGGCCACTGAGCTCCTGAGTGAATGCCTTTCCTCATGTGCCCAAAGTTCTTCGACTGAGGTTTGTTTGCTTTTGTTTTAGTTTCTGCCCATTGTCTTGAAAATCCTTATTCTGAGAAACACTAGCCCTGAGTTGGATTCTGTTCCACTTCACCTGGCCAGCATCTTGCCCTGAGGACAAAATACTCGCCCTCAGCTGCTGATATGATGATGGAGGTCCTACAACCTTCTTCAAGTCTCTCAAAGGATTTTCCCAAGTATAGTATACCTTGTGTTCTCTACCTACATGTGCTTCCTATTGACCTGAGGCCTTGGGACCTCCTCCCAGGAAAACTTGTATGTCATGTTTTCTAAGTTGTTTGTACCAGCCATGTCCTTCAGAAGCCACAGCCTACATATCTTTTCCCCATTCATGAGAGATATCGTTAGTGCTTATAACCAAGTTTCCAGAGAAGTTATCAACTATTTGTATAAAGCAAATAAAAATTATAATCCCTATGAGTGACTAAATATATATTTATACATATTCTCTTCATTTTATAAACAAAACCCATACACAGAAGCTGCAATGCCAATATTCATCTGGACTAATAATTTTGAAATGTATTTGCAAGGTTGCCTTTGCTATCAATCCTTAAAGTAGAGATAAGACCTCTTTATCTCTGAATTTTTATTTTTATAGTATGGTTATGTTTTCCATGAGTGTTCTTATGAGCATTCAATTCCTATTCTCTCCACAATTAGCTTAGAGTCATGATACAAAGAGTGCCATAAAAATTGGCCATTTGAAATGTACAACCTCAAAACACAGATATTCTCAGTCTTTTAGTAATAGGACAAAACTCTTATTTTAGTCCTTGATGAATGTGAGAGAGAAAGAGAACTCATAAAATTAGTGGGTGAGGGAATAGAACCAATTAGAACAGGAACATGGTGCCAACAGGGGTTTTAAGAGAATGAGGGATGAGCTATGAGAGAACAAGGGGATGGAGACAAAATGGCAGGGAAATGAAGAAGGAGCTATTCAAAGAATGAGAAGAAACAGTCTGCAAAGAAGGCCAGAAAGGATTGGGAAACATTTTCAATTACCAAGACAAAGGAACTGGGCAAACACTTCTAAAATGGTAGAAAAGAACAAAGAGCCTGCTGCAGAGAAAGTGGGCCCTTTTCTTCTTCTTCTTTTTTTTTTTTTCCAGGGGGGATGGTGGTTGGAGGTAGAATTTGGTGGAGTCTTCTGGCAGACATTTATTCAACTGAATCTTGTAAAATTTATTTCTGGAATTTAGAATTGGAAAGTTGGATGTAACAGAATATTTATGTAAAAAAAAAAAACTATGTAAAATATACCAATAGCAAAAATATGAAGTCTTATATAACTTTTAAAACATTAATCTTATTTTTCCCCAGGAAATGATTATAATTCCATCCATAACCATAAGAAAGATTAATTTGAAATTTAAAAAACCTTCACATGCTCAAATTATTCTTAATAATCTGGAGATAGAATGTGTTTTGTGGGAGTCAGAAATAAAAATAAAGTATATAAAAGTATGCCATCAAGTAAAAAACCAGCTGAGGCCTTTTTTTTTTTTTTAAAGTCTTAATATCTACTAACCAGTCTACATAAAAGAACCAGGTATCTTAACATATTTGTCATATTCAAACATATTAGTCATAGTCAATGCATTTTAAAATACCGCCATATATATATACTTCATAAATGTAATTCAGAAAAACTTTGCTAATTTTCACTTCCCTAATCTGCAAACCCCCAATTCTCACAAAGAACCCTGCAGTCTCATTTCACTTCTCAGCAAAGATTTAATAGCTGAGAGCTCTATCATGTTCTCATTTTACTAAGACTTCATTATTTTTACATGCCACACTACAGGACATTTACTAATATACTATTAAGTATTATCATAAATAATTAAAATGCAACCACACTTGACAAAATGAAAGAACAAAGTGTATTCTGTGTTGCAGTCAACCAGTGTGTATGTTGGCCGTAGTGAGCTAAGCACATATTTTAAAAATAGAAAAATCAATGACTAAGAGCAACCTCCGTTGGACTGCAATGGGCCTACCTCTCATTAGTGTGAGTTAGTGAGGTCTTTTTCTCACTCCTACCTGCTGATTAAATCGTAGAGTTGTTATATCATTATCACCGTTAAACTGAAAAAAAATTACAAGTACCAATAAAGCTTTGTTTTTGCGTCAGCCTTTTCCACACGGCCACTGCTTTCCGTTCCTTGTTGATTGGGTACATCTAGCTCTTCTGCCACTCCTCCCTTGCCTCTCACACTCGGAGGCAAGAACTCACTGTCCTATTAATCGGTCACCATACATTTAGAAGCACGTACCCTGTGGTCAGCACTATATGGACAATGTTCAGAACACGTAAGTGTAAGTAATAGTCTTTGCCTTCAAGCAGTTTACAGTATAATTTGGGAAACAAGATTAGCATAGAAGAAGAAGAAGAAGACAAAAAGAGTGGCCTGTATCAGAACACATATAATTAAGTTTTCAGTTGTGTGGTCTTCATCCCTAGAGCTACGTATTAGAGGACACTGAATCCAGAACTGCCCAGACGCTGTGAGCCTGGATTAAGCACTGGTCATCTGTGCTCTGTTAGCATCCTGCTTTGAACTGTGTCAAAAGTTGCCCGTTGACATAGCGATAATGGAATCCATGAAACCTAACGTAACATCTCTCACCGGACGGCATGAGCCTTGAGGACGGAGGCTGGATCTTGTTCACAGCACTGCTTCCCCTCCCACAGAGTGCCAGGCACAGGACGTGGTGAGGAGCACAGGGCCAGATGAAGTTGGACACAGAGGTGGGGCTGCACGTGTGGCCTCCTCATGGCCCTGCTGCTGTTTGGCCATCAGCTGCAAACCCCCCCCCACACCCCCCCCCACCTCCCGCAACAGGGGCAACCAGCAGCAAAGGTTCTGCAATTGGCAAAATGGCCCGAGCAAATTCAAGTCTTGAAAAGAGCCCTCCATCCACAGTGGACTGAAGAGAGATGAAAATGAAGGCAGGGAGCTCAGATAATTTGAAATAAACATTTAGTTAAGTAAGGAGGGGCAGCCAAAATTAACATGTGTTTGTGGTGTGATTTACCCAAATTTGGGTAATAGCCAGGTTTTCTTGGCCAGTAACATGGAAATGTGGTTATTGCTCTGTTACTATGAATCAGCTCATTATTTCTGAAGGTAAACAACTTACATTACTATCACTTTTGATGATCTTCGATAGTCTGGAATATGTACTGTGTTAGAAGTTAGCTATAGAGATTGAAGTAAATTAAAGGTGATACAGAAATATTCTCAACAAGTTTTACTTGCTCTCCTAGCAGGTGGCTCTGCTGAGATACTCCAAATGGAATATTCTGTTTTCTAAATCTATTAGTAGTCGCCAATCTTGGGAGGTGTGCAGACCAGATTGCTGCACCTTAAGTAATAGTTCGCTGTCCCCTTTGTTGGGGAATATGAAATTATTCTATCAGTGTGCAAGAAAATAAACTGATTTGAGCCTTGAGGCCTCCCATGGCAAACTGCGATTCCTCTGGTTTCTAGGAGATATGGCTCTGGGGGGGGGGGCGTGGAGTTGGGGGTAGCATGAAGTTTTCGCGGGTTGCAGCTAATTCTGCCTGATCCTAGCAGGACAATGGTTTTCTCCTCATGTTACTCTCCCTCCTTTAAGCCTTTCACTAGCTCTCCATTGCTCTCTGGATCACTTCCAAAGCTTTAATAGGTCTGCCAAGCCCTGCATGGACTGTCTGCCTCCCACTATACTCCAGCTTCACGTCCCACCTTTCCCTCCAGGTGTTCAGGGACACAGGCCTTCAAGTTCCTGAAATGGGCCCTTCCTCCCTGGACAAAGGATGCGTGACTTCTTTCCGTACTCTGACTGGGATGTTCTCCACCCCATTCCAATCCCCACCTCCAACTCTGGCTGTTTAATCAAGTCCTACGGTTTCTTCAAATCTCAGTTCACTGGTGATTCTTTTCTGGCAGGACTCCTCTGAGACCCCCTTCCCAGGACCCCCACCCCAGACCAGGTAAAACCAGCTCATTTTATGCCCATGTAACACTCTATGATTATTGTTCACAGCACTTGCGACTGCACTTTTAAATTACCTAATTTCTAGCATGATTTGATGGAGGCCTCCCTCTCATCAGACGGTGAGCCCTGTGAGGATAGGAAGCATGCCTGCCTTTGGACAACGTCATATCCCTAGAGGGAAGCACAGCACCCAGCACACACTAAGTGTGCGATAAACATTTTTGAATAAATAAATGACTGAGTGAATGAGAACCTAACTCTAATAATAACATGTTCCTTAACTAGCTCCTCTCTCTCTGTGATCTCATAACCATGTGAAGGAACTTGGATTTTGGTCTGTATTTCACTTTGGGTCAGTCACTCTTGACGTGCAATTGGACATGCCCCAGGTTGTCCTCCACAGAGAGGCAAGCGAGGACATGGCACCCACCATGGCAGAGGCTTATTTCCAGGAAATCCAGTATAAGTCCAGAGGGAGAAATGTTTTGATTTCCTGTTGTGCTCTCTTGCAGCTGAGAAGAGATAATAAAACAAAAACACAAAAGGGCCAAGAAGACTTAAAGAGATCTCACGTGTACTGGACCTTTTGGCTTATCCTCTGCTATTTAAAAGGGACACTCTGGATGTTATGAGCCTATACATTTTATTTTTCTAGATAAAAAGGTAGGATTTAAACAGAGTTGGCCTCAAATAAAAAAATAGCAACTGCACTAAAATCCGTGGATAATTAGACCCTCATAAATTCACTTAAAAGTTCATCTTTCAGGCTTTTCCGGTGGGATTTCTAGAAGCATAAATAGCATGGAAGTTCCTCACAACTTGGGAGAAGCACGATTTGTTTCTCTCCTTTCCTAACGTGCCTACGTGAGAATCCTACTATCCCCATAAAGAGAAACTACTGAAGGGTGAGCATAAAACTTGCCTAATTGCTCATCCTTTCATTCCATCCTTACTGTTCTTTGTAGGAAAGTGGCCATCATGGCAGTGGGGACAGAAAGGTTCGGGGCAGACAGTCGCTGGGCGATAGAGAGAGGCAACAGGTCATTATGAAGTAGGGACAACTGAAGTCACGATTTGTCCCACTGTCAGCTCAGCGGGCCAGAGTTCCTGCAATTTCCTCTGGCTTCTGGTTGTCACAGGCTCAAGCCTGGAAGGCGCCACCGAGTGCCGCCCCCGTGGGAGAGGACAGGGATGGACTCCAGCAGCATCAGCTGTAGGAATGCAAACAAGCTCTCAGGGGTGCAAGCAGCAAAGCTGGCCAGAGGCCTTCTGGGAGACTTGTTTTTAGACCTCTTTAAAGTTGCAGTAAAATGGCAGAAAGTACTTTTGAATCCTCTTTTGAACAATTTTATTGTCTATTCCTTTGCCACAGGGGGGGTAATGTTGATAAACTGCTAAATAATCAACTTTTGTATATTTCATTTGAAAACTTTAAAATTTTAAATACTCACTTTATGGCCCTGATAAAGCATGATAGGGATTCAGTGCTGGCCTCCGTGCACTCCTCTGGTGGGTGGATTTGAGATGCTTGGCTTAATAGCACGCTAAAGGATTGTCACTGGCCCGGATCCCACCCCCAGCCCATGACTCACTGATTGGAGAGGGTTACTATGTCTGGGAAGCAAGTTTCACATATTTCCAAAGAAGAGGCCGAGCCCAAGATAGAAGTGGGATCTCGTCTTCCAGTGTTGATTAGGGGAATACATCATATTTATTGGGAAAGAACCACACAGATGGAAGTGGATCCCAGATGGGGGTGGGAGGAACCCAGCATCATTATTTAATGCTTTGGTGTTTTTTGAGGAGAGAGATTGGATCTTATTCATCTTTGTATCTCCACTGTTTTGTGCAGTGCTTGGCACATAGTAGGTGCTTAATAAATAGATGTTTGATGAATGAAAAGCAAACTGAGTAAGCCTAAACCACAATTGGCTTCTGTCTTAGTTTCCTAGGATTCTTGTAAGGAAGTGCCAGAAAGTATGTGTCTCGAACAACAGAGGTTAATTGTCTCACCATCCTGGAGGCTAGAAGTCTGAGATCAAGGTGTCTCCCGGTTCATGCTCTCTCTGAAGAGAGAGGGAAGATCGGTTCCAAGCCTCTCTCCCAGTCTCCTGGTAGCTCTTTGGTTTGTGGCAGTGTAATCCCAATTTTTACATGGCATCTTCCCTGTGAATATGTCAGTTTCCAAATTTCTCCTTTTGACGAGGACGCCAGTCATATTAAAGGAGAGGTCTACCCTATGCCAGTAGGACTTCATCTTAATTTAGCTAATTACATCTGCAAGGACTCTATTTCCAAATAAGATCACATTCTAACATACTGGAGGGTAGCACTTCAACATAGGAATTTGGGGGAAGGGGGGACATAATTCAACCCACTACACTTTCCTGTGCAATGAATACACTTGAATTTGAATTTATCATACAACTATTCAAAGTGTACTGATTGGTACTTTCCTGGATGTCAAGAGATGTGTGTTATGGACTCAACTCAGCCATCAACCACTGTGTTAACATTAACAAGAAACTCATTCCTCTAATCAGGAGGCTGGGATACAAAATCTTTAAGGTGCTTTTTAGCTCAAATGCTCTATGATTTTCTTAGCCATCCATTTGAAACACACCTCTTATATGGCCTTTCCTTAGTGCTCTTTGCTTACTGCTGTACACTTAGACGTTCAGAATTCTATAGCAATTGAGTCCAGTAATGTTTCTCTAAAGAATTTAAGAGCTTGGTGCTCCTGTTTCGAAGAAGCCAATGTCCAGGATTCATGCCGTCAGGGACCACGTCTGTTTCTCCTACTGGTGAGTTACAATAGCTACCACAGGGCCTGGCACTCAGTAATAGTAAACACTCAATAATATGTGTTGGATAAATGTTGAGTGAGTGAATGTACTTACTGTAATATCACTTCCGTAAACGTGCTGGTTATGTTCACGTATGTTGAAACCTTTCTTCCTCACTGTTCCTATTTACCTGTAACTACCAATGCCAACATATCTTAGAGCTCAGAAATCTCACATTGAATGTCCACAAATCAATGGCTATCTACAGATAAAATCATTTCAAGGTATCTAAGGGATTTTAGGAAATAGTGGGAGCATTTTGAAGAAATTAAGAAAGAAGAAATGGTCATTGTATGGCAAGTGGCAGGAAGTGGCATTTTTCAATATCCTCCAGGGCACTTTGGCAGAAGAACTCTGCACCTCTCCATGGACTTTTCTCAATAAGTCTTACCATCCATATTTCTGCATATATTTTACATTATTTTAGGGGGCGGGAGACCCAGGTATACATAAAAGAAAGAGCCCAGCAGAAATCTGAGACTAGAGGAAGCATTTTTTTCTGTGTTACCTCAATGTTTGGGTACCACAGATCACACACGGCACGCAGCAGGAGATCCATGTCAAGAGTCAGGAATAGTCGACTCCACGAAGAGTATAAATTATAAAATTTTGTTGAGTTATTATTATTTAAAGCCCCCAAAAGAGTTGGCCTCTTGTACCATTTTCAGGGCTTTGACATTATCTCTTGATTTCCAGGTTCCAGAATTTAAACTTGTCCTAGCAAAACGGAAGCAGCATTATGCCTGCAGCTGCCGTCCCATCTGGCTAAGCCCAGAGGCCTTAGTACCACCCGATCCATACCCCCCACCCCACAGCAGGACATAACCTGCTAAGAGCAATAAATAGCAAAATTTGAGACGTAACTTGATTCTAAAAACATTTTAATAATTGGAGGGAGAATTTTGAAGTTAGAGGAATAGAATCTAAGGAACGTTTCATTCCCTCCTTCTATTTCTACCTAACCCAAGTAACCCCTTGCTAGTCAAACTGCAACAAGCCATTAACCTGGAATGGGGAAACTGTTTGAAAAATCTTACAGGGTCTGGAGGTGCCTTCGTCTTCCTGAACAGTAAATGGAACAGGACTCTTCCAATGACAACGGTAGAAAATTATATCTAGTTTAATTTTTCTCCTATATCCTGGTTTCATTTATGAGACTGTTCAGTTCTCTGGGGCTGCAGTCAAAATCAGGAAAGCTTTTCTGCCAAAGAAGAAAAGGTTTCCATTTGACAGAAATACTGTTCAGAGTGATTGATTTAAAAGTGCTGAACTCATATTCAGAGTCTGAAATCCAGGAACCGCCAGCTGGGCTGGGATTCAGAATTATAAGGATGGAGTGAGTTTCTGAGTTGTGATGCATTAAGCAGTGGGGGCAATTGCTTTTCTCACCTATCTCACAAGGGATGGAGGAAGGGAAACATTTAAGAATTAAGCAAGAAATCTTAGAACTGTTGAGTTACCACATCTTGCTCGGCTAGAGGCAGAATCACAGTTTGCATTTAGTAGGCAAACTTTGGTGAGGAATTTAATACATCTTTAGGTAACTAAGAATTGTTTGAAGGGAGAGTTGGAGAAGACGAAATAAATACTAGAGAAGGAAAACCATATAGCCCGTTTGACTAAAGCTGGACTTTAGTAAATATGTGGATGTTTGAGAGTATAATGCACCTATTTAAAACAAGCAAAGCATTTGCAGGGTGTGAACTAAAAAGAGTTGGTCTACTGGAAAAAATATCTTTTGAATATTCCGCAAGAAATAGTAAGCACGAACAATGGCACTAGGGGATTAAGACATATAATGTTAACTTACTCTTTTAATTTGTGTACTGTGGTTTTTAACAGATGGATTTATCAGTGGTTTGTTGTTTCTTCTTCTTTTTTTCCCCCTAATGCATGCTGAGCTATTTCCTTGCATGCCATTTTAAATAAAAATATTTTTAAAGGGGGACACTGTGTTAAGGAAGATGTATAAATAAGTCAAGTGCTAATTACAGTGTCGAAAAAGAATGCCTTTACCCTGAAAATCGCGGCACAACTGCTTACACAGGGAAAGAGGGAGCTCCATGCTGGGGCTGCACTTTCTTTCCATCAAGTCACGGAGCATAAATCTGGGCAATAAATGATCAGAAGGTACTGTACTGTGTAACTTGTACAATGTTCATAAAACAAATTAATGAACAAATAAATAATCTCTGATGGACGAGCTGGAAAAAATAGATCTCACAAAAATGCCTTCCGCTTTGGTTGGGGGACAATGGTATGGAAGTGACATCTTTTGGAGGAGCTTGCCTGGTTTCAAAGAGATTAATGCTCAGAAAGTAATCTCGGTGTCTGACCCGAGAGCCCAGACACAGGCTAAACCCCTGTGGCTGTCAGTGGGGGAATCTACCCGTGGGGATGAGTCAGGATCGAGCTATTTTACCCCCTTCTGGTCACCAAGCCATACAACCCACTTGAAATTCTCGGGGACCTAAGTATTTATTTGTATCCACAGGGAGAAGTTCGTAGGTCTTCATTCTGAATAGAAGTAATCCTACAGGCTTGAACATCTGTAAAGAAGAAGAAGGAGTGGGAGGAGGAGGGAGTGGGAGGAGGAGGAGGAGAAGACGACGATGACGACTTTTGTTGAAGAAATACTCCAAGAATGGTAATGTTCGTTGCTGTCCTCTGAGTTTTGGTTGGATAGGATAGAAATGTTCTGAGTTGGTTCTGTTGAGCTGACTTAACAATGGATACTCCCAGAAATGCCACTCTCAGGATGCCCATTTCTTGGGCAGGCATATATGATGGCTCTGTATAGCCTGTGACAGGGAGCTTAAATTCTGTGGTGTGGCCTTTACGGTCCTGATCCATGTGAATCTGTTTCCTGTTCGTGATCACGTGCCGTGATTCCAAACAGAAGTAGTTCTACTTTATCCTTGCGTTCTGTGTCACCACTGGCTTCTCCTACCCTCGTTCTTGGTGTTTTGCTTTGTTGGGGTGGGTTTATTTATTCATTTATTTATTTATCCCAAGTTTTATGCATGCTGCTTCTCCTCAGCCTTAAATTCACCCTCCTATCCAACTATGCATTCCCAAACCATCCTACAAGGCACACATTATTAAGCCCTCATTTCTCTGAGAAGCTTTCCCAATGAATCCATCCCCTGATTTCTCTATGCTTTAAATTTTTGGTTTTAGAACACGATAGCACACTGAATCCATTTTCTCGTAATTGTTTCATTTCTGTTATATTACCCTTCCAAAGTAGGCCTAAGCCTTCTGAGGTGAGAGACCGTTTTATATAAGGCCGTTGGATTTCACGTGAATACTAAAAGTGGGCTATTAGAAATAGTGTAACTGAAAATATTTGCAACCTGCCACTTATTGCACAAAATTTGAAGTAGCTTATAAATGAATTTATAATTTCAAAACTATCAAAAATTTTATAATTTCAGAGTGCTATGCTTTAGCCCTTACAATAGCATCTCTTCATATATTAAACAAAAATGTTCTCCTTCTGTCAGTGTCATTTGAGCCCTGCTTCTATTGATCCAAAATAAAATTTTAGTAAGTTGTTTGGTAACTATTCTATGGTTATTTTAAATATAATTATCATTTTGAAATTACAGTCTATTAAAAGTGAATCTAATCATTTATCAGCATTAATGTTAACAATTAGTACTAAAGAATGTGCTCCAACCAACTGAATTGGAAGTTAGATTTGATAAGAAAATACTGAGCCAAAAAGCCACCACAATGCTGTGAATCAGTTAGGACAAAGTCTCTTGTGAAAATCTAAAAAGAGTATGGTGCTCCCCACCACCCTCCAGTCAAAATAAAAACAAATACATTTTAGAATTCTCAAAAACTGTGGGGGAAAAAAAGGATTTAAAAATGAAAATAAGAGAAAAAAAATGAAAATAAGAGGAAAAAAACCCCTCACCTGGAGGTATGGCTATAAGATCAATATCCCCACATCTGCCCCAAAGCTATAATGTTCATAGAGGTGTGAATAAATTCTGGCATGCCACCCCCTGCTTTATATTTGGAAATTCTGAATTCTGAAGACACACATCTCATTTGTTATGTTGTTCCCTAAAGCATAAGACTGCCAGATAAAATACAGGATGTCCAGTTAAATTTGAATTTCAGATGAATAACAAAGAAATTATTGACCAAAGTTTCCTCTAAATATTGCATAAGACCTATTATAATAAAAAAAGAACTATTCGTTTGTTTATCAGACTTCAACATTAACTGGATCTCCTCTATTTTAGCAACTAGCTAGATGATTGTAGGTAAAACCCACCAAATATATATGTGCGCGTCCAGGTGTGCAAAAACCTAGTTTGGAAGATACTTAATGACGAGCCATCAGGTACAACCTCTTATCTAAAACAGGAGTCTAGTTTACAATGGCCTTCTCAGATTATTTCTGATTTAATACAGTGATAGAGTTTATTCTACTTTGGGACAGCTCTAAGAAATAGAATTTTAAAACAAAATTACCCAGTCTTCCTAAAACTTCATGTCCTAACAATAGAAAAAAAGTCTACTCATTATTTCAGAGAGTATCTCTGGAATATTTAAAGGCAGCTATATTGTTCCATCCTCTGACTCCGACTCTTATCTCCTCTGTGCTTTGTTTTCTTTTCTTTAGGCTGAGGACATTATCATTTCCTTAAGTTATGTCTCATAATGATTTCTTTTCCAAAGCCTTTACTAGTTCTAATAATTATTCTCAGATATAACTATGATTTGACATTATATAGCCTCTGAAGAATGTTTTTGGTTAAGAATCTCTTTCTCGGTCCCTGTCTCTGGCCCTTTCCTTTTCTCTCTCCTCCCTTCCTCTACCACCACTGATCTGGGCCCAGAGTAGAGATACATCAATCGTCTTTCCTAAGACTTTCATGACACTTCCAGCTAGAATCGCTGTATCTTTTGTCTGTGTCCAAGTGTATTTTGTGCTTTTCCTTGGACGCAAATTCCTATATTCAACAAATAAACATTTGTTTACTAGGTGTTTATTCAGCACCTACTGTGAACTAGCCACTGTTCTAGGTTTGAGAAACTAGTGAGGAATTAAAAGAGACAAAGGCCCTGCTTTCACGGAGTTCACAGTCAAGTGACAGAAGGCAAGAAATAACCCCCAAATTATATAGTTTATCTGCATGCCACATAATCTGGAGACAAACAGAGCAGGATAAAGGGGAGAGAGGTAGTGGTGGGTAAGCAGCGCTGTTCTGCAGAAAGTGGCCAGGGAAGGCGACTTTGATAAAGTCACATTTTAGCAGATACCGCTAGAAGTAAGAATGGAAGCCACGCAGGCATCTAGGGTGATAATATGTATGCAGGTAAGAGGAATCATGAAGATAACAACCTGAGGTGGGAGCATGCTTAGTGTGAGTGGCAAGAAAGCCACTATACCTAGAATGGAGAGAGCAAGGTGGGGAGGAAGGAAGAGGAGAAGGGGGTTTATCCTGGGGCTGCATCCAGATTTTTTCTGAGCAAGTCATACCTGGAATGTGAAACGATGAACTCTTAGGGCAAAGACTATCGGCAGAATGTGGGCCATAGTCTTTGAAGATGAGAGTGATCTTCCTGGGCCATTAGGCTGTCTGTGGATTCCAGCTCTGATTTGGCAAGAGAAGGAGCTGGGGGTTGTTTTCTTTCCCTCACTGCCCCACTTGCTTTCCTCCTAAAGATGAAAGCTTGAATGATTACAGTGGGCTTCCCGTATCTGAGGGAGATGTCCTTTGGCTGAGGCCACACCAGCAGGTGCATTTTCTGGCTAAAGCAGCCAAGGGAACACATTTTTTTTTAAGATTTTATTTATTTAGTTGATAGAGAGAATTCTCAAGTAGGCAGAGAGGCAGGCAGAGAGAGAGGGGGAAGCAGGCTCGATCCCAGGAGCCTAAGATCATGACCTGAGCCGAAGGCAGAGGCTTCAACCCACTGCCACCCAGATGCCCCTAGCCAAGGGAATTCTTGCTCCAGTGTCAGTCTTTGTCTCTTCGAGAGTTCTCAGAATTCTGCCTAACACGCAGTAAGTCAGAAAATAAATGTTCACTAAACTGAGCTGTTGGACTACTCCATCTTTGTTTCTTTATCTCTGTTCATTAGGTTGATGCTATTGGCAACTTGAAAAGTCTCATCAATTTGGTAAGGATAGCAGTTTCCTAACTTGTCCTATTTCACATGATTCATTTGTTGACCTGTACTTCTCCCAGATGTAACAATTTCCCGAAGATTCTTCTGATTTCTTAATTCAAAGGGCATCAAGTGGTCATCATGAATGGCTACTAGCGATCCTTTCTTTGATCTAATTCCTTTCTTACCTCACTGCAACCATGGCAAATGACACAGCTATTAATAGATACCCATTATACTCATTTGTTCTGCTAGCTTCTGCCCGTCACCATCAGGCACATCTTGACTGAAGAAACAAATAATATTCTGGCCCCATCTGGCATTTATTTTGTGCGTGGTTACAAAATCCCAAGTTCTGAATGCCTATAGCAAGGTAACTATCCTTGACCCATCGGTGAGCTTCCTTGTCTCTCCTCAAGACACCTACCAATTCCTATAAATTCCAATCTCCTTAACCTCTGAACTGGAAGCCTCTAGAATATCCCATAACTTCCCTTTGCCTCCCATCCACTCTTATCTAGTTACATTTCTTTTAATTTCTCCCTTCTATAGGATTCCATTTCTTCTCTGTATATTGTCAGAATACAGTAAATGAGGACTGAGTGACGAGTTCGTATGTGTCACACTGTCTTACTTTATTTAAAATTTTCTCAAGCACCACTTCCTGGCAGACACCTACTTTGATGAGCTATGTCTCCAAAACTATCATCATTAACACACTTAGTTCTTGTTGGCAAATATGCTTAAAGTTATAAACAGAGAGCTGAGGTGGGGTTAGACGGATGAGAGAGTTAATTATCAGAAAATGCTCCATTAAGTGAGGCCAAAGAATGTCCCATTTAAATTTAAATTCACATTGTGAGTCACAAAATCTCTACTTCCTAAAAGGTTCCTGCTCTGTCCCACATGACAGATGTTCAGCAGATACATTTTAAAAAAGCTACCATGTCTATAATCCACAAAGCTCTTTCTCTTTTGGTAACATTAGTCAAAGAAAAACACATTTATTCTCCTTGCTAAGCTTAAAACAACAACAGGCAAAGCAAGCTAAGGTTTCTTCCTGCCCTGCCCTGCTTGCCTTTCTCTTTCAGCTGAATTATAGTCTTACTCATGCTCTGAATCAAAATTAGGATGAACAGTTACCTTCAAGTACAAATGAAGAGGGCCAGGTTGGGCCTTGGGGGGCGGGGCGCGGCTCACAATTGTTCCCCAGTGGCTAGTTCTTTCATTTCTGGAAACATAGTCTTCCTATGTATTTATTCTTCTGCCCCACATGGATGATCATGAAAAACCATTCTGTGGTTCTCCTCCATTCTGTGTTTCTCCCTGAATTCGACTATGGCAATCTGGGCACGCATCCAACATCAGTAAATGAAAACCTCTTCATGCAGCCCAGCTTCAGCATTGCATATCAGCAGTTAAATGCTGTCTTTCCTGTCCCACATCCAAACGTTAGCATATACAACATCAATAAGCGATTCCTTTCATCTTCCCAACACTGTAGAGGTGTTTATATTTGTGTGGGACATTTAAGCAATCCCAGCCAATGGGCTTGTACATCAGGCTAGGCCTCAGGCAGGGAGCAAGCTCAATTGGAAACAGGAACTGAAAGTGTTCTTGGTAAAACCCTGCCTCTGCCCAAATGTAGCTGTCTCACTCAATGCCTGACCTTCTTTAAAGAGGTCACCCTCAGAATTATGGGGCAGTTTGATAAGCTGGAATATATTAATTTATTGGCCATTAAAAAAAAGAGGAAACTTTATTTGGATTACTCTGCTTTCTTGAAAACTTTTTTTTCATAATTAAAAACATCTGGAAGGCATTTTAATATATCATAAACAAGAGGAAATCCAAAGCACGTGACTTCTAAGAAAATGATGCAAATAGAGCTCCTTGCCAAAATTTACTGTAATCTGTTTTTCTTTTTTTCCGGGGTGGGAGTTTGGAGGTGGGGGATTCAAGAAAGGAGGGCAAATGAGAATAACATCGAGAATTCTACAGAGAAAACAGTTATTTCAAAATTAGTCTACTGCTATTTTTGGCCAGCGTTAGAAGACATTACACATTGGCAGAGCCTCTGAAATATATTTGGTTTCTTTTTAAAAATTAGTCATTTTACTGGTAAATTTCTTTCTGAAATGGATAAATAATTAAATAAACATAAACTAAATTAGGAGGTTAAAATAAAAAGTAGAACCAAAAAAGAGACATCTTCCAGGGTGAACTTGGGTAAAGAACAAGTTATTTGCTTAGTATTTTATTCTTCTTTTCTATATCCATCTTTTCTTTGAATAATAGCATAATGAGACTACATGCAGCTCTATTAGATATCACCCAAAAATTGCCTGCATACAACATTTCAAATGTTTCTCAATTTGTCTTTCTTCAAGTAGAGCATTGGCTACCTTACGATATCAATGATGTATTTTGAGGACCTTCTGCCTTTGTTAACCCTGGAGATAAATGAGAAATCATCACCAATCTCAAGAATTAAGCCCTTATTATTGTGAGTAATACACACCACACACACACACACACACACACACACACACACACACACACAAATGCTCCCCCTCCCTCCGTAAAACAGACCTAAAATTATCAATGTGGTCAATGGTTGCCTTACTTAGCTTCAAAGTCTTGGATGTACACTTAATAATTTCATGAAAATAACAATGTATTTGGGGCAAACTATATTTTTAAGTATATAAATAGTTTATAAAAACTCATTGAACGGCTGTAAGTCTGTAATTACACAAAGCACGTAGAAGAATCAGTGGTATTTTATAAGATGCAGGAACCTCTTATTTTGCTGGATAGATTCCAGATTCAGTATTGTGGAAAAGCTTGTGAACTAAAGGAAGACAAACCTATGTTCAAATTGTAGCTCGGTACTTCAGAGCTGAGACTCCTCTGCATTTCAAGTTCTTTATCTCTAAAACAGAAAAGTATGACTATTTTTTTTTCTAAGAATTAAACAAGATAGTACATATAACGAATCTGGCACAGTTTCGGGGATATAATAGGACATTGAGTGAGAGCTATTCTTCTTCTTCTTGGTATTAGTTTATTATTATCCAATATATTCCATTAAAAAACCAGTCTGGCAAGACTTTTTGCTGGTTTGCTTACCATTCTCCTTGTAGTTTTAGGGGGGCTGTTAATCTGCTTTGCCTCTTTCTGCCCAAGAAGTTGATCATTTGATTGAGTGATTAACTCATCCCTTCCCTACATTCTATCATGTGGGTGTGGGCACTGGCTCTATCCCTCTAGGCCCCAAGGCAGACACATTAGAACCCTTAGATGTGGTCCTGACATTGGAGGAGCTCTAGGTCTATGTAGGAAAACAATTAGTTACAAATACCCATTCATTTAGTGCCAGCCATTGCATTGTGAGAGATCCTGCAGATAAGAAATGAGTGAGACAAGCTTCCCATTTGGCCAGAGGAACTAGAAGCTATATTTGTCTTTCCACACACAGGTGAAATAAAAACAACTGGCCTGCTGAGAAAGAGGTCATCCATGTTCACTGTGGGAATTGAGGGGTGGGTCAGAGGTCAAGGTATACTTTGATGCAATGTGGAAGACTGAAATAAGATTAAAAAAATAAGGATTTAGGGTCCTTTGATAAATATCTATAAGAAAAAGACCTTTTATAAATATCTGTAAGAAAAATAATGGTTTATAGAAAAAGACTTTTTAAAAAAGATTTTATTTATTTATTTGAGACACAGTGAGAGCTACAGAGAGAGACAGCACGCACAGAGGGAAAAGGAGAGGAAGAGAAGCAGACTCCCCGTTGAGCAGGGAGCCCAATGACCTTAAAACGCTGGGATCATGACCTGAGCTGAAGACAGACACTCAACTGAGTCACCAAGGCACCCCAAAAAAGACTTATTTATAAGTGAACTAGGGAGCATATAAACTCCATTAAGAATTTTACACTTTCCAAATTGTGGGAGCTGGCTTTATGGATAGGGTTTAGTGGTGGGGGACAAGATATTCAAAGAGGATGAGAATTGAAACCAGAGAGACATGGCTCTATATTCTACCTTCAGCAACTTTTCAAGATGAGGTATTGAATACATTATATAACCGTTCTTCTTTTTGATTTCCTCACCTGCACAATAGGAATAATATATATTCAGAGTTGTTGTGAGGATTAGTGTTAATTTATGTTAAGAATTTGGCAGATAGGTAGCACTCAATAAATGGTGTCTATTATTATGGGCCATTATTATTAATTATCATTAAGAAGGCCAAGGGACTTATTTAATTTATAATCACTTTCCTTGCAATGAAAATATAATTCATATTATTTATAGATTTACATGATTTTCCTATATTGGTAGTATGAACATTAACTAGTGTTTGGTCATTGGCCACAGAGATAAATTTCTCCTATATTTTTAAAAGAACCCTATCTACCATGATATGTGTTGGAAGTTTTGATTATTTACTATTTTCCAAGAAATTTATTAAAATAAATGTACAGTGTCGCTCTTTCAAAGATGATAGCCAACATTTTATAAAGTTTACGTTAAACTGTAAAAAAATAATCTGAATATAAAAATATAGATTTAATATAAAAAATATAATTTGAAGTATAATATCTGAAGTAGATGATAATGGATTATATTTACCTTTCTTCTGACTTCTCTGTATTTAACAGAAACACAAAGCAATAGCCTGAATAATACTCATCTAGAGATTAGGTGAAGGAGAGCAGACTTTTATTACAAAGGAAATCACAAGACTAATTTGCATTGACCTGTTTAAGCAACAGTCTACCAACCACACTAATCTAAGAAAATATTACCCAGAGACAGAAATGGAAGGGACTAAGCTAAAATAATGCTTTTGCTTTTTACATTCATATTTTAGAATCATCATATCTTGAAGTAGGTTGTCAGATGGGTTAATGGGCCTTAGTATTTCATTTTAACACTAAATACAAAAAACATGTTTTGGAATCTACACTTTGAAACAAGCTTCCATAAGCCATAATCCAATAATTGTTAGCTACGCGAGAGGCATTAAGGACATTAAAACCTTCCATGAGGGAGGTGTGTTTAGTAGATTAGAGCTTTCAATATAAATATTGCTACTGGGGTTTAATATAACAAAAATTAAAACAGGCAACTACAAAAAAAACCAGGCAACTGCAGATATAATATTAATATTATAAAAACATATGCTGTATTGAGAGAAGGATATGGGTAAGCAAAATAACACGCATTAGTATATATAGAGAGAATATTAATAGCTGGTTCAGCCTTGCATGTTATCTATTACCTTCATGAGTTTCAGAAATTTCTTTTTCTCATTTTGGATCTTGGCCTATGGTGATATTCTTTAGATTGCAATATCTACTCATATGGTTTACCAATTTGTATTGTCAACCAGTCTGTGTACACACATTTTGAAGAGATATTTAACTTTGCTAGTGGAGCCATTTCCAGATCAGAGAAGAAAACAAAGGGGAAACCTCTCAATCTAATGTTAAGAAATAAACAAACAAAACAAAAGCAAGCAAACAAACCCCAAACTCCTGACTTAGAGCAAGGTAAATGTATTTAGAACTAGATAAATATGCTCAATGATCATTAACTATAACCTTATGCACTTAAGGATGTCAGCCATCATCTAATAGATAAGTAAGGATAAAAAATATTTAGAGATGTTACTAACACTGCCTATGTTAAAGTGTTACTGCTGTAAGAGGTCATCAGTAAATTTTAAAACCATGCCCGATTACTCTTCCTCTGTGCTCAGTTACTGATGCTATCTGCCAAGCTATAGTCAAACTCTGTAAATAAATAAACCAATAAAGCCCTTGGGGAAAAGTCCTTAATCTACAACACAGTGATTCTGTAGCTTGGGAAAAAAAAACTTTGGAAAATAAACTTTTGCAAAATAATACTAGGAATGGTATTCATCCTTCTACTTATGGTGTTGAAAAAACATAGGCAGTATGATTCATTAATTTAACCAAATAATGTTGAGCCAAACTAGGTACTGGTGTTATTCTAGAGAATAAAACAGCCTGGGTCTCTGTCCTCATAGAGCTTATAGCCCAGTATAATATATCCTTAATATCCTTCCTTTCACAACCAAGGAAAAGGGATATTAACCAAGCCATCATCCAAGCATATCAATTCTACCTGGAATGTAAAAGGTGTGCATGGAAGGAAATGATGTTAGAGAGGTAGGAAATTTGCAGTTTTAGGCAAAAAACTCATCTTAGTGGTAGTCTTCAATTTCCCAATGACTAATATTACAAATGAAATAAATTTCTAATTTCTTCCTTCATTACAATGTTGTAAAAAATGAGAAATTACAAGATAACTTCTGAGACGAAATACGTTATGTAAATCCTAGGTGTTTTCATTCATATCCATCTATTTTGGTTGTATGCCTGTTAGACTCAAGAAAAAGCTCACGATGGTCCTGCCCACTTAAAAAATAGAATGTAGTATATTCACTAAATAAAAAGTCAGAAAATGTTAATGATAATGTGATTATAAAAATAAAATGCTCAGGGCGCCTGGGTGGCGCAGTTGGTTAAGCTACTGCCTTCGGCTCAGGTCATGATCCCGGAGTCCCGGGATCGAGTCCCACATTGGGCTCCCAGCTCCATGGGGAGTCCGCTTCTCACTCTGACCTTCTCCCTTCTCATGCTCTCTCTCACTCTCTCTCTTTCCTAATAAATAAATAAATAAAATCTTTAAAAAAAAATAAAATGCTCAGAGATTGGGTCCTTAGATGATGGAAAAAGGTAATTTCCACTTGAGAAGTGGGCATTGGGTTGAACCTTGACATATAGGTATAATTTAGGTGTGTGAAAATGGCACAGGGGGAATTCAGGAGGAACAAAATAGGCACAGAGTGAACAAGCCTCCCTCATTTGGTCAGTTAGGCAACGTCATCCTCTGGGGTTTCCTAAGTATTTGTGATCTAGGCACAAATCAGGAGCTCAGCATCCTGAATTATGTGGTGTGCTGGAGTAGGATGAGGGGCCAGATTATGGCTGATTTGGACTGAAAATTAGTGACTACACTTTGGTAAGCAAGGAATATCACTGGCAACTTTTGACTATGATCACAGCTGTTCCTTAGGAAGATTAACTTTGCAGAATTTTGCTAAGTTGGTTAGAGATAAGAGAAGGCCTGGTAGAAAAGTCTAACAAGAAATTGGTCAGGAGCCATGAAAATAGTAAAGTTTAGAGTGATCTAAGCACTAGAAGACTTGACAGTTGAATGGATTTAGGGTATGAGGAAAAGAAAATTGTCCAAAATTACCCCCATATGTCAAGCTTAGATGATTGGAAGAATGGTATGACAATTATCAGTGGGGTGCTAGAAAATACTCTCAGAAAAAGAAAGACAGAAGGAAGGAGGGAGAGGAGGGAGGGAGGAAGGGAGGGAGGAACATTTCCTTCCACCACAAGTCAAGGGAGGAAGGAAGGAAGAAAGAAAAAAGAAAGAAAAGAAAAGAAGAGAAAAGAAAAGAGGAAAGAAAAGAAAGGGAAGAGAGAAAGAAAGAGGGATGCCTGGGTGACTGGGTATGTTAAGGTCCAACTCATGATGTTGGCTAAGGTCATGATCTTATTGTTATGAGATCAAGCCCCAGGTCAGGCTCTGCACTCAGCAGGGAATATGCTTGAAATTCCATCTCTCTCTCACCCTTTGCCTCTCCATCCCCCATCCCATGCACCCAATTTCTCTCTCTCAAATAAATAAATAAATCTTTAAAAAAATAAAAATAAAATAAAGACAGAAAGACAGAAAGGAAGGAAGGAAGGAAGGAAGGAAGGAAAAAGGGAAAGGATAAGAAAAGAAAAGGAACAGAATAGAAAAGAAAAAGAGAAGAAAAGGAGGAGAGGAAAAGAAAACAACCTGCAATTTGTAGCATTTGCCTTTGTCTGTGGTGTATATGCTCTCACTGTGGCCAAACTGGATTTGGGAACAGGGGCACACAGTGAGCCCTCATAAGCTGGTAAGAGCCAGCTCCAGCATGTGACTGGTAATGATGGATACAGAGGAGTGAAGAGGAGGAGACCTGAGAAGGGAGGTGGGAGTTTCAGCTTTGGACACATTGAATTTGAAGTGACTAGCACAAGTATTGAAATAGTAATGTTCAACAAACATTTGGAAGTCCTGGAGTGTAGTCCAGTTGGAGAAGTCAGTTGGAGATATCTATCTATATCCATCTATCTAACATATATATACATATTTATTTATATTTATAGATATATCATAGACATATAAATATAATATTTAAATATATAAATATATTTAATATCTAATGCATACTAATCTAAATTATATCTAAATATATAATATATATTTAAGGGTTGTCTGCATAGAAATAATATTAAAGGTAAACAAGATTACCTAGGTAGAGAATTTCAGGGGAGATAAGGACAGAATCTTAGCAAATAATTCCATTTGGGAAGCAAGAGGAGGCAGAAAAGGAATAGTCTGGAAAGGTAGGAGGCAAATCAGAAGAGCGTTCTATTCTAGAAACCAGGAAAAAACATGTTAAGAGGGCTTGGTTAAAGTGCCAAGGGTGGTGGCAAGGGCAAGGATAATTAAATGGAACTAAAAGTCTTTGAGATGAGTCTCTTTAGGCCCCTGGGACTGCGGAGGAGGCAGTTTCAGCAGAGCTGTGGGTGGGGAGAGAGTTTAGCAGTGTATGTCTTCTCATTTTCCCAACATTTTTGCCAGCGACAGGAATGAGAAAAGATGAAAGGGTAGGATCCTTTTCTTTTTTTGTTTTTTGAGCTATTATTATTTCAATGGAAATTTAGCTGCAACATAAGGAGAAAAACAAACTCTCATAAGTCTCACTAGTAGCAAAAATGGCTTTCCTACAAAGTTAAAAGCTTGCAAGCGCCACCGGAGCTGACCCGCAGGCTGCCCATTATTTGCTACAAGCCTGGCTTAGACAGACCACTTGGGAGAAGAAAGATTCTCGTGGACAGCTGTGACCAAGGGAACAGAAGCAATGGAATGAGCGACATCAATTCCATGAAGAGGAAGAATATGTATGACAAACCGTTTGCTTTATGAAAAATATGGAGGTGGGGAAAACAAGGGAGGCAATGCCAAGAACAAACATCCAAAAAAGTACATTCTTCTAGAATGACTTGTGTTGTTCAGCCAACTTAAAGCTTAACATAACAGAACTGTCCTCTGAACCCACAATTCTTTGCCACACTGCTCCCCAAGTTGTTTTCTTCTTGCTTGGAACAGAGGATTTCCTCTTTTCCACATTTCCAGATCCTACCAAAAATGTGAGGTCTAGCCCCTCTCACTCACTTCCTCCTTAAGGTCCTCTCTAACTCTCATTACTTTCAAGTTGCCCAGATAGCCTATGCTGTGTTGTCTATACAACACATAATAAAGACCAATAAATATCTATTAATTACCTATCATAAACAGTTGACGTGTGTTGATACAATTCTTCCTAGTCTTGCATTATATTCTGGTTATTTCACGTATGCATCTAATTCCTTATATTTGAGGAGCTATAAACCTTGTCTTTTCCTTTTATAAACCTCTCTTTCCTGTATGATACATAATTATAGGCTAGTTAAAACATATTAACTGATGCTTGTTGGATTGAAATTAAGACAAAAAAACAAAGAAATTTTCATTGAAATCCTTATGGGTAGTACTACATGAGAGCTATTGTGTAGCTGAAGATAAACTATAGTATATCTTTGTTTAAAAACACTTTGTTTTTAAAAGTAGGTTCTGGAGAAAAGGAATGGTTCCTCTAAAATGAATTTGGAAACAACTGGAAGATAAAAGTAATTTATCAATATCATCAGTTTCAACTATAACAGGGATAAGACTTTTTGAAATAAATTAATTGACCCTCCCCCTATTCAGCCAGAGGCATCCATTATCTCAGGCAAGATTTGTATTATTAAAGCAGGAATACAAAGAGGAAAAAAAGGCATTGTTCAAGGAAGGAAGGTTGTTGTTTATTTTTTATCAGTGTGTAGTGAGACAAAGGTCTTGTGAATCAGGATTTGTGGCTAAAGAAAGAGAGTTTCTAAATTCTAAGAGCTACTTAACATACACAAATTAAACCACAGAGGTATGAAAATACGCTTTAGTATAGAGAGGAAGAAGAATTTGATGTAGGGAAAGCTCAATTTCAACTAAAAGAAAGCAAAAGGTTTATTCCAGGCAGTGATTCTGAAAGAATTGGAGGGAAGGAGGCAGAAATCAAAATTAAGTGTCCCAGCTTTCCCCTCAGGAAGATGTAAGCGGTAAGACGGAAGGTTTGAAAAACTTCTCAGTACTTGATATTTCAGGTAGAGGTAGCTCGGGAAAATTACAGATGTCTGAAGAAAATACTTCAGGTCAGCATGATGATAGCCACAGGATGCCACTGAAGATGTGTCTAGGATGTCATTTAGAAATTGCTGACCTAGAAGTATTCAGAGGGAAGTTCTGAGAAGAACCTTCACAGGACAGCTTGCATCAACATCGGGATAAACTCTGTAGAGCAAAAAAAGACTGTCTGGTATATTGAAGTAGAAAGTGGGAGTGTGGAAGAGATCTAGAAGTTGCCTTATGAATCTAAGGGGCACAAGAAGATGGCTGAATTGAGAAACAGTGGATGTACAAAGAGACCACCAGAGTGAGATTAGGAGCAGATGAAGGAAAGCTGACCAGAGATTCTGCAGAATTGGTAAGACCTGAGGTAGGGCTAATAGAGTAGTAAAAACTGAGCTGGACATTTCCTTGAAATTCACCAGCCATTAATGTCAATGGCATTATACCAATACCCGCCCCCCAAAAAAGCAATGGTGACCACTATTCAGAGGGCGCTAATGCCACATGCTTGGTGACTAAAATGTTGGAAAAATGTGGTTTGGGGGAACCATTTTTAAATTGGCATGATATTTTTTGGCCATTTCTAGTCTTAAGTGAAAAGTAGAGAAAGAAAATAATTGAAGAGAAGGCAATTTTTCCTTTGTACAAGGACATAGACTAAGAAGTGAGATCTGAATACCAATAGTAAAGCAAGGCACAATCTCAACATAGGCTTAAAGCTATTAAGGCTAATGCTACTGCTAGGAAACTGAGCACAATCCACATTTTCAACATCTGAAGCATCAAAACTGAAAGGAAAGGTTTGTTTTCTAAAACAGAAAAGTAGGTTTCAATAAATAGATTAAAGTTTATTGACAAGGGTATAGAATCTAGAAAGTTGTGTTCATTTAAGTCATGTTCTGAAGGTATGTCCTTTTAATAGCCTGTGGAAATGTTAAAATGTAGCAATGTACTTATATTATTTTAAAAATTTTCTATTTTATAGGAAAAGATTGATTAAAAACATATTCTGGGATGTGAGGGCGATCTGGCTGCGACATCTGTCACCCCATTGATCGCCAGGGTTGATTCGGCTGATCTGGCTGGCTAGGCGGGTGTCCCCTTCCTCCCTCACCGCTCCATGTGCGTCCCTCCCGAAGCTGCGCGCTCGGTCGAAGAGGACGACCATCCCCGCTAGAGGAGAGGACCGTTCCTCGGTCAAGGGTATACGAGTAGCTGCGCTCCCCTGCTAGAACCTCCAAACAAGCTCTCAAGGTCCATTTGTAGGAGAACGTAGGGTAGTCAAGCTTCCAAGACTCCAGACACATCCAAATGAGGCGCTGCACGTGGCAGTCTGCTTTTCTTTAAAAAAAAAAAAAAAAAAAAAAATTCTGTATTGAATTCAGAAATTTATGACTGCGCACTACCTTGCAGAATGGGCTTATGTTCATTTGTAAGACATCACCAATAACTTGTGGGCAGTTACCTCAACAGGAGATGTGGATAATCTGGATTACCATAAAGTTGAAGAAACTTCGTCAAGTTGAATTTTTTTAACATAAAAATAAATCTGCCTGAAACTAGCTCTTTCTGATTGAAACTTTCAGTTCATTAAAAACAGAATTTTGGTGTAGTTACTGGAAAATGCATATTTATTATTGCATAGTGTCTTCCAAAGCTGATGAAAAAGTCATTTATATCTATTAATATGTTATTTGCCTTAAGAAAAAAGTTTCTGTTTCATAGCTCTGCAGATGTCAAATGTCACAATTTTTTTTAAAAAAATTAATAATATAAATATTACAATAACTTGGTAAATGCATCTCCTTCTTTGTAAAATTCTCCCTCCCGATCCATTCTGCCCCCTCCAAAAAATACAACTATGAAGAATTTTGAAGATTAAACTTCTCCATAGTTGGGCCTTAGGTGAAGAAATGTTATAAAAATAAACTGAAACATTAAAAGAAGATACAAATTAGTTATATGGATTGGAAAACATACTCAACTGTAATCAAAGGACAATAAGTAAAAAGGAGATTCAAATTTTTTCCCATTAAATTTGGTGGAAAAGTTTTCTGTTTTGTTTTTATTGTTAATACTCATGCTTGCCACTGTATAGTGAGAGGAGTACTCTCATTCATGGTTGGTGGAAGCATAATTTGGTGCAATCTTTCGGTAAAGCACTTGAAAAATATGTATGGAATGTTTACAAATGTTGATAGGATTTGAACTATAATCTCTATACCTGAGAATCTAACCTAAAGATATAGAGGTAACTCATTGAACCATGTGCAAGCATTTTTATCAAATACTTGTTGTGAGAGAGAGAGAAAAAAGAAATAATCTAAATGTCCAGAGATAAGAAACAAATCAAATAAAAAACAGAATTCTTTTTGCTTGCCTCAGTTGGGAGACAGCCATATGGGCTTTTGAGTTCAATTCTCCACTAGTCAATATCACACTGGACCCAAGGGCCATTTAATTCTGGCATTAATCCATTTGCTAATAGTATAGTAGTCTGTTGATTATGTTTTCAAAGTCTATGTAAAACAACAGTAAAATTCTCACCATAAAATTTTTTGCTGGTGTGTCTGTGTGTATATTTGGAAGGGAAGGGAAAAAAATAGTCCAAAATGCTACTAGAGGTTCTCTCTCAGTGATAAAATACTATATGATTTTATTTTATTTTCTTCTTTAACTTTTAAAATATTATAGATTTTCTACTGTGAAAGTTCATTAGTTTTAAGATCAGAAAAAAAGGTAAAAGTATTACAACTGAAGACAAAATACATCCTGAAAAACATTAGGCCTGTTATATTTTACAAATAAAATTCAAATTTCCCAAATTCATCTATTTGTATACAATATTCTATTGAATATTTTCATAAAAATAGAAATGAAGTTCAGAAACTTTAAAAAAAATGTTAGATTTCTGTCCCCAAATCATGAATATCAAGAATAGTACTTCACACTTTTATAGTAATCCACATTTTTCAAAGCAGTTACATATACACGAATCATCTGTCTCTACTCCTCCCTCTACCTCTTCATTATAGAATCAGAATTTGAGCTAAAAGGAACCTTAGTAGCCCAATTGAATCCAGGTTAGGACAAAGGAATTTATCATAATACCCTTGAGAAAATCTTCAGCCATTTGACTATTTCTAAAGCTTATGACACCACAAGACATTTTCATTTTCTGGACAGCTTTAGTTGTATAAAGTTCTTCTTATACTGAATGAAAACAAAAGAATGCAATGGTTACTTACTCCATACTTCCAGTGTAAAAAGACATTGACCATTCTCAGCTCTGAGCTTCCACGTTTTTAAAAGTATGGTCCACAGACCACCTGCATGAAACCACCCAAGAACCTCTTTTGAAATACAGGGTTTCCAGCCCCCACTGGAGACCTGCTGAACCAGAATATCTGGAGGTGGAATCCTGGATTATTCATTTTCACTAACTTCTTGATTCTTGGACATCTTGGAGGGTAGATGGCTCTGCTAGGAAGGAATGAACCATTCTTCATTGCTTGCTTTGCTTTGAAGACTGTAATAGGGGCTCGGATATTCAGTCCTCCATTGGTTATCATGACACATGATCTGAGGGCCACTTCATCCCAGCATTATTCCCCTCGATAAACTCATTCAACATTCAACATTCATCACGTATTGTGTCAGGCACGATGCCGGCTTCTGAGGACACGGAGATGAAGTAAGTGTTATCCCTCCTGGTGAGGAACTCTTTGCCAGGCACAGTATTTTGTGATCTATGTAACTGAAAATGGTTGACTTTTTCTGGTGCCAAAATTTGATATTTTTTTTTGTTATCTTGCTCTGGAAGGTAATTCTTGCTCTGGAAGGTAATATCAATTGGAAAGTTTCTGTCATAAGAAATACTAGGATTTATTTTCCTAATAAGTAGGCACTGGTGATTAGAATCAATCCTTGTCCCTTCTTTATGTCCCAATTAAGCATCTCCACATACTTGGCCTGGATAATTTTCAGGGACTTTACACATTATTCTTTTGTTTTCATTCAACAAATATGGTGTACATGTGTATACACGCACACACATATACACACACACATATACACATACACACACATTTTTTTTACTAAAGTGAAATTCACATAGAATTAGCCATTTTAAAGTGAGCAAACAATTCAGCGACATTTAGTACATTCATAATGTGCAACCATCACCTCTGTTTAGTTCCAAAACATTTTCATAACCCCAAGAGCAATCCCCATACTCATTAAGAAGTCACTTTCCATCCTCCCTCCACTCTGTGAATATTTTTGATAATTTCTTTTCTGTTTAATTTTTTATACTTCTTCACTTTTTGCCCGTTAAGTCTTTTTAATACTGAGAGATTGTTTCTGGCTCCATCAGCATTTGTTCTGTGGAATGTTCTATATTGTACGCAACTGATACCATCTCATCTTTTCATTTCTATAATGAACACTTAAATTCTAGACTGTCTGATGTGAAAAATCATTTTTGTGATTGCTAAAGCATAAATTATTTTAATTATAAAAGAAATATGTATTTATTGTGAATAGTTAAATAATATATAAATAAAGTAAAAAGTAAGAGTCTCTCATAAGTCCCCCACATTTACCAGAGTAACTATTAGTAATGATTTACTTATGTAGCATTCCAGATTTCTTGATTCAATTACATGCATAGACTCCTCCCCAAATTATATCATATTACTCATATTATTATATCAATAGAGTTTTATCACTTGCTCATTAATTTTATATTTCATTTATTTATTAATTCTTTTAACCAATACCTACTGAAAACTTATCAGATGACAAGAATTCTAGGAGATGAGGATACCAGGGAGAATAAATATGCATGTCAACCTCTGTCAGGTCATTATTTGAAATAAGTATACATCATTCCATCATCTCAACATACCATAACTTAACACAATTAATGTAACCTTTCTTCTACTAATGGACAGCAAAAATGCTTTTAACTAACATGTATTGACTAGTGCAGATTGAAATAAGAAATATATTTGTTTCTTATTTTTATAATTCAATACAAATTAAGTAGTATTCAGCTTCACTTTTACAATATTAAAGTAACTTCTCTTTGTATTTGAAGTAAAGTTGCTTTTTGAGGGAGCTGTGGGTAAAGCAGTCTCAGTGGTTCCAACTATGTGCTCAAGAGTATAGGGGATGTATTTACCCATCCTAAAAGACTTACAGCAGAAGCAATGATCAAAATAATTAAAACCTTTCTGGCAAGGGTATCAACCCTTCAAATGTGTACCTGACCAATGAGAACAGATATACCATAACAAATGGATGCCTGACAGCTTTGGCAGTATATACCTTGGTATGCACTGTAGGAGTATCCATCCTTAATTTGATTGTGTCCTTCTGCACCTTTTTTATGTAGCTTGCTTGTTTATTTTGTTTTTGGGGGAAATAGGCAATATTTGTGCTTTTTCATTTACATATTTGGCTTTGTGAAAACCCCGGGGAATGAATCATTCTGGATAGCTGAAAATTTTAATCATTTTTGATGGAAATCTTTCTAAAATGGATTTCACACTTCCCTGCTTTCTTAAACAGAGTGGATGGAATGTAATTAATCTTTTTTTGATGACTTGGTTTTATCGTTATGAACATTAATGACTCTGCTGTGCTATCCAGAGATGACGTCCTCAACACTGATTGTGGTATGTGGCATGGCCTGTGGTCCTATCATTCTTTTTGAATATTTGTGTCTAGCTTATATTCTTCCCTCAGTGTGAAGCATCACAGTATAGGTGCAAAGAGGTGGGCTTAGGAGGAAAAAACACTGTGTTCAAATCCCAGCTCTTGATTTGAGAGCCAGTTACTCTTTTGACTTTAGTTTGCTCATCTGTAAAATGATCACAGTAACTCACCTAACAGGGATAAAATAAGGATTAACTAATGGGTCTTATGTGTAGCAGAAAATAAACCAATGTTAGTTTTTGTCCCCTATCGGGGTGCTTATTAGTAAATAAAAAGCATTTTTCCTGATTGTTTTGCAGTTTTTATTCTGTCATGGGACTAGAAGCTGGATGGTGGAGTTGAAAGTTGTGACACTCATGTCGGGTGCTTAGATATACTAGGTATTTTTTAATTCCTAACTGTTGTAAGAAAACTTCTATGTCCATAAAAATAGAGTTTTAGAGAAGAAAATGCAACTTGGAGATTTTGAACCCCATACATAATGGGGAAAGTATTTTAAGTCAGTCTGCATATCATTTTCTAGGTTATAAACTTGGAAATTTCCAGAAAAATAATCATTTTAAAAATTTAATCAGCTATATTTACCAAGAACCTAACATACACTGGTTATGTGTCTAGATTCTGGACATAAAGCAGAGAAAGAAAGAAAGAGAGAAGGAGAAGGAGAAAGAGAGAGAGAGAGAGAGAGAGGGACCTCTATCTACATGTATCTTCCATTTTAGTGAGAGAGACAAAAAATAAAACGCATAGATAATAAAATGTGGAGTGCATCATTTTATAAGTCCTCTTGAGGAAAAAAAATGTGGAAAGGGGATATATATAAAGCCAAAGAGTCAGAGAGAGATTCAGTTTTAAATATAATAATTAATCATGACCCCATGGAGAGGATGACATTTGAAGAAAGGCTTAAAGGAGACAACTATACATATATTTTGCTGGCAGACTTGTTCAAGAAAAGAGAATAGTAAATACAAAAGGAGATCAGAAAGTACTTGTTGTGCTCATGTAATAGAAAGGAGTCCCAGAGACTGGAACAGAGTAATTATGTCAGATGATGATGAGAGCTAAGGACAAAAATCAAGCACAAAAGGTTATTAGGAATGTCTGGACTGGAGGTGGTAGGTGGTATTAAGATGCAAATTTATATAGGTAAGATGGCATATGTAAGAAAAGACTCAAGTTGGCAAGAGAGCAAGTCATACAGGTTTTTGAGGTAATAGCCTTCCAGGCAAAAGTGGAAAGGCCCCAAGGCATTGAGTGTCAATGAGGCCCAAAGAACTGTAAGGAGACCTGTTAACTAAAAAGGAGTAACCCACAGGTAAAGTAGTTGGAGATGATATTAAAGGGATAGCAAAAGCAAGATTATATAGTGCCTTAGGCCATTATATATATTAACTTTTACCACGGGTGAAATGGGGAGCCATTGCAGGGTTCTTAGCAAAGGGATGGCTCGCTTGCTCGCTTGCTTGCTTGCTTGCTTTCTTTCCTCCCTCCCACCCTCCCTCCCTCCCTCCTTTCTTTCTTTCTTTTTTTCTTTCTTTCTTTCATTCATTCATTCACTTTTACCACGGGCGAAATGGGGAACCATTGCAGGATTCTTAGCAAAGGGATGGCTCGCTTGCTCACTCTTTCTTTCCACCCTCCCTCTTTCTTCTTCCTTTCCTTTCCTTCCTTTCCCTTTCCTTCCCTTCCCTTCCCTTTTGTTTCCTTTTCTTTTCTTTTCTTTCCAAAGCTATTAAAGGGATCATTCTGGTTACTGGATTGACAATAGACTAGGTGGAAAAGGGAAAGCTCAGGGAGAACAGTTAAAAAGCTCCTGCAATAAATGATGGTTTTCATGAAGCTACTTAAGAAAAAGATAAAAAGTTGTGGTTGTATTCTGAATATATTGAAAGCATAGCCCATAGCCCACTGCCCATGGAAAATCAGAGAAAAGAGGTAAGAATGAGCAACAGAAAGTACTAAGTTGAGGAAATGAAAAAAAAAAAAAGATACACTTTCAAAAAGGCTATTACTTCAGCCTAGAATGAGTAACAGGAACCAGTTATCTTTCTATGTGAAACAACTGAAAAATTGGATGGAATACATAAAATACAAGTTTTCAAGATATTTCACATCAATAATGTGAAACAATGATTCTTGACAGAGAAGAAATAAAATGAATCATATATTTGCCCTGACTGTTTTGTTTTAAGATTTTATGCATTTATTTGAGAGAGAGAGAGAGCAGGGGGGAGAGGGAGATGGAAGGGGAGAGGCAGACTCTTCCAAGGAGGGAGCCCAATATGGGGCTTAATCCCAGGACCCTGGAAACAAGAAACTAGCCAAAGGCAGATGCTTAACCAACTGAGCCACCCAGGTGCCCCTGCCCTGACTTAACTGTCTTGAGAGAATTTCCAGGCTGTATCACAGATGGGGAAAATCTAGACAAAGCCTGATAGTTTTCATGGGTTGAAGAAACAAAACTGGGATTCTAGACAAGGGTAATAGAGAGGAGATATCTGCATAGGGAGTAGATCCAGAGATTGTTAGAATCTTCTGCTATAGTCAGTACTGATTGGTACAAATGTGTGAGGAAATTATCTATAGCTGGAAAAAGGAACTGCTAGAAGAAATTAAGGGAAGAGAGGCTAAAGCTCACACAGAAATAAATAGTTTCTGTTGTCACCAAGCAGAATAGAAAAGCCTCATAATTCATGGGGCATCAGTTAGAGCACTCACAGGATTTTGCTTCAGTATTAGGGCAAAATTAATTTTACACTGAATGTTTCTCTCATTCCACCTAAGAAAGCATAAAAGCAAGACCCCAAAAGGTCAAACTTTCCAAGTAACTTTACTTCATTTTGGTCATAGCTCAAGAATATTTTTAGGGATACAAGAATCTCCAGCACCCAGCACCCAGAAAAATTTTGCATTGTCTAGCATACAATCAAGCATAACTAGGCATGCTAAGAAGCAGAAAAATACAATTCCTAATGAGAAAAATAAATTAATAAAGAAATGACACAGATTAAAAAAAAAAAGAAATGACACAGATAATGCAATTAATAGAACAAAGGCATTACAACAGTTATTTGTAATCATATTCTATTTGTTCAAGGAGCTTAGGGGGAAATTGAACATGTTAAGTAGAAAGAAGATAAAAGAAAGCCCCAAATAGAACTTCTCATGCAGAAAGTACAATGTTGGGATGAAAATGAACAACACTAAATTACATGAATAGCATATTAGACATTTTAGAGGGAAAAAATAGTGAACTTGAAAATACAGAAATAGAAACCATTCAAAATAAAACTCAAAGAGAAAAGTTACTACAAATTAAAATAAAACACAGCCAAGCATTTGGGAGTTATAGGACTACTTTAGATAATACAACATACATCTAAATGGAGTCACAAAAGAAGGGGAGGAGGGAAGGCAGAGGGAGTAAGAAAAAAAATTTTGAAGAAACAATGGCTCAAAAATTTTCAACTTTTTATGCAGAAGAACAAAGATTAGAGGATTTATCCAGACCTTTTTCTTAGAGAATAAAGAAAGCAAACCTGAAGACAATGGAGCAACATCGTCAGAGCATTACAAGAAAAAAAAAATCAACCAATAATTTTATACCCAGGTGAAATATCTTTCCCAAATGAAGCAAATGTAAGACTTTTAAGGCACACTGAAGTAGAAAGAAATTATTATTGGCTCACTTGCATTATAAGAAATGCTAAAGAAAGTTCTTCAAGCAAACAGAAAATTATACCAGAAAGAAATCTGCATCCAGGACTGAAGAATTCTTAAAATAGTAACTATCTAGGTAAAAATGAGTGATGATATATATTGGATCAACAATGCATAGAAAGCTGGTTGTTTAGCAGATCACTAAAGTTGGTAGATCTTTACCTATGTGATCAGAGAAAAAGGGTGGAGATACAAATATCATGATATCGTGAATGAAAGAGGTGACATCACTACAGATTCCCTAGATACTAAAAGGGCCATAAGAGAGTAGTATGACAGCTCAGTATTAAGAAATCTGACAACTTAGATGGAATAAATTTCTTCTCAATTTATTCTTCTCAAGAAATCACAAACTATTGAAAGTTCACTCAGAAACAAATAAATAACCCAAATGGTCTTACATACAGTAAAGAAATTGTTAGGTAGTTAAAAACATTCCCAAAAAGAAAACTACAAGGCCAGAGGGCTTCACTGGCATATTTAAGAAGTAACACCAATTCAACACAAACTCTTCCAGAAAACTGAAAAGAAGGGGAATATTTCCTAACTCATTTTGTGAAGCTAGTACTAACACCAGACACAAGGAAACAACAACAACAGCAACAACAAATAAAACAACTATAGACCCATACCCCTAATGAATGTAGATGCAAAAATTATTTTTTTCTTCAAATTTTAGCTCTTCAATCTAACAATATGTAAAAATCAAGTGCATCGTAACCAATTGAGGTTTATACCAAGGATACAAGATTGGTTTAACATTGGAAAATCAATGTAATTCACCTTACTTAGCAGACTAAAAACAAACAAAAAAATCACATAATCATTAGTCAAAGAAAGCAAGCATTGGACAAAATCCAACATCCATTTCTAATGAAAAAAATATCTGCAAACTGGGAATATATGGGGACAATTATTAAATGGCACCTATAAAAAACCTACATCATTACAATCATTGATAATGGTGAAAGACCAAATGCTTTCCCCATAAGATAAAGAACAAGGAAAGAATGTAGGCTACTCTTACTTCTATTCAAAATTGTACTGGTGGCTCTAGATAGCAAAATAAGGCAAGAAAAATGAAGCATCTAGATTGAATAAGAAACAGTAAAACTCTATTTACATATGACACAAATGTCTATTATGAAGTTTTATGGAAAAAAAAGTTTTATGGAGCCATGAATTAATTTAGCAAAGTTGCAAGATAGAAGGTCAATATACAAAATCAATGTATTTTTATAACTAACACTAAACGACTTATTTTGATTTTAAAAATCAGTATTATTTATAAAAGCTTACAAATATGAAATATATATATATGTATATATATATATATATATATATATATATATATATCCCACATATTGAAACTTGAAAACACTGCTGTAGAAGATTATACAAATAAATGGAGAAATATGAATTCACAGATCAGAATACACAGTATTGTTAAGATATCCATTATCCTTCAAATTGACCTAGAGATATAATATCCTAATCAGAATTATAAAGTGATTTTTAATGGTGAAATTAAAGTTGATTCTAAATTCATGTGGAAGTTCAATGAACCCAGAAAAGGTAGAACAATTTTGAAGAAGAATAAAGTTAGAACTTATACTATATGATTTCAAGATTTTTTATGAAGATAGAGAAATCAAGAAATAGAAATATATCAATGGAACAGGATAGAATTCAGAAATAGACCCACACATATATGGTCAATTGATTTTTGACAAAGGTAAAATGTAATTCACTGGTGAAAAAACAGTCTTTTCAAAAAATATAACTGAAATAATTGGTATCTATATATCAAAAAATAAAGTTCAATCACAATGCCATGAAACTAGAACTCAGTCACAAGAGGACAGTTGGAAAGAACTCAAATACATGGAGGCTAAAGAGCATTCTACTAAAGAATGAATGGGTTAACCAGGAAATTCAAGAAGAATTTTAAAAATTCATGGAAACAAATGAAAATAAAAACACAACTGTTCAAAATCTTTGGGACATAGCAAAGGCAGTCCTGAGAGGAAAGTATATAGCAATACAAGCCTTTCTCAAAAACAAGAAAGATCTCAAATACAAAGCCTAACCCTACACCTCAAGGAGCTGGAGAACGAACAGCAAAGAAAGTCTAAATCCAGCAGAAGAAGAGAAATAATAAATATCAGAGCAGAAATCAATGAAACAGAAACAAAAAGAACAGTAGAACAAATCAACGAAACTAGGAGCTGGTTCTTTGAAAGAATTAATATAATTGATAAATCCCTGGCCAGACTTACAAAAAAGAAAAGAGAAAGGACCCAAATTAATAAAATCATGAATGAAAGAGGAGAAATCACAACCAACACCAAAGAAATACAAACAATTATAAGAACATATTATAAGCACCTATACACCAGCAAATTAGACAATCTGAAGAAATGGATACATTCCTAGAAACACATAAACTAAGAAAACGGAACCAGGAAGAAATAGAAAACCTGAACAGACCCATAACCAGTAAGGAGATTGAAGCAGTCATCAAAAATCTCCCAACAAACAAGAGCCCACAGCCAGATGGCTTCCCAGGGGAATTGTACCAAACATTTAAAGAAGAATTAATACCTATTCTCCTAAAATTGTTCCAAAAAACGGAAATGGAAGGGAAACTTCCAAACTCATTTTATGAGGCCAGCATTACCTTGATCCCAAAACCAAAGACCCTATCAAAAAGGAGAATTAAAGACCATTATCCTTGATGAACACGGATGTTAAAATTCTCACTAAAATACCAGCCAATAGGACCCAACAGTACATTAAAAGGATTATTCACCACGACCAAGTGGGATTTATTCCTGGGCAGCAAGGTTGGTTCAACATCCACAAATCAATCAATGTCATACAATACATTAATAAAAGAAAGAACAAGAACTATATGATACTCTCAATTGATGCTAAAAAAGCATTCAACAAAGTACAACATCCTTTCTTGATCAAAAGTCTTCACAGTGTAGGCATAGAGGGTACATTCCTCAACATCATCAAAGCCATCTATGAAAAACCCACAGCGAATATCATTCTTATGATATTCTGAGATCCTGAGATCAGGAACATGGCAGGGATGCCCACTATCTCCACTGCTATTCAACATAGCACTAGAAGTCCTAGCCTCAGCAATCAGAAAACAAAAAGAAATAAAAGGCATCCAAATTGGCAAAGAAGAAGTCAAACTCTAACTCTTTGCAGATGATATGATACTTTATGTGGAAAACTCAAAAGACTCCATTCCAAGACTGCTAGAACTCATACAGGAATTCAGTCAAGTGTCAGGATATAAAATTAATGCACAAAAATCAGTTGCACTTCTATACACCAACAGTCAGACAGAAGAAAGAGAAATTAAGAAGTCGATTCCATTTACAATTGCACCCAAAACCATAAGACACCTAGGAATAAACCTAACCAAAGAGGCAAAGAATCTGTACTCAGAAAACTATAAAGTGCTCATGAAAGAAATTCAGGAAGACACAAAGAAATGGAAAAACATTCCATGCTCATGGATTGGAAGAACAAATACTGTGAAAATGTCTATGCTACCTAGAGCAATCTACACATTTAATGCAATCCCTATCAAAATACCATCAATTTATTTCAAAGAAATGGAACAAATACTCCTAAAATTTATATGAAACCAGAAAAGACCACAAATAGCCAGAGGAATGTTGAAAAAGAAAACCAAAGTCGGCGGCATTACAATTCCAGACTTCAAGCTCTATTACAAATAATCATCAAGACAGTGTGTTACTGGCACAAAAACAGACACATAGATCAATGGAACAGAATAGAGAGCCCAGAAATGGATCCCCAACTGGATCCCCATAGAGTTGACTCTATGGTCAACTAATCTTTGACAAGGAAGGAAAGAATATCCAATGGAAAAAAGAGAGTCTCTTCAATAAATGGTGTTGGGAAAACCGGACAGCCACATGCAAAGAATGAGACTGGACCATTTCCTTACACCACAAACAAAAATAGACTCAAAATGTATCAAAGACCTCAGCGCGAGACAGGACTCCATGAAAATCCTGGAGGAGAACACAGGCAGGAACCTCTTTGACCTCAACTGCAGCAACTTCTTCCTAGAAACATCTCCAAAGGCAAGGGAAGCAAGGGCCAAAATGAACTATTGGGACTTCATCAAGATCAAAAGCTTTTGCATAGCAAAGGAAACAGTCAACAAAACCAAAAGACAACTGACAGAATGGGAGAAGATATTCGCAAATGACATATCAGATAAAGGATTAGTATCCAAAATCTATAAAGAACTTCTCAAACTCAACACCCAAAGAACAAATAATCCAATCAAGAAATGGGCAGAAGATATGAACAGACATTTCAGCAAATAGGACTTCCAAATGGCCAACAGACACACGAAAAAATGCTCAACATCACTTGGCATCAGAGAAATACAAATCAAAACCACAGTGAGATAGCACCTCATGCCAGTCAGAATGGCTAAAATTAGCAAGTCAGGAAACGACAGATGTTGGCGAGGATGTGGAGAAAGGGGAACCCTCCTACACTGTTGGTGGGAATGCAAGCTGGTACAGCCACTCTGGAAAACAGTATGGAGATTCCTCAAAATGTGGAAAATAGAACTACCCTATGATCCAGCAATCACACTACTGGGTATTTACCCTAAAGATACAAATGTAGTGATCCGAAGGGGCACATGCACCTGAATGTTTATAGTAGCAACGTCCACAATAGCCAACCTATGGAAAGAACCTAGATGTCCATCAACAGATGAATGGATAAAGAAGATGTGGGGGTGCCTTGGTGGTTCAGTGGTTAAGCAACTGCCTTCGGCTCAGGTCATGATCTCAGGGTCCTGTGATAGAGCCCCACATCGGGCTCTCTGCTCAGCTGGGAGCCTGCTAGCTCCTCTCTCTCTTCCTGCCTTTCTGTCTACTTGTGATATCTCTCCTTTCTGTCAAATAAATAAATAAATAAATATTTTTTTTAAAAAAGATGTAGTACATATATACAATGGAATACTATGCAGTCACCAAGAGAAATGAAATCTTGCCATTTGCAATGACGTGGATGGAACTAGAGGGTATTATGCTAAGCAAAATAAGTCAGTCAGAGAAAGACAATTATCATATGATCTTTCTGATATGAAGAATTTGAGAGGCAGGGCGAGAGGTCATGGGGGGGGGTGTGGAGAGAAATGAAACAAGATGGGATCTGGAAGGAGACAAACCATAAGAGACTCCTAAACTGAAACAAACTGAGCTGGGGGGTGGGGGGAGTAGGGATAGGGTGGCTGGGTTATGGACATTGGAGAGAGTATGTGCTATGGTAAGTGCTGTGAAATGTGTAAGCCTGATGATTCACAGACATGTACCCTGAGGCAAATAGTACATTATATGTTAATAAAAAAATAAATTAAAAAAATGATGAAAAAGCATTCAAAAAAAAAAAGTTCAATCTACCTCACATTATGGACGCTACCTGAAAATAGGCCACAGACTTAAACATAAAATCCCAATCTATGAACGATGTAAAAAAAAAAAAATAGGAGAAAATCTTTCTGCTCCTGGGTTATGTAAAAATTTCTTAAATCTATTAAATGCACAATCCATAAAATTTTAAAAAATGATAAATTGGACTCAATTAAAATGAGAACTTCTCCTGTTTGAAAGATAGAGAATGAAAAATAAGACACAGATGGAGATTAGATGAAACTTAATAATAAGGAAGTAAATAATAGGAGCAACAGACAGACATTTCACCAAAGACAGAAATTATGTGAATAGCAATTAAGTACATGAAGCTATGTTCAACATTATTAATTACGAGGGTAAAGAAAACCAGAATTGAAATGATATATTCCTAAACACCTTTTAGAATGTCTGAAATTAAAACATTGATCTATCCAGTGTTGGTGAGTACATGAGAGAGTCAAATACTGCTGGTGGGAATGTAAATCCTACATCTTTGGAGAACCGTTTGGCAGTTTCTCAACAAGTTAAACATAGGAATACATGAGCCAGCCACTCTACCTGTTGGTATTCACCCAAGATAAGTGCAAGTACGTTGGCTATATAAAACACACATAAATGTCTATAGTAGTTTTATTCCATAAAAGCTGAAAAGTGGAAACAACCCAAATGTCCACCAACAAGTAAATAGATACACAAATTGTGGTATATCCATACACGTTGTATTGCTGAAGAGTACTACTCAGCAATAAAAATGAATAAGCTAATAGTGCATGCAGAAACATGGATTAACATCAACATATTTCTGCCATATTAAAGAAGTCCGACCACTCCCCTGACCAAAAGTGTATAAATTGTGTGATTCCATTTATGTACATTTGTAGAAAATGCAAAGAAATATATATTTGCCTGGGGACAGAGGGGTGGAAAAGAGAAATAGATGTGAGGGATTGGGGGAGGAAGAAATTTTTGAGGGTATTCGATATGTTCATGGTCTTGACCATGGAGATGGTTTCAGAACTTCGTGTGCACATGCATGTGTGTGCCTATTGGTCACATTTTACACTTTAAATATGTGCAGTTTATTACCAGTAATGTGTCAGTTCTTATATCACAATGCAACTATTAAAAATTAATGTAAAAATGCTAACAAGGTAGTTAATTTTTAAATTTACTGATGAGAGATGAGATGAGAGATGTCTCCATACCCATCTTGAATACAAAGAAACTGAGGTACTAAGAGTGGCAAAGTTCCTAAAGGTGAAGCTTGGATTTCAATCCAGGTGGTCTGGCTTCAAGGACAGGCTCTGTTTAATCTTGCTTATAAGGAGAGCTTATTTTGATTACTTTACAGATTCAGTAACTGTATCAGATTTTACTTTCATTTCTTACTGTCCACATTTCTTGAGTAGTTTTTTTTTTTTTTTCAGACAGGTTAAATTCTTTACTGCCTTTTTATAAGATAATACTTTAACACATACTAAGTGTTGCTTTCATTAGCATGTACTGTTCTGCCCAGACCTCTGCTCTAAAGCCTTCCTGTCTCCTTATTCTTCACTTCTTTTCCCAATTGTTTCCATCCTACAAAGCATAGCCCTTCAGATTTTGAAATAAATATAGCAATGCATCACCTATACTCGTCCCCACCCAAATCCATTTGCCCAGTTGTGAAATTTCTATGGCATTTATTACCCATGTGAAACCACTGAACACTTATTTGCATATCGTCTCTCATGATTCTTGTTTTAAGAATGTATATTCTCTGACAATTAGATTATACGCATTTCAGATCAGAAACCGAGCCCTTATCTTGTGTTATGCATATGCAGAAATCTATATATTTGACACAGAATTGCCAACTTCTCTGGACTCACAGAAACATACATGCTCCACTTGGAAAATATTATCACATTGTCTTTTTAAAGCCCTCCTATAGACTCAGCAGCTCAGAATATGAGAGTTGGCAATACATCTCTCCCCTCATCACTATCTCCAAGTTTCATCTTGGGTATGTAACGAGAGACATCCACTCAGGCATGAAGAATAGAGGCTAAATGAATTGCATTTGGATTGTGAAAATGGTGCACTTTATGTGGTTAGGGCACATTCCACATTTTTTTCTTCCTTAACGAACGTGACATTTGTGTCAACTGGTGAAGACTGGGGGGTCCTCTTGGTATGGGTAAAAATTCATTAAGCCAGTTCAGCAGGGAACACCAGGATCCACATCTTACCCAGTCCTTCCTTCTCAAATAGTTTTCATTAACTCTCCGAGTTCTAAAACAAGTCACTCTCATTTTTTCATTACATGTTTCATATAATTTATTGTACATAATAAATAGTTTGCAAGAGTTGGGTTTATGAATAGCTTGAAACAGGTTTTCCGTGTCCAAATCAAGCTGCCATAGAAACCATTTTTCATTTCTGCCAAACGTATGGTCTTTTCCTTTTTTTTTTTCCCTGCCTTGAAATATGTTGTTTAAAAAAATCCCAAATTATTCAGGAAAGTTGATCAGGTTTCATTAAAATAATGACTTCATTGTTAGCAAATGCTTATTTCAATCTCTTATTAAATGACTCCTTCTTGCATTATGAACATCAAACTGAAAATAAAAATATATAGCTTTAAATTTTGATTTAATGATATTTATCATAAAAGTAAATTAAAATACATTTCTGTTCTTCTCCCATTTCCCCATAAAAGAATCTCTGCCCTTTTCAAACAATAGAACAGGAGCAAGGCCAGGTTAAATTTCTGCCAGATAGTTCCAGGTAGAAAGTCTAGAAGGACACTAGTCCGCTGGGTACTTTTACCCAAATCCCCTCACAGAACTTCTAATTTCTTTGGCAAGAAGAATTTTTAGAAAGGTTGTTTCCACAGGTGTTTTTCCAACTTCTCATCATTATACTATTTTGACTTTTAAGTAACTAGCATCCAAAGTCGGAGCCTTCCTCAAGCAACCAGTACCTCAGAGTTAAATCTATAAATTCTAAAAGCCCACTCAACACAAAAGCTTGCAAAAGCTGCACTCAACAGCCATTTACCCCACATTCTCTAACAAAAACTACTGACAGAAGTCACTGTGACCTATGACCCTTATAATGACTAGTGTTATGGAGGCTGAAGGGAGTGGCTGTGTTATAGCAGATAGAGAAAGATCTGTTTTCACGAAGATTCTTTTTCTGTTAGTGACCCATCTACTTTTAGGGGTTTTTTTTAAAGTACAATTTTTAAAAATTATCTTTTCTAATAACAATATTTAGCTTAAGAGAGAAAATTATTTATTAATTAGTCTAGGTTTGGTCTGTAGCTTAATGGCACCATGAGATGTACACATTTTTACCTCTGACCGTTAAAATGCTTTGCTTTAAAGCACTTTCCAAAAACCTCATTTTTCGCTACAAATCTTAGATTCTTACTTACCAAATCTAGCTTCATGTCCCTCATAAGTTCTCTTTATTCAATGTATGTTTAAAGAATGACTTTTCTCTGGAATACCATATAGGTTCCATGAAGTCATATATTGAAGAGTAAAATTTGGAACCTATCACTGAGGCTAAAAATAAAACATAAAGTTGAAATAAACATAAAGGTTGGAGCCAGACTACGTAACACATTGAGTGGAGACCAAAGACTTGGGATTACATGATCCCTATTAGTCCTAGGAATGGTGTCACCTTCACCATTACAATGATACTACCAACTACATTTAGAAAAAAAAATTGTAAGTTTTAGAAACCAACTGAAGGTAGTCGAAATTAGAAACAGGTGGTTAAGGGGATCTACTGGAAGGGTCTAGAGTATCTCATAAAATCCAAGGATCTCATAAAATCTAGAGTATCTTATAAAATCCAAGCTGATCAATAGACAGCTTTCAAAACTACGGGAAGTAGGGAACCTGAATTTTTGGAACCTGAACTGCAAAAGTTTTTGAACCTTAATCTCTTGACTGCTGCCACTAAGGTGAAATCAACTTTCAGCTCCTATTCTAAGGCCCTTGGTTCACAACCCAAAATTCTTGGGAGAGTGAATCTAATTAGCTTCAGTCACTGTTTATTCCAACTAGCTATAGTTAAGTGGACAGAGTCAAATATTACTGGCATTGCTGTTGAGGCCCACTCTTGTTTGGATGGGAAAGAGGCAATTCCTGGAGAAAGGGAAATCACAATGGGGTAGATAGCAAAAGGGACCTTCTGTAACCACAACTAGCATTCTCTGGGTTAGACATTGTACGAAGTACTTTTCATACATCATCTCAAATTTCCAAGAAGCCTACTACAATATATGCTACTATTATTCTCACTTTACCTATAAAAACTTGAGATTTAAAAAAGGGTCAAACCCATAAGTAGTGGAGCCAAGATCTACAGTCTGCCTTTTCCGGTTGCAACACCTATGCCGTATCCTTAACCTTGATGCTGTCAATCTAACAGGTTTACATGTAGTTTGAGTCTGGTGCCTCTGTCCCCCTAACTTTCTGTCCTCCATTCTTCATTTTGAGAGGGGAAAATTTGGTTGAAAGAATCATTTAAGGAGCTAATAAATGTCTTGTTAACTTGTACCCCAAACGTACCTACCTTTTCTTGTCATGTTCTAACATAAAAGGGGAATATGTTCCAGATAAACACATGTGTTTTCTCATGGACTCTGTGTGATATATGCTATTTAGACATATATAGACCATATATAGACATATTTAGACCACTAGTCCTCTAGTCCAGAGTAAATATATTCTGTAGTAAAATAGTTGTGTATGTGTTGGGGGATTGGGGAATAAAACACCAGTTGTCATCATATTTCTAGAGGAAATTCTGAACATTTCACTTAGAAACAAAATGTGGACACATATTAGAACTACTGACCAGTCAGATACAGTCTGTAGACTATTTCTTTTGGGCACAGTCACCATGATAAAAATAAGTTATGCATTTCTGTAATGAACTTTAACCCCAAACAAGGGAAATAATCTATATCTCCTTTCCAATCAGAGAAGAAGAGATCCCCTGGGATCTATTGGTGGGGTAAGAACTCTGAAGTTGGGTGAGATAAATCCAGACCCAAAAATAACTTATCTGTCTATGTTTGCATAAGAGGGGTAATACTTGAGGCCTGGCACTCTAACTTTTGAAATAAAGTCTAGTTCATGATCCCTGCAGGGGTGAAATGGATGACATGGCGGGTGGCAGGGGGTGGGAGGAAGGTGAAGGGAGAGTGAAGTTTTGGCCACCAATGCTTATACGTATTCTCAGGTTATTACTAAGTCCTAACTTTGCAAGTCTGGGACTTTCTCTGTGGAAAATCACTATGGCACTTAAATACTACAATAAAATGGATGGAAATCACCATCAGGGTGAGTATATAAAAACTTTAATAAGGAATCATGAGGCTTTCACATGCAGTGGATCTGTTCTTGATAATAGACCCTTCACAAAAGTGCTTCAGTTTACTGACTCTCTTTTGGGTTGACTAGGAAATGAGCTCTTTGACAAAACGAGAAAGTTTGGTCTTTGATGGATGCCAGGCCCCCTCTTTTGAAGTGGAATTCTCAGCAATGGGAAGATGAATTGGCCCCCTGGGGTAGGGGAATTAGGATGACCCTAACAAACCTGATTGCCTCTGGTAGTCGTGATGTCTTTACAAACACTGCAAAAGAGTTAAGGAAGAGCCAAGAATGCAAAAATAGCCAAATTTACATTGATGAATGAATTAATTAGGACACGACTAATTCAAAAATTCTGATAACAGAAATAGGAGCCCATGGGAAAATAAATTACCTCTCCTCTATCAGAGAGGGAAACACATGCAGGCCTTATCATTTTAAATTCAGTTTAAATATAGCCCAAACACAATTTAGATTACTTTTTGTGATCATAGGGAATATGCTTTTGACTAACTCATCTGGCTTCCGAGGTTTCCGAGAAGATTCTGGCAAGAAGACGGTGTCTGAGGGGCTGCACAGAATGTACCTAAATGGCTCAGTGCTACATGGCTCGGACGGAAGGGTAAGTCATCTCCACTTGCCAGAGCAGGGCTGGAAGGAACATCCCGAAATGGCTGACATTCTCTCACCTCCTGCCCTGACAGAGGGTTGCTGCTAAGGGCAGCATAGGAGAAGGAAGGCACAAGGAGAGAGGAAAGGAAAAAATTAGGGAAGAGACCAAGGAAACAGAGGGATAGAAACCAAGATAAAATTTGCTATGGACACTGGATATTAAATCAAGGTGGTGTGATAGGGGAATATTCCTCCCTCCCTTCATCAAAGTTTAGGATGTTTCCATTTAAGAGAGAGAGAGAGCAGCTTTCTGAAAAGCTAAAAACATCTCCCAAAACTTGGCTACAACTTCCTTCACACAAAGACAAGTTTGAGAGATACGAATAGTCATGGGAGGAATATTTTATGGGAACAAAATATTTATTCTTGTTTCGCTTATGAGGATATCAAGACAGAAAATAGTCTCTGGAGGAAATCATGCCTGTGAAAGATATTTTTAAGATCAAAGTTTACCTGACACATAAACGAACTCACTAACAATGAAAAGCATGAAATTCTGTTTTGAGAGGCGCTGATTTTTCTTTTTTCCTTTATCAAACCGGCCCTTTTGTCTTTTACAAAATATATGTGCAACTATAACAATGTGATCTTTTTTACCTGTTAAAACTTGAAACTTGTAATATGATCAGAGAATTCAAGCCCCACATAGAACGCAAAGTACTTAGTTTCCTTGACAGACCTGTGATAATTTTTTGAAACAATGAAATTTATCTCATAGTAAATGCCATCAATCTTCCCATTTATATATACAATGCATTCTAAATTTTTGAAAAAAATGGTTCAATAGTATAATACCTTTTCTGTGGCTCAATTTTCTTCAGTTGATGATGAGAAAATCAGAAATACATTATTCTTACTAACTTGAGCTGAATGAAAGTCTTCATTTAAAGTAACTTAATTATATACAGAAAGTATGTAATAAAATAATGACCTCTATTATAAATCATAAGTAGCAATCAAAATAATGATCAAATCAGATAATAAGTTTGATTATGTGTAGAATTTCACTTTCCTTAGGTATGTTATTACTCCCAGAACAGGATGGAAACAAAAAGACTTGGCTGGAAATAGGCTCCCTCTTGATCACATGCCTAGTATAGTTCTCTGTGCCCAGTGGGTTCTCAATAAATATTCAGTGATGATTATAATGAGTCTTCTGGTAACATTGCAATTCGCAGGTATGCACAGATCTAAGATTAGAAAAAATTTGTCAGTGTAATTGATTGTGTCAAAAGAGAAGGAATTCTACATCCAATATCAATCACATAAACTGTAGATCCAGACAAATACCATTGCTGTATGGCTTTTTTCCTTCGATTTCATTTTTTCCTGGCCACCCCACGTACTAAATGGAGACCCACTGGACACATTTGTCACTTGACTAAATTATCCAGAGGTAAGGCAGTACGGCCATACTTTTGCCAAACATTTCTGGAAGCTTTACCTTGCTTCCTGAATCAGCTCCTTGATTTCTGACTGTCCTTTTCAAGGGAAGAGTTCTATGGAGCCCAGGACTTTGGAAGGTCCTGGGATTACTGTCATTGCAGCAGACTTGAGGCCATTCTGAAGTCAGAGAATAAAGCTGCAAGTGCCATAAGTATTTATGTTATGGGAAAAAAATTGCTGAATTAAAACAAAAAATCAGATGTGAAACATGGCTCTGATTCTTTGCAGGCTGTGATGGTGTCTGGGACAAGTTAATAGTAGACCAGTGGAAAAGTGGGCCATTTATTTTGTTCCGTTGCCACAGCCTAACCACTTCATTTTTAAAAAAATGTAAGCCTTTCGTCCCCAAAGAGAAAGGGGAAGAACAGATGGTAAGATTGCTCAGGCCAGGAAGCTGGAAGTCAAGCTTGACTCTTTAGTCTTCTCTACCTCTACTCCCCTCCATGTCATGTATGGCCACATTTTTTCTACCCTCTAAAAATCTGTGAAATCTTTCTACTTCTCTCTAGCCTGCTATCACCTTCATTTCTTGTGTGGGATATACAATAAACATGTACTTTACTGTCTACACATCTTTAATCTTTTCAGTCCATTTGCCTCTCTGTGGTCTGAGTCATTTTTTTTAAGTACCTGGACATGGTGTACTTACTTTGTATAAGGCAATATGCAAGGCACTGTGGTGAGCACTTCATACCCATATGTATTTTTTTTTCTCATTCCATCCTCTTAAAAACTGAATTTGATAAATATAATTAATTTCCTATTGTTTCTGTAAAAATATAATGAATATCGTGGCTGAAAACAATAGTGTTAGTGATGCTGCCATAGTTCTATGCATTGCCAGTCCCTGGGATTGCCTAATCAGTGCCCTGGGTCTGGAACATTCCCTTATATGGAGGCCAGTGCCAAGCAATAGTTCAGATTCTCTTTCCTTATTAGGAGAAATCTTTTCCTATTCTGAGTTCACAGTGAACTTCCTCGTACTGCTTAACTGTTGTTATCACATGCACTTGTCTGAGCGGTGGGCTATCTGCCTTCTGAGGGGAGGAAATGGAGTTTTCACCACCAGGACAAGAGGGCTCCGTGCAGTCCATCACCCTGTGAGGGGTTTCATGAAGGTCCTGCTGACCCTTATCTTGCTGTGCCTTTTCTCCTTCCTGTGATTCAAGTTCTTCCAACCACACCTTGTGAGCTGAGTTCTTGGTGGCTCTGAGCCCATTGGGGATGCAGTGGCCAATATCTCTGGGCTCCAACTTCTGGTGGCTGGAGTGCCATTTTCCTTGCTCTCCTCCAAAAGGTGGGGATCCTCACCTGGGACTGGCAGCTGGATGTTCCTGCTCAACAAGCAAATTTATTCTCTTTCTGTTCTGGAGGTCAAGAGTCAGGAATGAGTCTATGGGGCTAAACGAGGTGTCAGTCATGGGGCTATTTCCTGTTAAAGGCTCCCGAGGGTGATCTGTTCCTTACCTCTTCCAGTTTTCGTGGATTTCAGCATTCCTTGACTGGCGGTTGTATATGTTTATCCTCTGCCACATCATCACTGTTTTCTCTGCTTTTGTAGACTAGTCTCTTCCTTTGCCTCACTCTTACAAGCACACTTGTGATTCCAATTAGGGTCTGCCTAGCTAATCCAGAACAATCTCTTCATCTTAAGATCCTTAATTTAATTGCAGCTTTTTTCCAGATGAAGCAATTTTCACAGGTTCCAGGAACTAGGACCTGATGAATATCCTTGGGGCTACCATTCAGCATAGCACTATAGTTCTCTCTTCTCACTTATGATAAAAAAGCTTCAATGGGTTAAGTAATTTGCCCAAATTTATACATTCAGGAAGTAGCAAAGCTACCCAAGTCTTTCTGACTCCAGAATAAATGTTTCTATATAACAAAGAAACTAGATGCGGTAAGCTTAAAGGAGAAAAATGAAAAAGAGGCAAAGAGAGACATTATAGTTATTTCCAAATATCTGAAAGAACCATCGCATGAGAAAATGGCTAATAATGATAGCTAACATATATTTAGAGCTTATACATGCTAAGAGGTGCTCCAAGCTCCTTTACAAATATTAACTCATTTAATCTTTACAATAACCCCATGAAGTAATTTTCATTATTATTGGTGCTTAAGTTAATTGTTAAAAATTACACAGGTAGTAAGTTACAGAGTTGATATTTGAGGCTTCAGAGATTGATCCTGAATCTTCCCTAGATAGACTGATATCCTACAAATTCTGACAGGAGGTACTTGAACCAAAGGAAGAAAACAGATGGAGACAAATCTTAGTTCAATATTGGAAATGGTGAGAAGATATTATTTATTCAAGACTGGGAGAAAATATTTGCAAAAGGCACATTTGATATGAGACTATTAGGCAAATGAATTAGGCAAAATGTAAAATATTGTACAAAATGTAAAATAATGTAAAATATTGTAAAATATTGCCTAATAAAATATTAGGCAAAATGTACAAAGACCCCTTAAAATTCAGAAACAACCCAATAGAAAATAAGCAAAAGACCCAAAAGACACCTCATCAGATATTTGTGGGAAGGAAGGTATGGATAGGCACAGTAGCAAAACTAATTTGTATGATACTATGATGAATACGAGTCATTACACATTTATCAAAACTCAAAGAATATACTCCACCAAGAATGAACCCTAGTGTAAACTATGGACTTTAGGTGACAATGATGTGTCAGGTAGGTTCATTGATTGTAAACAAACAAAAATATAAAAGGGAAATTTAAGTAAGACTGTAGAGGCAAGACTGAATTTTAGTCTAGTCAGGAGATTGGACATGTTATAGTGATTTGGATAAAAGTACCAGAGGTTTATGCCTTAATTCTGGACAGAATGGTGGTGACATTGGTAAAAATAGACAAGAGAGAGAGAAAAATCCTCAGTTTAGATAAATGGAATTTAAACAAGACAACTAAATAATCACTATAAGTTACGGACTAGAACTTGAGAGGATGCCTAGGGCTAAAGATAAAGATCTGTTATTTACACAGATGAATAGCAATTTCCTGCAGCAATTAGCTTTCATTGGACACATTTCATTTTATAGGCATCATCTCATTTTATTCTTACACCAATTCTATAAAGTAGACATCCTTGTTCCATTTCATAGATGAGAAGACTTAGGCTAAGAGAGTTTAAAGAACTTGCTCAAAGTCACATATCTAGTAAGTGGCAAAACGTGGAGCCATACCCATCTGATCTCAAAGCCCATACTCTTCATCACTTTGTTAAACTCTCATAAGAGTACATGTGATCGACCTGGGTGGACCACATCCTGTGACAGCCTATTCTACTTGTGCCTGAGTGAAAATGGTTGGGTATTAGGGAGCAGACAACTATCTCTCAAGTAACATACTGAAAAAAAAAGAAAATTCTTATCTTAAAAATCCATTTTAATACTAAATTAATATAAAAATAATGTTATCCTCTCCAGTGTCATGTAAAATCTCTAAGGAGATATGCCCTATGTAACTTTTGCCTTCACTCAGCCAACTCCCTACCATACTCTCCAGGGTTGGGGGAGGAAAGATCCAGGCTGAGAAACCAGGCCAGAGTAGAACAGAGAGGGCTAGCAACACAGCCTATATGCGTCAATACTTATGACATAAAAGGAAGACTGAGGGCTTAAAAGAGGAATGGGAGAGTTGATAGAGAACTGGGGGCCGAACTGGGGGCCAAACTGGTACACCATGGTTTATCAGAGAAAAAAGTGGAAGGGGATTTCCATATGCTAAAACTCTGCAAGGAAATATCCAGAAGGTTGAGAAAATGCAAAAACGCTTTTATATTTAGGAATAAATAACTTCTAAGGGTGGGGTTTAATTGAGATGAGAGTCAGATTCCAAAATGGCAAGAAACAAGTAGGCGCTCAGAAATTGGAAGGGCAATCAGTGGATACTATCGGATTCTGGAGTTTGTAGGAGGAAATAAATATGCTGGTTCAAGCAAAACCAGAAACACCAAAGCAGTTAAGATGTTTCTGTTGCTTACAATGCAAATCAGTTCTGCATAACCAAAAGAGGGATGCCGTACAAGGCCATAGGGTAATCCTTAGAACACAAAGAAAAGCTAAAGAATCGGAAGTTGGAAAGTATAGGGACCAGATTAGTTCTAGTCGGAACTGGTAAATAGGAATTAGTGAAAAGTCCCTGCAAAACAATGACATCATCTATTTCAGCCTTTTTCAATCCTTGGGTACGTTGGCGCGAGTTCTAAATTCCAGGGAGAGTATCCGAGTGGCCTAGTTCTGGTCACGTGATCATCCTTGGCCAGGGAAGTTCAGTGTCCTTGAATTACAGTTCATCTACTAAGGAAAGGTTAGTTCCTCAAAGAAAATCTGGAGAATGAATTCCAAAAGGCATAAAACTACTAAAGTGTCGAAAAATCAAGAGTTCTTTCCTTGTCTTGTGCGGGATTAGCTGACACACATGCATCCGGGCCGTGATTCTTCACTTTGCACAGTTCTGTACTACACACATTTGAGCGCAGAGAGCATGGGCTAGTGCAGTGGGGAACAGGCACCAGTATGCACCAATTTCTGATAACAAGATACCATACAAAGCAAGAACTGCTTGCAAATATGACCAAGAACAATTAGAAAGACTATGAGACTTCAAAGATAGATTTGCAGAAAGAAAATACAGTAAAAAAGGACTCTAGAGATCATCAAATCCAGCCCTTTCCTAGTCTAGCAAAGGAAAGAGATGCCAGGAGGAGCACATTGACTTATCCAAGGCTTCCTTCTTGGAGAAACAGAAATTACATTAGCTGAAGAAGTACAAAGAAATGGAGTGGTTTCCAGAGCTGGCTACAACTTAGCAGGGAAAGCAAGCTGTGGGAAGTAAGTTCGGAGCTAGGGTTTGAAGGACTCCTGAAATGTGTTTCCTCGGGTGTAAATTGAGGAGGGCTGGCCTAAATCTCTAAAAGCCTTTTCAGCTCTGACATGCTATGATTCAGAGCAATACGTACTAAAATTAGCAAGTCATACACAGGGCATAGGAATCAGGGTGGCTTGATTGGAGCAAAGAAGCATGTTAGGGACTAATGGCAGCTCTGGGAGGGCCAACTGATGAAGGTCTGGCTGGGAGTTCAGGGTTAACGCTCCCCAGCATGGGTTAAGGGCATATGCTACCCCCTTACCCCCGTGTGCTGCAGTGTGCCCACTATTTGTGAAGCAATGAACCCATACACTTGTGAAAACAACAGCACCTGATATCTTCTCATGGAATGTGATTGAAACATTATTGGGAGAAGTTTTCCTACAGGGCTGTAATAGCTGGGATTCCCTATCGTCTTATTAGATGAAGCAGCTATAATTTTTAATTCTGATTCTCGTAGAGTATATGAGACTTCCAACAGATGTGTGCAGTCCCTAAGGCCAGGGCCTGGGGACATACAGAATGAATATACAGCCTGAAGATTGAATATAACTCATTTTAGTAACCATCTGACAAACCTGCTCATAGATGCTAAACAGGGTTTGCTGAGTGTTTTATTCCCTAGTGGAAACATTTACTTTTCATATGTATAGAAGTTAGATGATAGGAAAAAAAAAAAAAGAAAATTACCCTAATTCTTTTTGCTTTGTTATCTATTATCTTCTCACAAACCCATATGCTTTTTGATAAGATTACCAAATTAATGGACAAGGAAATACATTCTGTTCTTTCACTGAAATCTGGTTGTATTTTGATATCTTAATATATCAAAAAACCAACATCCTATGATTGCCTCTCCGCCTGGCCTCTTTCTTTTCCTTTTTTCTGTTTTTTGCTGAGTTTTGCCATCCTTCTCTCATTTCATTCTTTCTTTGTTTCCTTGTGTATATATCTCACCTTCTACCACTCACCGTCTGCACCACATTAGCGTGCATACTCTGAGCTAATTAAGATTCTTTGTCTTTGCCTCCTCCCCCCTTTCTTGGGCCATGTATGCTGAACCTCCACTATATTTTTATTAATGGGGTAGGGAAATTTACTTTGTCCCAAACTGCCAAATGGGCTCATTTCAAAGCAAAGTGACTCTGGAAGTTATATGTGAAAAGTGGGAACAGACCTGGAGTGGGTGAAGAGGTATTTTTTTTCTAGCTTGTCCACCCTCTCTGTGATACCCTCATATTGTGGACTGCAGAATACCTGCTCTTCTATTGGTGGCTCTCCTATACTCATTATTGCCCTCCAACATTCTATTTCCTGACTTTGACTGAAACCAAACTTTATTTTCCCGATGGCCATCAGAGTTCAATCATTCTATTCGTTAGCCGCAAGTGTAGGGGTGAAAAAATTTCCCTTACTCCCTTCTAGGTTCTTTGGCTGGACTGATAATTAAATTGATATAAGACAGACTAACAGGAGAAAAGCCAACACATTTTGTACCTGTGGGAGCCCCATAAAAATATGAGACCCATAGGGCAACCAGGTAATTGAGGCTTTGAAAAGTGAAAAGGAAGGAAGTGAAAATTAGAGAAAGGAAGCTTAGAATTTGAGGTATGGAGTTGGATAACATCATGAGCTAAGGGGTAGGGATCTCGGGATTCAAAGGGGAGGAAAGCCACTCACAGGAAGGCAGTAGAGATGTTTGGAAAACAGTTTGCCTTGTTATGCAGATAAATTTCTTAGGTAAAAAGTTATCTCTGGTAATAGCTCTCTTCCTGATACAGGCCCTCTTTCCAATATAAATTTAGACAGTTGAGGGGGAGTTTTTCCTGAATCTGCTGGGTTTTGATTGCCTTTAGCTCAAAATAATCCTCATCCCAGAGACATATTTTGGCATGGCAAAATCTGTTCCCCTTCACTAGCCCTTCACTGATTTGCTCAACTATTTTCCCATAGTCATCCCCCACCAGTCTCTCCTTCCTTCTTTCCTTCCTTCCCTTTTTTTATTCCTTTCTTCTTTTCTTTCTCAACATCCATATCATAGGCCTATGCAAAATTTTCCCCATCATTAAATTTTTATCTAGATATTCTTTCTGGTTTTTTTGGATGACATAGCACATCTCTTCTTTATCATCAACAGTTATCATTCTCAAAGATTTGAACATCTAAACAGACTATATCCTGACCTCAAATTTCTTCTGTTCCTAAACTCTGATGATCCCCAAAGGCAGCTACATCTCAGATTGCATTTTTACAGAATTATCCAACTCCATACCTCAAATTCTAAGCTTCCTTTCTCTAATTTTCACTTCCTTCCTTTCCACTTTTCAAAGTCTCCTTTCAAATGTAAATTAGATCTTATCATCCTCCCCCCCACCCCCATTAAAACTCTCCACTGACTGTTCCTTGCACTTGAAATCAAATGCAAATTTCTTACAAAACTTGCTCTAGGAATGGATCAGGCTTTGTACCCTTCTCTGATATTATCACACCTTGTCTTCTCCCTCCCTCATGTTTCTGCAACACTGGCATTCTTTCTCTTCCTAGAACAAGGCAACTTAAGGCATCTGGGTGACGTGGACTCAATGTTGCCCCCTCAGGGAAGACTTCTCTTACACTCTTTCCAAAGAAACCCCTTAGCGTGATTTACTTTATCTTGTTTGTTCATAGCACTCTCTGAATTTTTTTTAAAAACTTATTTCTCTACTTGTTGACTCTTCAGGATGGCAAGTTGCTTGTCTGTCCAGTTTGCTGCAGTATCTCCTGGAAATATTACAAAGATCAAGAAGTAGTCTTTGCTGTCTAAGAGTTTTCAGTCAGAAAGAGAAATCGGACGAGTAAGCAAGGAATTATAATACTGAGCAATTGTCTTGAAGTAGCACAATACCATTATTAAAAATAAAGACTCCACAGTCAGGTTGTCTGGGCTTGTCTCAGTTTTCCTGCTTACTGGCTGTGAAATGTAGGTGACTTAATTATGTGGTGCTCAGTTTCTAATCATTAAATTGAGATATCAAATGTATCTATTTTATAGGGTTGTTATAAGGGTTATAAATGAGTTAATGCAGAGTACTTAGAGGAGAGCCTGGGATATAGTAAACATTCAAAAAGTGGGAGGTATAGTTATGTATAAAATCTTATTTTTCTCCTCATTCCAGGAATCATAACTCCAGTTCAGCCAGTCAGTATCTCCGTGGGCTACTGAAATAACCCTGGCCTTAGTCTTGTAATCTATTCCCTATTCTACTGTATATATTGTCTACACATTGGTCCTTTCCCTAAAACAACCCAGTGGCTTCCCATAACCTTGGAAAAGCCCAAATCATTAAAGTGCTCACAAGGCCCTTCATGATTAATCTCTGTTTTCTTCTCTAGCCTCTCTGACTCTCTCTCGCTTCTCCCCTCTTAGGTTCTAAAAATGCCAAACTTCTTGCAGTCTCCCAACCACACCCTGCTATTACTTTTTCTTATGCTTTTGTCCATGTTGTCTCTTCTGCATTGAACATCTTTTCCCTATATTACATCTAATCTAAAATCACTCTGATTAATCTGTTAGGACCAGCTTTGAGTTTCATACTAGAGTGTACAATGGTTCCCAAAGATAAATTTGAGAGCTCCAAAATAGCTAGAACATACTATTACCATGCTATTGAACACACTATCTTATCATCTATGTATGACTACCTAAGTTCTTTGAGGGCAGGTACTGCTTCTTGTCCATTTTTATACCCTTAATGACAAGCCTGACACATAGACTTACTTTTTGTTATTCAATTATTGTCATAATGATGCTATGTAACAAACAACTCCACATTTTAGTGGTAGGACATCTCTTTCTTGCCATGATGGAGAAGCAAGGACCAGACTTAAATTGCCATAATAATTAGAAGGTTTGACAAAATATATGAAGTAATTGTTTTCAGATACTGAACAACAGGAGCAAGATGGCAGAGAAGTAGGAGGTTGAGATAGAGTCGGATCCCAGAAGTTCATCTAGATAGTTAATAAATCATTCTAAAAGCCAGCATACTGAACAACAGACAGAACCGTGATCCCTGAGAAAAGGGACATAGAAGAGGTAACACCTACAATGCCCCTAGATCTCTACATGGAGTCAATTTCTGGCCAAGGGATATAGAAAAGGAAACTAAACACAGCCTAGAAAATCAATCAAGGAAAAATACTCAGAAATGATAGCACTAGCAGACAAGAATATTGAAACAAGTATCATACTATGTAAATTCTGGAAACAAAGGAAGAGAAATGAAAAAAATATAAGAGGGAAATAATTAAAACTTACAAAAATAAAGTACAAATCAGAAACGAAAATTTTCCTTGGTGAGGTTAACAATAAATTAGATACTGCAGATGAAATGAAATGTTCAGTAATTTTTGAGTTATATCAATAGAGTAAAGCAAAAAGTGAAAAAGACTTAAAAAAAAAAAAGAACAGAGTCTCAGTAATCTATAGAACATAATGAAGTGGTTTCAAATATGTGTCTTTGGATCCTAGAGAGGGAGCAGAAAAAGATTTGAAGAAATGATGGTTAAAATTTTTCCAAAATTGCTGAAAATTATAAAGCTAGATTCTAAAAGGCTCAGTATAAACTGAGAGCAGGATAAACATATACACACATGTGTGCAGAGAGCAAGGAAGAATTATATTGAGCAAAGTAGTGATAAAGATAAAATCTTAGAGAAAAAAGATATTACATAGAGTACAAATATATGAAATTAAAGACTTCTTTTTTTTTAAAGACTTTATTTATTTATTTAAGAGACAGAAAGCGAGAGAGAACATGAGCAGAGAGAAGGTTAGAGGAAGAAGCAGACTCCCCATTGAGCTGTGAGCCCGATGTGGGACTCGATCCTGGAACTCCAAGATCATGACCTGAGCCAAAGGCAGTTGCTCAACCAACTGAGCCACCCAGGCGCCCAAAATTGAAGACTTCTTATAAGAAATATGAAAGTCAGAAGACAATGGAATGGCATCTTTGAAGTGCTAAAATCACCTTCAACCTAGAATTCTATATGTATGAAAATGTCTTTGAAAAGAAGAGGGAAAAATAAAAGCTCTTGTAGAAAATAAAAACTAAGAGTAATTAAAATTCAACAAAGAAAAATGATTAAAAGATTGGCCAAGAACTTAAGAGACACCTCATAAAAGAAGATATGCTAATGAAAAATCAGCATATGAAAATTTGCTCACTTTATATGTCATTAGTGATACGCACATTAAAATAATGCCAAGACATCACACCATACCTATTAGAATGGCCACAATCTGGAACACTGACAACACCAAATGCTGACAAAATGTGGAGCAAAAGGAGCTCTCATTCATTACTGATGAGAACACAAAATGGTACAGCCATTTTGAAAGAAAGTCTGGTAGTTTCTTACAAAACTAAACATCCTCTCATCATATAGTAAAACAATCGCACTCCTTGGTTTTTACTTAAAGGAGTTGAAAAGTTATGTTCATCCACTGTTGGATGAACATAAAAACCTGTAAAAAACGGATGTTTGTAGCAGCTAATTTATTCATAACTGACAAAACTTGGAAGCAGCTAAGAAGTCCTTCAGTATGTGAATGAATAAATAAACTGTAGTACATCCAGACACTAAATTATTATTTAGTGTTAAAAAGAAATGAGGTATCAAGCCATAAGGAGACATGGAGGAAGTTTAAATGTTATTAAGTGAAAGAAGACAATCTGTAAAGGCTATATACTGTGTGAGTACAACCATATGACATTCTATAAAAGGAACAATTATGGAGACAGTAAAAATATAAGTGGTTTCTAGGTTTTGGGGGTGGAGAGGGATGAATGGGGGAGCACAGAGAATATTTAGGGTAAAAATACTCCATATGATACCATATGATAGACATATATCATTATACATATGTCCAAATGTACAAAATGTAAGACATAGAGAAAACTTACTGTAACTATGGATTTGGGGTAATTATGATGTGTAAGTGCAGGTTCATTGATTATAACCTATGTGCCACTTAGATGTTGACAGTGATGAAGGCTATGCATGCATAGGGGCAGGAGACAATTAGGAAATTTCTGTACCTCCCCCTCAGCTTTGTTGACTTAAACAGCTCTAAGAAAATTATATCTTAATAAAATTTAAATTTAAATTTAAAATAAATTGGAGAGTACTTGTCACCTGCAGACATGAACTTTAAGTAAGGCTAAATGAAATTCAACAAAGAAATTTTATCAAAGAAAATGATACCAAATGGAAACCTGGATCTCACAAAGGAATAAAGAATGTGAAGAATTATAAATATGTGAATAAATATAATAAGATTTCTTATGTTTTAAAATTCTTTAAAAGATACTTGACTGTCAAAGCAAACATAAGTAGTAATGTATTGTGGGGTTTATAACATACTGTTTTAGTATTCTTATATTATTCATAAAGAGTAAGGTGATCCATCTCATTCCTAAGAGCCTGGGATTTTCCTGGTGTAAGCACTAAAAGTCTTAAATCCTGGGAAACTCCCGAGACTTGGCAAATAGGTATGGTTAGCCATCCTAAATGGAAAAGCAATTATGATAAGTAAAATACATTTTGGAAGCCCTAGAGCAATCACTAAAAAAGACAAATAAAACAAAAAACAATACCACAGAAGTATAACTAATAAGCCAATATTAGAGGTAAAATGGAATTCAAAGAATACTCAGTTCACAAAAAGGGATGAAAAGAGTAAAGAAGAAAAAAAATGGATGTCTCCAGTAGAAACAAAAAATAGCAGGTTGATAATTTAAATCTGGCCATATCAATAATTATATTAAATGTAAATGGTCTGAACCCTCCAATTAAAAGACAGAAATTGTCAGGCTAGATAGTGAAACACCCAATTCTATGCTATTAACAAGAAACTGACTTTAAATATAAAAACACAGCTATGTTAAAAGCATAAAGAAGGAAAAGTTATACAATAATAACTCAGAGCATAAAACAACTAGAATGCTTATAAGTAATACCACATAAATTGATTTTGGAACAAGGTCTAGTGCCAGGAGTTTCATGTTAAAGGAATCGATCCATCAAGGAGACAAAAAAATCCTAAGTACATACACCCCTTATAAAAGGGCTTTAAAATACATAAAGCAAAATCTGAATAAATTGAAAGGACAAATATTCATAGACCAAACTGACAGAAAGTCAGTAAGAATATAGAAGAGTTGAGTACACTAAACAATTTGACATAATTGACATTTATGGAATGCTCCAACTAACACAAGTAGAACACACTTTTCAAGTATACACAAACATTCACCTAGACCATATAGTAAATCAAAAATAGATTTTGGTAAACTTAAGATAAAACTGAAATTATATAGTGTATATTATCTAACCATAAAAAAATTAAATTAGAATCAAATAACAGAAATTTACCTGCAAGTTCTTCAAATATTTGGCAATAAAGCAATATGCTTCTAAATAACCCATTTAAGAAGGAAGAAATCATGAGGAAAATTAGAAAATATGTTGAAATGAACAAACACTCAAAAACAACATATCAAAAACATAGGTGCAGTTAAACTTGCTTGAGGCAAATTTTATAGCTTAATTGTTTATATTCGAAAAGATAAAAATTCTAAACTCAATGATCTAAACTCTTACATTAAGAAACCAAAAAAAGAACAAATTAAACTCAGGATGAGCAGAAGGAAGGAAATAATAAAGAAGAGAAGTTGAATAAATAGAAAAGGGATAGAATGAACCAATAGAACCAAATGATGTTCTACTGAAAAAGTCAACAAAATTGACACATGTCTTGCTAGACAGATGAACATAAAAAGAGGAAGAGATAAACTGCCAACATCTAGAATGAGACAGAGGACACCATTATAAATCCCATAGGGTATAAGCTGATAATTAGAGATTATGAAAATTTTGTACCAATAAATATGACAATTTAGATTAAATGGATAAATTCTTTGAAAGACATGAATTATGAAAACTGACTAAACAAATCCTCTTACAATTGGCTCTACAACAGTCACTCCCATGAAATCATTTCCGACAGTCACTGACGTCCACCCTGCCACTGAATGCAATGAGCCTTTCAGTATCCACTTGTCTATTTGATAGTGCCGAGCACTTCTTGAAGTGCTTTCCTTCCCTTTTTGGTGACAGAACACTCCCTTTTGGCTCAGTCCTACTTCTATGGCTATTCGTTATCATTATTCTTCATGGCTTAATTTTCCTTTGTGCATACCTCGAATATGGTAGACTCTCTAATCTCACTCTAAAACCTCTTGCTGGGTGGTCTCATCGATTCTTAAGACTTCACCATCCTATCTAAACTGATGGATCCTGTATTTGTGACTCAGTCAGACAACTGCATATCCGTACCTGAGTGTACAACGGACACCACGAACTCAACATGTACAAAGGGAATCTATCTCCTATCCAGACTGGACCTTCATCTTTGTATTTCTTTTCAATAAATGAAGGTCTTCACAATTCCCTGATTTTCTCAAGTCTAAACACAAGAGCTTACACTTACACTCACTTACCTTACACTCACTCTCACCATCACTTAATGAGTCACCAAACTGTATACATTTTACCTGCCTGGCTTTGTGCAGTATTGCTACCTGAGTTTGGAGCACTGTTTTTTGGTTAGTTTTCTAAAATACTCTTCTACCACCCACTTTTACTCAAGTTTTCTCCTACTCTAATCTATTCTGCACTTGTTGCCAGAGTGATCTTTCAAAAACAGAAATCCAACCACTCTCCTTCTCGAAAACCTTTATCACTCCTCTTTACCATTAGGATAAAGACAATACCCCACTGAAGTGTACAATGTTCTTTAAGAGTTGATCCTTTCTTTTCTCTTGTGCCTTGTCACCTTTCATTCATTCTTCACCGCTTACCTTCTTTTCATACCAAACTCACTGCTTACAGTTTCATTCATTTATTCCCTGTGCCCATTCCTCTTCATTTCTCCGCATGAGATGCCTTCTCAGCTGAGAAAGCTTTTTCTCTGCCCCCTCCCCAAACCTCAGCAATCTGAGGTGATTTCTCTCTGAAGTGTCCCTATACAACCCTCTTATGACAACCTGAATAATTCTTCTTACACTTTGGAAAAAAAAAATTGAAAACAAATAATGAGATTTGGAAAAGCAAAATCACAACTCTACAGACATTGGAACTAGAAAGGTGTAAAAGGAAACATTAACACAGTTCAACATGTCAAACTTAGTTAAATGGAGATAATAGAGGAAGATACTAGCAACAAAGATAATTGATGGATTTTAACACATGCAAAAAAAATGAAAGGAAGAAAAAAGGAAAGAGAAGACTTGTTTCTAATAGCATCACTAGTAGCTGTAGAATGAAATTAAGCAAAATGGAATGCAGGCAGCTTCCCCAGGGGAAAAATCTCAATAATCACATCTATTGGTCTATGGCATAGTCTCCTTAGAGAAAGAGTGACAAACATTTAGGCATTTGATGCTGAAAGACACTTGAAACATAAACTGGATGAAAGGGAAAAATGTCTTAAGCAACCGAGATTTCTAGGATTTTACAAATATTTCCTCTTTCTAATTCTTGGATGGCATCAATTTCTGTAATACGCCTCCAGAAAGTCCCGCTCTGATAGGCCAGAGCTATTAGGGCCAAATACCTGAAGTCTGCCACAAATCTCCTCATGCCTGAGGTCTAGAACTTTGATTCACCTTTGTGTCTGAAGAGGTTGTCATAGTCCGTGAACACAGAGGAAGCATCGTCAAACTAGCATATATTGTTGAGAGGACTGAAGACTTGTCATTTTCCAGACTTGCTGCAGAGCACTTCACGTGATCAAAGAGCAGCTTTTTAGCCAAATTGAGCATTTGGGAGCCACAGGGTGCAATTACTCCAAAAAGTTTGAGTGAATAATCACTAGAAACTTTTTACTCTAAGAGTCTCTTACGTAAAAAATAAATTAGTTCAAATATTGAATTTACTTGCCTTTTGCCTTCCATAGGCAGCTGCTAGGAAGTATTTGATACTAAGTACTGAGAATTGTGGCATGTGCCAAAAGGATTTTAGAATCAGGATCTAAGTTGTGATCTAATTAAACAATAAGACCTGACAAAACAGTCACTACTGATGTGTTAATGACTTCCTGGGGCAGTTCAACTTCCGGGTCAAGGCAGAACAAGGGCAAGGTCATCTGCCTTTGGCTGAGGCTTTTTTTTTCCCCCCCTTGAGAATAATGCCTCTACTGTCTTTCTCTTTCTCTCTCTCTCCCTCTGTGACTGCTCTAAAATCATACCCTAAAACAATGACCAGAAAGTCTGATTCAGGAGTCTCAAAACAGCAAGACTAAAATTAAAAAAAAAAAAAAAAGAAAGAAAAAGTTCTTAACAATCATATAAAAATATGCAAGAAAGAAATAGCACACCACAGCCCACAGCCCTACCAAATAGAGGCATAAAGTGAGGCAAAGGAGCTCGACAGCATGAAAACACACATTGCCACCATGAATGATGGAAAGGAAAAGGCCGAGGCAGCAAATAGACTTAAACCCCAACTCCCACATGTGGAAACATCTGTTTGAATTGTGGCCACACCTGTTGCTTTGTTCAGAACAGAGACAGATCAAGATGCTGGCGAGATGCTTATCATCGTCGCCTACTTTGTGTAGATTTCCTGAAGGGCTTGGTGGCTGCGTACATTTTAGTATTAGTACTTTTTTAAAGTACAGCATTTGCGTTTGGAAGACAGCTGAGTTTCTTTCCGGCTATTTTGACTGAACAAAAACTTTGTTCTTTAAAAACAACAACAACGCAGTAAATTGAATGTGAATTAAGAAAAGGAAAAAAGTTTATAGTAGATGCTGTTATGTGATCAAGACCACTTTTGGATTCTTATTTCTTAAGCAAAGAAAACATTCGTAAGATTTAGATTAATTATGTTATTTAAGGTGACGAATGTAATTGGCTCTGCATCAGTTCACATGTGAGGTCATCTGTGAACGACAGACTAGCTGCCTTCAGGCTGTGACTCATGCCTTTTTGCACAGAGTAGTCAGATAAAATATAAGATGCCCAGTTAAATTTGAGTTTGAGGTAAAGAATGAATTATTTACCTACATACATAAAGTATGGGGACATAAAGTAGAGGGGACGTACATAAAGTAATACTTGGGATGTTTTTCCTTGCTGAATCCAGAACCCCTATTTTCACACTATTTTTGTTTTTCAATACTTTGCATCATTCTGCCTTTGTAAGGAAGGGGACTAGAAAAGCATTACGCAGGTGACCTAAACTGAATTAACCCAGAATGTGAAAATCTAATTGAGGAAAATGAAAACTTTCTCTACAAGGGTCCTATCTGTCCGGGGTCTTCACACTATGGATAAAACCCTACAATCTCTCCAGAAACCCAAGGGGGGCGGGAGCCTGAACCCATCCCTGTGGACTGGGGCTTCAGCTTCCCTAGGCCTGGGATGAAGATAGGCACTCCGTTGCTTCTAGCACACAATTACTGTTGGTCATAATCTTCAGAAACATTTGTCTGCTTATCGTGTGTATAGTATTGTTAATTACCAAAAATTCCCTCTCAAACTTTCCCCATAATTATGATTACATCTTAGAATATGGCCAAGGGAGTCTAATTTAGACAGGTAAAACCGATTCACTCATTTAATCATCCTAGGAAGGATTTATTCACCTTCTCGTCCTCTAAAACACTGAGCTTTCTTTTTAAGTTTTTAATTCAGCAAACATTATCCTACCTGCCTGCTTCCTTTGGGATTTCTGCATGGTTTACTCTAATTACTCCCGATGCCAGACCTTGTGTGCTATGAACAACTTCAAAGAAAAAAAAACTAGAAAAGGAACAGTGTGGTGTTACTTGCTTTCTTACTTTCTTTCTTTTTTTTTATTTTAAGACACTGTATCAAGGAGACAAGATAGCATTTTGTTCTCATAATGTGATAGACAAATCATACGGATAATCTATTAGGATGATGGATGGTATAAATTTTAATAGGAAACACCAACCGTAGTGAATTTCTCCTCCAATGTCTTTGAAACCGAACTGCCTCTGTTTGGTCCAAATTTAATACTCAGACCTTGTAAGTTTAAAATTTCTCTGGATATAAAGGTTTTGATTAATTTTAATTACATTCATTGTAAGAATCAGTGAAATCTTAGCTTGGAACAATTGTGTCAGAAGGAGTTACTGAAAATGAATCCCATTTCCTGCCTCAAGGTTAAATGGTATCTTACCTTCAGTTTCTGTTCATCCCTGTGCCCTGATAAAGTGCTATTTCCCTAGTCCCTGTATCTCTTTTTTTTTTTCCCATAAAGCCGAATTAACCCAAAGAAATTGCTTTTGTTTTGTTCTGCTTTGTTTGTCCAGACTCTTTATTTTCTTAAAATAAATTTTGTTTGAAAGACATTTCATATATGTCTACTGTGTGCCAGGATCCACATTTCCTGGCCTTGTTAGCCACGATTCTTATCCTCAAGAAGCTCAGTCTGCTATTGGTCAGACAAGTGAAAAATCAATCAAAATAACAAGGCATGATGAGTGCTTTGCTAGTTACACGTATGGAGTGCTTTGGGGGTGAAAAGATGGAACAACTAACTCACAGGTGCCATTTTGTAATTCTAATCAAAGTAGAATTCTTATAGAATTAAAGAGCTGCAAGTATCCTTCTTACTGGTTAAAATTAAACAGACCTAGTTTCAACATTGGACTGCTACTTGCCAGCCATATGACATTTAAAAAATTACTTAACCTCCCTGAACTTCAGTTACTTCTTCCATAAAATATGGATATTAATAACTTACAAGGTTGCCGGCTGTAAGAATTAAATTAAGGAACGGGTTCCTGGTCACCCCTGCTACCCCTGGCTGACATTCATTCTTGAGCTGTGGCAAGCATCTCACGCATATTATTCAATTAACCCTCACAACAGCCCTTAGAGGTTCCTATTACTCCTGCTCCCATTTTACAGGTAAGGAAATGAAAGTGCCCGAGGTCACCTAGCCAGTTCTTTGAACTCAGGCAAACTTCAGGGTCTCACCTATAATCACAGTACTGGAGCTGCTATTCTCTTCACTATTATAATTATTGCTATGACTGTCATATGGAAGAAAAATCTAGCACCACCTGGTTGAAGCCTCTTCTTTTATAGATGAAAGATCAGAATCGAGGGATTAAGACACTGGAGGAAATCAGGATCAGTAAAAAATCTAAGACTAAAACTTCTGTGGGGGTGCTAAACACCATATTGTCATATTGTTTTCCTGTTGAACACTGGTTGTTAAATGGCAAAATATGTTTTCATATACATGTCATATATATGTAATATATATATAAAATATATAAAATATCAGAAGTGATTTCTGTGATCCTGAAATGATCTGGCTTAGGTATATGAACAAAGCGTCCTTTCCTGAGTGCAGGGAGCTCAGGACCCTATTTTCCCCACTGTGCATCCCAGAATCGTACTGCCTTCAGCTACTTAAGGGATGTTGGACGTCATCCTGACCTAACCCTACATATTACAGAAGCTGAAAGTGTGGTCAGACAGTCCAAACAGCTAATGGGTGTTCAGAATGTCCTTTAAGCAAGAAAATTAAAAATCAAATTACTTCATTTCCTAAATTGCCTATAAAGCAATTATTTTTTAAGCTTTTCAACTGGACTCACTGAACAATTTAATTCTCTTACTATTCTACCCAAGTTTGCATCAAGAAACTAAGAAGTCAATGTAAATTTCTTTGTCATTTAGCAAAGGGAGAAAGTATCTGAAAACAAATTCCTCTTTGGACAAATAACACTTCCCCAGAAATAACACTGCAGCCACTGAAAAAAAGACCAAGACACCAGATTACAATACTCTATGTTTTCACTTATCTGTTTATGTTCCATTCTTATTATAATTGGGTCCCTACAATGTAACTTACATTGTGCTGGTCCCTATATTTGTAAAGTTTAATTAAATTCTCACAACCAGCTCTGCAAGGTAGGCAATCTTATTTCCACTTTGCAGATAAGGAATCTGAATCTCCAAAAGATTAAATAATTTGCCTAAGGTCTTCTGCCTTATTTGTGGCAGACTCAGGACCACAGCTCAGGCTTCGCTGGCTCTAAAGCTGCTGCTCTTTCTTCTACCATGTTAAGTGGCCTCTAAAAAGACCATGGGTTGGAGTCCTAATTGAAAGGGGGAAAAAAAAAAAATATATATATATATATATATATATATGTATATATATATAAAATACAATATTTTGGTTTTTATACATATTTATATATAACATATATTAAATATTCTATAATTATATATAGAATATATATTTTTTACATATGTATTGACCAAAAAATATAAAACCAAAACATAACTAGAAAAGAGAACAAGGTGTGGCTGGGCCAGGAATAAAATCCAGATCTGTAAATCCTCTCGCTCAGTGACTGTGGACATCAGGCCCCATCATTTGGTTTGGGAAGAAAATGCAGCACAGAGAACAGGAAGGCTAGAAAAAGTACTTGCCAAGGGCAATGACAGGTCCTTGAAATCTATACTCCTTTGGAGGAGACCTTTACTGTGGCCTCTAGTATAGTTCTTGCATCACATCCTCTGCCTCATAAGTCAGTAAAGCAACATTCAATTATACCCGAAGCCATCATAGCACTTCTCCTACTTTTGCTGTCCATCTTGCCTTTGGTGGGTGGTGCAAATTACATTGTTCTTCTCTGTGATTTTTGAGAAACAAAGCCCATTCGGCACCAGATATATGTCAAGCATATTCTCACTAAGAGAAATTAGAATATTTCCCATCTGAGTCAGCTGTGGGAAGAGTTTTTCAGGTCGACTTAAAAATGTATAGGTCACATAAGGGACAGTGTCATGGTTAACCATGACAAAGCAGTCATATCCATGTTTATATGATGTTTGTGAAAATGATGCAAACGCATTTCAGGCTATCTAAAAATATTTTTAAGCTTGAAAGTGGAGAGGAAAAAAAAAAATTCACCCTGAGTCACTGATCCTATATTTTGTGGAACAGAATTAAATTGTCTAAAATACGGCATGAGGAAGATCACCTGCGGACTCCTGTTCACACGATGACTTCTTTTTTTTTTAAAGATTTTATTTATTTACTTGACAGAGATCACAAGTAGGCAGAGAGGCAGACAGAGAGAGAGGAGGAAGCAGGCTCCCCGCTGAGCAGAAAGCCCGACATGGGGCTCGATTCCAGGACCCCGAGACCATGACCCCACCCCCCCAGCCGAAGACAGAGGCCTCAACCCACCGAGCCACCCAGGCGCCCCCACACGACGACTTTTGAAATCCTCCACCCAATGCCACAAATTTTTTTGGACTCCAGAAATTCGGTGGAGATGCCAAAGGGTCTTTAAGCAAAGAAGAAGTAGAAATCAATGCTAGAATTATGATTTTCAACATGGTATTGACAGCTATAATAAAGTTATTGCAACTGGACCTGGGAATGTAAAGTCAGTTAATGGACTTTATTTAGACAACATCAGATAAGGGCATTAGTAATAACTGTTATCTTGATGGATAACCTTAAATTCAAGAAAATGTTTCCCCAAACACGAGTTGTTGTGAATTCCTTTCCCTTTTATCTTACAGTAGGCAGAAGATTGCAACCTCCTATTATGAAATAGCATCATAAAATGCAGAGCACAGCCACCCTGACTAAAACCACCTTTCTCCTCTGCTGATACAGACAAACTAGCAGTAAATGCTTTTTGAGCTCCTGGCAAGCAGATAAATTCCTACGGATGTCCCCAATTGGACTGGGAGATTGAGAGACTCAAGGGAGAGAATAGCTGAGGCCAGGAGAATTTAACATGGCAATTAGCAACCCTTTGGCTCCCTTAGACCCCACAGCAATAGACAGGATGCAAGCAACCAAAAAATCTCTCCAGCCGAGTTGATGATAAATTGGTTGGGTCCCAGGGGTTGCTGGACACAGTTATTATCCAATGGCAGGCCTGGATGGTGCCGAAGTCTATGCAGGAAGGTCAGAGAAAGAAACATAGGGCTCTAAATTCCCAAGAAGAGTGCTGTTGCTTACATCTCAATTGGAATGCCCTTTCCCCTCATTTTGGAAGGCTCTGGATCCCATCATACAATCTGGATTACCTTCTTTCTTAACAAATAACTTCCCCAACACCAAGTATATAAAGTCTTGGAACCTTTAGCACCAGTGATTCTCTCCTGAAAACGTTAGAGAAGTAAAAGATAAAATTTAAATTAAAAATATCTAAAGATTTTTCAGACTTTTTTTTCTATAAGCAGAGGGAGGATATGTAGAGGAAAAGGAATCTTAATCTTCTTTTTCTATTGATGCCAATAGCTGCTTTGAGGCATCATTTTAACCATCATGTTATGATTCATACAACTTTAGCACAATAATGAGATTCACTTTTTATATTTCTTAATTTTCTAGAGCCTTCCTCATCAAAAAAAATGAACCTAATATTATTATTTCAAATGTTGCTCTGAAGATTAAATGAGTTAATACATGTGAAATGCTATAAGAGCGCCTGTCACTGAGGAAATTATATGTTAGTGATGATGGTGGTGGTGACGATGATGATGGTTTTCAAATGTCATTCTAGCTAGATTTTATAATCTCTGGAGCAAGGGCCGTATATGCCCTCTTCATAGAGAAAACCCGAGCATCGAAGCACAATGCCTGAAGTGCAATTAATATTTATTGATTGACGGGATGAATGACTACATGAGTTTTTTAATGCTGAATTCCACACTTGTGTTACTATTGATTTAACTTAATTATGAGGATTATTAGGAGTCATTAAAAAGAAAGTGGGAAATGGATTTAGTGAAATCAATATCATCAGGGTACATTTATTGAAGGACTACTACGTGTAGGGCACAATGCTAGGAATATCAATTTGCAATGGATATAAAAAAGAAACAAAATACAGAGGTAGCCTAATATAAAGATAATTTTCTAACTGGCAAAATAAAGGAGTTATGTGAGAATCTCAGACATTTCAATTCTATTTTTTGTAAATTTCTAATATTCCTCAAAATGTCAATATCAAGTGTCCCTCCTTTTCCTGCCTTCTTTCTTTCTCTCTCTCTTCCTTCTTTCCCTACCCCTTCCTCTCTTTCAGTGTCTTTTTTTTTAAAGAGTTTATTTACTGAGAGGGAGCACACACAGAAGCAGGGGGAGGGGCAGAGGGAGAGGGAGAATCAGACTCCCCGCCAAGCAGGGAGCCTAAAGTGGGGCTCAATCCCAGGACCCTGAGATCGTGACCTGAGCTGAAGGCAGATGCTTAACCGATGGAGCCACACAGGCACTCCTCTTTCTCAGTGTCCTTAAAGGCTACATCCTTAGAAGAAGAAAAAAACAAAAGCCCTGGAAATATTTTTTCTATTGAAACGGGCCCTTGAGATTTTCCATTTAGATCCCATATTAATTGAAACTGAGCCAATTCTATATGCGGGTTCTACAACTTTGACCAAGTAACATACCTAATTGACCTGGACTGAAGGAGGCATCTTTCCCTCTACACTTAGTCCCTCTGATCTTCAGACACCTAACGTGATATTTAGTGGGCTGTTTAGCAATGCCAATATTAAAATTGAAGAGTATTTCATATCTTGAACTTTTTATCCTTTGTAATACTTTGTCCTCACTGCCTTTATCTTTCACTGGCATTTCAAAATACACAGTCACCAATCTGGGAAACATTTTGGAAGGTAAAGGCTAGCCATGCATGGGTGAACACTGTGTGGCCCAAATTCAATAGTCTGGTGTCTACATTTAGAGCTCTCTTGAACTTGTGAAAATCTTAGCTCAGTGCCACAGTTCAGAAGGAAGTGCCTGAAAATGAGTCACATTTCCTGCCTTAATGCTACTCATTGTCTGAAGTTTAATGACCGATGTTTTCTCCTGCCCTGACAGATGCCATTTTCCTAGCCTTGTTGAGCCCCAAACCAACCAACTTGCAATTGTTTTTTGCTGTTTTCTCTTTGTTTATGTTGCTTTGTTCTGTCATGAATACTTGATTCCAATCATTGTCAATTTACTCAAAAGACAGTTATTCATTGATTCTTTGAGGCACCCAGGAACACAACCTAAAACCACACATGATCCCCGTCCTTCAAAGGCCCTTTTGGTAACCCTACAACTAAAGTAGCTGTCCTACATGTTCACCCTCCATGTCCCTTACCCTGCTCTATTTCTCTGCATATCACATAGCTGCCTGAAGTGTTAACTATTTATTTGCATATTGTTTTGCCTTTTCCGCTGAACTGTAAGGATGCCTAAGACAGTGCTTGGCACAGTGGGGACACAGAAAATATCTGCTGAATTAATTAATGAATAGAAGGAATACTTCATCAAGCAGGACATTTTTAGGCCCGGGTCGTGGGCACAGAGGTGTTTGTTTGGTGACAAATCATTGGGCTGCCCATTTTGGTGTACATTTTTGTGATTTGTGGGGTTTTCATGTTTACATTACGCTTTATAATAAAGAAAGCTAGAAAAAAAATCTCCAACTTCTTTTACGCTTCAAATCACATTAAATTATTTATTTGCTAGCTGTACCAACTAGTTCTTAATTGCCAGTGTCAAAAAGCATTGCCTGAATAAAATCTCTACATTTCATGCTGTCAAGGTTAAATCTAGATAGCAAAAATTGCAACCAAAAATATTATTGAGTGGCTACTCTGTGTATATCTCACTCTGTGAAAGTAAGCTTAAAGGGCATCAAATTCTTCAGAACAGGACAATTTCTCACACGGTACCAAAAACAGAAGACGAAGCTGCCTAACGTCTCCGGTCCTGATTATACATCCATTGCCGTCAATTTTAGAGACACCCACTTGGGTGAGGGAATGAAGCCTTAACTGTGGTTCACAGAGGAAGGTGGGTAGACCAAATACTTAGTAAGATAGAACTTGTTCCAGACTGGAAGTGGGTACAAAACTATATCCAGATTCATTGTAAAAAGTCACAGATGCAATGAAAAATTCCAATTTGGCTTCAGTATTTAAAATAAATTCATTTGATGAGTGTGTTCTGCTTTTTAGAACCATAAATCTGTTTCATAGATAAAATGTGGCTGGCAAGGTTGGTGGGGATTCAGCATGGAGAATGAGATGGTGCATGCTTTTGGCATCCTTATCCTTGTGATCCCCTTCTCCAGGACGTCCCAGCAGGAGATGACCTCCCCCCACCCACAGAAGAAGTCACCCACCTGCCTGTGAGCCAGCGCCAGGATTGAATGCCTGGGACTGCGAGTTCGATCTGATACACAGGATAGGGTCGGTAGCATTAAATAAATATTTTTATTGCTTATGAAAGCCACTATTTTAGAAACCAAAGAAAATAATTATGTCCTACTTAAGGGAGGTTTATTTCAAATCCTAGGTAGGGCCCCACTGTGGCCACTGCTTACATTTTTCAAAATTGATTTTCCACCACATAAACAGTTAGTCTGAAGTTACGTGTGACACTTCCCCCCAGTAACAATGATACAGTGTCTTCTAAACATTTCCTGGTATTTCTCATTTTTCCTTTTTTCTGTAATGCTTATTTCTTTAACACATTCTTGACGGGAGACTTTGTTCCAGGGTTTTTACTGCACTAAGGGGTGACCCGGGGAGACAGGCAATCAGGAAGCTGTGGAAGCAGAATTTTAGACCCTCCTTGGAAAGGAAGGCTCTGCTTGCATTTGTCTCCCCTCGATAAATGTTACTCACTCTCACATACAAAGCGTTAAAGCCTGTACTAATCGCTTCCCATTGTATTGTTCCCCAAGGCAAACTTGGGAAGGAGAAGTTGGTCTTTAGAGTTTATCCAAGCTCCCTTCCTCTCTCCTCTATTAGGAACATTTACTATTCATTCCTTGCCTGAGGCCCCAGGGCACTAGCTTCCTGGGCCTGCAAATCTACCCAGTGCCTCCGGCATGGTGTGATGTCAGGGCACAAATCTATCCAGCTTCCTCCAAGTCCAGCTGCCCTGTCTTCGGCAATGAGACCTCTACTTCCGGCTTCCTGTGGTCACTATGAGAAGAACTAGGTAAAGGTACTAGTATCTGACAAAGGACCTATAGATATTTTTGAGGCAGAAATCAATGGACTGAGAAAGACAAAACCTCAATTGCCCACAACACTCCCTACTAGAATCTGAGTGGCAAGTCTCATAGTTTATACGCCTTGGTTTTCCCACCTATAAAATGGGGTTGACAATTCATACCCCACACTGTTATGAGGCTCACTGTTACGAGGTGATTGCTTGCCTACCGTAAGTTTTGCAACTATACAAGATTGTTTTAATTAATGAGATGGGGGAGCATTTAATCTTTGACTCTCAGCGTGAAAGTTGTCACCCACTCCCCCGGTGTGCAGAGCTCATCTTGGAGACCAGAGGATGGTTTGTTTTCCTGAGTTAAGAAATAAGTACTCAGTTTCTCAGTTGGAACCCCACACCCAGCCCTCTGCCCTCAATCTTTCCATTCATAAATGCTTCAGCTCCAGCAAACCTTCAGTGTGAAAACTCTCCGAGAAACACAACCCTCCCTGGGCAGGTGGCTTCCTGGGGGGGACCAGTGCACACACAATGACAGCATTTATAACCTGAGAGGAAGAACCTTGCCTCTGTTCCAGGCCTGGAGCCCCACTAAATAAATTCAGGGCAAGTGGCACTTGAGAGGAATGGAATATACCTCAAACTCATTAGGAACCTCTGGTGAGAGGAGTTGAGTGTAACTGAATATTGCCTGGAACGGCAGGCCACCCTCTCCACACACAGTTCATGAGGGTGGGGAGGGCGTGGTCAGAGGAAGTCTACCCTTCAAATATCTTTTATCTGTGCCTTTACTTTCCAAGAGTTTCCAAAAATGTGTTTAAGTGTACACTCTGAGATGCCAGAGAAGAACAGAGAATGAAGGAGAAATATTCCAAGAGCTAATACACTGGAAAATCCAACACTGCCCGGTCTTTACGTTAGTACTGCTAACTAGCACACCAAATACCACATCAGGCCTCTGAGGAGAGAAACTGAGACAAGTGTTCATTCTATGAGCCTCAGGTCAGTCAAGAAGGCTATGTGGCCAAAGCTGCAGAATTCTAATGTTGGTAAGTTTTCTGGTTTCCCCTCATAGAGAGTTGACTCAGGGCTTTGATAAAATGAAATCTCTAAAAAAATACCCAAGGGCCAAATTCAGTAGGAAAAATACTTGTAATGATTTTGTATTGACTTGGGACATTGCTGCTGATTCTCCAGGCCATGTCTTGATAGGATTTTGGTCTCAAAATCTAAATGCCTCCAATCTCTAGGTTAAAATGTCTTTCCACGGGTTCAATTTAAATCACATAATGAGGTGTGCTAAATCTTGCTACTGATTTTTAATGCCATAATGGCACTATTTAAATTTATCATGGAAGGAAATTCACAGGATCCCACATGTCCTGCAAGTCAATAAAATGATTACTTATCACTGTATTGAACAAAAGGGTTGTAATCAGTCTAATATTGCATCAGTGTGTTGCTGCTTTGTGGTGGTTAGCATCAGATAATAAAAATATTGTGGGCGAACTTCTCTTCTCAGTTCCAAGGACTGTCGGAAGACTTCCTAGCCAACTCTTTGAATTACCGTGCTTCCTAGAAAACTTTCTTTGAGAGGGATGTGAGCAGGGCAGCTGCCTCTGTTTTTCTAGCATTACTGTGGCATCTGAGCAAGAGCTCATGGGCTCATTTGAAAATTCTTTTAGTGTTTTCATCCTCGCTCGTGGCATCACATTATATTTTGGTGTATAGAAAGCTCAGTGTGTGAGGAGGATAATATCATATCAAAAAGAACCCTGGAGATAGCTGTAAAGTATACCAGTTAGCGATTCGGCAGAGAACCTTCCATCAAACAACCTGAAGTGCGGTTGCTTTGTTCATTAAACTGACCTACATGAACCATTATTGCTATTTGGCTCTGAATTATTAAAAATCAGTAGCAAGATTTAGCACACCTCTAACTCCAGGCTCTCCTGTTCTTCAAGATAAAAACAGTCTCTCTTTGTGCTAGTTAGAAAACATATGTGAACGTACTAGCACTCAGCTTCTCGTGATAACCTTGTTAGTGTCTCTATAACTGCATGTAACCACTCAGCATGACATCCTTTTCCATTTCTCTTTATGAATAATTTTGTTATACCTCATCCATTTTCTAGTGCTCTTTATTACAGCATGCTACTACATTTATTAGAGTTCCCATCAGAGAATTCTTCTTGTTATCCTTAATAGTGCCACGTACTGCCCTCTCTTGACTGTAAGCCTGGCACTGTTCAAAGCACATTTATTAGTTTATAACCCTTACATTTTAAATTCCTGCCAAGAACTTCCTAGGTGAAGTATAAGTTTGTAATAAATATTCACACACACACACACACACACACACACACGCGTGCGCACACACACAACTGCCGCCACCACCACTCACCACTCGTATTAGAATTATAGCCACCAAGGACCTGCCTTTTAGCCCGCAAACATCAGAAAACCGGTGGGTTAATAACTTCTTCCCTTATACCTCACATGCCCAGGCACTGCAGCAAGCCCTAAGCAGCAGATATTTCCCTTTGATTCTAGAAAGAATTCTTGGATTTGAAGCTTTGAGTGGAATTGGGGGGGAGGGGAGGCTGTTGACTTTGGTGTCACAATCTTGCCGTCCTGGGTTTGTTGTGTGGGCTCCCCAACCCCAACTAGAAGCAGAGAGAGGCTGAGAGCAAATAGAAGCCTTAGTTTTTGATGATGTTTCAACCGTCTAATCCAAAGTCCTTCCAAGGTTGGCCAGATTAGATATGAGTTGCTCGGTGCTTGCCATTGGCACATTGCCTCTTTGGGGCTTCTTATAAGATCACCTTGGAAATAGCCATCCATGGGAAGAGATAATGGAAAATGAGTGGGTAGCACATCCCTTGTTTCGTCACCTGATGTGAAGAAAAGTTTCTTCTCCCAAGAACAGAGTGGTCACCCTGTGCTTATCTTCTCTTCTTCAGAGGGAGGAGTGAAGGGTTTAGAAAAGGAAGCACATTGCCAATGGGAACAAGAAGAGTGAACGTGAGAAGGAGAAATAGGGGGAGACCATTACTACCATTCAAAAAAAAAAAAAAACCTTTCAGGAATGGAAAGTGCCAAATGTATCTTCACATATAACCATAAAAATCACTAAAAGCTTTCATCACTTTTGCTTCACATGGATTTACTTCTTCTTTCTCCAAACAATAAAATACACTGTTACAGGAAGATGTAAGTGTACAGATGCCACGTATCTTATACTTTTTTTGCAGCTCAAAAAGCCCTTATTATGCAGCTGGCTCCCCAAAGTCTTCCGAGATAGCAAGAGGCAGCCGCAGACAATCATAATGGGACCAGGTTACGTGGGGGAAATCCCCTGGGCTTCATTCATACGTAGGTTCTGCTTTGATTCCCAGAGGTGTGTGTTCTCTCCCACGTCCAGGAAGTGCTCTATGTATCATCAAGAGCAGTCTTTGGACAGACAGACAAGAGGCACATCCTCTCTGCCTCCGGTCATTATTAGTCGTTACTCTTATTCTACACTAAACCTTCTTTTGCTGCCTCCCCCCTCCCCTTGTTGCTGTTGGCATCAAGAATATACAAGTTGTTTGCTTTCTGGGAGGATTTATGCCTAGTAGCCTTTGTCACTGTTATTACCATTTCACACTCACAAGCAGAGGTGGCAGATTTAAAGACAAAATATCCAGAGGTGGGAGGAGCTTGCAACTGGATATATCCTAGTTGGTTATTTTTGTATGTACTTATACAATCACTGTCAGAATGGTGACAGTTTTTTTTTTTTTCATTTTTTCTTGGTCATCCACAAAAGACAAACAACACTTCATACCCCTCTTCCCCTTCCCCTACCCACCTGCTTCCTGATACTGAGTTCTCCACAACTGCATCTGTAAATCCTAATTGCATATGTTCCATTTTCAGCAAACTGGAGGCGGTTTCTTAAGTGTCTAGTTGAATTGCCTGCCAATCCCTGTAGTCCTTAAGATGTGACTTCTGGAGTATGCTCAAAGATAAAGCTTCAGTGATGTCTTAGAAGAAAGTTTGGTATCAATATAGATACCAAAGAAAGTGCAAGAAGAATTGGCTCATGAGAACTTAGTGTAAGGAGACTTCTCTAACTAAATCATCTAAAGGAAAGATCAAATGAAATGGGTCCAAGACATGCAAGTATTAGCTGCAGCATCAAGAGAGGTGTGAGAGGGAGGAAATCTAAGGAAATTGGAAACCTTCCAGAAGATCCCTTATGCTGGCGAAAATGGAAGGCAGAAGAGGAGGCATAAATGTGAAGAAGATGAAAAGCCTAGCCTTAAGAAAGATGAGTAATCAAGAGGGACCAGAGGCTTGGACTTACACCTGGGATCAAAAGCCAACAAAAAGAACTAGTCAGTGACTCAGCATGAAGTATGGAGGCCAAGAGCAAGTAGTTTTGTTATTCAGCGTAGGGACTTGGTAGGAGTATGCAACAGTAACACAGATAAAGAGCAAAATAGTCCAGTTTTAAACCCAAAGAAAATCTCAGCCAACTACCACTAAAACATTGTTCAATATACATTGAAGATGAATTGATTGCTATTTGATTACAACTAATTTGTACATAAAGCAAATTTTGCAATAGACTCACAAAACTGCCCCCAGATGCACATGAATTCCTGCTTAGATAAACACAAGATGCCAAGGACATGCTCCATCTGGAGCCTCTCTGTGGGCAGTTTTTGCTGAGACATAGACGCCCCTTCTCTTACTTTCAAAGCCCTCCTCTAATCAGAAGATTACGGTTTTCTTACTCTTACTCTTTTTTCCTTCCTTATTAACTCATTAGTTTCCTGAAAATGTTTCTAATTCAACAAACCGTTTTTCTTCCCCTTGGTAAAAGTAAGCGTTTGTAACTGTGAATCCCATACTTGGTCCAGTATTGAATGATCATTTCTTTTGATCTTCATTATTCACTGTTGACCCTCCCAGAGAATTTGAATCCCCGGAAAAATTAGGTAGAAATTGTAGGTTTACTATTTATCTCTGGGAGAGAGATTGTTTACCTCAACTTTTTGAGCCGCTTGAGAACAAGTTAAGAAATATTATGGTTACATAAAACTCTGAATTCCTGCGATGATGGTGAAATTTTTCCTATAACTATTTGCCTATGTCACTGGTGAGAGGTAATTAAAATGGGTCCACGGGGCACCTGAGTGGCTCAGTCTTTTAAGTACCTGTCTTTGGCTCAGGTCATATCCCAAAGGATCAAGGCTGGCTCAGTCAGTTAAGCATCAGGGTCCTGGGATCAAGACCCGAATCCTGGGATCAAGCCTGCTCAGCAGGGAGACTGCTTCTCCCTCTTCCTCTGCTTCTACCCCAAGGGGTTATGCATTCTCTCTCTTTCTCTCTCTGTCAAATAAATAAAATCTTGAAATAAAATGGGTACATGAAGGTGGCTTAATATTCTTACATTATGCTTTTGTAAGCATTATTCAGCTCCTTAATCTCTTCTACCATTACACCCATCACTTCCATATTCTTCTTCACATTGGGATGTACCTGTTCTTTGCTCACCAAGAACCTTAGATGCCAAATAATAATTCTTGTAATATTTTACCTACTGGACAAATGCTACTCATTTATATCTCCAGATTTGTAGTTTGTATTATTTTTTCCCCAAGTTGTAAAAAAATACTCATTTCCTGAAGTTTATTATATTCAAAGTTTTTGTCTTTAAACTTTGTCAATTTCATTTATTAATATCTTCTAATTCCTAGATATTAGTAGATGTGCATAAACATCATTGAAAGTCTAATTATTGGTTTTACTGATGCGCTGTTATTATTTTCCTTTAGCTCCGACATTCTGGGAATTGCAGTCCATCAAAGCAAATCAAGTATCAACAGTAAATGGGGTTCATACTACAGTTTTCATGTTGGATTTACTTTTATAGGCCTTTAACTAAGATTTCTAGTGAAGATTGTACTCTCTGATCCCCCAGAACCAACAACAGATGGCTATGGAAAAACTAATGAATCTGAAGGATGGCCAATATTCTGGTGTCAGTGCCACAACTTGCAATACATAGCTATATTATTCATATGGATGTTTGCATGATTAAATGGAAGAATATTGATAAGTAAACTTTTCTTCATGGATTTCTTGTTATGAAAGTCTTTTATGTTACCTGAATCAAATAAAATAGTCCAAACAGAAACAGGTTGTTTGCTTAATGGTCTGTGAAACTAGGACCGATGATTGCACTTGTAATTTCTGATGCTGAGGCTCTCAAACATTTAATAAAATCATCACATTGCTAAAATTTCTCCTCCTCTTGCCTCTGTGCCCTGTTATGGATCAGAGATTTAATTTCAATAATGTAATCAATAGTATGATGAGGAGATTGTGGCTTTCTTTAAAGGGATGCATTACACAGAGAAATATAGGGAACCCCTTTCTCAGCTTATGTGGAAGAGGATAGAAGCAATGGACGTCCATTTTGACTCTCTTTAGTTCTGCTCAAAAATCCCTCCACTCCTTAACTCACTGCTCTCTAAATCTTATTGATTGTTCATTCTTGCCTTTAAACAAAAATTCAAATACCAAACCAACCTTCTATATATGTACTTCATTTATCAATTATATTACCTCATATTCTCTGAATAGATGAAAATATATGCTCGAAATATAAATTTATAAGAATGAGCTAAAATAAACATTATATTTAAAGACCATTAGCTGATATCTCAGCACATCTGTTCCATTTGAGGTTAATTGTCATGATAGTGGATGATAAACCCATATTTCAAGTAGGTTTAAAAATATTTTTTACTCATTTGGAAGAATATTGGAAGATCCAAATAAATCTTCATTGTTTTCAGCTCACAGAAAGAGTTTATTCTGTGAGCGGAAGTGTCAGCTTTATATGTTCCCTATATTCATCTGTGCTCGCATTAAGCATACTATCTTCAATCAGTGTTATTTCTTTGCCAGAAAATTTGTGAACCACTTGTCCATTTTAGGAGGTTTTTTTTAGTAAAATCTGGTAACACGATCTATAAATTCACATCCCTGGCCCTACATAAACCAGAATATACCATATTATGGGTAAAACACACAGATGAGTTGAAGGTGACTCCACTAACCATTTCATCTTACAGAATTATCAGCCTTCTTCTACGGACCCTTAGATGACACCTGGTCCTTTCAAATGTGGAGGGAGTGAGCACTATTTTAATCTGTTTTATTAAATATAGTACAGGTTAACTTCACTCTTATTATTTATGTGGACAACGAACATACATGGAAGCTGTAGCACTTTCTTCTCATCCTTCAATGGGCCATCTTGCACAGTGGATCCTGTCTATACATCCAAGTTTGGAGACTTCTGTCTCCATTGATAAATCTGAAGTTCTGGCTCATACCTTTTCTCCTTCTTCTCTTCATTTTTTTTCTTCTTTTTTTTAAGTTATCTTAATGTAAAGGTCCCCTTTCATCTCTGTAGAATGTGAGCAGAAGGAGCTGTTCTAGCCCCGTGGACAGGGCTTGTCCACCAGGGGCCTCCACTTTAGGACAACTGCTCAGAGAATTCTAACTCTTTAGGGGTCTCATACTTTTTCCAATTTTTAATAATTTCTCCTGATGATTTTATAACCCCTGAAGATATCAGATATATTGCCACCCAAATTTCTCTTCTGAGCCCATATATGTAATAACTACCTACCGGATAGCTCCACAAGAAAATCCTATTTTTTCAAAACTGAATTTTACATTTTTGGTTATTGGTTTTACCATCTACCTTTTACCCAAGTAAGAAACCTTGACCTTTCCTTGTTTGCTTGCCTCATTCATGTCAATAGGTCCCTTTGACTCTGGCCTTTAAAATCTCTCCAAGCTACCACCACTATCCTGCCTTAGTTAATACTTCCAATGTTTCTACCTAAATTATGGAACATTTCTCATATCCACCAGTCTTTTGACCATATAACAAATCCTCCTACTGTTGCTGGATTGATCTTCTTAATAGACAAAAACTATGTCACTCTCTTTTGATAACTCTACATTAATAGTTTCCCTTTGTCCACAACATAAGAGTTTGCTCCTTTATGGCACAAAGACTTTCCACAGTCTGGCTATCACCCTTATCTCCTACTTACTCCTTGCTACTCTTCTTCTACACCATGGCTGTGATCATTTCAAATTATTTGAAAATAGTGACGATGCTGTGGTTTTCCATAAATTCAATCATTCTAGACTGTCCCTCTGCCTGTACTTTCTCAAATTTCAATTTATGCTCATCTGGAAAATCCCAACTAACTTGAAAACCTAAATTTTCTATCTCTAAATTCTAGAGGCAGAATTGCATTTATTCTTCACCAACCATATATCCTTCACTTCATTTCAATTGACTCACTTATTTTATCTTCCAGTTTATGGTGAGTAAGATCTTAGCAGGAGCCATTTCTCATCTATGTTAACAGAATCTAGCACAAAATCTAGTACAGAGCAGCAAAAATTTCATTATCAATGTATATCAGGAACTGGTCTAGGTGCTGAGGATATAGGAGTGTACAAAGTAGACAAAAATCTCTGAGTTCTTGCAGTACACATTGCAAGTTAAAATGGATGTACCATATATTCAAATCTAGTAACATTATCCCATAGCTCACGTCACATGGATTTAAGAGAATTGTCCCAAGTGGTAAAAATCACTTTGGAATCATCAGGCTGACCATAGACCGCAGGTTAATTCTGCCTCCTCATGGGAAAACTTGTATCTTATAATGAGATCAAAAGCTCTTATTCCCTAAATGCAATTTACATGGCATTAAATTTTTAAAATTAAAAATATGTAAAGATTTATATAAAATGAAGCACATTATCTTTTAAATACCTTTTTTGATGGTGTCCGCATCCTTTAAGCATAATTCATCTGATAAATAATACCTGGTAAGTAGTAAGTATTCAATAGTTATTTACAAATATAACTAATGATAACTAATGAATTTGGGTCAAGAATCTACATGATTTTTATAAGTTCCCTTCAAGGATTAAAGCTAGATTAAAAGTTGAAAGAGCTGGAGCTCCTATTAATCTCACCATGTGCATTTCATGTGATGCTCAATGTTCTATCTCAGTCTTTACAATTCACTGATCCCCAGGCCTGATGCTTCTGACAATTTTAAAATTTTGCCACATATAATAGTGATAAATTATTATGTTCCAGATCCTGTATAAAGTGTTTTATTCCTCAGTTTTATTGAGATAGAACTGATACAATGTATGAAGTGTTTTGCATAAATTGTCTTATTGAATCTTTACAACAACTCTATGAACTAGGTTCTAGTATTCTTTCCATTTTACCTATAAGGAAACTGAGATTCAGTGATGCTTAATAATCTGCCTGTGATCACATTGCTAATAAATAACAGAGCAAGAATTTGAATTCAGGGATTTTGGCCTTGAAATGCCTTGGCTTTAACCTCTGCTTCCCTGTTTCTCATGCAGGGCACTGATGCCAAAGGACAGCACTCAAAGGTTCATAAAATCACCAGACCCTGTCTACAAACATATCCTTCATGTACTGGTATTGAGGCATATGCACAAATAACACACAATATAGGGGAACATGGGGGACGCCTGGGTGGCTCGGTTGGTTAGGCCGCTGCCTTTGGCTCAGGTCATGATCCCAGGGTCCTGGGATCGAGTCCCACATCGGGCTCCTTGCTCGGCGAGGAGCCTGCTTCTCCCTCTGACTCTGCTTGCCACTCCGCCTGCTTGTGCTCTCTCTCTCTCTCTCAAAAATAAATAAAATATAGGGGAACATGGGGAAGAGAAGAGATGCAAAACATCACCTGAACATGGATGTACCAGCCTTCAACCTTAAAGAGTGTCAAATAAGAACTGGTCTTTGGCTTGGGAGGAAACAATACCCCATTAACGTGGAAGTTGTTTATGGGAAAACACATGAGAGCTCCTTCCTGCCTCTGCTTCACGTCAGGTTTAAATTCAGGTGGCATGTTTGCTGTTACAGGGTGCTGAAGGTGTCTGGAAGCATCAGAGAAGGCTGGATGGAAGGGCCAGAAATGCATCAGTGCAAGTTGAGATGAGTAGAGTTAGTATGAACTGGTCTATCAGGCTAGCTCTAGTCACCAAGCCTGATCCTGAAAACTGAGATGTAGGCAATCAGCTTTTGAAGGAGTATTGACTTCATGTTTGGTCAGTTGAGGACAGAATGAAAAAAAATGGATATCACAGTGAAGGACTGGGTAGGATGACAAAAGGGAGACCGATGAAGGGAGCACCAGGAACAAATCCCACCTATCTATTCTATGTGCCTATTTCCATGTGTAGTAAGCTGTGCACTACTAAAGGTCTGTCTTCCTCACAAGTGAGTTCTATGGAACAAGCAAGAGCATGTGCCTTGCTTGCAGATCTTGAGGCAGACCTATACTCAAATTTAGGTTCCATCTCTTACTACCCTGCAAGCTCTTCTCATCTGAATCTTGGCTTTCTTTTCTTTTAAATGGGAATAAGAATTTACCTCAAATAATGTCTCAAGTATCAAACAGAGAATGTATAATAGTTCCAGTGCAGTCCTAGGAGATAACAGGCAGTCAGTAAATTTCAATTCTCCTTCTTCTCACTCGGTGATTTCACTACAAAAGTGAATGTGTCATTTATGAACAGTTAGATACATACACACACGCACACACACATACACCCGTTCCTGGTTTAAGGAGGAAAAAAAGGAAACAGCCACTATTCAAATGTGGAAAATAGAAAGACTATTTCCTGTTTTCTTCCTGTATGTCATGCTAAAATTTACGGCAATCTTCAAAAAAGAGATTGTTATTCAACAGTCACAGAGCTCAAAGAGCAGCTTCTTACAAAAGTCAGACTACCAAGGTTCTCCTAGAAAAGTACTCTGTCTACCCACTTAAGCAGATTCTTATCTTTAGGGAAAGTTGTTCAGAAGAACCTTCAGATTTTCTTTAGAGTCAACCATTTGTAATTCTAAATGATAAGACCTTTGAGAAATCATATCTGAGACCATTATCTTCTTGAGACTCAGGTTAACCAAGACTAAAACCATGGTTTTTGCTGGACATGCTACCCTCAGTCCAGAGTGCATCCTTTATCCCATTTGGTATTCAGCTTTGTCTGCATCTCCCTTTCTGTAAATCTGATGGCATTCTGTAGAGTTCCGTTTCTCATGCCTAGACTTTGTCTAGCAAAAATACAAAAGTGGAATGTCCTACTTACAATCACTCTCGGAATACACATGATGCATAATGACTGTAATAATTGTGTTTTCTGTTAACCTCTAGATACCTCAAAACACTACTTCATTATTAGTGAGTATGTCTGGACAAGAATTTTAAAAATTTAGCCAGCTCACTAAGATTAAATAATAGGAACACACAGTTCTTTTATGTGCCTAGCACTATTCTAAATGTTTGCCATGTATTAACTAATTCAATGCTCCCCCAAACCTTATAAGGTGGTTACTATTATTATCCTCATTGTGCAAATAAGGAATTTTCAGGGACAGAGTGGAGAAATAATTTGCCCAAACTCAAGAAGTTGATAACTACAGAAGTTGCTCTGTGTTCTGATCTACTCTGACATATGGCCGTATGGCACTTAAAACCCTTTCTTTCTGCAAAACAAAGTAGCTTCTTCCTCCCAGTGACAAAATTTTCCTAGTACAATGAAATTCTTGTTCTGTGCCACCCTTTTCCAACTCCTTGAAGATGGACAAACAACTGACTTACAATATGGAGAAGTATTATTGCAAAATTTACTGCCAGGTTGAGACCTTGCATGCCACACTAAATTTTTATGACAGTTATAAACACCTAAAAAATCTAAGTCTATCATGGGACTGCTTATAAATCCCAATAATAACTCAGACCAAGCAGCATCATAAAAGAGTAGAGTGGCTGAAGTCGGGTAAGCAAGAACAAAGGTTTGGATGATTTCTTTATTTTGATGTGTGGCTCTTCTTGCCTTTCTCTGCAAGATATTAAGAGAGGGGTGGGGGGTAATGAGGAGGGGTAGAAGAAAAAGGAAGCTTCCCATAGGAGCCCCAGTAGATCCAATTTTCTGAACTCCAGTTTTCTTTTAAGTAAAATGGTATTCAATACCATTGTAACGCCCTTTGAAATTCCATCTTACTAAATCCGCTCAGGATTTAGGAGGCCAATTTAATAAGTGATTGTAGAAGTGCCACCATCTGAGTGCTGCCTCAGGAGTTATTCCCCTGTTGTGTGTTTCTTTTTAAGTATCGGAAGGCCTGGGGAAATACTAAACAGAATTATAAAAATGAATTGTACAAGCTATGACTTTAAAGTAATGAGACTAATTCTACAAGCCACACCTGAAAATCAATGCTTTTGTCATAATCATACTTGCACATTTAGTCAAAAAGGCACAACACACAATCAGAGGGATTAGGGAGCAGAAAAGGATTAGAAGAATACACATCAAACTCAGAATAGTGGTCACCTCTGGGATTACAGAAACTTTAGCCTGTGCTATAATGTTCTAATTTTTTAAGCACAGTACATTCATATTTATTTTTAAAAATCATCTAATATATTCTAGGTCTAAAAAGTACCTAGAATAACTAAAAAAATTTGTTGTTCAACATTTTTTTCATGAATTTTCAAAGAATGCGATTTCCTGCCTTCAAGAAGTAACCATTCCAAGGCTTTAATTCTGAGGCAGTACCGTGTTCTCACATTACTTGCATTTTAGGGTTGGCGTAATGATCATCACTAATAAGAACCAGAATAAGGTTGCCATGAACGGAATCTCTGCTTTCTTTGATGTAGGAGTCAAATCCTGCCACATTTCTAATTAGGCTTCACTCATTAATATAGTCAGTCAATCTTTCTTCTATACTTAAGAATCCCATCGTTTGTGGCGTTTCTTTTAATTGACTTATGACATGATCACCCACTAAGTAGGCCCAATGATTGGGTTCCATATACATTTCTTGGACATCCAAGAAGAAAATTCATTTTCTCTCCTTAGAGAATAAGTGAAGAGAAATCATTGAGTCCTAAACTTTGATGAATTTGTCATCATAAGCAAGTGCTAATGGATGATGGTCGGAGAACTGTATCTTTTTTTTTTTTTAAGATTATTTATTTATTTATTTGACAAAGAGAGAACACAAGTAGGTAGAAAGGCTGGCAGAGAGGGAGGAAGAAGCAGGCTCCCTGCTGAGCAGAGAGCCCGATGCGGGGCTCGATCCCAGGACCCCGAGATCATGACCTGAGCTGAAGGCAGAGGCTTAAGCTACTGAGCTACCCAGGTGCCCCGGGAGAACTGTATCTTTACGCAAAAATGATCCGTCCATTGGTCTGGCCCTTAGAAGAGTGGGGTATATATTCTAGAATGCCTAACATTACTAAGTATATATTGTGGTAAAAGCTCAGGAAAAAGTATATTTTAATTTTACTCACAGTTAAAATTTTGGTCAACATGCAATTAAGTAAAAACAATACTCCCCCTTGTCCCCTCCTCCCCCATCCCAAAATCTCAATCTCCTCTAAGGCCTTTAAAAACAAAATAACATGAATTTATGTATTTTTCTACTAACATTTGATTGGTATTTATAATGCAGTACAGAAGGACTTTTTTTGAGGGGGGTACTTTTAAGAGGGGAAAATGGCAAGTTACAACAACATACCAATGTGCTCAGCGCTGAGACTGCAGAGGACACCCACCAACACCATGGTACTCTCTCTCTCACCAGATGGGTAGAAACAGAGAACAGCAAGGGCAAAACAGTGTTTCCTGCTCTCCACAATGACTCCAATGTGGAAAAATAGTTATTCAGAAAAGCCATGTGGGGAGATAAATCTGCAGCCCTTCTCATTTGATGCAGCTGGGCCTCTGTGTACATATGCAATTATTGACAATAAAATACAAGTACAATAGATCGTAATCACTGATGAGAACTTAACAAGCCTTCTTGTAAAGGCTACTGACAGTATGGAGTAGAAGGCAAATCCCTGTGGAAGGACCTGGGATAAGACATTCCTGACTCTGTCTTTATGAAATAGTGAAATTAACTGAGAATGCCTCCTATGACTGCACCCTGAGGCCTAGTGATATTCATATATTAACACTCCAACCCAGGGAATTAACGTATAAATACTAGCTTCAATCCATCCCCCATCCTGCTCCTATTTGACCATTAAGCCTTGCAATTCTCTTTGCTTGCAGGGTTGGGATATGTGTGCCCTAGCAAATGAGACATCATGGGAAAATTATCTCCTTAAAAAATTCAAATGGGCATGCTTGTAAATATCAGATTTTAAATCAAAAAATTTCAACCTAGGGATTTTAAGAAAATTTAAGGAAAAAAATTTGTAATTAATAAAGATCAAAGGTGTAAGAAAAAAAAATGCCCAGACAACATTAAGATGTCTCTAACGGTGAAGCATTTTTGATCGTGTATCCACTCTTACAGTGATTTGTGTAAGTGATTGATCAGCTGCTAATCATTACCTCCTGACTGATAATGTGTGCACAAATAGAGAGTAGGGACTTTGGAATCAGGCCTAGAATCACATGCAGCTTCCCTTACTAGTTATATGAACCTAGCCAATCATCTAATCTCTCTGGGTCTTATTTCCCTTATTTGTAAAATGGAGGTAATAAGGCTTACTTCACATAATTGTACGATATAAACATAATATATTATTAATCCGGAACAAAGTAGGTCTTCAATAATCGGCAGATAACTTTTTAATTCTATTATCAGTAAAATGAATGCCATTTTTTAGAGAGCTTTACCTTCTCCTGGGAGTAAATTACATACACCACTAACAAGAATGGAAAGGACACAGCATCTATTCAACTCCTAGTATATGCCAGGAATTTAATTTTGCACTTTATATACGTTTTCTCATGAAATTGTCCCAGTAATCTTAAGAAGTAGGTATTCTTAGCTATGTCTACAGATGAGATGACTGGGACTGAATTAGATTAGGCATCCTCCTTAAAGTCACACAGCTATAAATGTCAAAGTATCACAGAGTGAGGATTTTTGGAATGCTGCTTATTCGTCATTGCCTTGCTAATTGAGTCCTTGTATCTTTCCAAATTCATTTTTAACCATGATACAGCATCAGGTGTAATATCTGTGATCATAAAATTCCAGTTCTCACTGAAGTTGTCTTACTGACAAGCTTTGCAAAGAGCTGCAAATACTGTTTAGCAGTTTTGTGACGATGTCCAGAAATTGTAGTAATGCAGAGCTTGGAATTTCAACCTCAGTGTTCCATAGATCTTCTCTATAAGGTTTATTTTTCTTCATCGTGGTAAAAGAGAAGACCTTGCATTTTCAAGGTGCAAAATAGACCTTTCCATTTCCTGCATTTCCTTCAAATCGCCTTGGGTGACAGTTGATCAAGTATTCTATACTACGTCAAAACTGTTTGTGGAAAAGCTCCAGGAAATGGTAAATTTCAAAACATGTAGGCTTGTCGTCTTCAGAATACAATAGCTAATAAAGTCGTAAGGGCATCAAGGTCTTGTTCTTACCTTGTAGGCCCCCAACTTGCCAAAACTGCAAAGATACACACATGCTCTCCCTGACAGCCAGCCACATGAAATCTCCTGGATTTGCCAGGTCACTGCAACATTTGTGTTTTCCAAGTCTGAAGACATTTTATTTAAAGAGATGAATCTTAGAATTGTCAGAGTAACTGTAAAACAATGCACAATGCGTAATTGGTTTGTCTCTCACTGGATGTTTGTTGAGTGAGTCATCAGAAAATGTGTCTAGTGTAGCACCTTGCATTAAAATACCTTAATACAGTTGCTAAATGGATGGATAAATTACTTCAAGAGTTAAACATATCACAATTGTCTTCCCCCTTTGAAATGTATAAAAATAACTTTTGACTAAGGTGGACTGATAAATTATACTCAACATATACTTTCAGAATGGACAAGCTTCTTCTCACTTAATTTTTAAATAATCTATTCTTAATATTTATACTCAGAATGGGCATAAGTATGAAAATCACAAAGAAAAAGCATATCTAATACTACTCCCTTTCTATTTATAAATATCATAACCTAGGTAACAATGACTGTTTCATAATCAAATATTAAAAAGAGAAGGTAAAAAGAGTGCTATGAGCTCAATATTTATTCAGTAATGGGCAAAATTAAGTCATTTGGAGAGCTACATTTCTTTAAGAAAAGGAAGAATAGTAAGAGCCACAATGATTTTTGTCTTACTGAGGGCCACCTGTGTAACATATCACCTCTATGGAGAACTCTTTATCCTTACGAAGTTGGTAAATTAGAGCAGCCAGACATTTTGGCCAATAATTTAACCGTTTCATTCATGTTAGCATCTTTTTTTTAAAGTTCTTCATTGCCTTCAAAATAAAGTCCAAATGCCACAGCATGGCCTTCAAGGCCTTTAATAGGCTTTCTTCTAATATCTGCTAGAGCTCTTTGATTTCCACCTATGACACCAACTATGACTTGCTTAATCAAAAATTAGAAGGCTGTGTTAGAAGGCTGTGCAATGCTGACAGGTGGGAAAGGAAGCCTACAGAGCAAGATTCCACACAGAGAGATACCAGGCTGTTCCAGAAGGGCTCTAAGTTAGAGGCTGCCTGTTACCCGAGGAAATGCTCTAGAAACAGAAGGACTTCTGTGATTTTGCCATTTTTTTTGGCTTCAGTCTAGTTGAAAGGAGGGCATCCCCTCAGCCCTGCCTAACAGTAGCCGATGGGAAGAATCCAAATAAAACCAGGTTTATATTACCCTAAGACAGGGGACTAAATGCTGGCAGCAGATATCACCAATTGTCCATCTCTCTCCTATTACTGTTTTGCCCCTTTTTCTGTTTCTTCAGCCACATTGAAGAACTTGCAGATCCATGAATTTCCACATGATCTCATTCTGTGTGATCTTTCCTTCTACTAAAAGCCCTTCATTCCTTTTCTGCCCTCAGAACAGAATTCTAACCCAGCCCCCACAGCTCAGGTTCTTCCCTAAGAGCCTTGCCAACATACCTTTCTTCCACTCTCCTTCCCTAACTAACTGGGTTGGTGTCCTTCTTCAGACTTTCCATAGCATTTTCTGTTCTCTTCTGTTGTAACACTTAACCACGGGGAGTGCTGTAATTGCTGGCTTCCCTACCTCCCCTTCTCAGGCCTATCCCTAATGTTTGTCTGGAGCTGTCTACTCTTCTCTTCTCACCCTATGTTCTATTTTGCACCTTGCAGGCCTTTTGGGATGGAACTTACTGGGCCTAGAGATGAGTGTTGTGCCCTTGAGTGGGGTAAACTGGGGAAGAGGTTATGCATAATCCCAGGAAGTAGGGCTTCCTTGAGAGGCAAGGAATTCTGGGTCTCTGATGTGTGGTCTAGAAGAGAGGGTGGCTCAAATTCTGGCACATCTCCGTGGCCCTGAGATGAGAAGAATAGTCAGAAGAGGGATTTAGGGCCTTTTACTGCCCAGTGTCTAGAGAGGAACCCTGACTACCTCAGTCTAAGGGCAATATTGTCTCAACTAGGCTGTCAATTTCTTCAGAGGAAGCTCTGTTTCCTTTGTAGCTCTGGCAAGTCCTGTGGGTTATGCACAGGTAGTATCCTACATAGAGACTAAATGAACATGAATCATGAATCTCAGCTTCCCCTGCAAAATGGAATAATATGATTTATCCTATCCACTGCCCACGGCTGGCATATGAGAAAGGAAGTAAGTGACACAAGAGTGCTTTAACAGGAAATAGTTTTTAAAAATTATTTCTAACAGCTTCTCACAGGTAAATGGACTTATTTTTGTTACCCTTCCCAAATAAGAAAGAGCTTTGTTTTACCAAATCAAATAGAATAGAGTTCAGATTATAGACTTAGCTCTTAGCAAAGAACCTTAAGAATCAGGTTATAGTTGTGAACAATAATGTAAATAGAAACATTAGCATTTTTAATTTCTGTAATCTACACTTTCCTCTTTCTCATTAAAAAATAATGTTAGGAAATCTATAATAAGGGACATCAAACAGGAAGAGCAGAAGCACCAACTGATGTAGGACATTAATTATTCTTAAGACGCTTAGGCTCATACAAGATAATCATTTTAATGCAGCAATTTCAGGCTGACCTTCATTTTGAGTGTGATTATAACATAATTTTCTTTTCTGGGAGTTGACTTGTAGAGAAAAGGACTATCACCTGGGGTATGAACTAACCCCAGAAAAGTGGAAAGAACAACTAGGATTAGGTGCACATAGGCTCTACTCCAGACTCAGCAATGGTCATTTGCTCATTTACCCATTATTTACCCATTGTGGAATGGTTATTGAGCATCCATCCTGTTACAGAAACTAAAGAAGCTGGTGTAGATAAAGAAAAGAAATGTCAAAATGACATGAGATCTGCCCACAAGCAGCTTGCAGTCTGGTGAGAAAGACAAAAGTAAGCCCAGAAGTATGAAAAATACCATAATGTTAAACACAAGCACACATCCCGATATACAGATAAGACATTTACTCTACTCTTCCAAAACCCTGAGGATTCCATTACTTCCAGCATTATAAAGTTGGTGATAAGAGAGAAATCAGCCCATCTAAATCATTCCTACTGTGTTTACTGTCTGCCTGAGTTTGAGTTTATTCAATCAATTTTGTCAATAGTTTGGTTGAGTAGCCACCATGTGGTTACTGTAATAACCATGTAATAAGTATTACAACTTATTGTAATACTGTCAGAAAGTAAATACGACTGAAATACAACTGTCAGAAAGGCTGCCATTGTCCTGGGAGGCTGGGACAGTGTATTTAATTCCCTCCACTTACTACTTAGATCAGTGATACTCAGACTCATTTCATAAGTGTTACGTGATGAATCAGATGTCTGCATTTAAGTCTTAACTGTGTATCCAAGCTCCCTATTACATAGTCAAGACCTTTGGACACAAAGTACTTGCTATGAGAAAAATGTAGTTAACGGAAGCTGAGCTCACCCACATTTTACCACCCTCCTCGCCCTCTGAGCTCACACTGGTACAAATGAGTTGCAAACATGGGTTGAGAGGAAAATGAGGTCTCATTGACTTCTCAACACAAGATTAAAAATAGCATGAATCAAATTGGACAATGAAAACCAACTACAACTAGGGAACACTAGCATCATTGTGACCAACGATTTTCACAATTGCATAATGTTGTGTGGAGAAAACTGTAGCAAAAGGACCTAAAGAATTCCGAATATGAAACAAATACAGCCTTTTAAAAAGAAATTACTGACTCTGATACCCCAACACTTGACACTGAACACTTGAAATGACCATGAACCATGCTGGGCCCTTTGTCATGCTGTCTATGCAGTATTTTCTGAGTTCCTGATATAAGCCTGTATTTGTTTAACTTCAGCCAGGGGGATTTCATGCACCAGCTGTTTACAAGTCTTCAGGAGGAGGAAGGGGAGTGACTAGCTCGCTCTGCACACTGTCTCATGTCAGAAAACTTTCCAAGTCACAGAGGGATGTATGAGACCACAGAGTTGAAGGAAAGTTCGGTCTTTAGTACTTCCTCTTCTGTCTCCTTATGTTAAAAGTACTATCCAAAAGTTCAACTAGGCTCTCATTTCAAGGGGCGGCTACACTGCCCCTGTTTCCTGATGATTGGGACCATGTGGCCATCAATGGTTGCACCAGTAAATGATCCCAAAACCTTTCCTAACCTCCCTGAGCTGTCTGGGAGATGATTTCATATGTGCAGCCATCTTTGGGGTCTTTGTTTAGGCAACTGAGAAGATTTCCCCAGGAGAACAGGAGAGGGGAGGAGAAAACCTGCCAATGGTAAAGAGAAACCAAGGATGTAAAGTTAAAATGATATGAAAATTCTACAATGGTATATAGGTCCTACACGCTGACTTGGTGCATGGGTACCAGAGTCCTTTGCGCATAGTGTTCTCCATATGACCCTGGCATGGCACCATATCTTTGCACTGCCACTGAGAGAGAGGTCAATTGTGAAGACAAGTGCGTTGGTTGAGTAGGTGATAGAGATGAACTGTGTGATTTACAGCTCTTTAGTTTGAGTTATATGTTTTTTTTTTTAAGATTTTATTTCTTTATTTGACAGAGAGAGAGAGAGAGATCACAAGTAGGCAGAGAGGCTGGCAGAGACAGAGGGAAGCAGGCTTCCTGCCGAGCAGAGAGCCCGATGTGGGGCTCAATCCCAGGACCCTGAGATCATGACCCGAGCCAAAGGCAGAGGCTTTAACCCACTGAGCCACCCAGGCGCCCTTTGAGTTGTAGTTTTTTAAGTCATTTTGAAAAGAATGAGATATCTACTATGGACAAAATAATAGGGGTGGATGAAATAGGTACAGAAAACTGTAGAGAGTACTAAGGATGAGTTCTGAGCCATTAAGAGAGTACTAAGGACGAGTTCTGAGCCCCACTGGTGTAGAAAGCCCTTTGTAGGGATGTGCAAACATGACTATAACAAAACCTTATGCTCAAGGAGTTGTATGAGCAAATGCTAACTTACACTAGACCTTCACTTTGCAAAAAGACACAAACATTAGCTCATGTGGATTCTCTCTGCAGTATTACAAAGTGGAAAGGGCACATAGGGAAACAGACTTTACCAGGTGAGGCATGTTTCCAAAGATGACGGCTGGGGAGGGGGTGTAAAATGTAGTGGGGTCACAGTTGTGGATCCTGGGTTCTTTGTGCTTATAGTAGGTGACTTCTTTGGACTTGCAATAATTTACATAGGCAGGGGAGAAAAGACATACTATTGACCATACTATTGACCATAACCTTGGAGGTAATACCCTAGGAATATAGTTTCATATTTTGTTTCCTTTCTTATTTTTTTAATGCATCCATAGATACATTTGTGGCAATCCTTTGAATCGTCAATTACTTACTTGCCCCAAATGTTGGCCAATTAGAAATAGCTCTCACTTACACCCATTATATCATTATTATAATTTTTTCTTAAAAGATTCTATTTATTTATTTGACACACAGAGAGAGATCACAAGGAGGCAGAGAGGCAGGCAGAGACAGAGGGGGAAGCAGGCTCCCCGCTGAGCAGAAAGCCTGATGCGGGGCTCGATCCCAGGACCCTGAGATCATGACCTGAGCCGAAAGCAGAGGCTTTAACCCACTGAGCCACCCAGGCACCCCTCATTATTATAGTTTTATTAGGAAGGGAAGATTTCTTAAAATGTGTCCACATGCTAAATTTTGCTCTAAGAATTGAAATGATCAGGTCTTTATTGATTTTTATAAATTTCCCTTATTTCTCATAATAAAATATAGAGGACCATAATTGTGAATTTTCAGAAACATGTTCCTGTTGGAAATTACATTTCCAATTGGAAATCTAAGGGAAACACACACACCCTCTCCCCCGACCCACACACAATACCTTATACATTCTACAATATTCTTCCACCAACTATGCACTAAAAATGGCAACTTTCTACCAAATGCACCCAATGGCAGAGGATAAATCATGGTTCTATGTCTGTTTTCCATTTGGTATGCCTGTACTCACAACCTTGATAGCAATAAGTAAACCTTCTGCTTCTTTTTCAAAAATTTTATAGGATGCTCTCATGTCCTTTTCTTCCCCTATTCCTCCCACACCACAATTCAGCTCACTCAGAAAATGCTATAAAGTTTCAGAGAAGAGGTTTGCTCAAAGCAACTACAAATAAAGTGCATGTACATAAATAACTTAGCCTGACTTTTTGTTTAATGTCCAAGATGATTGGAACAGATTGTATCATGAACTACTTTCCCTTTGGCTAATTAAATAGCAGTCCCCACTTACCATAAAGCATATTCTTATTAAAACAAGTATCTATAGTCACTCTGCTGGATAAATTACTCCCAAGTAAGTGCCATAAAGCCCATTACATTCCTGCTTTAGGAATGGAGCAGGTCCAAACAGACAATCAAAGGATTTCACTGGGATTATTTTAGATTAGAAAAACTAAGGGAGACATGCGGCTCTGACAAGATCGTAAAGGCATAAAGGATAAATTAGCGGTTCCATACCAAACAAAGTGCTCTAGCGGTATCACAGTATATCCAAAAGTAAAAACAAATTCCTACTGTATTAACCTTCGCCAAAATGGAAATCTGTTTATGCAGAAATAAAAATGTCATGAACAACTGTTATCTCCTGTGCAAATCAAAATGACTGTTTTGAATAATAATAAAAAAGAAACCTTTCAAACCAATGACTACGGAAATGCGCCATAGGAAAGAAGATGTCTTCATTTCAATAAATTGCTTTTTACATTTAATAGAAAAGGTTATGTTATGATTTGTCATATTAATGAACCATTATTGCATAACCATATTTTTATTGCAATATATTACCTACTAAATGATGTCTTTTTTTTTTTCCAGGAGAAAAAATTTCATAGAACACATTCTATGGGAGTTTTTCTTGCTGCCAGTTGTTAAATCTTTCAAAAGCTGTCAGCAGCCTCAGAAATCAAGTTCAAAATACCATAGCCAACATGAATATAGGCATAGGCTAGTCTATTTTTAAATTGTAATACAAAACTGCCAGAGAAATACCTAAACACAAAAGATTATTTAAAATGAGATCATCTTATCTAGCTTGTCAATGTAAAGGACAAAGTCAGTGAAGTGAAATTTAACCCACAATTACTATAAATATCACTAGACATTTGAGACTTAAGTGAATTTTTTTCAGACTAATTTTTCCTTAAACTCATTATGCACCAGAGCCTCTATGTCCTCATCCGTCAGAGACCCTGTCCATGCCAGGCATGGGGAGCGGGGGACGCTAACCCCCCAAGGAGGTCAACTGGCTCGATTCCCTACATTGCTTCCGTCAAGCAAGCCTTGCTCCTCAAGGGTGAATGAATGGCAAAGACATTGGCATCTTCCCTGGAAACTTCTGCAGGAAGGGAGCCATACTTGTTTCTACAAATGCCATTCCAGATTTGCCCCGAGTCTGCGCGCACTGACTCCCCATACTGCTTCTGAACGGCGAGACACTGTCCTCAGTGTGGCCATCGGGGCAGCACCAACTGGGATCCGCTGAGAGTATTCCAAGCTTAGGACAGTGAGCTAGTTATCTGATGGAAACAGAGGTGGAACATTTGGGTGTATCTTCCTGTTTAAGCTGCTACCGCTGTCATATTTTTGGAGGGTAGGATTGGAGAAACGAAGGTATGTGCTGTCATTTCTCAAGGCTCTGCCTGCATCTGTTGTCAGTTTATGAGTGTGCTCACCTTTGGCTGCTACTGATAGACATTACAACCCATCACTCTATTTTTTTCACATACTATTTTTTTAAGAATATAATATGGGACAGCAGAGCATTAGGTGCTGGAGACAAAAGTGAACAAGACAAGGGAAGTTCCTACTCTCAAGCAACTTTAAGTCTAGTAAAGGAGACAAACATTAAATAAGCATTCAGAGATTGGATATTTAAAATCTGTAAAAATGTAGTTTGGGGGGGGGCACCTGGGTGGCTCAGTCATTAAGCATCTGCCTTCAGCTCAGGTCACGATCCCAGGGTCCTGGGATCGAGCCCCATATCGGGCTCCCTGCTCCGCGGGAAGCCTGCTTCTCCCTCTCTGACTCCCACTGTTTGTGTTCCCTTTCTCACTGTGTCCCTCTCTGTCAAATAAATAAAATCTTTAAAAAAAAATGTGGTTTGGGGGAAGCTCCTATCACATTTTCCTTTATAAAAAATGATACAAATAATATAACAAATACATGCATGTTGCAAATTACATAAACAGTATAATACTGTGAAAAATCCTCTTTCTTCCTCCCACAACTTACACTCTTCCATAGGTGATTTCTGCATTTATATTTAAAAATAACATCTGGACAAGGACCTACCTACATATTTACATGTATACACATATAGGTTTACTTTTTTCACCTACATGAGATTATGCTACAAATAGTATGCAAAACTGCAATTTAGAACATGTTCCATGTACATATATAGACACACCCTTTATTGCAATGATTAAATTCCCAACTATGGATGTTAACTTTTTATTTTTTTTTTAAAGATTTTATTTTATTTACTTGACAGAGAGAGATTACAAGTGGGCAGGGAGGCAGGCAGAGAGAGGGGGGAAGCAGGCTCCCTGCCGAGCAGAGAGCCCCTTGCGGGGCTCGATCCCAGGACCCTGAGATCATGACCTGAGCCGAAGGCAGAGTCTCTAACCCACTGAGCCACCCAGGTGCCCCTGGATGTTAACATTTTACATAACTGTTCCTCTTTTGGTGGAGCTGCTATTTTCCCCTGGCCACTGTAACAAGTTAGCACAAACTAGATGACTTAAAACAACTCATTCTTTTTTAGTTCTGGAGACCAGAAATCTGAAATCAGTATCACTGGGCTGAAATCAAATTGTCGGCTGGGCTATACTCCCTCCAGAGGCACAAGGGGAAAATCCATTCCTTGCCTCTTGTGGCTTCTATAGGCTGCCTGTGTTCCTTGACTTGTGGCCACATCCCTCCGACCTCCGACCAGCATCCTCAAGTGTCTCTCTGCTCTGTCTTCACGTGGGCTTCTGCTCTGTTTAGGTCAAATCTCCCCCTGCCTTCTTTTTCTAAGGATGTTTGTGACCGAAAAGGGGCCATCTAGATAATTGGAGAGAATCTCCCATCTCAAATCCTTAATTTAAATGATACCTTAACTTATAAGCCATGACTTAGATTTATCACTAAATTATAGTCCTTTTTTTTTCATCATAGAAAGTGACAGTCACTGGTTCCAGACATTAGAACTTGATCCCTTCGGGAGCCAGTCTATTACAGTGGATATTTAGGGTGTGTCTATGTTTTCATATAACCAATGCAGCAATTATTGAAATTTACATCTGTGCACATATATAAATACTCTATATGAGATTTCTAAAAGTGAAATTTCAGAATCAAAGAGAACACGTAACAAAATATTGTTAAATAATGGCAAAGTAGTCTATCAAGTGTACCACATCACTATATATTATCCAAAATAGTTCATGGAGTGCTCCTTTTCCCACATTTCTGTCAATATCACATATTTTATCTTTGTTCTTATCAGTTTGAAAAGTGAAAATTGGCAACTTGTCACTGTCGATTTGAATTTCCTCATTATTAATAGATTTAAAAACTCCTACTTGTAGTTTCTCTGTCTTTCTTTTTGTTTACTTCTTTTTTTATTTGTAGAGATTATTTATAAATTAATATTGATATTTAATATTTTATTCTTACTTGGCTACAAATATTTTCTAACAAACAATATATCCCTTGTCTTCAACAGACTTGTTGAAAGAAATTGCAATTAATGTAAAATCTACCAATATTTTTCGTTGCATATTTTCAGTTTTTCATCTTGTTTAGAAACACCTTGCTCATCTTAAGATAACAAAAATATTGTCTACTATATGCTGGCTAGTTGAATGTAATAACAAGAACAAAAATCTTAAAATAAATAAATAAGAAAATATTCTCTCACATTTTCTTCAATTTTTTTTCAGTTGGAAAGAATTTAAATTTAGTATATAGTATAAGGTAGCAATCTGGCTTTATCAGGTCTCTTTCTAATGGAAAGCAATTATACCACTGATATTTTAAAAATAACTTATCTGCTTTTCCACTAACATTAAATATTATCTTTATTATATACTAGGTGCTTAAATACACTCAGATCTGTTTTGAGTTGTTTTTGCTATTTTTGCTATTACTGAGAGTTCAATGAGGGCAGAATTTTTGTTCATTTCCCCATTCTGTTTCCCAGTGGCATACAGGGGATGGATATGTGTGTGTATATGTGTTTGTATATATAAATATATATATATTTGTTTTAAGTATTAAATACCTAATAGTTAAATACTGAAGGCATTATTTTTATATATTGTATGAAAAGGATGACAAAGATGAAAACTATCACCACTGGAAATCTAGCCTCTGTTTAAAAAAAAAAAAACAACAAAAAACCCAAGTTAAAGGAATGATATAAATATTGGGACAGGGAACTTATTTGCCTATAATATACCTATGTACGTATCGGTATTCAATTAAAGTACCATGTAAAACATAGGGCTTCCAGTTAAGCTTGAATTTCAAACAATAAATAACTTTTTTAGTATAACTATATTAAAATATTGCACAGGACACACACTAAAAAATTATTCACTGTATCTGAAATACAATTTTAGCTGGTGTCCTATATTTTAATCCCCTAAATCTAGCAAACCTATAGTCCATACTGAATGAATGAATGAACACTCTATCTTAATTTTGTAACTGTATTTGTTATTGTATTTGTAAATATATTTATTATGAGGCAGGGGAAGTTTCTTCTTGTTATTCTTCTTTTCTAAAAGCTTTTTGGATATTCTTAAGAATTCTCCTTCTTGCATAAATTTCAAAATCATTTTTATACCCATGTATTTTTATTGGGATTGCATTGGATTTATCAATGGTCTTTGTTTTACCTTCTGTATTTCTGTAATACTCAGCTATGTTGACAAAGAGGAAGAATAAAATCAATCAATCAATCTGGCCAATATCATGTCTAATTGTTAAATCTAAAGGCAATATCATTGAGTAAAGACCAAGACCAGAATGAAAACTATCACCACTGAAAATTCTAGCTTCTATAAAAAAGCAAGGACAAGAAATGAGAGACATAAATATTGAGATGGGGAAATTATTTACCTATGATACAACTTCTTACCTATAATTTCCTTCTAGAAAACCTCCCAAAAAACTCAAAAGAATTGATGAAATATATTTAAATTAATATGAACTACTTTAGTATGTTACAAAATAAACATACAAAAAAGTAACTTTTACATATTTCAATAAAAACTAGTTGGAAATTTTTATGCAACAAATCTCTAATTCTTACTAGTAAACAAAAATATAAAATATCTAGAAATAAGCTTATCAAAATATAAGCAGGTTATATATAAAAAACCCAGAAATATAAAAGTTTACTAAAAAAAACCAGGAAGACTTGAATACATAAAGTGATTTGTCATATTTACTAAATTTATTATAATCTTTATTATACAGTATAAATTCTGATGTCTTTTATAAGTTTGAAAAATCTCTCGAACATATCCTCTATCCCCCCTTATAATTAAGTCCCATGACTACATCTTCCCAAGGCTGCAGAATATTATACCTCTTATAAATCTAATTTATTAACTTAAAATATGTTTGACTTGAAATGATAAAATTGTTGAATTGCTATCTTTACATGTCAAAGACCAGTTACCTGTGTACAGAGTTAATAAAATTGCATTGATGAAAAAAAAGATCAAAATCACTTAGGGAAAAAAAGGTACCACTAATAATTAAAAAATAAAGAAGAGGTAGAATGAAAGGAACTTGTATTCATAGATAAGAATAAAATAAAGGTGTAAAAATCAGAAAATGGTTTAATATAGGAAGAATAGAAAATAGGGCAGAAGAGAAAATGTACAGAACTATTAAGAAAATCACAGCACTATCCTTTAACTTCCTTGCCACTTTTTATCCCAACACTGAGCTGTAAGTCTTTCTCCAAGGAATCTTTCTTACAAGAGCCTGTTTAAAATGGGGGACTCAGTACAAGACTCTACCTTCCTTCCCTCTCAAAGTTCCCCTTCGTGCAGGATATGTATATATACATTATACCATAGGGTGTGAGTAAAACTCAAAAAGGGAGCAGAAATAGACCAGAAAAAAAAAAAAAAAAGTTTGGAAATTAGAAAGCAGATGGTGTTGGATTGACCAGGAAATACAAAGCTTGAAATACTAGAAGTAAGAGTGGGTCTTTCCATCTAAAGAAGTATCAAGTTTATGATCATATATTTTAAGAACAGGTAAGTGGGAAGGATGGACATCAGGGGAATTAGTTGCAAAAAGATTCAGAGTAACTGAGCAAATTGTGCCTCTTCCCTACTTTCTCTGTGAAGCAAGAGACATTATTGTAATTTTTCTCTAATTCCTCCCTTGATTCTTAACGATTACTTTTTCATTAATTCATAGTTTAGAAATCTGCATGTGCCCTTCAGTTCATCTCAACAGAACCAAAATGTACAAATAGAGTTCAGGAAACAGGTTGTTAAGAAGATACTCCTCTGTTGTTTGTAAATTGGCCATTAATGATTCTGAGGTGACCCCTAAGGTTTAATAAAGAAATTAAAGAGCAATAATGTAAAATACTTCAAAATTTTAATTAACTAGAATCCGTGCTTCAGTCATTTCAGAACTGCTAAGTTTTGTAAATGCAGAGGCATTGCGATCCCATATTACCCAGTAGAGTGAGTATGCTCGAATTCTAGTTAGTGACTCATTATTATGGTCTGTTCTCCTTGTGTAGGATTCTATTGGAAAACATATGTCACCTGACCATCCCTTGATAACAATAACCTTTAAGATAATCCAAATTCATTCCTCATTGGAATGTGGAATATTTATTCCCTTATTTCCTCATCCCTCTCTTTCCCAAATAGATGTTTTTACGATGAAGACAATTGCACACAGCTAATAGAGGCATTTCTTTGTCAGATAGATCTGTTCTTTTTTATTAACAAACGAGCAAGCATTCCGATGTACAAATCTATCCACTAGTGAGTGTGGAGGACAGCAATTAGTGCTCTTTCCTACTTTGCTCTGCCCACCCTGATTGAAATTCATCAGTGAACTGATCATACTGTGTTCTTGGTTGTACTGAGACCCTACATACACGTTAACCCCATCAAATAATCATCTGACTTTTCAGGATGTATTTGCTGAGTGACAACACGGTGACACAGAAACCCCCACAACTTAATGAGTCTGTGGGCCTTTCCAATAATTTATTTTCTGCCTCTCTTCCTCTCACCCTTCTGTTTTACCTAAGTCCTGTTTTCCATGATAACCTCCCCCGCCCCGCCGCTGTCATTTGGTCACCACAGTTTTTTGAAAATGTTTTTCAAACACTGCATGTTTTAATTGTTATCAAGTTATAAACATCTGTCTGACTCAGAAATGTGGTTTCTATCTGCTTGGGTTCATAATTTTGCTCTCATTTGTTCTCAGGATAGATTCTGTAGTGTGTCATTCTAGCAGAGAATTCAATAGACAATTGTAAAAATTAAACAAGAAAGTAATGCTTCACAAGAAGATGGAGGAGAGAGAGAGAAGGAATCCTTCCTGGCATGGGAGCCCACAGCCCCACATAGCTGTGTCTCGGGCATATCTTAGCCTTTAATAAAAGAGTTTTTATGCCCCATCCTGCTTATCTGTGTGTTCACAGGTGTGTGAAAGACTATCATCTGCAGAATAAAACACCCTGTGGCACCATGACAATAAAAAGTGGTAACTCTCATCTATCTTTGCCTGAGGATAAGAAGGCTTGAGAACACATAGAAATAGAACATAGAAGAGAAAGAAAAGGCCACAAGCAAAGTTTAAATTGTTTCCAATTTGGGTCAGCAGAAGGGGTATGCCCCACATCGAGCTGGGAGGCATTGACCTTGCAATCCACCAAGTGCAGCTATAGACGTGGCAAGATGGTCCAGTACAAGGCCCTGGTTGGCACAAACATAGCTGTGACCTAAATTAAGGAAGCAGAAAGCCACATTAAAAAAAGCAAGATAAGAACCTAATCACATCTTTCTGGAAAGAGAGTGAAAGATATTGTTAATAGAATAGATTGGGGAGAAAGGACAAAAGTACATTGAAATATCCTGAAGAGTAGACAAATTCCCTTTAAATACAAAATTGAGGAATCCACTTCTAAAGGACAAATTTGGCCAAGTGGGCTGAAAGCGCATTTATTTTGCTGCTATATTAGCTTTATCCTCTCTGACATACAAAACATTCCACTAAAGGGGATGAAGTCTTTCTTTTTTCGAGCCTAAGAAAAATGCTCTTAAAAAGTTTTCTTTTAGTGGTCCAAACCATTCCAAACCTTTGGAATTATTAAATTAAAACGTTCAGTGAACTGAGGGAATTCTGAGCTGAAACCCAAGGTTCTTGTCTTCTGATTAGCAAATGAATGCCACTTGCAGAAAGAGGCAAAGCAAAGATAAAGAAGAAGACCAAAACACATCTTCCCTGCGTTTCCAGCTCACCATGGGTTCCAAAGCATTGTTGCCTGAATGTCACTGTGGGTGGCTAGAGGGACAGAGTCGCTCACGGTCGCCGGAGTGCCGAGGAGGCCTGAATGATAGATATAATTTCATGGTGGAAGACAGAGGCCACCTGAACAAACAAACCCAAATCGGGGACTGATTTCAAACAACAGAGCCTCTCTTCAGACACTTAGCCACCCCTCCCACCCCCCAGCCCTGGTCAGCTTGCTACCTGTCAGACAGGAGGCTTCTGGGGCTATTCTCAAAGATCTCATCAATTCAGAGATGGGGGAGAACACACACGCCCAGACGCACAAAATAAACTCTTTGGAGGGCATTGACTTCCTTGTATCTAGAACGTTAATGCTTTCAAAGAGCCCAGCGATCTGAGTACGAAAGTGAAGGACATCATCGAAACGGTGGGGTGTAATGATTTTCACGGCCCCCAGGGTGAGGTTTCTATCAGGCCGAGGAGCTTTCAAAAGAAAAAGGTCTCTACATGTGCAGTGTGGACACATTTTCCTGGGTTTCTCCCTCTCCACAATTTCACCTTCCCAAGCTTGAATTTATAGGCTTAGGTTTCGTAGTGTAATTACTGGGTTTAATATCAGAGAGGAGAGCAGCTTTGGTTTTTAGAGTATGTTTGGTGTTTATTCAAGGGAAACAATCTCTAATACAGTTTCATTTTCTTTTCATTTTCACGGGCTGGGGGGGGGGAGTGAGGGGTGGGGGATGAATACTGATGTTTATGGAGTTTAAGGGTTTGGCAGCACTGGGAGCTGCAGAACTTTGTTTATCCAGAGTCCAGTTTCAAGCCAGAGGGTGCCAATGCAAACTTCTTGAGACTACCACGCCAAAAATGTCAGCCCTGTCTTGGAGGAGCAGCCTTCCCGAGCAGGGAGAGGTACTCAGAGCCAGCTCACTTTGAAACTGAACTACGGAGAGAGCGTAAACCCTAAACCATGCTGTCTCAGGCACAGCAGTTTAAAAATATGCTTTTTACCCTATTTCCCTCATATTTTGCCTCATATTTTTTATCCCAGCAGGAGCCTGCCATCTCCAGCGAGGCTGATTGACTATGTCTTCTACCAGCGTCCGCCTTGGGTATTCATGTCTTCGGGAAAGCTCCATCCCTTCCCCCTCTGCTCTTGCTGGGGTCTCTTTATGCACCCACTATGACTACAGTTGCAGCATCTGTCCCCCAACTGGGAAGGAAGCCTTCACTCATCAGGATCACCTGCATGTCTACTAACTGTGGGTGCCATCAGAAATGCAAAGTCGTCAGCACTTTCTTTCTATTCTGGAGACATTACATCTTCCACAGCCCTTGGGGTGTTTCATTCGAACAGCTGGAAATTCCTGATTTTCAATACAATTTGCTTCTTCCTCTTCATATTGCTTAGTATCGGGGCCAACTTTGCAAGGCGGTTTTTAATGAATCCATAGCCAGTGTGTTAAATATGTTAGTTGAGTTTTTCCATAAAGCTCAGCTAATATAACGGGATTGTTTTCTTAGGCACCCTGTGGGGAGTAAGGAACGTAGAGGGGAGAAGGAGTGGGGGTGGGCAATTGATATAGTTGGTATGTTGCCAAATTTACCCACCTTTCAGAGCCCCACACTCAACAGTGAGCCGATGGCCTTCATGTTAGCCAAATTTTGTAAAATAAGGAGCTCATCTGCAGACTAGAACCAAGAACTCCAACTTCAAGAATAAGCCTTTGGGGAAGTCTGCCATTGCTGGGAAAAATGAACTCTTAATAGCTAGCACAAACGAATTTCAAAGTTGAACTCTGCGCTCGCCACTTACCTTCCTGGGATTCTTGTCCCTGCAAAACTGTCTAAGAAGACCACCGCAGAACTGGCTGGGATGTTAATCAAGTGCAATAAAAGGCTGACGGAGCTGTATTTGTTTTTCTGTAGCTTGGGCTGCCTGTGGTATGTGTCCAGCCCCGGGGAGGCCAGCAAGTACTGGGGACGGTTTCAGGTTCTCCCTGTGTGAGCTCACTATTTAGTCCCGGGAGAGCTGGTGAGTACCTGCCCAGAGCTGGAGCAGCTCCTTTCAGTTTAAACCTTTAAAACCGGGAATTGAGAAGACAGCATTGAAACTTTTTTAAATAATCAAGTGTAATAAATGAGCTGAAATCCCAGACTTGGAGCTAGATGATTTGGGTTTCGGTTCCCGTCACTGACGGGCTGTATGATGTTGGGCCAGCATCCTGTCCCTTCCATGGCTTAGTTTTCTTTCTCATCTCTAAAACTGGATTTAATAATTGGATTTGGTCATTTTATTAGAATGAAAATTAATTAAGTTGCTCTCTGTAAAATGTTGGATGTGTGGTATATAGTAAGTGCATTTAGGTAGCATTTGTTCAATAGAAGACTATACGATCAAGATGTCGTCATCAGTTAAAAAACATTTGCTTGTCAGATTCGGGGCCATAAAAGGAAAGAATACATAAACTGCTCAGAAGAACCAAATCTATCAATTATAAAGCATTCCAGTAACGGGGTACATATTTAAATTAAACATTAGGAAAGTAAGCATTTATAGCCCTGTCAATGATGTTAAAGAAATTGAATAACGTTTAAAGCCAAAGGGACAAAGCTTTTGAATTCCAACTCTCACACTTATAAATTATGTGACCACAATTTCTGTACTCTAGTTTCCTTCTGTAAAATGGGTTTTTATAGCATGTCTTACAATAGGTTATGGTGAGGATTGAAGAAGTTCATAGCACGGTGTCTGACATCCAGGGATCAGACAATAACATGGAGAAGTTTTTATTTTTCAGTTAGGAGGCCATGAAACATTTTTGGTCATAAAAGTCCAATATCTTGTCTAGTTATCAAGAAATAGGATTCTAAGAACATAAAAATCCCAGAAACTCAGAGATTCAAACAACAAAAAGCAGGTTGAAAGATTAACCCAAACTATAAACTTTGCTTTGCTTTTTTTTTTTTGTGCAACATATTCTGGGACTTGCAGTCAAGTCATGAAAAGGCACGTCCCTCCCCCTCCACTTATATCAACATTCACAAAGAGAGAAGCGTAAACATGATCTGAGATGACAATTGTTAGTGGTTAGCCAAACTCTATTTTTCAGGTGTCGCTGAAAAATACGTATAAAACTAGAAATTACGGGGCAAGAATATATAGCATCCTCAAAAGATGTTATATAATTACATATTCCTAAGAAGTTTAATCTGGAGTTTATATTTTCTCTCAATTCTGTTGGCACTCTTATTTCAAAGCCACACAAGTTCTAGTTCCTGTTAAAATTGATCTGTCTCCATCTTCCTTCAAACTCTTCACATTCAGAGTCATATAATCTTAGAGCTAGAAGATTCTTTATAAATCATCTAGTTAAATCTCCTCATAAGAAAATGGAGGCTCACCCAGGTGAAGTAATCAGCCTAAAACCACAGAGATGCTCAGAGGCAAAGGATGGGTTAGAATCTAGGATTTCCCAGTGTTCTTCCCCCTTAATTCAGTGGAATGCAAGAATTTTGTTTAAGTTGTTGGAGAAGTGACAACAGACATCACTTTTAGTATTTTGTTTGCAAGGCTTGCATGTGTAAGGCTATTTATTTTCTTTCAGATACCATTGCTACAGCTTGGGTACCTGTCACCAGGTGAATAATGGTACCCAGTCTGTGGTCTTCTGTGGAAGTTTTTACTTCTCAGGTTTCCCAGATAGACTGAGCATTCTATTTTTCTACTTGCTTCCATTTGTGTGTGTGTGTGTGTGTGTGTGTGTGTGTGTGTATACACACACATACACATATATACGTACCACTTTCACTATTCTAACCTTCTTTTTAACACCCGTTACATTTATGTATATAAAATGTGAAACTTAAAGAAATATAATCTTAGTTGCAAATAAATAACATTTTCAATTGTTAATAGTCCCGGCTAAATCCAGCCTTGGCTTTCTGCTCAAATAGAAAACAATGTTCACAATAACTTTGAACTGAATCTGAGAGTTGACTAGGATAGATAGATAGCTATTGAGTCTAGAATTTGGGAGGCTTCAGTTAAAGATATTTAATCTTTCCATGGGATTCTAATGATCTCTGTTCACAACTCGTCACAAATAAGGTATGGAATTCCCCTGGTGAGAACGTCCAACAACTTTCTTACTGTCTGAGTTTCCAACTCTGCTATCATTTTGAGAAAAGAGAAACTGACTTAATAAAAAGTACGTAAGAGATTTAGCTTTTTACATCAATCCTATGATGCAGGGTCTGCTGTTACTTTCATTTATACTTGAGGAGACAGGAAGGTTAAGTAATTTGCTCGGTAAGTAATAAAACTGAGATGTGAACCCACATTATAAGGCTGCACAGTCCAGAGTCTTCAAAACACTTACAATGTCTCTAATAAGCCAGGTGATTCTCTAAGAAGAGGGGAGGGTTCTATTCTCTTCCACCTGAAATGTGGGGAAAAATCTAATATTTAGCAGCTGTATTGTCCCCTAGCTTATTCTTAACCTTACTTCAAATTCAGAGAACAAACCTGTACTCTATTTAATAAATAATGCATTATTTCAAATCATATATTATTAATATTATATATTTTATAATACATGTAGGGAAAATATCATAGTTTCAAAGTATGTACATAAAATACATATGTGGTTTTGTTAAAAATATCTTTCATTACCACTACACTTCAGACATGTATTCAGATTTTTATATATTTTTTTTTAAGTTGAGGGCAATTAATCACGCTACAGCTTAAGAAAAATTATAATACTTGAGCCATCAATTCTGAAACCTGAACAGAAAGAGAAAATAGTATGTAATCAATAGTATATAATCAATCAATCTCTAAGCAGCAGCAGATTTTCTTAGCATATCTCATTAGATCCTGGTTACCTACTCACACTGGTGTACGTATTAGAAGATAATGTCCTAAACTTCACTAACTAATATCTAGGGTTCCTCTCCATGTGGGGCTTGGCTGCAAGCCAGAAACAGCACTCTGTGCCTGTTGCTTTTCCCACTGGCCACACTTTATGCTGCCTTGAACCACATATGTAGTTGTTTCCTGTCCAGATTGAAAAAATCATCCACTGAGGGTTCTGTGTCCCCTCAGCCTTGGGACAGGGGGATTCCAAACTGTCTGTCTAGACACAGAAGCTCTAGACAATGCCAGCATCACTTCCATAATAGCTCAGTCACCATCCTGAGGGACTGAGGACCGAGCTACTAGAAGTACGAGGGTAGAAATTTGATAGGGTGGATGCTGTGAAAATGAGTGCCCAGAGCCCTGCTGAGGGGAGACGTCAGCCATGTGTGAGGGGAGCTGGAAGCTCGGAGAGGGAGCAGAGGACAGGGAGAAACAATAGTTGGTATCAGAGAGGGGGGTGGCTTGTGAGGACTGAGAAAAATCGGGGTTGAGCCATTGTGCTCAGTCCAGGGAGAATGGACTCTAAGGTGTTGGTCTCTCAAGCAGGAAGTGGGAGATTCTGCTTTTGCAAAACAGATCTACCACTAGTCTACAGAAATCTTCTAAGGAGATTCTACTCTTTCATGGATAGAGGGACAGTAAATCAGAGATCACTGTTAGGTGGGGTTATTGCTCTTAGATTCTGTCTGCAACCTGAAGAGAGGGAAAGAAGTGAGAAACTTCAACTCTTACTAGGTAGCCTATATTATTAATACCTCTTTACCTCCAGGGAGAGCCCAATGGGTACAAATATTATGTAAAGTCCTAAACCCTAAAGCTCCTCCTGCTTTAAGTCCAATGGACTCCCAGAATGCCTCCCTTATTTGCTCACTATGGGATACTTCATTTTATAATTGGGAAACAGGCTTAAAATGCCATTGCCTTTAGGAGCAGTACCATATAATTTTTATTCTTACTAAATGGTTGAGCCTTGTTGGGTCTACATTTCAATAAATATTAGTGCAAGGGGAGAGAACTCTAGATAACTGAGCTACAGAAATTGGAAGTACCTGAAAAGGTGTGCTGGGCATTTCAAAGCAAACTTAACTATGCTATATTTCCACCCCTGGCTGCATCTCCAATGAGCCTGGCAAAGCCAGGCCTTAACTGAGATAACAAAGAGCACTAGGCAGGGACTCTGGAGTTCTTTCATCTTCTAAACCATCCAGGTGGGTCTCCAAGGAGTCTCCTTTGAATGCACTTTGAGGGGCTATTTAATGGACATGAAAGGCAGGTGGTCATAATCAATCCCATCGCCTAGGCCTCAAGACAGCAGGGTCAGATCCTGGGGAGTCTCCAGCCTCCCCGCCTCCCTGCCTCACAAGCTTTGGACTTGACTTGCCAGCCCCATAATAGCAATGAGACAATGAATTCCTTAAAATGAATTCTAACATATATAATTTTACTTTTAATATTTTAGGATTAATATTATTTATGATAATTATATATTATATATAAATTCTATTATTCCATATATTATATATACATGATATTTTTATATACATCAGACCCTCTGTTGCGCATGTATGGACCCGGGGCCAGTCTGTGACTTCTTCGACCATTCATTACTTCATCAGTATCCTCAGAATAGTAATAGCAAAACCTCTGAGCTGGTGAAAGATGAAAGTGAGATAAAGTATGGCCAGGACGTTGTCCTGAGTTTGATGCTGAAGACTGACTTCAAACACTTATTATTTTACCTTTAACACTGGAACAAAACCTGTTAAGTTGGACGTTAGTTCACACAGAAACATCAAAGCTGCCTCCAGCATCGTGCAGTAACTGAGACCACGGGCATTGGACTTTAGCCATGGGTGTCCCTGTGTTTGCTCTACTCTCTACCTCCCCTGAGGACTGGTGCTGGTTACTTCTCTGTGCTCCAAGCTTCTCATTTGTAGGCTCTACCTCAAAGTTTTAATGGGAAAAGAAACCAAGGTGATGTCTGAACAACAGAGAGAACAGGGTCATGTGTCTTGCAAGGACTCGATATATGCTCCCTATCATTAGTGCTGTCATAATAGTATTTACTCTGTAGCAAGTGTTTATTAATACCTACAACGTGCCAAAGGGTATGCCAGGCACAATCCCTGCCGCACAGAATGATGGCCTGACTTCCATGAGGGTAAAACTCACGAGAGTCTGCCGAGACTATGAGTTCCTACCATACTGATTTCCATTGCATCTTTCGGATGTTTATTTTTAGCTTAAGTTTTTATATTCGAAGGCACCATCGGTTCTCAGACACAAAGCACAGACACTAAACAGTGAGAACTTGGGGTGCTTTGGAAACTGAGTCTGGCAATGATAGGATTTATACAATTTTTGGCCAATAGCATGGCAACCTGGAGGAAAGAGCTCGCTGTCTCCAACCAGTATTATGTTGATAATTAGAAACGTCACAGTCAGGATGCATGCAAATCCAAATGGTCTCTAACCCATGGAATCTCACAATGTTTAATTTGTACAGTACTTTTACTAATGACTTTCTAGGCCTGGCCCCCTGGAAGAAATAAAGGGTAAGTAAAAGGATTGATTTTTTTTTTTTTCCTGTCTACTAAAAGACGTTTAAGGATATGACATTTAATATGATAATGGCATAAATTTTTTCTCTGTTACCTATCAATTGAAGGTTATTTTTTAAACATAAACATTATACTTATATGAGAGAAAGCAAGACCAGGAATGACAATTGTCATTTTTATGGAAGCCAGATCTCTCTAAGATAATTGCATGTGTACATTCAAGGATAGAGATTTATAGCTGAAGCACACTTTGTAGATTTCAGTGACAGATACAGGCCTTGAAATACATCTCCAATACAGGAGATCAAACAGATTTTTTTTTTTATTTTTAGTTAAAGCTCATGATAGCACAGTAAGAAAATGAGCTGACAACTTACTGAGTTAATCTCTCCCCTTTCACCTCCCGTACAAGAGATTTTTCACAGTTCCTACCACTTTCATTGTCTCTTATCGCAGACATTCCCTACATCGCACCTGGAATTTGTGGCCACTGAGTCAGGCCCCTGAGATTTTCCTTGCTGGCGGGAAGCTCTGGCACTGAAGTCTTCCTTGCCTGGAAGAGTAGTAAGTGCTGTTAAGGGGGGTGGGGGGATTCCTCTAGACAAAGCCCAGGAGTTCTCGAACCCTTGGAAAAACTGGTCTTATCCCTGGAGTCTGCAAGTGTTAAACCTTAAAACAACCTAGGGAAGCATAATAACTACAATTCACCCAACTTCTAGTTCATCAGGTGTGGAGTGTCAAATTGCTGCGAGCTCCATATATTAACATACCGAAGAGCTAAACCAACACCTAAGCTTGTTTCTCTGAATAAGAAATTCATCGCATCTCAGTCACGCAAAGGACTTGCAATGGTGAGAGGGGAAAAAGTGGATAAAAAATTAAAGGAGTCAAAAAAAAAGAATTAAAGGAGTCTAATGACAGAGAGAGAGAGGAGGCAGAGGCAGATGTGGAGCCCCTAGAAAATGGCATGATGAGAAATGAAAACCTGAACTGTTCAATAATAAAGAAAATTTTCAATCCTCCAAATGTTTCCAAGTCCTGTCAAATGCCTCACTTATGTTAAGGGAGATTTTTATACAGTAAAAATTGCCTATAGCAATAGAATTTATACGAGCCTTTGGTGTGGGATAAAATAAGGACTGCACGGCGAGGAGGAGAGATGTCTTGGGGTCAGACAGACCCATGTTCAAATCTTGTTTATCTACCAAGTCATGCCTGGGTGGTCTTGGCCAAGTCACTTAGTTTGCAGCCTTAATTTCCTCATCTGTCAAAAAGAAGTAGTTTATTAGAGGGTCTAGTCTCTAATGGGTTTACTGTAAGCGGTGGTTATTATTATAAAAGAATATGACCTTCGGTTAGAAAAATACTGGGCTGTGAATCTCTGGCAAAACATACGAGGTTAAGGAGTCAGTAGGTGGAGTGGTCATACGTCCAAGTTTATACCTATTGTCTTGGCATAATTATCAACAGAGGTTCCTTTCATTTTGTGACAGACAGTATGGTCATTCTGCTAATAGGCCAGGTACTCACTGGTCAGCTAAGGCAGAAATGAGCAGGTAGAGGTATGAGGCAATCAAGAGTCCCAGTGAAAGAACAGAGGGGTCCTAGAAAACTGAGGGGGTCTGCTGCTGAACTCTCAACCTAGGTCAGTCACTTACTTATTCAGCAGAGATTCTGCGGATTCCACAGAGATGTCCTTATGCATACAGATTTCTGGAAATACTTTTGTCTGACCAAATATTGTTGGGTTGATCTTAGGTGCCAAGCATTACCCTAAAAATGTCTGTCTCTAAAAATTTCTATTCTGCTGCCCAAGAAGGACCCATAATGCTATTTCATATTATAATTGTTAAACTAGAGATATTAATAAAGGTCAAATGGGGGGAGTTCTCAGGGATACTTAACATTGCCTAAGAAGGAAGCAACAGAAGATAGGCTTAGAGTCTGGTTTGGAAATTTGGGTATTTGCCAGGCAGACAAGGGGGAAACTGTCTCTTATCAGGGTGAAATGCTGGAGGACAGAGACGTGAAGGGTGCCTGACTTGTGCAGCCAATTCTGAGAAGTCAGATGTGAGAACAGAGTATATTTTATAGTGGCAGACGAGGCTAGAAAGGGCCTGAGTCAGGTTAGGACAGCCTTGTACAGGCCAGAATAATCTTGAGCCAACTAAGAATTATTTTATGTAATAAAATGACTGAAGGGGATAAGGATTGCAGCATGCTGTCAAAACCAAATTCCTGGGTTTATTTTTAGTACAATTCCTGAAAATGAGTATTTGAGAGGAGAAGTTTCCAGGAAATACAGTGTATTGATGGATATTTGTTCAAATTATATTTCACAACTGCTAAGGACAAACAGAATAAATTTTTTATTTTATTGTTTTCCATATTCCTTTATTTTTTCATGTGCCTCTTCCCGAGGCTGGAGGTCCCTTCCTGACTAACTGTAAAACCAAATGTCCCTCTGCCATCAGCAGGCAAGGACAGGTTTTTCTAGACTGCTGTCGGATAGAAAGCATGAAGCCAGTTTGAACCATAATGTAAATCTGTGAGTGGATAGAATTAATAACTCTGTGATAGTTTTGTTGTGTTGTTTTATTCAGCTCTATCCCTTTGTGGTCTTGGACAAGTTGATTAACAGAATCTCCGATATCTAGCAATAATAAATCTCATATGAGCTTTATGTCTAAACAGAGGTAGTCATCAAAAGTAGGGTGTGGCAAGAAAAATGTTTGTCCAGTCATCTAATCCTTTAATTAATGCATTTATTCAACAGGGATTTACTCTGGATCAGGAAATATTATAGGCGTCATCAGGATACAAAGTTTGATGAGCTATGGTTCCTGCCTTAAAAGAGGAAAGCGATGCCCAGATAAACCCAGGAATACACAGTAGAAGCATTCTGGGGTAAACTGGTGATATTAAGAACATTTTTAACATCTTCATTTTCTGTTTCAAGTATTTAGAAATACCAAATAAAACTGTTATTTTTTTTCCCAAAAAGCATACAGCTGATCTTGAAAGCAAGAAAAGGAAACCTTTAGGTACCAGATATATTAAAAAAAAAAAAATTCCATAGTAGTAACTGGAAGTCAAATGACTTATGAAGGAAAATCTTAGGAGTGGAGTTTTAACAACCACATGGTGATAACAGTTTAAAATGCAAACTGTGTATAAAGGGAAGTGAAAGTATGATCACTCTCAAGTTGGGAGCCAAGAACAAGCTGACTTCCATAAAAGGGAACTGGAATATATCTATCCTCTGGCTGGGTTGAAGCCTAAAGCTAGCGGCCCACCTTGGCCCACAGATATAAATAATAATCATGGAAATCCGTGGTCAGGAATTGAGCTTGAATTCGAGCCATGTGGTGTGGGAATGTAAAGAGTAGACATTAATTAGAAAACTATAGAGTCTAATTACGTAACAACTACAAACCCCCCTCAAGAGCAGGCCACACAGCTAGGCCACATGTGGAAGAAAGCAAGCCCAGAAAATGGGGAATTCCATCATCACTGAGAGACAATGAGCAACAGAAGGAAAAATTTCCTCTGAGGGAATTACAGATAAGAGAGATATATTATAATAGTGAGGTTATGAAACAAGTATATGCAATTAGGTGGACTTGAAAAAGAATCTGAGAGAAATGGAGATAACAATGTAGCCAGTTAAAAAAAAATCTAGGTCACCAAGATGGTGACATGGGTTGTTCCTCACTTTGCTCCCTCTCAGGAGAAAAACAACAACAGCTATTCAAGAACAAAACAGCAGTGAGAGAATCCAAGAATGTGGGGTGGAGGTTGAAGCCCTCCCTCTGCACCACAGAGAGGAAGACAGACCGCATTAGGAGGGTAAGAGAAACAGCTGCATGTTGACTACTTTGTCCCTCCCCCAGTCAGGCACAGCACCATGTGATGAGGTCTCCCTTGAGCCTCCAGTTCCTCCAGTTGGGAACATAGAACCCATGGGAAACAATCAGACCTCCCCTACCCCCACGATCACATTGTGGATTGCTTTGCAAGAGCCCTTACCCATACCACAGGGACTGCAGGGGAACTGCTGGGTCAACTCCCGGGGCATCTGACTTGAAAGAGAAACAGCAGAGGTTTGCAACAAACGGACACTGGTCTTGGCAGACCAAGTTCATACCTGAAGCGCCCAAGCAGTAATCACAACCAGTGGCCTTGCGCATTTGCAGAACCAAGTGGGGAGCACAGTCTGACTGGAAAACTCGGTGGAGTGCTGATCAGCCTGATTCAGATCCTCAGACAAGGAATTTTACTAACACTAGAGCCGGGTTTGCCCAAATTCAGGCAAGGAGCTGCACTTCAGGTCCCTTATGGTGGAGAGTGTCTTCTGCTCCCACAGAATGGCCAGGGCAACTCCGGGAGGCAGTGCGCTCCAGTGCTGCTCGAGGTGGAAGGTGAGTGGGAACAGCTGATCACCACCAGAACTGAGCTAGGACCAGGTGCAGAATGTTCCCATGACATATACAGGCAGGGTGACTAGTTCAGAGCCAAAGCTGAGGGTCCCTGCTCCTCCCAACTGGAAAGCCTATTTGGGAAACCGAGAGCAGCTGGAGCAGCCCTTCCCCTTCCCACCCAAGCAACGGATTTGATACCTAGTCCCAGCTGCTGTGGAGCATCTTCTCATCTCATCAGTGCCTTCCTGGTCTGACTAGAAAAGCTAAAGACAACTTCTGGAAGCCCAGCAGACTTGAGGCAAAACAGGGCAGGCAGAGCTGAGAGTTTGCAGAACAAAGCCAGTGGCCTTATTTAGTCCGGCAACTTGGGATGTAGATCAACTTGAGTTAAGGCAACAAAGAGCTTCAGAGCTGCTTCTCCCGCTGGGCGGGAAATGGGGGATCTAATTCACAGCCCCCCTGATTGCTGAGACAACCTTCAGCCTGTCTGACCAGAGCATCTGGGAAGAAGCACAGCCCATTCAGCAACCTGATGTACAGTGTCACTTGAACAGAGAGAAAAGCCTGTGTCTTCCCTGTCTGCAGAGCAAAACTGGTGCCCTATTCTGACCAGGGAACTCCGTGCACACTCTGGCCTGATTCAGGTCCAAAAATAACCAGTTGTATAGGCCCTGGGTCTTATCCTGCTCCTGTGTCAGAGCAGAGAAGTATAGTCATGGCTCCATTTACTACTGAATATCATAGCCAGTCCCAACAATCTAGTAAGCCTGGCCTGTGAATCCAGGCAACTGTGGAGCCTATCCTATAGCTTTACATGGGTAGGGAATCAAGCCAGCAGTCCTATCCAACTATTCTCAGCAGTGGAACCACCCTGGCCTCCCAACTTGAATGATCGCCTCACTCCAGAACAGGTCATTTTAGCAAACCCCAACTGCCCTAGGAGAGTACCAGCAGACACACCCCAAAATCCAAACTGAGCAGCCTTTGCCAGAGCAAACCTGTGAAGCCAAATAGAGGAATCCTATGACTCAAATGTATAGATACCAACATAAGGAATCAAGCATCACAAAATTTTGAATAAGTATGATACCATCAGTGAAAACTAATACAGGTCCAACAACTGACCCTAAGTAAATGAGGTTTGTGAACTGCCAGCCAAAGGATTCAGAATAATCCTTGGGAGGAAGATTAGTGAACTACAAGAAAACGTAGACAACTAAACAAAATTAGGAAAACAATGCATGATCAAAAGGAGAAGTTCAAGAAAACAACAACAATCAAAAATGAACATAAAAACCAGAAATCCTAGAGTTAAAAAATATAATAACTGAACTAAAAAATTCAATGGAGAGTTTCAAAAATGTGGAAGAAATTGACCATGTGGAAGAAAGAATCAGGAAGCTGGAGGATAGAACATTGGAAATTACCTAGTCAGATGAGCAAAAATATATCCAACAGTGGATTAATGGATAAAGAAATTGTGAATGAAGTATTATTCAGCCCTAAAAAAAAATGAGGAAATCCTATCAATTGCACTAGTATGGCTGGACCTTGGGAGGCATTATGCTAAGTGGAGTAAGTCAGACAGAGAAAAACAAATACTGTATGATCTCACTTATATGTGAAATCTAAGACAGCATAAAATGAACAAAACAAAACAAAATGAAACAGAAAACCAAACTCGTAGGAAAAGAGATTAGACTGGTGGTTATTAGAGGTAAAGGATAGGGGGAGGGGAAATTGGAGGAAGGTGGTCAAAGGTACGAATTTCCAATTGTAAAATAAATAAGTACTAGGGATGTAAGGTACAACAGAATGACTATAGTTAACTCTGCTGTGTGACATACAGTAAAGTTAAGAGTGTTAATCCTAAGAGTTTTCATCACAAGGAGGATTCCCCTCCTTTTTTCTTTTTTTCTTTTGTTTTTATTGTATCTATATGAGAAGACAGATGTTAGCTGAATTTATTGTGGTTATCATTTCACAATATATATAAATGAAACCATCATCCTGTACAATTTAACATTTATAGTTTGTATATCAATTATTTCTCAATAAAACTGTAAGAAGAATAAAACAACTGTTTTGTTGTTTAGAAAAAGTCTAAACAGACAGGTAAAAAGATATAGCTAAAGAGAGAACTGGAAGATAGAACAGAGGAAATTTCCCCTAAAAGAACACAAAGAAATGAGAAATGGAACCAATGAAAAAAAGTCAAGAAATCTGAAAAATAGAATGAGAAGCTCCAATAAATGAGTTTTTAAAAAATGTTTTATTTTTAAATAATTATAGATTCCCAGGAATTCTCAGAAATAGTAAACCGAGGTCCCATATACCCTTTCCCAGTTTCCTCCAATGGTTACATCTTACATTTTATATTTAATATAATATCAAAACTAGGAAATAAGATTGGTACAATAGGTATTATATTTGTGTGAATGTCTCCTTGCCCTTCATCATTTTCTTTGCTCTGAAGTCTACTTATTCTGATAACAAAATTGCCACACCTGCTTTCTCTGGATTAATATTTGCATGGTATATATTTTTTTCCAATCTTTTACTTTCAACTTTCCCAAATCTATACACGGGTATCCCCTGCTTTCTGAAAGTTCACAATACACCATTTTTCTTTTATGAAAGATCTACATTAATATAGTAATGGCTTTTTTCATGAAAGCAAAATTCCTCTTTAAATTTCTTTCACTTGGTAGAAACAGGTTCCAATGTAGATCTTTCATAAAAGGGGAATGGTGTAATGTGAACTTTTGGAAATCAGGGGTTATTTTTTGTTTTATACCTTTCTGCTTACAAAAGGTTTCATAGGAATCCATTACTTTTAGATAGTGGGGAAAACTTGTATTTGAAATGAGTTCCTCATAAACAGCATATACTTGAGTTAGGTTTTCAGTCCATTCTGCCAAATTGTCTTTTAACTGGTATATTTAGATTATTTACTTATTTTTAAAATAAACTTTACTTTTTAGAACAGTTCTGGAGTTATAGAAAATTTGCAAAGATAGTAGATGAGAGTTCCCATCTACCCCATACTTCTTCTCCTCTCTTATTGACATCTTAAGTTGGTCCAGTACATTTGTTGTAATTAATTAATATCAATACATTATTAATTAAGTCCACCCTTTATTCATATTTTCTTAGTTTTTACCTAATGTCTTTTTTCCATCTGGGATCTCATACAGGATGATACATTGTATTAGTTGTCATGTGTCCTTAGGCTCCTCTTGGCTATAATGGTATTTCAGGCTTGCCTTGATTTTGATGATCTTAATAGTTAAGAGAAGTAATGGTCAGATATTTTATGGAATGTCCCCTAATTGGGATTTGTTTGTTCATTTTCTCATGATTAGACTGGGATTGTAAATTTTAGTAAGAAAGCCACAGAAGTAAAGTCCCATTTTATCCCATTATATCAAGAGTACATACTGTCAACATGTCTTATCACTGATGATTTTGACCTCGATGATTTGATAAAATCACTGTCATCAAAATAGTTTTCCCTATAGGTAACCTGACCTATCTTGCTGCTTTTGGGATTATTTCCTTGCCTTTAGTTTTCAGAAGATTAATTATTATATATTTAGGCATGGATTTCCTTGAGTTTACTCTGTATTTCGTTGGATTCTTGAATCTATAGATTTAGGTGGTTTTGTTTTTCTAAATCTGGGAAAGTTTCGTCAAATGCTTTTTCAGTCCTTTCTTCTCTCCATCCTTTCGACTTGGATTATGCAAATGTTAGATCTTTTGTTCTAGTTCCTGAGGTCTGTTGTACTCTCCCTCTCTCCTCTCTCTCTTTTTCTCCAGTCTAGTTCTCTCTGTTTAGATTGGGTGATTTCTATTGTTCTATCTTCAAATTCACTCTACTTTTCCTTTGTCCTCTCCAGTCTTCTGCTGAGCTCATCCATTGAGTTTTTTGTTTTAGTTTTGTGTATTTCAACTAAAAAATTTCCCTTTGGTTCTTCTTTAGATCTTGTATTTCTCTTATGAGACATTCTATTTTTTCATTTGTGTCAAGTTTCTTTGTAATTGCTCGTTCAAAGAATTTTTATGATGACTGCTTTAAAATCCTTGTCAGATAAGTTTAATATCTATACCATCCCAGTGTTGACATCTGTTGATTCTCTTTTCTCATTCAGATTGAGATTTCCCTCATTCCTGGTATGATGAACACTTTTCGATTATACCCTAGAAATTCGGGGTATTATGTTTTGTGACTCTAGATTTTATCTAAATCTTCTGTTCTGGCAGAGCTTTTCTGATGCTGCGCAAGTGGGGAAGGCCCACCATCCTGTCATTACTGCCAGGTCAGGGCGGGTGTCCAGGTTCCCTGCGGGGCCTTTGGGGTGCGGGTGTTCTCATTACTGCTAGGAAGGGGCAAGGGTTTAGACTCCCCCACATCACTTCCAATGACACTGCAGTGGTGGGCATACTTTGTTACGTCTGAAAGGTGGCAGAAGTCCTGGCTCTCCACTAGGCCTACTCTGACACCACCAATAGGTGGGGGGTGGGGTGGGGGGATCTAAGCTCTCTAATGTCCTCCATTGATATCACAGAGGTGAGGGTTTCCTTGTTACTTTCCCTGGGTTAAAAGTCCTGGCTTCCCACTTAGCCTTTGCTGCTATCACCCTGGTGGGTGGGAGCTGAGAAACACCTAATTCCAGTCAGGCAAGGATGGAAGTCTAGACTCCTCACTAGGCCTGTACTGGGGGAGGTAGGGGTTGGAATCACAGATTTTGTGCTTTCTGACTGCAGTAGGGTATTACTTTCTGTAAATTTTCTGTTTTGCTAGGTTTCTCTTTTCCTAGTCTTTTGGATAGAAAAAGCCAACTTTTCTTGGGGCTTTTTTATTTATGCCCTAGGTGTTTCTGGGTTGTGGGCTCCTTTGGCACCCAGACTGGGATATATGTAGTAAAAACAAAGCCCACAGTATTCATCGCCATGCTGTCTAAGGTCCTGCAGTCTCTAAACAGTCTGCCTTCTTCTCATCACCTTTCAATCTTCTTGATGTTTATTTCATATATGATGTCCAGGATTTTTTAGCTATAATTAGCAGGAGAAACAGGGAGAGGTGAATCTACTTCTGATAAGAGTTTTGAAAGTAGAGCACAGAAAGAATGGTTGGTAGATAATACTTGATGAGAAACAGTTGAGAACATTTCAGATTTGACAAAAACAGGAATTTAAATTAAAAAGACACATTGAATGCTTGGTAGAATTAAAAATAAGCCTACACTTAGAAACACTGTAGGGAATTTATAGAATATCACGGATAAAGAAAAAAAATCATAAAAACCACTAGAAGAAAGAGAGATTATCCCCAAGGAAGGACAGTAAATTTAGCAACAGACCTATCATCACCAACCATATATGTCTGAAAATAATCAAATTAATATGTTTGAAAATTTGAGCACAATTTGCCATCAGCTTAAAATTCAAAAACAAACCAAGCTATCGCATCAGATGAGATTAAAATGGATATACTAACAGACATCCTAAAGATTATAAAGTTTACTACCTACAGGGCCTCGTTCAAGGAACTACTTTAAAATTACTTCCGTGAGCTAAAAATAGACTTAAAGGAAAGTGTGGGACACAAGAAAAAGATGAACCAGGACATTGACAAATGCGAGGTGGTAAATCTTCAGTAGAAATGACTATGAATATAATAAACATACTATTACTACTAATATTTGTAAATAATAAGGAATGATAATTTTGATAAAACTAGAATTAATATTTTTATGAGAGTTAAGAACATTCATTAGAAAATAAGAAAAAATAGGTAATAGAAAGATGCTCATTTAGAGGGACTTTTAGAATATGCTGGAATTTTATCTTATTTGGCAAGAAAATAAAAATACTAATTTATTCTAATGCATCTAAAAAACAATAATTTAAGTAAAGTTTAGCAGTAAAATAATAAGCTTGGAATATCTAACTTTCAAAGGAGGAGAGAGGGGGAAAAAAGAAACAAGCAAAGCTTATTTCCCACCAGAAAACAAGAACAAAGGGGGTGAAAAGCCAAGATTTTGAGAGAACAAATATATAAGTAATCATAACTCATGTAAGCAGCAAATACTTAGAATAGAGGCAGATACACCCAGAGTAAATAAAATAAAAGCTTTTTTTTTTTTTTAGAAGACTAGTTTAAAAGCAAATGATAAAGAAAGTAGAAAATAAAGGTATGGTAGAAGATGGATCAGGTAAATATTATCAAAAGTCTACTAGCAAAGCAATGCAAACACAAAATAGGATTTCTCAACCTCAGCACTATTGACATTTTAGGGATGATGTTCTTTGTTGTGTGAGGCTGTCCAGTGAATTTTGGTAACTACTCCACTAGACCCCAGAAGCACCATCTCCCCTAGTGCTGACAACTTAAAATGTTTCCAGACATTGCCAAATATACCCGGAAGCAAACTTATCCCTGGTGAGAACCACAGATTTAAAGGGAATTGTATTCAAAGAGATGGAAAAAAAAAAAAAAGACCTTCTGTAGTAGTCAGAATTCAAAGATGACCTCCAAGTTTCTGGACCCCTGGTGTACACATGTTTTCTCCCTGACATTTAGTCAAACACTAATCTAGGTGTTGCTGAAGGGATTTGCAGATGTAATTAAGGTTTCAAATCAGCTGACCTTAAAGTAGGGAGATTATTCTATATGGACTTGACCTAATCAGGTGAACTTTTAAAAGAGACTGGACTCTTCTTGAAGTCAAAGATTTGAAGTGAGGAAAATTTGATGCAAGGTGGAGTCCCCATTACTGTCTTTGAACTTGGATATGGCCATGTGGAGATGGTCATACATGGGTGTCCTCTAGACACTGAGCTTAGCCCCTTGATTGGATAGCCAGCAAAAATATGGGGACCTCGGCCACTTGAGGTCACAGCCATGCCACCTCTTTGCACATCTATTTTATTTTTTTAAAGGTATTTATTTGTTTATTTTTAAAGATTTATTTATTTGAGAAAGAGAGAGAGGACGGGCACAAAAGAGAGAGCTATGCATGCTCATGAGGAGGGACAGAAGGAGAAGTAGGCTCCCTGCTGAGCACAGAGCCAATGTGGGACTCGATCCCAGCACCCTGGGATCATGACCTGAGCCAAAGACAGATGCTTAACCTACTGAGCAACTCAGGTGCCCCAAGGTTATTTATTTATTTATTTGAGAGAGAGAGATTGAGAACATGAGCAAGGAGAGGGGCAGGAGAGGGACAAGCAGAATTCCAGCTGAGTGCAGAACCCAACATAGAGTCTGTGAGATCATGACCTGACCCAAAGTCAAACATTTAACCTGACCCAGAATCACCGAGGCGCCCCATCATCTATTTTAAATTTTCTCCATTATTCATAAACTTTTACTCTTCCACATGAATTTTTAGAGTTCATTTCTCAAGTTTCCTGTATCTCATACTTTTGACTGTAAAATGAGGATAATAATAATATGGAGATAAAATGATGATGACACACCATAGAGGATATTTGCAATGTATAATAGATAATCAATTAACAATTAAATTCCAGAATACATATAAAGAACTTTTAAAAACAGTAAGAAAAAAACAACAGCAAAATCAGAAAATAAGTCATAAGTCAAGGTATTGAATTGCAATTCACAGCAAAGAAAATCCTAAGGGCCATAAGATATTTTTTAAAATGCTCAAGCTCAGTGATAATCAAGGAAATACAAATTATTATCCCCCAATAAAAGTGATAATTTTTTTTTCTTTAGCTCCTTTCCTAATCAAAATGTAGCTTTTTCCTTAATTAAAATGTAAAACAATTCAAACATTCAAGAATATGATATATTGGCAATGAGAACACAAAGAGAGGAGCTGTCGTCACCAACATTTGGGAGAGAACTTGGCATCCTCTCGTAAACTGTCTAAAGTAAATACTTTAGGGTCCAACAAGACCACTTGTAGGTGTACAATTTGGAGAGACTCTCACAGCCATAGAGAGTGGAGGCACAGCTATGAAAAGCTATACAAGTATACATTTTAAGACTGAATGGAGGGAAAGAACTGCCTAAAAGCTCATAAATAGGGAAATGCGTAAATAAAATGTGGACTAGTTTAAAAAACTAACAGTTTAAAAAAATCAACCTGGCGACATGTCGTTTACATGATCCTGAGGAGAAATTAAACAAAAACAAAAACAAGAAACAGAACACTACATCTATTATGAAATCATAGCAAAAAAATGCCATATATTATTTATGGAAGCATATATAAGGTTTGTTTTGGTTTTGTCTTAAAATATAGATGAAAAGGATGCACGACAAATGCATGATGCTGATTGCCTCTGGGGAGAGAGAAAAAAATAAATATTATTTAATATTTAATTAAATAATGTATTACTTAATAAATATATAGAATATATATTTATGTGTAATATATATTCTTAAATATATATAAGTAAAGTTTTATTTCTTAAAAATATTAAAAACAAATAAGACAAAATGTTACAATATTGACATGAATATGAGCATTTGTTTTATTGCTTTTCTGGATTTTTTTTTAATATCTGAAATTTCTCAACATAAAAAAGAATGACAGAGACTGGCGGAGGCACGACAGAAAAAACTTTGGGCAAGACCTTGGGTGACATAAGACAGAGGGAAAAACGCCTTTGTGGGAAGAAGCCAGAAAGAATAGGGCAGGTCCTTTCAATCAATGGTTTTCTGAGGGAGTCTATGGATTGTGCAGGGGTGAGGCTGACATATGATGAGCAGAACTCATGCAAGCATGACTTTGGACAGCCACCTGCACTTCAATTCTAACAGTGTGGTCTGTATCTGTGGTCTAAAATGGGCTTCCACGTACACCGCATTTGCACTCAGTGTCTCACTGATTAAAGACTTCAAGATCCTCTGACCCAGTCCGGTTCTCTCACAGACTCACAGAGGAAACTGGCTTGAGGTAAATGTCAAAAGCCAGTCACACAGGCCCAGTTCAACTGTCGTCTCAACCTTCTTTAGGGCTTATCTGGCTCCCCTCTGGTTTGTGGAAGTTAATCCTCAGCTTTATGGACTGAGTTTCAGGTAAATTCCTAAAACAACCCAGAGACACAGAATTCCCAGCATTCAATCCGTTGTGACCCATAAAAGACCTCTCAGGGGGGTTACAGGACTACTCGTTGACTGTATCATTTTGCTGAGTATGGAAAGTCACAGATTTTCTTTCTAAGATTTTGTTTAGAAATAGTGGCACTGTGTAATTTTGGTTGATTGACATCTTTAAGTTGTCATGGCATGTTACTTGTTAGCACAAATAACCCAGGTCAAGGCTTTGTTTATAGAATTCAAATGAACATGCCTTAGTCCCTATGAAACCTGAAGAACAAAGAATATGAACAAAGAGCAAAGAAGACGAATATTTGCCTTTGAAATAATATTTATCGGTATTCCATTAAATTCTTCTCTATTGATAAAGTATTTTTGCATACATTGCTTCTGTGATCATCAGGACCTTGCTAGGGACAGGCATTGATGTCATCTTTATTTCATGCATGAGAAGATCAGTACTCAAAAGGTGAGTGCCACCCCTGGAGGACAATTTCAATGTTGGTATTTGCACTATCTTTACAATTAACAAAGTACTAGCCTATATGTTATCTCCTGTGACCTATGCAAACAGATAAGACATACCAAACAGAGAATACGCTCGGCACACAAGCTAATTGCTATGTGGGTCGAACTCCTTTTATAAGAAATTTTAGAAGTTTTGGCTTCATGGATCAGCACTGTCGACAAAATACACCTAGTGAACTGAATCTGAAGGTTGTATTAATTTCAAGTCAATGTCCAATTTAAAAAATGTTCTGTTTTGAGTTTCATAAAAGGTATATATATAATATATATACACACACATAACTTATAAATACACACACACACACACACACACACAGCGACACACATATATATCACTAACATCATACAAAACCCTGCAAAATTAAAGAACATCTGATACCACTTGGAGAACTCTGAAATATATTTTGTTCAAAACAGAACAAATAGGATACAATATAACTTTCATTTGCAGAGCTTCTTTCATGCTAATCATTGCCCCCAGAAGCTTTACAGATCAATATAATAGGAGGCAGCAGCAGAAAGCATATGGTCCAGTGTAAATTACTAGAAAAAACGAGTTACAAAGACATTATATGATGAATAAATTAAAGTATTCAGTCATAAATCCAATAAGAAAGGGAGAAATTAAGAAGCAGTGAATAGGAGGAAAGAAAGGGCTTGGAATTAACTCTGAGATGAAACGAAGGATCCACGTGACAAATGTATGTCTCGGAGGGGCAGCGGAGGAGAGAAGGGAGTGTGAGAGCCTTGAACTCCCCAGCAAGGCCTCCAGGAGCCAGAGTGAAATATTGGCAAGAACAGGGCCCAGCCAGGAAAATAAATACTGGGTCACTGCCTAGGATCTAAAAGAAATAAGGTTAAACCTAATGAAAATCAGACATCAGATCTAAAGAAAAATGTATGATATTCTGTTCTTTCTTTTTTCCATTTTGATTGGTTTTGATAGGAACATGTGTTTATGGGAGGGTTCTAATCTATGCATGCAGATGTTTGTTTTCTTTTAAAACCCCGAGATGGAGAGGAATAGAAATGGGAGAACACTGTGCCGGGAAATTGGCTTAAGCCAGTGCAAATTTTGTGGGATGTTCAATGTTGGCGTCCAAAGGATATTCTTAAATTATTTGTCTACTCTTGATGTGTTTTGGAGACCAGAGAGCCAGGATTTGGTCTCTGAGGCCCACAGAACAGGCAGGTGAGCCAAGAACACATTCAAGACATTGGTTTAAATCCTTTATTTAAAAAAAATACCGGGTGAGTCAGACCCCAGTATCGAAGGGAAGCTTGTGCAGGTGACCAGGTCCAAGGTCCCATGGTGGTTGCTACACCAAGCAAGAGGAAGAATTTAGAGTACCAACAGTAGCTGGCTGGACACTGCTGATCATTTTACTATACTTCCTGGGCAAGTGTCCATGAGCCAAAAAATTATGAAATTCCTAATCTGTGATAGAGAAAAAAACATTAAAAGGGAAGCCAGATTTGCAACACACGCCCACATACACACACACATCACACACACAGGCATAAAGTGAGGATCGCAGGGGGGCAGGAAAGGCTGTGAGCAGAGACACCGTCTTACTGCAGGGGCAGAGGCGAATACCACCAGCACTCAGAATACAGCTCTCTGGAGAGTTTCGACACTTTCCGAAGTTATTTCTCTAGGTACTCATTCATTCGGTCACTGAACACTTATTGATCACCTGCCATATATCAGGCACCGTACTAGCTGGTGGGAACACGAAGATGAATAAGGCACCATCATCCTTGGGGTACTCGGAATTTAGAGGGGTTATTGCTAGAAGAAAAGCACTAAAAGGAAGAAAGGAAGACTTTTTTTTTTAATGCTGTGATTGAAAGGAGGTCAGCTCTAATTAAAAGAAGGAAAAGAAAATGTGTTTGAAAGCCTTAAAAGGCGGGAAGAGACATCGACCAACATGGAAAGGGAATTCAGGGGTACTAAGGAGAAGCCCACTATTGCTTTTATTATATGATGAAAATGGAATTTTCACAAAGTCTAATCGGGCTGCAGAAAAGGGAGTTGCTCCCCTTCCCCGCTTCATATACTGAATGGAAGGGTCATAGGGGCCAAATGCAAGCATTTGCATGTCTGGCATTGGACAGAGTATGGCGTAGGGCAGATACTCACTACAGGCTGCACAAATGAAATGTCCAGATCTTGCTTTGTGGGTCAGAGTGGCAGGGAGCAGTGGGGGGGATGGGAGAGTCAGCAGCATCTTCCTGACTCAGACACGTGGTACACATCTACGCTCTGTCTGCTAGTGCGAAGGTTCATGTTGATCGGATAAAGGAGCAAAAGGGGAAAGAAGGTTGATGGGAAAATGAGGGAAGAGAATGATTTAATGTATATAATCTCAATGCCTTTTTCTTTATCTCTTTACTCTTGTCAGACCACTTCTTTAGAGCAGCTCTTAGTTCAATCAGAACTTGTTTACACTATAGTTTATCCATGCTCCTTTGTAGCCTCCATATTTAGTGACTTACTCACCCCTTCCACCAAGATTATTTTAGAAAACATTATGAATTAGGTTGGAATAAAAGCTACAAGGAAGAAAAGACAAAAAGCATGTACAAGAAGATCTCAAAAAACAGTTGTTAAATTGATGAGAAAGAAAAGAAAGTTGGAGAAAAGGTAAGCTGAGTCCTACTAAATTCATAATTCAGTGAAGACAATATAATGTTAACACCTACGCATAGAAAGAAATGAAATCAACCACAAGTCAAATAATTTTGACTGTTTTCCTAAATAGTAAAATGGCCATAAACTGACATACTATAAATTGTAAGTACATCTTTCTTTCCTTCAGAAATCTAAGTGAACAATTGACACCGAACATTTAAAAAAACAAACAAAAACCAAAGAACAAAACACAGGCTTTCCAGACTGCTCAAAACTTTCACTGTGTGCTCTTCTGAAGCTCTCCTGCAATGGTTTTTCAGTATCAACCATAGGGGACTTTAATAAAAATAAGGAAAGAAAAAAAGTGCATTTGCATTCACTTTTCCAGGTTTCAGAAAATGTGGTTTTCGCTCTGCTTTTTCATCAAACACCTTCTCCACCTACAGAGGTCTCTGTCTGGCTCTCTGCTCATCACAATATACCAGTTCAACTTCCTAGCACCATCTTCCTTTATTCTAACAAGATCATCATTGGTGCCAGACTCCATTGATCTATGCAAGAAGCCTCCTGAAAAGAGGGTTTCTATGGGGGTTTAAGTGCAGATCGTTGCATTAGAAAACAAAACATTTGACTACAAAACCGATTTACAGCAAACAAACTATGGATTACAAACTCCAGTGATCTTCCATCACATCACCACTTAGTCATGCCATGCTTGGCCAGACACCATTAACCCCTTACTGTGAGCTACAGCAGTGCGTATGCCCAAAGTGTAATGAATGTTCTAGGAATAATCATCGTGATGCCTGTTCGACTCCTATTGGATACCAGCTTCTAAAAATGTCTCAGGGTCACTCTATGCTCTGCACTGGAGGCCATGGTCAAATTAGAATTGGCCGGAGGGACATGCAGTGGGGAAGGAGACAACCACAACCATCCCACACGGTCTTCTCTGAAAAGTAGACAGTATTTCTGATGTCTGGATGCCTCTTTAGTTATTCCACACAAGTTCATTCTTGGGGGGGGGCGGTCTTGTCAATAAGTCAAACCAGGCTCTTGGTGTGTAACAGGGTTTTTGAGGGTCTTTTTTGAGAGCTTCATTAAAAGCAGACAGTTTCTCTAACCTTTTAGCAGAACCTGTTATCTGATGACGTGAATTAAAGTCTCTCAAATGACTAATAATCATATCAGGGCTGCCATGTCAGCTTGTAGATTTGAATAAGAGGGTCTGAAAACATTTGCATGCCTCGATGTGCCAGTGCTAAGAAGCTAATGTGATAGCGCTGTCATAAAGCACTGGAAAGACATGACTTAATGTAATCTGTCATGTCATATGCTAATCTTCAACCATTACTTGAGTGCTGTAAGTAAGTAGAAAGCATTTGGGAGAAATCCTTTCCAATTTCTCTGAGTACCACTTCTGCTGCTGGTCAGCTCAAATGGGTTTTGTGCATTTAATGTAGAGCTCAAGTCAAGTTGGTTTAGGTCACACTTAATTAACCAGCACACTGATGGGCCGGGCCACTCTAGCTCTATGGAAAACGGTGATTTCAGAGCAGCCTAACAAGTAAATATTTCATACGCTGAAGGAAAAAGGGAAAAGGACACTTTCTCAGTCCTTGATAAAGAATATGCTCTTTTCAGAGGAAACACTATGAATCTTAAGAAGACATCTTTTTGGTTTCTGCTTGCCTCCTTCTATATTTGAGTTGAGTTTACAGAAAGTGATAATAAATAGTTAAAGACATTCTTCTCACCCTACCAGCAAGCACTCTGTTCACCAGCTAGGGGCTTAGTGCTCAAACAATAGAGGCTGCTGAGATTCGAAGTCCATAGAAAACAGAGGACAGGTGATCAAAGGGAGACATCCGCCCCAGTACCCTCTTTAACAAGATGACAACATCTCTTAATATACAGCCATTAAGGGAGGAGAGTGGTTCTTAGAGCTAAGCACAGTTTGTGAGACAGACAATGAGTGAGACTAGAGAGACTGACAAATTTTTGCCCAATTTTTTTAGGAAAGTGTGCATGGGATTGTGATTCAAAATATGAAGGTTATTTTTATCAGCCACACTGAGTCAAGTCAAAAAGACGCTTAAGAACTCGAAGAACTGCCTTCTGGAATAGCATTTTTGAGGATGCTGAGCAGATGGCATGAGATTGGCCCCAACGATTCTGCCTGAATTTCCCGACATCCCTACGAGGCTTGCGATTGGTAACCCAAGGGAACTTTTGTGCACGTGGGAACTGGCTTTTTATAGGGTCTAATTAGAAAGCACAGGCAATTTCTACCTACAGCATTAAAAAAAATGCTTCTATGAAATATTTTTTCCTTGACAAATGTGTGTCATATTCACACAGAAAAACGAATATAAATCAAAATTGATAGAGATGGGAGGTTGTATTTTTCCTTCTAGCCAAGGATTCTGCTAAAATTGGGGACTATCTCTCAAAAAAAAAAAAAAAGATAAAACTCTCATCCCAGAAGTCGTGTGCTTCAGCACCACTTACACCTCTTCCAGAATATCTTGAGCACTGATCATGAGTTGATGGTGATTCGCATAGCTGCATCCTCCTTTATGTCCACTTACAAAATTCTAGCTGACATTTCAAAGAGGTACAGGGGAAGGATAATTCTCAGGACCAGTGAAATGTGGCTTCTTATCTAGTTCTTTGCTCATGAATGACCTAATCATCAGGGGACCATGTGTCTGAAATTTTCAGCTCTTATTCAGCTGTGAAAACTGGCCAGATGACCTCCTTGGGTTGGTAGAAGCTGGTCTGATTGGCACAGATTTCCACGTTCAATCATCATCTGAACTGTTCATTTTGGAGAGTACTTTCAAGTCAGTCCAGGCATCTTGAATTTGTATATTGCTAGCTCTGAAAATTCATTATTATTATTACTATTATTAAGAGAACAAAGTAACACATTCCTAGGATTTGCGTTCAATGGTTTCACCTTCCAAGTGAGGGCAGTAAAATGCCCTCTAAATCTTCCAGGGATTTAACAGCTTGAGTATAACATCACAGAAGTCTGTAGGACTGGGTCCCAGACAATGATACTCCTTAAAAACATATAGCCAAAGCAAGCCCCTACCAACCCTACATTTCCCCTCCATATCTTTCTGTTCATGATAGACTATTCAAATTATCTGTTTGGGTTAATCTCACCTAACTGCCATACCTTCCTGATGGCCTCTCGAATTTCTGACACCACCATCTTAAATTACTCTCTACCCAAGCTCTTCTTTTTTTTAATATTTTTATTAATTTATTTGACAGGGAGAGATCACAAGTAGACAGAGAGGCAGGCAGAGAGAGAGGAGGAAGCAGGCCCCCTGCCAAGCAGAGAGCCCGACGCAGGGCCCGATCCCAGGACCCTGAGATCATGACCCGAACCAAAGGCAGAGGCTTAACCCACTGAGCCACCCAGGCGCCCCTACCCAAGCTCTTTTCATGCCCACTTCTCCAATGCTCACCACTCTCTGGGTCACAGGATCTCCCTTCCTGCATTATCCCTTAACCCTCTCTCTCAAAAAGAAAAAGCATTCTACTGCTTTCTTTTCCCTATGACTTCTTAGGCCATAGCTTTTGCCTAAGCAGTCTCCTTCCCTGACCCTTCCCAAAATAAAATTATATATTTCCCAATTTGTCTGGGAAATACTCCCTCATTCATCTAACCAGTTACTAACATTATCATTGATTCTTGACCAATTGTTTTCATGTACTCATTCGTTCAGCACATACGACTGAATTCCTTTATGGTGTCAGATGTGCTAGCTGGCAATGATGGTGATCAAGTAAGGAAATGCTTCTCACGCTCATGTGCATTTTGTCTCAAATCTTATGTAAACAGTATCAATTATGTTGCCTGTATACCCTTTCATCTGACTTTTTGTATTACATGTTCCTTAAGGGCCCTACGCAGTGAAGGGTTTTTGACAGCACACTTTTTGGCTCCCTCTCTACCTCGTATCTTCTAAAGTAGCCTGGGCAGTTTTCAGGGACATGGAGATGCTCCGTTCAGCTCTAAAAGGACTTGTTACCCTTTAAGTTTTCTTGTGTAAATAGCAGTGTATGAAGCAGTATAGAAGATCAGAATGAATCACGAGGCATGCCCCCACTTGTCAAGTGTTTTGTAATCTTTGGTAGAAGGTAATACTTTATGCATTAGACAACCGAATGGCTCAAAGACAACATGAAATAAAGTGCCACATTGAATATGATCTGACTGGATCAATAGGGATGGTAGAAATGGAATATACAAGCAAGGAGAAGGAAGAAATGAGGATTGGCTGGAATTTCTCAAAAGAAGCTCACAGAATATCGGTGGGAGACTGACGTAACCCATAGGTTTCTGCCAGTTTGTGATGAATTGAGGCATTTCAGTTTATCAGAGAATATTAGGGAACTGTGAATGTCTGGTATGGATTCTGGTGGGAAGATGGGGTCTTATGGTGATCAGAAGCAGGGAGAAAGTGAACCGAAAAGTATGGAGCCTGGGAACTCTGAGCTAATATAACCCTGATGTACTAGATTTACTACTCTATCTCCAAAATCAAACCTCTTGCCATCAAAATGGAAACAGAACTGAGAGGAAATGACTGAAGGCACTAGGGTACCTTATGTTGACTCACCAAATCTGAGGTCAGGTCAGGATCACTCCTGTATCTCATATGGTTTTTTTAATAAAAAATGTATCTCTAGAAGTTATGAACTTACTCATGATCTTCCTTATTAAGAACTCTGATTTATGGCTAGGCATAATATAAACTCTTAACCAATATCTACTTTTCATTTTTAATTAGAGGATTTGGATTTTGCTGAAGGTTCACTGGTAAAGGCAGCTCATTCATTTCTGAATCAAGTTTTTACTTTTTTAGAGGCCATTGTGTCTCTGCAGCCCTTGTCAGCTTCCTGCTGGGTTTCTATCCAAGAACTTAATTGTTAATAGCTCCCAGCTGTGCCACAAGCAGGCTTCTTTAACCCCTTCCTTCCTGGCAGCCAAATGGTATTCTGCATTTGAGAAATCAAGTCCCCAGGGTGGGCTTTTGGTGGAGATGAGAACTAACTGCGAGGTAGGAAGATGTGGTTGGAGAGAGAACACGTAAATCTTACCAGGTCCGATGCTGGGTTGTAGAATCACCTCTGTTCCAGTCTGTAAGGCTGAGACAAATAGGTACATTTTTACCTTGAGTCTTGGGCAATAACCTGAAAGATCTTTTTCCTTGATCTCGTCTATATTTTCAGCTGACTTTGAAAAATTATTTATTTATATATTTGTTTGTTTATCTAGGCATCAGCTGCCTCCCTAATGCCATTGTCTGTATTCCACCCCTCCTGGCAATCCTTCAGCTCTACTCCACTGCTCCATCTTGCCTTGATGAGCCATGATCTTTCATGATCTTCAGCCCAAACCCCCAATGAGTCCAGCTGTCAAACCCTATCCATGTCAATACACCGGGCAAGCTCAGAGCATCTTACCTGTGAAAGTTATCCAATTTTCTTTTAATATCTGCACACACTCGCGGCTGGTTCATGTTGCAAAGCAATGTCTCTAGTAGCCCAGGCAAAATGGATTTCATCCCTCATTCTGTGCATTTCATCACAAGAAGCTTCTTTCTCTTTTATGGATTCTGCCAGAATCACACTTTCCACTACCTGTACTCCTTACTCTTCAAACTCCCTTAGGAGCTTGTTTCTTTTCTTCCTTCTTCCAGTCCTCCAAGGGCTCCTGAAGTCTTCCTACTGCTTCCAAGCCCTTATTTGCATCAGTAATGAAGCTCCAGTGGCTCTTGATGCCTTCACACATGGGGTGTCCCCTTCACTGTATGCATACCGTGTCCCCAGCCCCAAGCCCTCAGCTCACCCCTTCCCAATCCATTGCCAGAATTTACACTCACTGGTAAGAGTCCGTAGAATCATCTCCTTCAGGAATGACCAACGAGGGGTGTCTGGGTGGCTCAGTCAGTTAAGTATCTGACTCCTGGTTTCAGCTCAAGTCATGATCTTGTAGTCGTAGAATTAAGCCCTGAGTTGGTTCCCCACTCCGTGCAGAGTCTGCTTCAGATTCTTTCTCTCTCTGCCCCTCCAAGCTCTCACTCTTTCTCTCTCTCTCTTAAATAAGTAAATAAAATCTTAAAGAAAAGAAATGACCAATGAGCAGCTTAGGAATTGGCTACTTGGATAATATATTCCTGTACCTTTTCCTTATAACTCTGTCCACTCAATATTTCCTTCAACTCTTTTGATGAGAGCTCCCACTGAGGGATTCTCTCAATACTGAAGGAGGATGGTGCTCATGACTATTATTCCAGGCCTTGTATGTGCTTCTTTACAAGCTTTATCTCATTGCATCAATTAATTTGTTTGTTAATTCCCCCGATATTTATCACTTACAATAGTTTACATCTGTTATTCTGTGTTGAGCACTGGACTATAGCACTTTATCATATGTTTTCTCATTTTATCGTCACATAGTTCTATGGGAATAAATGCTATTAATCCTCCACCCTCTGCCACCCACCTACCCTTTGCAGAGAAGTGGGCCAGAGAGGGGAAGTTAGTTTTCAAGATTTCCCAGCTAGAGGGATTCAAGTGAAGAAGGTATAACTCCTGAAGCCATGCCCTGAGGTAATAGTCATGAACAGAGAGTCATAGTTTCTGCCCTCCTAGAATTTAAACTCCAGTGGGAGGAGCCCATATTACACAAATAATTATATCGACAATTATTTAATTACATCTGTGGGCTCTAAAGACCAAGAATAGGCTTCCATGATGTTACAGGACATAAGAACCTGACCTGACCTAGGAGTTCAGGAAGGCTTTCTCAATATGGTGACATTTACACTGAAACCTACAGGATGAGAAGGAGTGGAATGGGGGTGATGATGGGCAGGATCATTTCCAGTAGAAGAAAGAGCAGTGGGCACAGTCTCTAAACAACAAAATGCCTAGAACTATAAAGAATTCAGTACAGTATCAGTTTTGGCTAAATGTTTGGGACAGAAGGAAAGGGAGGCATGAAGAAAGGCTGGAGAGATGGGTGGGGATCATATCATGTGGGGCCTGGTAGCCCAAGGCAAAGATTTTGATCTATTTGAAGTGTAATGGAAAACCATGCAAAGTTGTTAAGCAATGACTTAGATTTACTATTTTAAATTGGCACTGAGATGGAATAAATTGGAGGTACTTGGAAGCAGGTATGTTGCATCAGTTAGAAGGATGTTTTAAGTGGCCAGTAATATTTCACTATAATGCCTATTTTACAGATGAAGATACCAAAATTTAGAGAAGCTACACTGCTTGCCTGAGTTGACACAGCTTGGGTCAAAGATAAGATTTGAATCCAGTTCTCACACTCAAGTTCATGTTACTTTCCACCACATCAATCTTCCACTTGTGGGCACAGTTTATGCCTCTCTACTTGCTAAATGTAACACCAGGCTAGAGCTTAGAACTTCCCCAGAGCCTGGTAATTAGCACACTATGAATCTTAACTCATGTCTTTCAGGCCAAATCTAGTGTTCTTTCCACACTGCACCGTCTCTTGTTATTAGCTAGTAACATATTTCAAAACGCCCTCTCCTTATGATGAAAATGTAAACCATTAAGTTTTAAATGCCATTGCAGTCATAAATACAATATATAAATATATCTGCCCTATACCTCACAGCATTGTTAGGAAGTTGAGATAATATGCATTCAGATACTTTGTAAATTGCCAAGTACTATACAGAAGTAAAGGCTTCACTGTTTGTTATACAGGAAACCAGAATGCCATGGCAACTTGTCCAGTAAGAATGGGGTCCCATCTCCATTTATTTTGATTTCGGTTGCCAAAAGAACTTACAAACTGGAAGGTGTCAGTATATTTCAAAGATTTGTGCAAATCAAGAATAGGGCCAAAGAGAAGTAGTTTATACCAGATGCCATTACCTGGTCATGCCTATTCAGAGTTCAGTTGAATGATCCTCAGTATAATTACCTGTCCTGGAAAAACCTATGTGTCCCAGAATGCCATCCAGGGTGGGGGTAGGGGGGTGGGGGATTACTTCTGCTTTGTGAAACAATGCCTTTTTTTTTTAAGACTTTATTTATTTATTTGACACAGAGAGAGAGAGAGAGAGAGAGAGAGAGAGAGAGAGAGATCACAAGTAGGCAGAAAGGCAGGCAGAGAGAGAGGGGAAGCAGGCTCCCCGCTGAGCAGAGAGCCCGATGCGGGGCTCGATCCCAGGACCCTGAGATCATGACCTGAGCCGAAGGCAGAGGCTTTAACCCACTGAGCCACCCAGGCGCCCCTGCCTTTTTTTTTTTTTAAGAAACACACCTGAAGCTGAGAATTTATCTTTGCAATTTAAATTCTCAAGGAGAATGAAACATGGGTACACAGACCCAAATCAATAGTCATCTTTCTTCCATTAAAGAACTTGGAGAGTCTTTTATAGGATTCCATTTCTTATCATTAGCCTGTTCCTAAAGATACTTTTGGTCTGACTTGCTGTGTGTCAAACTACAGATCATGACCCATTGGTTGGTTCAGGAATCAATCTAGTGGTCATAAACAGTATTTTAAGAAATGAAAGAAACAGAAGGAAGAGAAAATATCCAAGTGTGTTGTATAGAGCAAGGGTATTGCTTTAAGGAGCTTTCATGTCAGTCACTAAGACAAGTGCCTATTCACTAGGTCACAACAGAAAATATTTTTCTTACTCTAGGTCACTATCAAAAAAAGTTTGCAGCACGCTGGTCTGTTGCTTTCAGGAAGAAAGCTGGTGTCTGTAGGCTTCCATAGGCTAGACCATTCAAGCCTTAACCCAACTTTGGGAAGGAGAAATGCTACCCATTTGTCATGTAGATTATACTTGCTTCAATATAAGTCATCCTTAAAAGCTTTCTGAAAGCTACAGCACCTAGAGAAGGTGGTGAGTGGGGACCCAGAACCACCTTGCAACCGTTCATGGAAAGAACCTCGAACGGATGGCTCCTCTAAGGGGGTTGGGGGATTTTTAAAGCAAGAGCCAAGAAGAGAGCTTCTTCAATCACAGGTAGGGGATGAACCATGTGCTGGGCTCTGGTCTCACATGTTTATTTTACGAATTTGCTAAACACTTAAAATACTGGCGATGTGCCAAGCCCTGTTCTTCCCACCTTACAGATGCTTGTTTGTGTTGTCTGTGAGGCAGGCACTCTTGTTAGCCCCCTTTCCAGGAGAAGAAATTAAGAGATCTAGTAGATAAGGAATAACAGAGAAAATACTCTTCAATGTTCTGCTCTGCTGGTTTCCCGCTTCCCCTCAGCTCCCAGCCCTCAGCCTCCTAATAAGGGTGTTTCACCATTGGTTCTAGTTCAACTTCTGACCCTGGCAAGGCTATTTGCGTGTATGTATGTGTGTGTGTGTGTGCACGAGTGTGTGTGCATGAATTTGTGTGTCCAATGTGTACCCACCCACTCACTGTAGTGGTGGGAAAGATAACTTGTAAGAATGCTGCCAACAGGAGCCTAGAAGAAAGTCCACTTCCCTAAAATGCCCAAAGGCTGCTCCCTCTCTCCTCATTCTGGCACCTTGTTTCCCTGTCCTCCATCCTGGTTAAAATAACAGTAAAAAGACTGCCTTAAGCTCTCATTATTCTCATGCGAGCATTACAGGAAGATTCAAAAGGTTAAAATCCTCTGCCATGCAGGCAAAACTTTGGAAATAATCGGCTGAGGAGTGAAGGGTAGAGTGGGAAGGGATTTGAAGGCAGGGAGGCTCACACGCAAACAGGTTTGTATGAGGCCTTGTCAGGAACCAGGGAGGAAGAACAAAGCTTCCTGGATTTGGGTACACAGGGTTCCTAAGGTTGGTCAAAAAGTTTAAATGTTTCCACAGTCGAGATGGGAAGGTGAAGAAGATAAAAGCATGGGAGAGCAAAGAGGAGGGAGAAGCTAATGGGAAAAGAAAATCAAATGACGTTGATCTGTGGTTGCAATGGAGATATCATCAATTTGTCCTTTGTGTGTCAAAGTATTACAAGTATCCTTGAGGAGAAGCCTCTATGTACCTGGGTACCCTTTGTGAAAGCATTTTCAGGGAGACAGAAAAGCCTCATGTGACAGAAGACTGAAACTCTTCCTCAGGTGGGAGTGGAGAATAATGATGTTTTGGTCCTACAGGAAAATAAAAGGTAGAGTTCCCACAGGCCCCAAATCCCATTAAGTAAGTTAGTAAAAGTTGGTTATTGTTTCCACATGTTCTTTAGTGCCTATCAGGGGGTTCCCAGCATGCCAGCCACTCAGACCTCAGGCCTAAGTGTGTGGAGTGTGGGGAGGGCATCATGCAGAGGGGTGGGTGTGAGGAGGTGAGGAGATGAGTCCCATGATAACCCTATCTCTCCAGCAAAGTCTGTTCAACTGGCTGGACTTCCAGGTAATTCTGGCTAGCAGTGATCTCCCCTTTTCCTGACTCCCTGCTGCAATTTTTTTCCATTAACATATGAGCTTATTGAGTAAATTTCTTATTCCCTGCATTAGAGGGACAGTCCCTTGAAGGCAGGGACTGTGTCAGTCATATCATAGCCTCTACAGCACAGATTATCATGTCCTATAGATATTAACTGACTGAAATATTTATTGATCTCGATATTTATTGACGGAAATTTAAGACCTCACCAAGTTCCAAAGGAAAGAACTAAGTGCCCCTGAAGTTCTCGCTTCCGGTGACTTTTTCTTTCTGCATTGCTTTTAAAGACCTTCTAAATAGTCCTTTTGATTACGTCGTAGTCTTTGGGGATATTTGTAGGAGACTACCTTCCCACAACCCTAACTCCTGTCCCAAGTTGGCTGTGGCAACTCACGTCAGGGGCCACTATGGATAATTTAAGCACACACAAAGATGGCTGTCCCAAACACCTAGGTAGCCTACTTCCCATATACACGGACTCACTCTAACAGTTTCTTCCCGTAGGAGCAGAGCCAGCTCCAGATAATAGATCTCTCAAAGGTAGTTTGCCTGTTTCTTTGGAAGTTCCACGTGCAGCTTTCCTGACATTGAGGTTGACCTCTCAGAAGTGCGATGACCACAGGCTACCATGTCCACGAGCTGCGGCACCCACAGGCATGGAGAGAACCACAGGTGGCCTCATCGGCTGTTATGCTCACATCATGAATAAAGGCCACAGGTCTGGAAGGTCCTAAGAGGCATGGTATTTCTACACAGCCCACCCATTTGTGGTTCAGCTGGTTGAAGGCTGACATCAGTGCAGCCGGCGAGGACTACTTTGTTACTTAGAGGTAACAAGGTGCATTAAGAGAGAGTACAGAGAAATGCCATCTGTTCCTCACTTAGTGCTTCTTCATACATAATATTCTAGTGGGAAATGTCAGCTTGAGCTTCTACAGGTTATCTGTGTGTGGATAATTTATGAAGTTATCTGGCTTAAAAAGAAGAGTGGATTCTAGAGGCACCTCCAGTTTTTTTGCTAAAAACATCAGGATAATAGCATCAGCAGAAAGGAGTGTCAGGGAGGTGAGGGAGGGGTAAGGAGAGAGAGGAATCCAAAACATTGCCTGTACAATTAGAACCCTAAAATCCCTCTGCTCCACATTCAACCTCCACGAGGCTTGTGAGGATCCTCAAGAATACCCTACACCCATTCCTTCTCAGGGGGTGGTCAGCTTCTAGATCTGCCAGTTTTCTCCATTTGGATTTTTTTTAAATAACCCTAGACCCAGCATGTCCGAGACCAGACCCTGACTAAACATGGATGCTTTCCTCACTAAGCGCAAGGCGGACAAGCTCTCTGTGACTTCATGAGGAGTAAAGTTATTCTCCCTGCCCACCTGGGCATACGCCTGGATGCAAGGTGAGTTTGCTTATTTTTTCATTCATTTCACGATTATTTTTACTGAGTGCCTATTTTGTAAGCATCGCTGTACCAGGTGCTGAGGAAGCAAAGGTGAACAAAATATAGTCTCTGCTCTTAAGATGCCCCCAGGGGAGACAGATGCACCAGCAAATAATTTCAGCATTATCTCAGTGTGTTTTATGCCAAGTTGCTATGGGAACACATTAGAGAGGCCCTTACCCTCGTCTGGGGAGGAGGTGGTCCAGAGAAGAATCCAGAGAAAATGGTGCCTGGACAGCAGATGATTAGGAGTTAGCTTGGGAACTGGTGGGAGGAAGGGAAAGAAAGAGCAGGAAGTAGATGTTCCCAGCAGCGGTCAGCTCCTGCTAGGTCTTGGAAGGGAGGAAAAGCACGGCCAGTCTGGGGAAAGGCAAGGGGTTTGATATGGCCAGAACATCGAGTGAAGACTGGGGAATTAGATGTAAAACAGGCAATGAGGGCTACAGCAAGGAGTCATAGCAAGGAGTCTGGACTTGTCCTGAGGACCATGGGAAACCACTGAAGGGTTTGAAATGGGGTGCTGACCGATCTGGTTTGTATTTTACAAGGATCTCTCCAACTGCAGCATGGGGAAGAGATTGGAATGAGACTAGGGACTGACTGTAGAGCCTTTGCAGTAATCCAGAGGAGAACGTGGAGTGCCTGGCCTAAGGTCCTTGCTGGACGGTGGCGAGAAATGCTAGACACAACAGGATGTGGTATGGACTGGAGGGGGGTGTGAGGGAGCAGAACAGCCAAGGATGACCTCTGGGTTCCGATGATGGAGTCCTGCCAGCTTCCCAGCATGCTAAGTGGGTGAGATGTGCAATTATCAGGTACAATTTCATATTTGTTTTTTCTCCCACTTTATTCCTTTTATACTATTTCTTCTTTTAAAGAAGAAAATAACATCAATTCAGCTCTTGGCTGTGATATTTTTTTAACTGTGAAAACCAGTAATAACACATAAAGATGAGGCGGGCTAGTAGAAAAGTTTGAAAAAAAAATACTATTAATTTTTTCAAGGAAAGAAAAAAAAAAAAACCTATGCCATATGTAGAAAGTTTCCAATTAGGTTAATGTACCTTAAACTGTATTAGTAATTAAGTGCTTTGGGTATTAAAATACCTAATCTAGCTTCAGGCTGTTTTTGATAAATCCTTTGACATTTTCCCAGCTGAGGGGGAGAGACAGAGCAGAGGAGGCCTCGCCTGGGATTACAGAGCTCTTGGCTCTATTCCCCAGTTTTCAGCTGCTTACTGTGTGACCTTGGTAAAGCTGCTCTAGATTCCCCAGCCTTTAGTTGCCCTATCTGTAAAATGGCAAAAATAAGAATATGGCAATATGACTGATCATGTTAATGACTTCCCCTAACACAGAGCTTGGAACTCAGTGGGATAAAGCTTTTTTGGCGGGGAGGGGGGTTAATCTGGGTTTTGTTTTTACGTTATTTATTCTACTGAGGGACATATTAATCTGTAAATAACAGAATATCTTATATTTCTGGCTTTGAGATTTTATATATATATTTCCACCCCCCACCGGTAACCTAGAAAAAATTGGCAGATAATCTAGGACATCCATACAAGACGCATGGAGCTATGGAAACTCAACCAAGTCACCAAGAACCCAGTTCCTTCCGTAATTCTACTCTGATATCTTTAGTATTTCCTTACTGCCAGATAGTAGCTCTACCTTCAAGCATCACCCACATTCAGTGAGAAAAAGTAAGAAGGGTAGGCACTGGCTTTATTTCTACCATTAGTCAGGAAGAAAGACCACTTTCCCAGCCATGACTGCCTTGGACTCCCATCAGTAGAACAGCAAACCCCAACCCCATCCTCTGCCTGACCAAGGGAGGCTGGGAAAGTGAGTGGGTAAGCGCTGTGGAGCTTCTCCTGCTTCCAGGGTGAAGGGGTGCAAGAAACGAGGGGGAGGGAAAGAGGTGTTGAGTGAGCAAATCAACAGCGTCTGTCACACCTGCTAAACAGAGCGCCATCAAAAGCAGGAGAGTGAATCATTTCTCAGGAAGAAAAGCATTAGAGGTGAAGCCAGAAAGGAGGCTTTCAAAAGGAAGCCCCTACTTGGGAGCTAGCTTCAAATTTGGTGGGACTTCAGTAATTTCTTTGGTGGTCCAAACTTGTGAAAATCTGGCCCAGCTCAGAAAGTGAATTATAGGGAAACCAGATTTTTTTTATCCTAGGAGGTAGACCCAGCAATAATAAAAAGCACTAATGGAGAGGGGAAAAGAAAGTAGTATCCATGAAAGTGGGATGGGGGCCAATTCCTGAAGAAACCTAGTTTGTCTCTGACCCTTCGGATTTGTTCATTGTGGGGTGTAATGGGAGAAGTTAAGCCCAGGAAAAGAGAAGCAAAACTCTTCGTGTGATGTCCCCAACAGAGTTTTCGACCCAGCATTTGGGAACACATGGGTAAAGATTCAGTATATTTGAATATGTTTCCAATTTTCATATTAGTTGGCCCTTCATTGTGCATTGATCCTTCACTGCTTCCCTGGAGAGAGCCCTCCTCTGCTTATGACAAGGTGGTAGGGAGTGTATGAGTATGTTTTCTCCATCGCATTTGAATAAGGTCTCAATTTTCCTTTTCAGATTATCATTTAACAAAGCTTATTGTTCATGTTTATATGCCTCAGGCAGCCTATTAGGACATTAGAGAAAAACTGCCCACACCACTTTTTTTTTAACCTGAAAACAAAACATGCAGAACTGCAATTTTTATTCCTGGAGAGGAGGGACCGCTCCTGGGTCTGACCACCCACCCATACCTCCTTCTCTCCTTGGTGGGCGATCCCACAAACTGGTGACCCTGATCTGTGCTGTGGCTGGAAAGTCTCTCACACTACAGACCACCTTCCTTTAAGGAAAAAAAAAAATCCTGTTTAAAAGAGTCAGCTCTCTTAATAAGATTGTCACTTCTCCTTTCCTCAAGTGAAATATATTCCTGCAGAGGGGATTGCATGTGTTTCCAAATGTCCCTGGTCTTGCTCCAGGATCCCAGGTAGATTCCGCAGGACAGGACAGGGGTGGAGCATGTAACTCTCACATTCTTGTCAAGTAACACAGGGGCTCTCAGACAGAGCTCAGTGAGGAGAAGCAGACTCCTTAGCTCGTGTACATAAACTGGCAACTCAATTTCAAGGACACAGGAGAATTACCAGGGAGACTTCGACTACAGAGCAAAGACTTGTCTGTGTATTTTTGCATGCATTTGTGCCACTACTAATCTGTCTGCTTGCAATGCAATAGCCCAGTTCCTTTACTAGATTGAGTGCATCCAGGAGAAGAGAAGCAAGCTCACATATAATTAGGACACATTTGTGAAGAATACAGTGAGTGAAATTAAGGTTAAGCACTGAATACATTTTCATATCACTCTGCTAACAATTGCTTCGGGGACTCAAAGCCATTTGGATTACACTCCGAAACTCCACTGCACAAACCATGATGCCCTTCATGAAGTTTACGTATCAATTTCCAGGAGCTTTATCAACTCATGGCAGCACATTAAAGGCCCCTAGGATCATGGTGGCCAAAATCTGTTTAACAGAAGACGTTCTGGTTCCATCATCCTTAAATTCTTCCCAGAAATGACACGTGCACACTCCATAATTAAGAGTAGAATAGGAATTCTAAAGAGATTATCTTTGTGATTGGAATATGGCATTGACTACCAATCACCCTTGCCATTGTGATTTCCTGTATCAGGGTTGAGGAGGGAGGATGAAGTAGAGCCCAGGTAAAGAGCAGTGAAGAGAGAAGGGGTTTCTTATGGAATGAGTTAGTATATTTAGCTTCTAGTTCTACTTAGACATCCTAATGTGTTCATAGCAACAGGCCTTAATCTCCTCTGAGCACATCACCATCTAAGGGACTGAGCCAAAGCAATTCTGAAAAGGCTCTCAGGCTTGGGATCAGCCACTCTAAATGTATGGTTTAGGGTAAATTGATACCCTGCTCTGCAGTGAACTGAGGGAGAACACTTCTCTCTCTAGGATTTTTCAAATTTCCTTTAAAGTCTCTTAACAAGAGAGTATTGTTTTGGGTATTCCAAACCCTCATCAACCTCATATCCTCTAACATAGGTACAACTCGAGTTAAATAGACCTATATTGACCTGATATATGGCCATTTAAAGTCAGGAACATGGATACAAAAATTTCTATTCAAATTACTGATCAGAGTTAAAAATGAAAGCTCATGTTTATATTTTACACATTTCATTATAGTTGTTCAGTCCTCTCTGAATGAGGAACACCATTCAGGAAAATGCCATTGATTATTTGTGGCTCCTTTCTGAACTGATCAGCCATCCTGACCATACCAACTATTGTACTGGTATAGCCTCCTCTTAGTTGTCTCTGGGCCTCATGAGCACCCCTGTGACTTTTCTGCTGTTAGCACACCCAAATGGGCTATTTGCCTATCCTCTGGGGTTTGGGGCAGCAGGCATTAGCTTTCTCATGAAGAACTACTAGATTTTTCTTTTAGGGAATAACAAAAGTCCTACCATTTGGGGGTAGTTTTACAGGCTGATTTTTCTGGTAGTCATAGCTCCCCCTGCTGCCCAGTTAGGGGACTCCTACTGGGGAGTCAAGGCTCCGGGAGCCAGCAACTGAAGGCAATTAACCTCGGCTCAAGAGTCTGGAACAGGCTTGGGTCTTTGAGGGTGGGTGTGAAGCAAGAGAGGGGGATGGAATTTAAAACATGGCACCACCAACTGTTGGGTAAAAGTCAAAAATACAAATAAAGCCAACCTTGGATTCACACACAAATGTTCATTAGTGAGCAAGTTCTCCTCTCTTCCATCAAATGCTTACTTTCAGATGACATTGATCTTTTTGCCTTTCTAAGAGTAGTTCCATCAGCTATTTAGCTACATAATCTCTGCCTGTTTCCTGATCTGTAAGACAGGTTTGCTTAATGATTCAATTAAAAAAATGTATCTATTTATCACATACCTGATATTTATGTAGAAGCAGCCAACCCATGTTGGTTGCTGTTATTATCTGGTTAATGTATCTGGTGCAAGCCTTTGGTTTTCAAACTTGACTGTACCTTGGAATCATCTGGAGAATTTTTTAAAGTACTGATGCGTGGGTACTATTCCTGGAGATTCTGATTTAATGGATAAGGGGTATGGCCCAGGCATTGAGGTTTTTTAAGTTCCTAGAGAATTAAAATACACAGAAAAGTCCGAGATCCATTGATCTAGGACGCCTAAGCATCCACCCTCCGAGACTAATGTCTGGCAAGGAGACGGTCTCTTGTGCTAGGTAAAATGAGGGGGGCCTTCTGCAGTGTCAAACTAGCTGTGGGGCCTGAGAAAGCCTCTACTTCTTTGCTAAAGAGTGGTGAGAAAGCCTCTACTTCTTTGCTAAAGAGTGGTCCTTGGCTCAGCAGTATCTGAATCACTAGGGAGCTGAATCACTTGGGAACATGTTAAACTCTGAGGCTCCACCCCAGTCCTACTGGATCAGAGTCTTCATTTTTTTTTTATTATTATTATTATTTATTTTTTTGACAGAGAAAAAGAGAGAGATCCCAAGTAGGCAGAGAGGCAGAGAGAGGCAGAGAGAGGGGGAAGCAGGCTCCCCGCTGAGCAGAGAGCCCAATACGGGGCTCGATCCCAGGACCCCGAGACCATGACCTGAGCCGAAGGCAGAGGCTTTAACCCACTGAGCCACCCAGGCGCCCCTCAGAGTCTTCATTTTAACGAACTCCTCCTACGTTCTCTAAACACATTCAAGTTTGAAAAGCCATGCCCTAGCTCACTTTTTCTTCTCCCTCTTGCTTTGGCTTCTTCTGTTTACCATGGAGAATAGCGTTAAGCATTTCTGACAAGGAAATATCCTTATAAAAAAAGCTTCTGGCCTTTATTTCAATAATTTCCTCAGATTCAAATCTTTGTGTTTTTTGGGGGGGTAGGTGCCAGATGTAGTTTGAGTTTTTAATACCTGTCTCTGCTCACAAACACCCACTTCATGTCTGCTGATAGGTGTGTGCTAGACCTCTTACGTTGTTTCTAAAAATATTCTCTTTAGGGCCAGTGCAAATGCCCCGACTGGGCCAGCTTTGGTCTATTGTTGAGACTGGTTTGACATGTGATAGAGGATCTTTGGGACATCACAGCTATGAGACCAAATTTAGAGGATGATTCTTATTTACTAGATGTTCAGAAAGGAAATAAAATCCTCCATTAGAACCTAGTCATTAAGGTTAATAGTAAACCATAAAATGAATGGAATGTTGGCCCGGTAGACAGGTTCCTAAAAAAGACAATGCAAATGTTTTTAACTAAAATCGTGGAGAGACTGGACAGAGCTTTGGAAAAAAAAAAAGGAGGGGGGGCAGAGTGAGTGATTTAGAAAAATAATAAATCTCAACAGGAATTTGACTTCTATACCATTAGCATAATTCTACCACATTAGCACTTCTTTCTCCCTCGCCCACCAGGGTTCAAAAAGAAAAATATTTAAGCATGAGTTTTAAAGGGTTTTTACACATGAGTTTTAAATGATGCATATGGAGATAGAAATAATGCAAGAATTACTACTGCTGTCTTCACTTTTTTTCTCCCTTATTCTCTTTCGAAAGACACAATGCCCTCTTTAAGATGCTTTTATGTCTATAAACAATTTAGGGGAAGACACTGAAACCAAATCTGTAAATGTGCAAGGCTCCTGGATTGGTGGGGAGGGTGACGGAGTGAGGGGGAGACACAAACAGCAAAGAGCAGAATAATCAGATACAGAGGGACTTTGATCTTCTGGAGACCTAAGCTAATAGATGTTAAGTGCAGTTCAGTGGAAGTAATAACCCATGAAGAAAACAAAATCTGCAAAATGATAAAATGCCGCAGTCTACTGATCAAGGAAGACATTGGAAAATTACTATGAAAGCATCCTTAGCCCAGCAGATCCAAGGTGAAGAAAGGGCTGCGTCTGCCAACCAGCAGCCAGACATTCCAGGCAGACTTAACCGTCTCCCATTTTGTGGCCAGATTAACACTCTGCGGGGCCTGAATGCTTTCTCACTGAAAAGGCATGGACTGGCACCATCACAGCCCTAGGCTTCGTAGTCTCTCCCAGTGACGCCATAGTGAATCACCCACGGCTAGCCATGTGCTCTGCGGGGGCGTCTGGGGGGCCGTTGTCACTGGTGATCAGTTAGCACAAGCAAAGAATTTCTGACTAGTCTCCAAATGAAATACTGCAGTCCTGGTCACTTTTTTTGTTTTTGGTTTTCATTATCAGGACACAGTTAAGACTTATTAGACATTTTTCAAAAAATCAAAATCTTACCAAGCCAACTATTTAGAAAGAAAGTGTGAAACCATGAATTTAAATTGCATTTAAATGCAATTAAAAAAATCCTGAAGTTTTATGAAAGGGGACTCCTTAACACGAGTTTAAGTGATATTTTTGCATGTGTATCCATTGACTCGAGTGACAACTGTGTTATACACAGTGTAAGGTGGGGCAGAATTAATTTAATGGGCCTATAGACCAAACTAAATTTGTAGTATCCAGACAAAATCTAAAACCTGAAGCAGTTAGATAAGTTCAGACTCTTACTGTGAAAAGAATGAAAACAAACAAGAAAAACAAATCCAAAAGCTCCCCCAGAGACTAAAACGGGGAAAAAATGAAGAATGTAGGTAAGAAGCCACACGTCCCTGCATGTCCTGTAGAGGCTAATTAAACATATGGAATACAGTGTCAGAGCCCCATATTAGTGTGTCCGGATCGGGTAGGAGCAAAAAAATGAAAATAAAGGAAAGCTACGCAGTTGTAACCCGGGCACAATGTGGACAAGCCCTGCTGGACACAAGCCTTGGTTCATCTTTGAAAAACCTAACACCAGAACACTTAGAAGTCATATCTTGCTTAGAGCATTCTTATCAAGAGAAAAACTGAAGTTGGCAAGGCTCAGAGAACAATACAGAGCAGCACTGTCGATGGCCAAAAAGAATGTGAAATTGTACCGCTGATTTGTTCCAACGCATCTAAACTCTCAGGCCGGTGTCCTCCCATGGAAAGGATCCTGGTTAGCATCTAACCACAGGCCCTCCCTCAACGGAGAGGTTTTGAAGAGACCAGCCCTTTAAAACTGGTTTTCCCTAGGAGGACCCCTGGCCCTACCGGATGCCAGAGGGAAATTAAAACTCCAGGCCTTCCAACAATTGTTGGAAAAGATATTTTATATAATAAACGCATTTATGTTTTAGCCAAGTGGAATCCTTGTTTTGCAGTCCTGGGGCACCCGGGCCCAGGGAGTTCTGACCAGAATGAACGGGCCCCGACTTCCAGGTCCACTCCTCAGCCCGTGGTGTTGGGCAGCCTCTCCCCAACAACCGTCCTTATCTATTATATGCATAGAACACAATTTAGACTAAGCATGCTGAGTGGATTAACTAAGGATTGCAAACCACTTTGGAAATAGAAAATAGCCCATATGTGCCCAGAACAACTAATGATTAGATAATAGAGCATCCTAAATCTTACTTTTAATTCAAATAAACCTTTTCTTGATGATGAAAGTTGTGCTATTAAACTAAAGACTTTTTTTACTAGAGGTTTTCACGGTATTTTCATTCGAGGTGATTTCTGGTCTTCAGGCCCATATTCCTGCCAATTTCGGTCTCTTGCGCTTTGTCTGGCACAACCGAAAGAACAAAGTTAATAACAGAGAAAGGACAAGCTTTAAAAAGTGCTGCATTTATCGTCAGTTGTAATTCTGCTATTAAATGGTCTTGGCATTTGGGAAATTCTTCTCAATCTTACTTTTTTTCTTAGACCAAAAAGACTGAGAACATGGAATTTATACTAAAAATAATCCTTCTCCATCTTTCCCTCTCTGAGTCTTCTCTCCCTTTGTACTCCAGGTCAGATCCCCTAGCTCTGTAGGAGAGTCCCAGAGAAATGCCGAGCCTCTGTTTCTCCTTTTTAACTTTTCCAGAAGCAACACGTAGTCTTGTTCTCTCTCTCTCTCTCACACATACACACACACACATACACATACACACACACACACACACACAATTTGTGTAGAATTATTTTTCACTCTGATTTCTGCCTGTGGAACAGATTGAAGATTTTACCATCCAAAACCCACAAAGAGAATACTCCTACTGTGGTCTTCAGAATTTCCATTCAGTTGGTGTGCCTGCCAAGTCCAGTGACCAGTACCGCCGCTCCTGATGGTGGGGAGCATATGGTACTGCTGTGAATAGTTTTGCTCTCACTGCTGTGAAATCCCACGCCCTCCCACAGAATGTGTTTGGAGGAGCAAATGGTAAAGTCGCTATTCAGCACAGCTCCTTCTCCGACTATGGAACCCAGTCCTTTCAAGAACAAAACGAAGAGGGAACTGCACGGCTTCTCAGTCTTCAGCTTCACGGTTAATGGCTACCTATTACCGTTAACTGTTCTTTCGAGACCCTACAAGGGAGGACCCCCCTTTACACATCCTGAATCCGCCGGAATCCATGATGGAAACCCAGGCACCTGCCACTTTTCTTTCTTTTTATCTTCCTCTTCCTCCTTCTCCTCCTTCTCAAAAAGAAAAAAAAAAAATCTTAAAGTGAGATGCAGTCTCTAAGTTGAAGTAGGCTCCAGAAAGAGCACTGGACTGGGAGTCAGAAAGCCTGGAGTATCAAACATGAGCTAGCCTTGAAACCTTGGGCAAAGGTATTCTGTGCCTCTTCCATGAAGCAGATGGTACGGGCCCTTCATGCCCCTCCCGGTTCTAAGGTTACGTGTATTTGTCTAACGTAATCCCACCCCACTCCCAACCTCATTGCTGGGACAATCTCTCTCCAAACTACAAATACGTGACTGTCTTTTGTTTTGTAACACAGCTTTCAGTAACTTACTTGGTTACTTGTTTCTGGGATTATTCGCCTCTAGGGTCAAGTGGTTCTTCTCTCTGTTTAGCCACTCTCTCTCCTGCAATACGAGGCTACATCTTCCTCCTCCTATTTCCTGTGAGAGCACAGAGCAACTCATTGGAATCAGACTTCGAACCACTTCTCTTAGCCGTGTTGACCGTTCCTCGGTCACTCTGTGCTGTGGCCTTTGAGACCTGCATTCGAATGCCCTCACGTCCCCTTCTCCTGGCACCCCGATCACCATGGTCACCACTCTCCTGCTTTGCTGACAGAGGTGTCTGCCAGGTTCACGGCTGACTCGGGGCTGTTTGGAGGCTCGGGTGTGATTCGGTGGGTGCCACATTTGTGGGTGTGCGACGAGAAGGCAGAAGAGAGAGCAGACGTCCCTCCACTGCTGAAGAGGGCTGTGGAAACTGAAGTCGCAGACATGCTTCAGTGGAGAATGCGGATTTGCCCAGATGGGAAGCCTGAGTACAGAGGCACTTGTATATCTACTTATCTTGAGTCTCAATGATGCTGTTTATGAGTGAGCTATTCAAATGGAGGGAGAAACCCACGGAGAAGGAAAAATAACAGGTTGGAGTGATTATGTACAGGAGGAGAGGCCCTAGTGGAAGTCTGGTGGGAGAGGAAGAAGGGAATAAAATTAAGAATGATTAATGGCGGATCCCTAATGGTTTCGTTGGATCCAAAGGAACAGGGCAATACCAAGTAAGAAACACTTGATACAGGAAAGGAGCACAAGTGTGAAGGAAAATACATCATTCTACAGATGCTGACAGGCTGCAAGCATAGGGAAGAATCCCTCAAGAGCATAAAGGAGCAGCCCCCCACCCCCAGAGGTACTCTGGCCGGCATGGCATCTTCTGATCTTGCCGGGAAATTCCATCCAGCTGCATTCCAGACTCACGGTCCAACTAGGATAACTGTCCACAAGACAGGAGTGAATCCAGAATAAGGGATTTCAACTTTTAGGAAGATTTAAGTTAGGGATCCAGGCCCTCCTCCTCCAAAATGTGACCTTAGAAGTGCTGTAAAGGGGGTGGGTGTGTGTGTGTGTGTGTGTGTGTGATTCACAGTATTTGCTTGAAAATTAGAAAACAGGTCAGATTTTAGTTGTCTGAGATCCAGCTTTACTCTCGCCCTAATCCACTGCCCTACCAGAACGGCCATGATGCTTAAAGTTACTCATAACAGGTAATGATAATATCTATAATTTACGAAGTTCCTAACATCTGCCAGCATCACGCTCAGCTCTTTACAAATGCATTTTCGCATTTAGTCCTCACAGCAATATATGAAATAGTCACAAACATTTACATAGTGCTTTTTGGAAGTCAGACAATATTCTAAATGCTTTACATATATTAATTGAATTAGCTACTATTCTTGTACTTTTTTTTTTTTTTAACATATGGGGACAACCTGAGACACGAAGATATAACCAGTCCACAAAGAACTAATAAGTGGCAGAGTCGGGGTTCAAAACTCAGGTCTAACTTATCCCATTAGATGGCAAGCTCCTCAAGGCTAGCAGCCACACAGACCTGTGAGCTGTCACTTCCTCAATGCCAGGGTCACGGGAGATGCTCATACATGGCAGCGGAATGACCGAATACACAGCCTAAACCATTATCCTCTACGCCGTACGGGGGCCCTAAGCAGACTTCCCCCCAAATCAAGGGAAACACAACCAACTAAGCCAGAGCACAAGGGAGAGAGTTGTTCATCCAATCATCATTCATTCACCCAATATTACGGAGCACCTGCTACATGCAGGGTCCTCCCCTGGGTAGAGGCGGCACTTTGTTTTTCAAGAGGGAAAGGCTGCAGGTTGCGCCCCAGGACCTCCCATTCCCGGGCAGCTTTGCCTCCAACTTTCCTCCACACCCTGCTTGTCCTCCCACAGCTACTACAATGGGCCCAGCCACACGGGAAGGGCGGCTTTGATCCCATGCGAATGGCTCTAAACTCTATTTCGCTTGTTTTCCATCTGTCTTGGGCTTGCAGGGCCCACTGGGGATAATGAGTCAGTGCCGGGGAGAGCATGGGGGCACACGCAGCACATCTCAGAGGGAGGGACTGCAAATTGGAGACATTTTATTGTTTTCTCCTTTTCACTGAAAACTTTCCAAAAAGAGAGATCTATTTAAGTGGCTTGCAAAATTCATCTTAAGGTCAGCTCTAATTAAGTTGGGGCCTGGCAGCTGTAGGATTTCGGCGCAGTTCCACAGTTGCCGGAGCGGAGCTCGGTGCTCCCCTTCGCCATCGGCAGTGAGCGTCAGGCTGCCAGCAGAGCTCGGCCAGCCTCCCAGGCCCACCGGGCCTCGGAGAAATGTGGGATGGGTCAGGGCCAGAGAGAAAGTCTGTCCTAGGCTGTGGGTGAAACAGATCGATGCAGCAGTTCAGGATTTCAGGTTATGGAAAATTTTAGGAAAACCTGGTCACCCATTGTGTCACATAATGGATACTCAAGAGACCTTCCCTTCCTCTTCCTTTCTACCATCAGAATATGATGTTAGCATCTGAGAGCTGAACTGACACAATGCTGGGCACACGGCAGGCATTGAGGAAATTTGCGTACAAGAAAAACAAAGATATGAAATGATGGAGAAAGTGAGGAATCAAGAGACTCGGTTTTCTAGCCCCTTGATTTTCTATTATTTAATATGATTAAAATGTGGACCTCAGCTCTCTGGGACTCAGTTGTTTCGTCTACAAAATAAAAAGATGAAATGAGATGAGTTCTAAAATTCCTTCTGGTTCTTGAGTTTCACAGGCGAAATTTTTTTTTTAAACATTTTTTTTGAAAGATTTTATTTATTTATTTGAGAGAGAGAGAGAATGAGAGAGAGAGAGAGGTCAGATGGAGAAGCAGACTCCCCAGTGAGGAGGGAGCCCGATGTGGGACTCGATCCCAGGACTCCAGGATCATGACCTGAGCTGAAGGCAGCCGCCCAACAACTGAGCCACCCAGGCGCCCCTCACAGGCGAAATTTTACAGAGAGGCAGTGTTACATAGGAGAGAGAACGGAACGCAACGCCCAGACCCATTAATGAAGCTTTAAAAGAATAGTGTCAAAAGGTGACCCGTGGGCCAACAGGACCCTTTGTTCACAAAGTTAGCATAAAGAAGAAACTCACTTTCTACCTTCCATGTAGGGAAAAACAAAAAACCAGTTCTTCCCTACTATGACTTTCTCTCCTATATTTCTTGACTGGCTACTCATATGGGACTCACACTGCTGGTCACCAAATGCATGGGGATTTTTTCCCCACATCAAGAAATTCTCTGCAAAACCAGGAGACCTACAACTTAACTCAATTCTGACATGGTCTACACGGAGACACTATCAAATCCCACAGGTTAAAGATAGTCCCATGAGACTGCCCCCCACCCACCTCAGGCACCACATTGGATTAAAGGTTTATTAGAAAAGGATCCAGATGAACACAGAATGGAAGAGATGCACAGGGCACAGTATGTGAGACGCGACACGGAGTTTCCACGGCCTCTCTAGAGCTTGCACTCCCCCAGCACCTCCACCTGTTCAACCTGGAACCTCTCTGAACCCCATACTTCTAGAACTTTCATGGAGTCTTGGCCACATAAGCATATCATCATCAATTCCATTTTCAGTCCTTCTCCCCTCAGTGGAGGGTGGGGGTGGGGTGGGGCTGAATATTCAAGCTTCTCATCATGGCCTCTTCTTCCTGGTGGCTAGCCCTATTCCAGGAGTCATCCAGGAGCCCACCCAGAGTCCCCTCCTTAGAAAAAATGACACCCCCCAAATCCCTGTCATTGAAATGACGAGAGTCTCAGGAGCTCTATGTCAGGAACTGGAGCAGAGACCAATATCTATTTTCTACCCTTTCACAGTTTGACCCATCTCTCAGAAGGAAGGACTCTGGCAGGAATCAATCACCTCCGAACCAGTATGATCACTTCTTAAATAAATTAGTGTGTTAGTTTATAAAACAGAAGCCATATTTTTCCGGCAAGACTAAGCCTAGCTGATAAGCTTCTTCAGGGCAGGGACAAGGGCAAAAATGCGTAACATAGCCATACAGTTGCTTGGTTAGCAGAGGATGAATGCCCTTGGTGAAGAACAGCACGTTAAAACATGCTCCTCATTACTTAGGAGGCAGACCAAATGTTACTCCACCAGGAAGAATGTATTCCTTTCTTGTCTGAGTTCCCCTGGGACCTGTCAGGCCTGTTTCTTTCCATGTCTGGTTCTGCCATCAGGCTTACGTGTAAGCTCTTCAAAGACATGAGACATACCACACTCATCTTTGGTCTCTAATGCCTCACAAAATACCTTACACATAAAAGAAGCTTAAGAAACTATTGTTAAATGAATGGATGATGATACTGCCCCAATTCATAAATGAAGAAGCTGCGAGTCGGAGAGATTAACTAATTTTCTGGAAATTACACAGTTGGACAAAGCTGGGAATTAAGTTGGAGCCCAGCTCTGGGTGAATCCAGTCTATTCTATACCACGCTTGAATCAGGATTCCTGTGGCAATAAACAAAGTAGCACAGGTAAGAGTACCTAGCACAGTGACAGATGCTGAATAAATGTTACTTACTTTTTTCATATTTTATTCTGGTGCCAGGAATCCCACCATTGGAGATTTAGCTCTGTTCTTCTAAATTCCTTTCTTAGAAGTTAGCAACTTAATGCTGGTTAAGGGAGATGAAAAACAACCCAGGTATCTTTTTTTTTTCGAATCTTCTCATTTATTGAGAAAGAGAGAGAGTAGGAAGGGCAGAGGGAGAGGGAGAGAGAATCTCCAGCAGACTCCATGCTGAGCACAGAGCCCAACGTGAGGTTCAATCTCACAACCCTGAGATCGTGACCAGAGCCAAAATCTAGAACCTGGACACTTAACCAACTGCATCAGCCAGGTGCTCAACCCAGAGAACTTAAGAGAGTAATAGCTAATGTATGGCAATGAATATCAGTTGGACCATTACACAGTCATTAATAACCCTGTAAGGGAAGACTTTAAAATAACATGGAAGTGCATCCAACAATGATACTTTTTTTAAGCAGTAAATTAGTTTTTTTTGAATATATGCAGTATATCTGCCGCACTATCACAGTGCTTTCAAGAAATAGTCATTGAGAAAAGAAAGGAAGGACATGTTAGAAGCAGGTCAGCAGTATTTCTTTTTAGATGATAAGAACAAGGATGTTTTTTACCATCTTACTATTTTCCTGAAATTTTCAAGTTTCAAAAAAAATGAGCTTGTCTTACTTTGATACACTGGAAGATTTTCACAATGGCCAGACTCCACCTTTTTTGTTTACCAACGTGTCCTTGGGAGATGGATCACCATCACCATCCTGCCCCTATTTGTCAATGATCCTAAACCTTATCATGGGCTCTGTAATCCTGTATTGTACTTGGTTGTTTCATATTGACCTTCCCCGCTGCCTAACTGTGAGTTTATTAAGAGCTGGGATCGTCTGACTTCTCTGCACATCTCCAGCACTTGGCTAGTCCACGGGCTCCTAGTAGGCTCATAAATTTCTTGTAGATGAACGCTACCTATCATGATGGGACATAGTTTGCCCCGTGCCCTCTGTGAAAAGGGACAATAAGAGAATGTTTGTATTTGTATGTGTGTATTCCAAGAGTCAGAGCTTGGAAACACCATACTACATGTTTTCACATGTCTTCCTTACATTTTGCACATTCACAAATTAAAAAAATAAAACTAAAAACACGGTCGAACTTTTTTTTTCTCCCACATTGCCTTTTCTGTGGAATGATGAACAGCATTGAGTATGCATGCTTTTCTAACATGAAAGCTATAAAGTCTCTGAACACAGGCAAAATGTATGGAAATTATATCAAATCCAATTTAAGTGTGTTTTCTTAAACCTAGGATGTATAATATTTAGTTTCATGAGCAGAACAAATAATACAATTAGTGTTTATTCTCTGACTACTCTTTTACTAAACAACTCAGTTAAAAAATGCACGCAACACAGAAACATAGAGCTTCTCGGTCGTTGCTCCAAGTTTCACATGTTAAACAAAGACAGACCAACCTTAAACCTTTTGATAAATACGATGCTTGTGGTAACTGCAGCATTCACTTTGTATCCCATTTCTCCAAGTTCCTGTCAGCCAGATGTCACTTGCAATGCAAACACTAGAAAAATATGAAATAATAATTTCATACATCATCTATGTGTGCGTGAGCCGGTCAAACATTCAATACAAATTCAAAGTGCTACTACACACAGAGCAAATATCATCCAAATAATATTTAAAATGATTGAAAGGCTTTTGATTTGGAAGTGTATTCTCTTAAGCTAAGTGGTCCCCAAGACCATCTAGAAAATTCAATTGTTTCATTTTTAAAATGTTTTCTGCCCAAAATTATATCAAACCCTAATGTCTCAATAGAAACACATGGGATTGGATTGCTGACTGGGCGCCTGATGTCAAAGGAAAATCTAATTTCACAATGGCATTTCCTCATACTGTCTCACCAAAATACAAAATTGATAAAATTTTAATGGATAATTTTCAGAAGCAGAACGTTAACCATTGGGAAAATATGAAGGGGAACTTAGCATTGAGCACAGAAGAAGCAAAGTGAAGGAAGAAATTGACTATAAATACAGATATACAATACTATATAAAAAGCATTCTTAAAAGCTTTTTCTTATCAAGAACAGAACTTCAACTTTAAAAAGCCCTTTACTATCAAAATATACGCTTTTTCTGTGTCCACTTCTAAGTTTCTCTTCCTGCATGTTTTCTATTTTGTAAAATGATATAAGGAAAAGGAATCACACCATAAGCTATACTATTAGATATACATTTGCACAGTGTTGATTTCTATTTGTGATGTTAGCTACAAAAACGGTCCTGTGCACCCCCGGCTTCAATTAAGAGATAAGGGAGAATGGTATTAGATTCAGCCCTGCTTCTTTTCACTAAGGCCCTGAACATCATCTCTTTTAGTTTGCTGTTCAGCGATGAATTTTCCTGCCCATCTGGAGGGAAGAAGGTCCGGTTCCTTTTGTTTTAAGGAGGGAACTTCACGGCTATGAAGCCTAAAGCAGGGTTCAGCGCAGATAGACCTTCATATTAGCTGTGTGACCTTCAGCATGTCCCTGACTGTCCCTGAACCTCAGTGTTCTCCGAGAGAGAGAGAGAGATCAAAACTGCTACCTTGCTGTTTTCTTGCCATGTTTAGGAATAACGCTTATAAAATATCTTACACAATGCCTGACACAAAGGAAGTACTCAAGGACGGTTTTATGAGGATTCTAACTTCTTGGAGCTTCTCATTCTTGCTGCCTTGGATTCTGTATTCTTTCGAACATTTCTTACTCATCTGCTTCGCACAAGCTGGCAGCTATGGGCAGGTGACCCATCGGGTACTGAAGGAGGGGAAGGGCGGCATCCTCAGGGACAGACTCGCCAGTCACCCGGGTCATCAGTGAGGCAAGTCGCGTCACGGCCAAACCAGTCACTGTGCGACCTACAGTGTGGACTGAAGGTATCGGGGAGACCACAGAGAGGCAGCCGCTGAGCTCCTACAAGGAGGAACCTTGCTCTTTGGGGTCACTGAGGATGTTCACCAATTTTCCTCACTCAGCAACACTCACCAGAGACTCTGCAGAGGGCTCACCATTAGAGTTCAAGATTTTAAAGCAAAATCGACTGTAACACCAATGTTCCCACTTAAAAACTCGAAACTGGTCACACATTCAGCGTTTTGCTCTCTTATGTTCTTTACCATGTTATATTTTCCTGTGAGGGCAGGCCCTGGTTCTTTGGTTATCTTGGTCATGCATCCTTTCTGCTCTCCAGCTCCAACACAAGGTTTTGGACCAGGTAGATCATTAATAAATATCTAGTATTTCCAATTGAAGTGAGCTCTTTTGAGGCAGTTTATTTAACTGAATAAAAACTGACTCTATTTCTTCTCTAGGATGAGGAGCCTATCTGGTATAGTTGCTGATAGTACAGGATTTAGACTCAAAAAGAGCCAGATTGTTATTCCATCTATGCCGTTATTTACCATCTTGGGCAAATTTCTTAATGTCTCTGCGTCTCAGTTCCCTCAATCATAAAATGGGAATAGTAATTCCTACTTTCCTTAAGATTATTGTAAATACGGTTGCTGGTAAAACACAAGACTCCCTTTTAAGTATGAATTTTAGACAACTTTTCTTATTACAAGTATATACCAAATATCGTATGGGACGTACTTATGCTGAGAAGTATTTGTTGTTACCTAAACTTCAAATTTAACTAGATGTTAACTGGATTTTAATTTGCTAGCTATGGCAACCCTCATTATAAAGACTAAATGAAACAATACATTGTAAAGCTGCTAGCTCCGTGCCCACTGGATAGTGGGTGCTCGTTAAGTGTTATCTCATTTCCTTCTTCCCTCGTGGGGCTGTTGTGTGATTAAATGCCTGGTACCTAGTACCAATTCAGTAGATTTTAGTGAGCTTTTGCTCTCAAGGCTCAGCCTCAAAAGAATGTACTTTAGGCTAACAAGGAAGAAAAAGCTTCACATGCTTGCAGGGTTTGACTCTGGGTGGCTTGCCTTCTTTCTCCTTCCCAGTGCCTGCTTGCCGCGTGGCCCCCGAGAGTGTGGAGTGGCCTCCTTACAATGCCAAAGCCGAAGGGGCAGAGCTGTTAACACAGATCCCCCTCAATTCAAGGCAGCTTGATATTTGAAGATCTGAATTTACCTTGGAAATAGATGTTAGCAATTCTTAAATCGTGAGCTCTCTACAGCATACCAAAACGGAATTGCAAAGGATTTGAGTTACAAAAAGGTAGAGGTAAGATAACCTGTCCAGTGAAGGTCTATTACCTAAAGTGTGTCATAAAGGCACTGCTAACTGCTCTAAGAAGCTCTTCTTTGCTTCCACACACACACACCCCTCACCCACAAGTCAGCTTTTCCAGACAATGGTCTTCATTGGGCAGAAAAGCTTTCTCCTGTGACTATTGCCCAATGCCCTCCCCGAGCAGGGAGCTAGGCAAGAACTGGGTTATCCACAAAAGACACAGGTTTTTGAGGACAGCTCTTTCTTCTTACAGTTCAGTGTTGCTTTTCTTTGGCAAGCCAGAGATAGTGGATAGGATATGATTCAACGGAAAGTCTTTGTATGAGAAAATGGCTCTTTCAACATGGCCTATGTGTGGATTGGTACATTTGACGTCTGCCTGACCACGTTCCCAGACCCACAGTTGGCTGCGCAGAAGATCCATTCTGCCCCAATTCTGGAACGGGAATACCCCACGTCTGGAAAATAGTTAGGGTCAAAAATCTATGGATATTTCTAGATTACACATCAGCTCTTTCCACAGGAATCCAGGTTTTGGCTGACAACAGAAAGCAGGTACTGTCCACTTTCTTCAGCTCCCATTCTCATGTAAACAGGCGGCCACCTTACTCAGCACCAGCTGCAGCTTCTGGGTGGTCCTGCTGGGAAGTTCCAAGCGGATTGCAGTGCAGTCTTGTAGGTTGGTGGTCATACAGCTGTTGCGAGCATTTGTGCGAGACAGCAAAGACACGCACGTTCTCCATGCTCCGGTCTCGGGTGGACAATCCAAGGAAAACCTGACTTCCCAGAGGAGGTCTGTTGTCCAAAATTTAAAAAGCAAAACAAAAACAAAATAAAACAAAAAACTGAGCAAGACAAAGCCATAGAGGCAAACAGTGGGCAGATTTTCTAGCAGGCAGTCCTTGATATGAAAATTTGGAAGTAGAACCTTCATAAATGCAAGCTAACTGATCGGTATTATTGCATACTAATGTGTGCTATTATATGACTTCCCAGAATCTCTCCTTAGGAGGATAAAACAAGATTTCTGGGTTGGAATCTCACCACCACTACTGATTAGCTGTTTAACAAGTTACTCTATCTCTGTTGTGAGAATATAAAGAAATTAATGCACGTGAAGGTTTAGAATACTACGTGGCATATAGTAAACCCTAAGCAAGTACTAACTGTTATCAACATAATTAAAATGTTTTTAATAATCATGCTCTAAATCAGTAGAGTGTTTTATAGTTATAAATATTTCCACCTCTTTTTTGGTGGATCTCTAGTCAAGGTGAAATAATGACCGAGAAATCTCCATTTTTCACAACGGGAGAAGGGATAAATAGGAGTAATCAGATGGTTGTATAAGACTATTCCAGGTGCAAATGTTGGTATGACTGAAGAGGTAGAAAGAGGCAAGTTGCATAAGGAAGATATTGAGATGGTTTCTGGGATGGACCCGAGAACCCAACAGAAGCACGGTGGAAACCTAGGCAGTGCTCAGGGGTGCAAATAGCGAAGGGATAGAAATGGTTGGAAGTTGTAAGACATGCTTATAAGAAGCTTACAAATAAAAATCAGGTGTTTAAATACTATCCAGGAGACAATTGAAGTCACAAATAAGTATTTAGCACTTTGAGAAAAATTTAACTGCCCTGGCCCTACACCTTCCCCAAGTCAATCGTAGACGGGGATTTAAGAGTTGAATATATAGTCCATGAAAAAGCATAGAGGAAGCAGAAGAAAAGAAAACCGAGACTGTATCAAGCATTTGGAGGTAGGTTTAATTTTCTAGGCTTAGAATCAATAGAAGAGATGTTTCTGAGGGCTGGCACTTTCATTTTGGTACTCCTGGACCAAAACAGAGAAATCAATTTCAGGGCACACAGGTAGCACTTCCAGTAGTGAGAGACTCCTTGCTTCTCTTGGGTTCATCTTTCCATCAGGACTCTCAGCCAGGTACTACATAAACTGTGGTGAATGAAATGTGAAGAATGAAAATGTGGAAACCCTTGCTCAAAGAGCAGGAAACAAATGCCATTAGACATATTAAATCATAGAACTTTTTTCCTTTCTTCCATTGTCTCTCTCTTGAATTGCCATGATGGTTTTTATTTGCTATTTAGTGGCATTCTAAGTAAATAAAAATTGAAATTTTAAATTATTTGCCTGGATTTTCCTGTTCATCTTTAGATTGTGCAATGACAGTTTTAAACACAAAATATTTAAACTATATACAGATTTACTGAAATTGTGCAATTTTTACTCTGTAGTTGGTATATACATAGGTATTTTGTTACCAAAGCAGGGGAAACTCCAAGAAAACTAGCTCACCTGTTTCTATTGCACTTCTTCAAGCCCACACGTTCTACCAATACGCTACTTTCAGTATTGATGAATAAGGAAGACTGAAAGGAAAATGAATCATAGGGTCATCCTATCGTTTCTTTCCTTCCCTGTCACCACTTCCAGGGAGCAGAAGTCCATGCTCCCTGGGCACCACGAATTCTGTATGTAAACAGGGCAATGAGGAAAAACGGAAACACATGTTTCACGGAATCCTCTTTCCATGCACGTGCTCCACTGGCCCTTAAGACTTCACTTACAAAACACAAATTTAAAGATTAAATTAAAAATTTAATTATGACTATAATATTAAAAATTTCAAGATCATGAGGGACTCTTAACTATAGGAAACAAACTGAGGGTTGCTGGACCTGTGATGGGTGGGGGGCGGGGTAACTGGGTGATGGACATTAAGGACATTAAGAACTCTACATCTGAAACTCAGGATGTACTATATGTTGGCTAACTGAATTTAAATTTAAAAAAAGAATTTCGAGATCGAGGTAGCAGAGAATTAAACCAAGTGAGAGGTCCTCTGAGACTGCACACATCACATACCCATGAAGCCAGCCATGTCCCTAGGTAAAATTCTACTTTGTTTCAGTTCCGGTCATTGTATGTCTTGGGAACACCTTCAGTGCTTATGTCCAAACAAGTGTTATATGGTAGTTTATATCCTTTAAGTCTGTGGTGGTCTCTCCTAGAATCATCATCATAAATCCCTGGAAAAAAAGAACTGTATTTTATAACACTTTGCATTATTCATGAATCAGAGTGCCCTGTGTATACAGCAGGTGCTTCTTGTGAGTAGCGATAGCAGGGAGCACCCTACAAGATGTGCATCATGATATCCCTGAGACAATTAACTAGTAATATTTGTTATTCTACCCTTGCTTGCTAAATCCCTTATTATCAACTAACAAAGGAGGAAGATGCTCAGGCTATTGCTTCTCACGTCCCTCTTTAATCTGTCATATCTTGAACTACCAAAAATTCACTTTCCAGTTCTTTCCTACTCCTGGAATACTAGTGCAAGACATGGCGATGGCAAGAGTGCAGGTTGCTATACTATCACAGTCCAAAGACTTAGAGGAAGCTTCCGGCACCTCGAGGGGTAATCACCAAGCAAAGCGATACAGGCATCCAGGGACAGGTTCCGGGACATTGAGATCTTTCTGTGTGTAAGGTACAAATCTTATATGTACAAATACTTAACCATCACCGGAAAAATGAACGGATGACACAATGACTTTAGAATATATAGGCATGGGCCAGCTCACCATGGTGAAGAAAAGACATTCTGAATTGAGGCAAAAACATTTGGCCCATGGCCCACCTCCATGCCCTCAAACCTGTGGACCATGACGAGTGCTTTAGTAACCAAGGCAAATGGTACTGGGGAAAGTTTCTAGGGGTATAAGTTAATTATATCTTTACTAGTTTACCAACATGGCCCAAAAAGGAGAGAGTCCAGTTGATTTTCAGGTTATATTCTAGGACCTAGAATATACGCAGTAAAGGGGGAAAAAGCCAGGGAAGCCAGAATATTTCCCTAGCCAAGGGGATGAGCACGGAGCCAGACAAAGGAATCCAAACCAAGAGGATCAGGACCCAGGTATGCTCTATATGGCAACAGACAGCCCTCAGGCTGACACGGGGCAGATGGTTTAAACAAAACTGTTGATGGACAACTGGTTCAGCGAATTTAAGGCACCGAGTCCGATCACCTAGACGCATGACCTAGGATATGTCAATAGAGCACTGTGCTTTTGCTGAGATAGGGTAACTCATGGGGTAGGCAGGGTTTAGGGAAGAACCAAACAAAAGAAAAGAAAAAAGTCAGGGAATGATAAGTACATCCCTGTACTTACCATGAATATTGGAGGAGGAAATCCAAGGTGACTGAGAAAGGATGTAAAAAAATCTCTTCAATGAAGCAAAACAATGAGAGTACATTTGGAAAAAGAAAAGGAAGGGCTACAGGGCGGAAGGAACAAAGGAAGGAAAAGGAGAGAAAGTGATTCTATTTGCGAGAGTCCCTTGCCTTGCGCAAGGCCCCACGCATAGTACTCATGGTATTTTAAAGTCGGCTGCAGATTAGAGAAATTAGAAAGGGAGAAAATAAGCTGTGATTTAGTTTGGACCGGTGCAATTTTTCTCTTCGACCCCTGGCTGCTAAAAATGTCATAATTTACCCCATGATGAGAAACTCACAAGATAAACACTTAATTGAATGAGGCTGACACGTTTCCTAAGGGTACTCATTTTAGGACTAGGAAGAAGGGAAAGACGGAAAGATGGAGAATGAAGGAGAGGAGAACTGATAGCTGACTAATCTATTTCCAATCAAAAATAGCTTGAGTTGCTCGGAGGGCGGCCTCTGCGGTGCAGTTGCCCAAACAAAACGTAGAGAAGTTGACTTGCTATAATCCATAGAGACGCAGCCGGCTCTGAAAGGCCAACGAGCACAGGTAAGAAAGATCTTCTTAGTAAAGCATCTCAGAGGGGCCATGGTTTCTGTGTTCATCAAGAATCTCCGAAAACCTGGAAATTTGGAGGTAGTCAGAATTGATTTAATCCTTTTTACTATAAATCTCATTTCTGAAAATGATTAACAGAGGCAGAGACATAAATGGTAAAGTCTCGATCAGGGGGAATGCTGTCAGCGTATCATCTAGATAGATTAGAAAATGAACGCTCAGGTTTCTGTGAAGGAAGACTAATGACATTAAGTCAAGATGAAATAGAAAGGAGCGTCACACAGCCTCAAAAATCATAAACCATGAGCTCGCCCTGACAGAGGACCCTCAGCAACTTTCTGAACTGGAAAATTATCAGGAGTTGGGTCAGAGAGTATTTTCGGGGGCCTCGGTTAGACTCCCTGGCTTGTTTGGGTTTGTTCTGAGGTTCTGGGAACCGCTTTGCTGAGGTTCCGACATTTGTATAAAAGTGAGGTCCTTCTGCCTACGACCCTCAGTGCAGTCGTATACTCAGAAATGAGCCAGGGAGGATTCGGCTGGTGAAAACACTAAATAAACATTTAAGATACTTCCATGCTGTGCCACCATCGGCTTTCTGAGGTGTCACAATTCTGCAGCCTCTCGGAGACAAGGCAGAGCTGTTGCCCTGAACCCAGTGGTGGCTGAGACCAATGTCCTTTGTTTAAGATCAAATAGTGAAGCAAGTATATAAATTCCTGCCAAATAAAGCTAAAGCAGGCCTTCTGCTCTGTTGGGTAGTGGGGACAAGTCTGTACATCTGCTTCACATGTGGTGTATCACTTGATTACTTAAACGCTGCCTCCATTGGAAACATACTCTCTCTCTAGCCTCCATTTTTTTTTATAACAAGTCAGGAGAATAACCTCGAATCTAAATATCAGTTTGTTGCCGTTTCTCCGGGGGTTTGACAGAATAAATGGATCAATCGTGTTCCCCTGCTGTGTCTTTAGGTTGAATCATTCTCTTTCAGTGACACACAAGATCAACCGGAAATTGTTCCCATTGTCTTAAACGCTGGGAGTTCTTGTAACTAACCCCAAGTCTTTCTTAATGCAGGGAGCTCTGGGGTTCCTGACATTTGATGTTAAAGGTGCCGAGCCCTTGGCTATGCCCAGAGGAACACAGTGATTCTTGAGAGAAATAGTTCTATTGATCTAATATTTAAGGCAAATCTTTTTCCAAGTTCGGAGTTGGCTTGGCTGTGTGAAAAGTATTTCCCACCTCCCCTCCCAACCCCCTAATTATGGCTATGACATTAGGAAGATAAAAATGTGCTGCTTCTCATCTCAAATTTTCAAAATATGCAATATTCGATAAATAGATGGGGAGTTAGGCGGCTAGATAGATACTTACTGTTCAAGTCTAATGTTTCTGCCTTAAAATTTTAAGGTCATTGTCTCCCTTCTGACACCTCTTACTACATCAACATCCCATTATATCATTATAGACTCATGAAGCAACGCACTTTTACATTTTGCAGGATAATGACTCTTTTGTATTTCGTTTTTTATCATAATATAAATCTTGAACTGCAATTTGCATATCTTTTGTTTAGAAAAAGAGACCCCTATTTAAGACTTTGTCATTTTAATACATAGGCTTGAAAGTGGCTTTTTTTTTTTAAAGAAATGCACCAAAATATTCCAATTTATTCTTCAGCTGAACAACTGAATCTGATTCTACCTCTCCTGCATCAATAAATTAACAAATGTCTTGAACAATACATTTCCAACAGCGATGGCTCTCCTGCTTAGTCCTCCTGCTACAAGTCCAAACATAAATCTGTAATGGCAATTTGGGAATCTGGACTGGACGTCAGTCTGATTATGTACGTAAATGCACATGCATACGTATGTGCATTTGTATATATTCATGTGTTCATTTATTTATTCTGTATGAAGATTACCACTATGTATGTGTATTTACATACACATATATATATGTTCATTTATTTCCTATAAAGAGTACACACTGTCTGCTCATCAGTCTTTTACTTTCTGCCTTTGATTCCTCCCCGTGGTAAAGCTACCTCTGGAGCAACATGCCTACCGAACCGCAGTGCCTCACACAGAGGGTGCTGACTAAGTCCGTGTTGAAGAAACGAATGAATGAAAGCACAAAACGGGCCCTCGGACATTGCTCTTTCCAACTCTTTCATCAAATTACAGAGCTGCCTCCATAGCTGCCACTCCCGAGGGCTGACGGACACCTGTCCATTTTTCCCGCCCCCAACACTGTCCAATGTGCTTTATTCCTCTCTTGCCCATTCCATCCTGGAAGGGTATGGAGAGGCCTAGGGAGAAGACCACTGTGGAAAAGCCACCTCTCTGCAACAAAGCAAACCCACTATTCAAGAACCGAGCAGTTTAACCCTCTACTGTCCAGTGTCCGGATAGCACAAGAGAACTGACGGCTGAGGTTAAAGGAACACCAGCCAGCTGTAAAAGAGGCTAAAAGAGGGGTCAACAGAGTGTGGAGCTCGGAACCGAGACAGGGGAGCCACAGAAAAATGGAGTTCAAATCCCAGCTCTTCTGTTTACTAGCAATAGTCTTCACTAAGCCTCGATTTCTGCACTTGGAAGGTAGGAACAACAGTCTTGGCCTGACAGATCAGCGTGAAGACAAAACTTGAGGGTGAACATGCCTCTGTAGCCCACATTATGTCGGTGACATGTTTCCTTCTGTTGTTTCCATTCCCACCTACCTCTCCCTACAACCCGGTTATTTCAAATCATTTCTCCTTTCTTCCTGGAAAACACGGAGAATTCGAATGTGTCTACCGACATGGCCAGAAGGAGGTAGAGGAGCCAGAGAGAAGCGGACCAAAGTAGCCGTAGCAGAAAGTCAGCTTTTCCCTGGACCCTCCCTTAGACGAGGACACGCACGCTCAACACTCTGAGAAGTCCATGTTTGGCCAACCTGGCTGACAGTCCACTGTGGGGAGCTCTGCAACCCCTGTAAACACATGCAATTAAACCCCTAAAAGCTCTTAGGCTTACTGCCCAGTAAATTCACAATGAATAGTAACCTTAATAAATGTTATAAATCCCACCTCAGAGCCAACAGGAAATTCAAACTTTTGCATGTGTGGGATCCAAAGTGCTGCTGAAACAAAAGGGAGGTATGCGGACAAGGAGGACATTGTGCTTGGTGCTCCTTTCCCCTGGCAGCACCAAGCGCCTCAGGCCTGGGAAAGGCCCTTAATTGTCTTTTGTGAGGCAGCTCTCTGGCCTCCTCATTCCTCCCTTCCTTCACCTGCCTTAACTCTTTCTTGTCTCAGCGGCCCAAGAGGTAAGCCATCCACACACATGTCCTACTGATTGAAATAAATAATGGAAATATTTGATGGGGCCAAATTAGGGACAAGTGGCTTTTTTATGTCAATGTTTTAGTCAGAAAGAGTTTCAGAAACTTAATTAAACCCTAAAACTGAAACTTAAACTCAGTGCGATAAAAAGAGAGAGAGAGAGAGAGAGAGAGGAAATATCAAAGAAGAGAAACCACTGGATATTTTGATCCACACCCTCACAAAAGGGTGTTAGTTTTAATAAACAGTCACAATTTGGGGCTGTTATGAACCATAAGGCACACTCCTGGCCATGTTTCCAATTTCCTCTCTTGCCTTTACTGCTGTTATATTAAGGTCTGTGGTGAGGCAAAATGTTTATTAAAAAAGGTGAGGAGAGCAATATTCCAGATTAGATTATTTCACCTGTTCTAACTGGGCGCTGGCCAATCGGCGCTCTCTGCGGTGGGTTTGAGAGCAGCAGCCCTCCCGCCTCTGGGGTTGAGGGAGGGGGAGTTTCAGTCTGTGGTTACAAAGTGAATGCAGATTAGGCCATTTTAATTACTGAGTTTAACTGAATATGGAATACATTTTCCAGTCACAGAGAGGGGCAAATAAATGCATCTGGAGCCTCCTCCATCATGGAGATAATTACACTGGGATTGAAAAACTTCTCGGGCGCGGTGAGCAACGAGGGCTCTAGTGATGGAACAGTCTTCTGAGAAGGCGTCCTTCGTTTCCGGAGGGGTTAAACTGGAGGAGCCTTTGAGTGGCTTCAGAAGGAAACAGAACCTTTTCTTTTGGAAGACCCTTCTGGGTCTGGAGCAAGATGGGGAAGAAATGCTCAGCGTGTTGAAAATTACCTAGAACAGCAAAATCCCATTAAAGTAACATTTCTTTGATTCTCCTGGGGGGTTTCTTTAAGACAATGGGCTTTCTTATAGTGAATCCTTGGGGACTTCCAAATCCTTTAATTGTTTCTGGAATTTCTGGAGTTGCTGAAAAGCACTTTTATATAGTGAATGAATGGCCTCTATTTCCCCAGCCTTAACACTGTTTGCTTATACTCCTTCCCTCTTCTCCTTCTTGTTGGTAGGTGCTCAATGCTTCCTTCCAAGCCAATATGTAGATGAGATTTTGTTGAATGGTGTTATTACGGTTTAGGATACACGACTTGATCCATGGCATAGCCAGATCTGCATAATCGCAAGATGCACAGTAACAGTATCTCATAGGATTTATTTTAGAAATACGTTTTTTTTTCACTCCTTAACACAAATATTCTTTCTGGTATTCCCCCAAATTCATATACACGTGGCTTGCTCTAGACCAGTGCTTTCCAACAGAGATACAGTGTGCACCACAAATGTAAGCCACATGGATAATCTTACATTTTCTACTGGCCTTATTAAAAACATAAAAGGAAAACAGGTGATATCAATTCTAATAATATGTATTTACCTCAACATATCCACAATATTGTTATTTTGACATATAATCAGTATAAAGATTTATTAATGAGAGATTTTACATTCTTTTTCATACTAAGTCCTCAAATCCATTTTGTATTTTACACTTAAAGCACATCTTGATTTGGACCAGCCACATCTCCAACGCCCGACAGCCGCTACCGTAATAATGGCTACCATATTAGGTAGCGCAGCCCTGGACTCAGAATGTCCAACTCTTTAAAGAGTTTATCTGATTCTCTCCTTTCCTCTATTAGCTTTGGTATACATCAATGCTACCATTTTCTTACTGGTGCTTTAAAACTCACAAGTCCTCTAGGTTCTGAGCAAACCCAGGTACCTATCATGTAACAACAGACCCTTGTGGTTTCAGCGGGATAAACCTGATCCTTCCCAATGTTTACTCTGAGAACAGAACGTCCTCATCTGTTAAGATGCCTGTTTCTTTCACGTGTACTCACGGGAGTGCCAACCTACACACGCAAGTCACCAGCGATTGAAGGGGTCCTAACGTGGGAAAAGATCATGCCTGTTCTCCAGTTGGGGTTTTTACTGAGGTGTAGTACTCGGTTTCACCCCCACTCAACTCTGTCTTGCTCCTTCAAGGCCATCTCAAGCCCAAGCTCGCCCACTCTGCACTGATCCGTTTTGGGGCTTACCTATGGTCCCCTTGTCTTTCGGCTACATGTTCAGTCTGACCGGCTGCCACTGTGAGTAAGTAATTTAACACTGTCTTTACTTTGAGACAGTTAAGAACTAAGGTGTGGCTTTTAAGTACCAACTTAAAAAAATATATTAAATTCCAAAAACATGTTTCTTCCTCTCTCTTAGCCCCAAATCACAAGGGCATAAAAATACTCCGGTAATTTTTTCCTGGGAAAGACTCCTCATAGTCTACTAACACAATCTTTAAAATCCTTGTCAGTATAAATGACTGTGTCTTCCTACTTTTATAGAGTTAGAGAGCCTGAGAGCTTCTGAAAAGGAACGATGAAGTGGAGGGCCAGGTCGGCCAATGGGCAAATGGACTTTTGGGCATCCACTTCCAAATTTCTGTTCTCAAGACAAACAAACAGACAACCCTAAAAAATATTCCAGATTCTAAAGTATTCTGTCATGCCTTCAACCTCACGTGGTGTTCCTAGACTTGCTACTTCAGAAGCCCATTCATCTAAACAGGGCCTTTCGATACCCTTTTTCTCTAAATACTTGATCTGATCAGCAAAGGCCACAGAATATTGGCTGTTTGTGAGAGGAAATCCATGCAAAGAAAGAGCCAAGAATAACTAAAGCAGAGGTCTAAAATTTAGGGTCAGTGGGAAAAGTATTCAAGGGCTCCCAGAGGCCTCTATTGATTTTTCAATTTTACCCAACATTTTATTGTCGTTTTGGTTGTTATAGAATAACTGACGGTGACTGCCCAATTAAATACTTAAGCTAATTTTTGTTATAGAGAAAACGTAAAATGTGAGGTTTAATTTTTAGTGCGTTCTTCCTCTGTCTCCGTTCCCCGTGTCTGGGCACCTGCCCCTCTAACCAGCGCAACCACTAGGTAAGATAACACTCACTGGGTAGTAACTCCTTAAATCTTGGGGCACTGTGTTGAGAGCACAAAGACAAGAGGAACAGAGAGAAGACCTTGCACCACAAATGCGAGCCTATAAAGCGACAGCAGATGTACAGAGTGCAGTCCCCGAGCTTGTCTCTTGCACAGACTTCTGCTGTGTTTGGAGCTAGGTAAACATTGCCAGGTCCGGATAATGTGTCTTTGTTCGGGCCCAGACTTCAGGAGCTCTCCAGGGGAGTGGAGAACCTGGACCTCCTCAGAGCCCGCTTGGGCAGCACAGACCCTTTTTTTTTTTCCCCCGTACCTGCTCAACCAGAATGCTTAGGCCTCCACTGCAAATGTCCTGAGGCACTGTTGGAGACTGTGGATTTAAAAGATTTAAGCTTGTCTGAAAGAGAAGAGGGTATTTTCCAGGTTAAAAAAAAAAAAAATCTTCGACATCAACGAAAGCAATCTCACGTGTGAGAGAATGAAGGTTTAGAGAAGTTAACTGCTTTGCTTAAGATCATACATTTAACTAGTAGCAGAATTAGGGCTAGAAATTGTAGGGAAATGGAAGTAAGGAAAGGAAATTGAAGTATATCATGTGACGAGCAGCTTGTGGCTCTTGTGTTTTCTTTTGTGATTTAGATCATCTGGTGCCTTCACTGTGTAATGAGAGTAAACCACTTCTTGCTGACTCTCGAATGGCTCTGTGGCTGGGAGCGGTTAGACTTTTCTGTCTTTCCATACGTGGGAGAAATCTTGTTACAAATAGAGATGTGAACCCTGCTTTTTCGTGTCATGCTCAACCTCATGAGCGCAGAGAACGTCTCTCCTTCGAGCGCCACTGGACGCTGGTTCCCAGCGCAGTGCCTTTCTGGAGTCTCGATAAATAGGTTCCGAGGGAAAGAATGGATAAATGAACAGATAAGCAAATAAACCCGCGGAAGGAAAGCTCTTTACAGCAAAGATGTGCCTCACTTTACATATTTATTACATTCCTGTAAATGTATGGGCACGCCTGATTTTGGTAACTCACGTGATTCGCTCTTTTCGTGACGCGCCAAGTTTGTGTTTAAATCGGCAGTGGCCATTCTTTTAAGTCATGAACGATTTGAAGCAAACACACACGACCAGAGGGAGGGCTGGGTTTAGAGGAGCTCTCTGAAAGTAAAATCTTCCTGCGTGAGGGAGGACTCATCAGCCCCTCCCATATCTGTTCGTGAGCCTGGATATGTGTATGCCACTTTGTTACTGTGGTTTGAAGAGCTGGACTCATCTGTTCCAAAGAGAGGGAGGACCGACAACAAAGAACAAAAAGCGACCCCTCTGAATGCTCGGAGGCCCTCCAGGAGTTGTGACAAGTGATTAAGAGCAGAATGGGGCTACGCCTCAAGAACTCTGGCTCTCCGCTGCTCCCCTTGAACCCTGGGAGACTTGGTTGGCCATCAATTCTGCTCAAAGTAAGGCTGTATTTTCAGCTGCGAGGCATTCGGGGGGGACAGAGACGAACACCTTGGTATGTCAACCTTGAAGTACCACCTGGAGGGCGAGGGCCTTTCACAGTTTAATAGTGGACAGAGTGTTACGGTGATGGTTTGGGTCAGGCAGTGACTGACGCAGTCACGGATCCCGGAACAACAGATGTCACAGTGACAGCTGTAATATCCAAGACTTATTTTTCTCCTTCAGCAGCAGAACCAAATAATGGGTAACAGATCTGATCCTACAGAGGAAGCACCGCCTTTTTCTTTATTGGTTTGCTCACTTCGGCCATACAATATTAACTCCTTGCGCCGTGTGCTAAATATTAAAGCGACCAAATGTTTCCCAAAGATAGGAAATAGAGCCCCTGAAGCTGAAGGTAGACTTTCAATGGATTTTTTTTTTTTTTTTAAGAATTTTATCCCGGCATTCCCATCACCAAATTCTCTGTGGGTTCCACTGAAGAAAGATTATCTGTCTCTTTTAGAAGCCTACTGGCAAACTGGTAGATAATTAGGGACAAAGCAGCTCTCTGTCAACAGCGTGAAGTCCAGAATATCATGGTTCTAAAGATGCCACACATTTTTAAGTGGTCCAATACACTGGACAGTACATTTCATTGATTTAGAATGGATATACAGTAGCTTTACAATATTAAACAAGAAACAAATAAAACTGTGTTAGCATAATATCTAGCAGAGTAGACACTCAGGAAACATTAAACAAATAGTGAGTGATCTAGAACAGTTTCTGGAGCCTTGGGTAACTGTATCATTGCTCTTAAGTATTTATTACTTATGCCTCTCTTTTTCTACCTTTTTCTATACACACTTTCTAATTAATCTTGCTCTAAATAATATGACACCCTGGGGTTTTTTATTAGTGTTTCAAATATATGGGGCGCAATAAAAGTAAATTAAATACCACGAGCTAAAAGAATTATCAAAGAGAGGGGCGCCTGGGTGGCTCACCCAGGGGTTAAAGCCTCTGTGGGTTTAAGCCTCTGCCTTCGGCTCAGGTCATGATCTCAGGGTCCTGAGATCAAGCCCCGCATCAGGCTCTCTGCTCAGCGGGGAGCCTGCTTCCCCCTCTCTCTGAGACTGCCTTTCTGCCTGCTTGCGATCTCTCTCTCTCCGTCAAATAAAATCTTTAAAAAAAAAAAAGAGAGAGAATTATCAAAGAGAAACTACAAAAAAACAACATCTTCTAAACTAAACTTCCAAATACCCTTCCCATCAGAAAAACGACTCTGTGTTTCTCAACCAGTGTGGAACGAAGCAACTGTCCACTGCTGAGTGTTTCTGTGGTTCCCAGTGTGAGGTCTTATGGCATTTTCTCGGGGCTGACCCACGAGCTCCTTGTAACTTGCCGTCACATTGTCACCTCATTCTCAAGCTGCATGGGGGGAAAGATATGTCTCAGCATTTCTCTTGCTACCACCATCTTATCTAGATCAGTTAAGCTCTCTCCATAGTCACTCTCCCTACCAGTTCCAGGCAAGTTGGTCGAATGACCTGGAATTAAGACCGAGGGCTCCTGGTCCTCCTATGTTTCCCTATGGTGGGAGTGAGGAGCAAACTGATGAAGACATGACTTCTCTGTCCACGTTCATCATTCTCAGGAAAACGTGAATTGAGCATCCCCTATTTGTGGACCCTGGAGACAGAGACCGGTCGAAAACACACGATGTTTCCTTAGGAAACTTAGAGATGTACCTGGGAAGAGAACTAGCAACATAATTCGAGAAAACACCCCGGATGGGTGACCTGGAGGGTACTGTTGGGGAAGGGCACGAATATGGCAGGACGAAGCAGCTGAGCACATCTGGAAGGCGGGGAGAAAATCAAGTAAGCTGAGGTCAAAAGTCTAAAGAAACCAAGTCATGAAATTCTCGAAAGGGTTGATTCCATTTCAAACCACGGTAAAAACCCTGAAAGCAAGACCGAAGATTTTTACATATATACTTGGCCTATTCTAAACCAAGCAGTATGAGGAACTTCACAAGAACAAGTTGGATCGCTTATGATTGACAGAGTAGAAACTTTCAAATAATGTTGGAAAAATACCCGAACTTGTGGGAGCCTCTGACACCAGCCCCTCCTTGCCTATCTGTGGGTGGCCCAATGTAATCTTATGAGCGATGAGAACTAGATGTGGCAGGTCACAGCCTAGGTGAGGCCTAGAAATATAACCAAACATGTAGTGCTAAGAAGACAGAAGGAGAAGGAAAAAAAAAATCCTCAGCGGGATGAAACCCAATTTTAAGCCTCTAGAGCATAGAAAAGCCCCACTATTCATTAAGGGAGGTCCCACCAGCTATTTTCTCAGGCAGCTTGTATTCACATTAATGAATGAAAGAGAGAATTTTAATGTGCACCTCTGAGAGAAATAAGACCCCCAAAAAGTTCATTCCCCAGATCCCTCTGGGTTTTTTTTTCCCTTTTCCCTTTTCTAGTGCATAGTAATGAGGTTTCGTGGTTCTGTCAAGGTGGGGCAGGGTAGAGATAGAGCAGGATAGTAGGTTCTGCCTTCCCAGAGGCTCAGCATCGGCGAGTTCTCCTCTATCTGTAAGCTGGCCCTTTCTCCACTGCTTCTAACTCAGACCCCAGCCTCAGGCTCTTGCCAAGGCGGATGGCCCTTCCCCCAGGGGGAATGGAAACACAGCCCAACCTTGATGGCCCCAAGGAAGCCCGGGCTCTCATGGGAACAGCCTTCTCCGCCCTTTGGAATAAACCTCCAAACACACCCCAACCTGGACTCAGTCTCCCACTGGTTTCTATAACCTCCTCTCCTCCCCACCCCCCAGCAGAGAATAAACTTCTGCCAGACAGTATAAAGAAGGCTTAATGCAGACTGTCACAGGTCACGATGTCAATCTTATTTGCCCTGAAATATCCCTGAACTTGTAGAAATTTGTATTTGTTTACATTATAAATGCACTAAATGAGCTAATTATAGTGATCATAACTCACGATTAAAAACAAACACAGTTAGAAATTTCAAAGACTTTCAATATCTTATCTTTAATCATTCACCTAGGCTCAAAATATGCATTTTTTAGATTAAAGCATTAAAGTCGCTAATTATATTCTCAGAACTAACAATTATTTCTTTACCCTTTTACTACCTTCTTCTGGCAACAAAAAATGTCAGCACTGATTTAATTTTTTTGGTTGTTATTATAGGATTCAAAGAAGTTTCTAAAAATGCAATTAAATTCGCCCTATAGCTAGAGCCACTTCCCTATCAGCATCCAAAACCTCTTCTCTAAAACAACACCATAAAAACTGATTCAGACTTTCTTGACTTTTGTGATACAGTCCTTCGGTGATTATCTCCAATAACAACTCAACCGTTTTAATGAAACTCCCTGCACATCACGTCCTGGTGAAAGGTAGAACATATTAGATTAATAAAGAAAATGAAAGTTAAATTGGCTGTCGGAGTGCGAAGCCCTGCCCGTGTCATGCATGGGTTCTTCACCTTGGGGAGCCTAGTTCAACTTCAGCCCCAGGCCCTAAGTGAAAAGTTCAGTAGTCTTGAGTACGTCCCCACTTAATATATCACAAAATCAATTATTTTATGGTGGTACACTTGGTAACCTATGCTCAGACAGAATCAAGTTTCGTTCCCACTGGGGATCCACCAATTATCTATTCCGTGAATTATTTTCAGATAAAGCAGAAACACCTGCTGTCAGCAGAGGGAGTATCTGCCCAATATGGGTATCATTCTGAGCCGGACGTGTTATTGCATTTGTCACGTGCAGGATGGCACTGTGAGACTTTGGATGAATTTATCACATTACCGAGATGCTTGATGGGACATCGGAGCATGATTCAGTGCCCAAAGTTAGAGCTAAAATGCTGTAGCAAAGAGATCCAAGATGAAACCACAGAAAAATTGGGGAAGGGGGTAATCAAGTGTGCAGATACTGCACCTCATCTGTCTTGCCTGATTTCCAATAAGTCAGCACAAATAAAAATTGTGATAATTCAGCACAATTTCCTTTTACTGGCTATTGACCTGGGCCAGATTCAAAGTAGGAACCAGAGAAAGGCTCCACGGACTTTGATTCCGAGATTGGGACAAAGGTCGGGCTGCAGACAGGCGTAGTTTATGAGGGCTGCTACCCCCAACCACCTAGTGAGGTAGGATTTAAATTCTTTAAAGGTCTCTCTTCTCTTTCTCAGAAGTCAGTCAACCTCAAATCAGCAATGACATTTTTTTTCACTTTTGCCTAATTGATACCAAAATCTGAGAGTGAAACCGAGAACAAATACAACAGATAAGATCTGTGGAGCTCTACAAGCTCATTTGCTCGTCAAATCTCAAAGAATTAACACACCTCAGAAAACTCCAGGACCCATGGCAAAGTCCACAGGCATGTGTGGAACATCCGCTCCTGTGGCCAGCACGTGCTCCGGACTGACAGACAGATTGGGACAGGGTGACTCCGACGTGTGGCCCATACCTTTCTGTGACTGTTAGGTTCTTTATTGGAATAACCGCCTAACAAAAGTAGTATGTTAGGGGCCGTGGAGGCAAGTATAATCTCCTGGTTATGAACACAGTTTCTAGAACCAGACAGATTTGGATTCAAATCCTAGATCTATCCAATTATCAGCTGTGTTACATCAAACATTTATTAAACAGTTAAAGCCTTAGCTCTCTTTAAAATGAAGCGTAATGGCGCATAGGGTTAGCGTGAGGAGAATTATGAACAATATATGTAAAGATCCTGCATGATACCTGTCCCTTAGCAAGTACTCCGAGATCTTTACCTGCTGCTGCGGTGGGGTGATTACTGTTATGGGTGTGGTGGTGGTGTTACATTATTTATAGAGAACAAGACCGAATGATTCCCAGGACTGTTCGTAAAATCCTTACTGGAGAGAAGCAGTGGAAGAAACGGATAGTGACTGAGTTTAAGCTGAAAGGAAAAGAGGTAATGGGTTTAGACTAGGCATCGGTCTTGCTGCATAGATTCCTAAGTCGGCTCTCAATGAGCTTTGCTAATAGAAGGGAAAAAATAACCCCAAACAACAGCTGACTCAACAAGCTGGCATTTTTTTAAAAACTGACATCCCTCCAGAGATAAGGACATACAGCCTGTCAGCTTTTGCTCTCTGCCCTGGCTCTGCTCTTGGTTCTAGTTGCTGGCGAGCGCCTGAAATGCTGCTGCATCTTTGAGAGAGAACTTGACCTTCCTGGTCCCTGCCATGCCCCCAGCACCCCGTGGGCTCTGACCACGGAAGAGCTTCACTGGGCCTCACCCCATATGCACTGCTCAATCTCCCACCTGCCTTCCCATTTCAACTCCCTAATTTAGTTATTTGAGGTCTACTCATCCAAGAACAAGCCCTACTTTGACACGTCTCACCTTATCCTAAAGACAACCTACGTGGAGACAGATGAATTTGCTCTAGCCAGTAGTCATTCCAGGCCTGGGCTTTCTTCTGAATCTCCGATTCCCGAGCCACAGCCTTCTCCCCTCTGCTCCTCCCCTGTGCCACTGCCGTTATTCCCTGATATTGTTCTCACCCCAGACTAGCACCATGAACACAGAGGCACTGTCTTCTTGAAAAAAGGGCCAACTTCCTTCTGCTACCTGGATGGACAATTAGAAAGGAGGAAAGTGTTAGTACAGACCTGATGGAAGAACATAGGACAAGCTCAAGCTGTTTATCCCTCAGAATAGAGTCAAGCAGAGTGCAAGTTTAAGAGAAACTTCCGGTAAATATCAGTCCTGCCAAGCGGCCTTTCCAGCTGACCACCACAAATGTTCGCCTCTTTCCTTTAACTCAAGACTGAATAGAACAGATAGCCGGATTGCAATGATGCGACAGAAAGCCATTCATTATACAAATAATTATTCAACAATGATTTATTAATTTATTCTTCTATAAATATTTATGTTAGCAGGTACTGAGCTCAATCCTGTGGGGGAAGAAAAGCTAAGATATATACATAAGTATCTAGACTAGTAGTTTTTACCTGGTGTGATTTTACCCCAAGGAGAGATTTGGCAATTTCCAGAGAAAATTTTGGTTGTCACTTCTGGTGGGGTGTGCTACTGGCTTCTAGAGAGTAGAGGCCAGAGGGGCACCTAGACATCCTATAAGGCAGAGGACAGGCACCAATAGTGAAGGGATATCTGGCCTTAAATACCCCAGTGCTGAGGTTGAGAAACCTGAAATTTATGAGAAGGCATTACAACCTACATTCCTATGAGGGACGGAAGGAAAACACTGTGGCGGAGTGAGTCCCTCCTGCCCAGAAGTCTGATCCCATCAGTCTAAAGAGAAGAAGTTACTAAAGAAGAAAGTAACATTTGGCTGTGCCATGCAATTTGGATGAGATTTTGAAAGATTATGGAATTCTAGAAGATGAAAAATACATTTCCAGCAAAGGAAAGAAAAAGTATATTTCTAAAAACGCGGTAAGGTCAAATGAAAGTTCTAATAGTAAAAAACCAAACAAACAAATAAACAAAACCAAAAACAACAAACAACAAGCCAGAACCATTTGAAGAGCAAGATGGAAAGAACACAAGAAGGGGACAACATTCTCAAGGCCTCAAATATCCAGTTGGAGAATTTGCTTTCTTGTCCTCAGAGACAATCCACCTAAAGCCCCAAAACTGGCAAATGCGAGAGTTGATATCAGGCGGGCAGGTTGTTCCGTGATTTCAGGGTCAAATACATTTAGAGTTGAAACCGCTCTGTAGAAGGGTTCGGTCCGACGACCACGTCTGACGGGTGAGGAAGCGGCCGCCCAGAAAGGCCCTTGAACTGAGCACACTCCCAGCCAGCTGTGCCAGAGCCAAGCTGCCGTTCGCTGTCCACCTGAGTGGTCACCACGACTCCACTCTAGAAGACTGTGGTTTGGGCTGGGTTGCCTGGCTCTAGTCGGTGCAGGCAGGACTCAGGCACAGGCTGGCTAGAGGGGGAGATAGCTGACCCCTGGCTGGTGAGCGGAGGGCAGGGATTCTCCACTGGGCTCTGAGCGCTCTCGGGCAGGAGGGGGCGAGCAACCTTACCCCACACCCAGTTGTAGGCATTTCGGAATCACTTGAAGGTTTTCCTTAAAGAGTCAGCATATTCCCTTAGAGATTCTAATACACTGCCTAAGGGTGTTCCAGTTGTCTACCCCAAAACTTTTGAAAATTGTGCTTTAGAGAATCATTATTGAGTGGGGAGAAAACGTTGAGAAATAGTAATATAGGTTTTTTTTTTTTTTAAAGATTTTATTTATTTATTTGAGATAGAGACAGTGAGAGAGAGCATGAGAGGGGAGAAGGTCAGAGGGAAAAGCAGACTCCCCATGGAGCTGGGAGCCCGATGTGGGACTCGATCCCAGGACTCTGGGATCATGACCTGAGCCAAAGGCAGTTGCTCAACCAACTGAGCCACCCAGGCACCCAGTAATATAGGTTTTAACAGGGAACCTAATCTATCAGATTCCCAAATGACTTTGTAGTTCAACTTACCTGGATTCCTAAATTTGGGGACAATTTTAGCTCTGTATTATTTCTTAAGTAGGTTCTATGCCCAACGTGAGGCTTGAACTCACAACCCCGGGATCAAGAGTTGCATGCCCCACCGACTGAGCCGGCCTGGCACCCCAGCTCTGTATTATTATTATTATTAATGTAGTTTTCTGACATACGTTCTTCCAGAGTCTTCAAAAATTCTACATGATGTATTTATTTTTAAATGAAACGGAATGAAGTTAATTTCATTTTGAGCTCTCCCTCCTTTTATAAGGTAGTAGTCAATATCGAATTCAAAGCATAGGAATCCATGTAGGGAAAGAAAAAAGAAAGGAAAGAATGCAAACAAAGGGGATGCCTGGGGGGCTCAGTCGGTTAAGTGTCTGCCTTCAGCTCAGTTCATGATCCCAGGGTCCTGGGGTTGAGCCCCTTATCCATCAGGCTCCCTGCTTCTCCCTATGCATGCCACTTTCCCTGCTTGTGTTCTCTCTCTCTGACAAATAAATAAGTAAAATCTTTTCAGAAAAAAAAATGAAAACAAAGAAAGAAAGAGATCCTTGGTGCTGAAAAAGTTTGGAACTGCTGAGTTTACTGTGCTTCCTACATTTTTTCTCTATTAGGTCACGTGCGGTAACTATCTTCTATATTCAAACTTAACCACTAAATTAAGACCCAGATTACATAACTTCAAATCCTACTTCTGGCACTAATTAGCTGTGTGACCCTGGGCCCACTGTGTAACTTCTCTGTGCCTTATTAGCATGACAACATGATAAAATTAGTTAATATATGTAAACTGCTCATAGTAGCCGCTGGTTCCCCGGAAGTGCTATTACATCGTTAACTATATTTCTTTTCAAAGAATTTTGATGTACCATTTGAGACAAAAGTGGGTTTTTCTTTATGGGCTACTAGTCTGGCTCGAGGGTTTTACCTGAAGTGATCTTTTCCCTTCCTGTCCACACCTACTGTCTTCTCGTTGGCAGGTGAACAGTCACTACAGTTTTGGCATTCACGTTCCCAGCCAGGGGCTCTAGAGTCCGCAAGATCCACAAGTTTCTTTATTACATCTCAAATCCTAATAGAGATGGTCTACTTATTCATAACAAGGCTACATGTAGAGTGCCCAGCACAGAGCAAGACACCATTAGTGACATGAATGGATTACAAGTTTGGGTTTTGGTTTTGGGGTTTTTTTGGTTTTGTTTTTGTTTTGCTTTTGGATATAATTAGATCGGCAGTATGGTTATCCTGTTCTGAAAAGATCACGTGTGTTAATACATGTCTCATGAATAAAAACAAGAATGAAAATTCATCATGTCTTTAAAAATACAGACTATTCAGTGGGCTAACTAATACAAAGTAAGGAGTCTATGTCGGTAGGGAGGGGCTAATCAGAGGGGTCCTCGTTAACATAAAGGTTAGAAATTGCTGGAATCTAATGTGTTCCCTGAATTTCTCTGTCTCTCTCCCTCTTCCTCTGTATTTGATTAAGTATCTCCATGAAATAACAAAAGCATGAAAGTCTCCAAAAAGCAAGCCTCAGAGTAGAATGGGAAGCACAGGCTGGTGGAGAATGCATGGTTGAGATGTAATCTTCTCTGTGCAAACTTAACGTGCCAGTTGTTTTATTTAGGGAGGGAAAGGAGGGGGGATGCATTAGAGGGAAAGTCCACAGCATAATTAGGAAACAATCAACACGTTTTTCTTGCTGTCCTAATTTTTTCTTCACTTTAAAATGCTCCATTGAGTTTAATTAAACTTGCCCTAGGCTTATAAGCCTAGCAAACTGGGGAACATTTTTTTTTTGAAACTCGCTTTCCTGTCAGAAAGGTTTTCTTCAAGCTGGCCCAGTACTGCTGAACTTAAAGGTTTCAGGGGATGTTAAAACAACTGCAACCAAATTAATGTAGATTATCTTTATTTTTTCCTATTGATTTGAGCAGAGGGGACGGGAAGCTGGGCACCGTCAAATAAAAGACTTCTACAAGATTATTAAGGATGCTCGGTTTGGGAAGCAGGAGGTAGGAAGAGGATTTCATGTGGTTATGAAGGAGAGAGAGATGGATACAGGGGACATGCCAATAATGAATAATTACTGTTATTTCAGTGGACTGCTATTAGAGATGCCATTTCTTCCCTTCTTTTGGAGGTCAGCATTTGATTTGCTTTGGGGAATCACCCCACTCCATTTCATGTGGCCTCAGTGGGATGGTCTGTCTCAGCTGTTCCGGTTTGTCCTTCACCAGCTCCCACTCTCCTTGGCAGAGGAGCAGATGGACATGAGACTATTCTGGAACAGTAAGACTGTCACTCTCAGCCCAGAAATGGACCTTCAACTCCATGGTCAACTAATCTTCAACAAAGCAAGAAAGAATATCCAAAGGAAAAAAGACAGTCTCTTTGACAAATGGTGTTGGGAAAATTGGACAGCCACATGCAGAAGAATGAAACTGGACCATTTCCTTACACCACACACAAATATAGACTCAAAATGGATAAAAGATCTCAATGTGAGACAGGAATCCATGAAAATCCTTGAGAAGAACACAGGCAGCAACCTCTTTGACCTCAGCCACAGCAACTTCTTCCTAGAAACATTGCTAAAGGCAAGGGAAGCAAGGGCCAAAATGAACTATTGGGACTTCATCAAGATCAAAAGTTTTTGCACAGCAAAGGAAATAGTCAACAAAACCAAAGACAACTGACAGAATGGGAGAAGACATTTGCAAATGACACATCAGATAAAGGGCTAGTCTCCAAAATCTATAAGGAATTTATCAAACTCAACTGCCAAAGAACAAAGAATCCAATCAAGAAATGGGCAAAAGATATGAACAGACATTTTGGCAAAGAAGACATCCAAATGGCCAATAGACACACGAAAAGATACTCAACATCACTCAGCATCAGGGAAATACAAATCAAAACCACACTGAGATACCACCTCACACCATCAGAATGGCTAAAATTAATAAGTCAGGAAACAACAGATGTTGGCGAGGATGCAGAGAAAGGGGAACCCTCCTACACCGTTGGTGGGAATGCAAGCTGGTGCAGCCAATCTGGAAAATAGTATGGAGGTTCCTTAAAAAGTTGAAAATAGAGCTACCCTAAAACCCAGCAATCGCACTGCTGGGTATTTACCCCAAAGATACAAATGTAGTGATCCAAAGGGGTGCATGCACTCAAATGTTTATAGCAGCAATGGCCACAACAGCCAAACTATGGAAAGAGCCTAGATGTCTATCAACAGATGAATGAATAAAGAAGATGTGGTGTGTGTACACACACACACACACACACACACACACACACACACAATGGAATACTATGCAGCCATCCAAAAAATGAAATCTTGCCATTTGCAACAATGTGGATGGAATTCAAAAGTATTATGCTAAGTGAAATAAGTCAATCAGAGACAGACAATTATCATATGATCTCTCGTCTGATATAAGGAATTTAAAAGGCAGGGCAGGGGGTCATGGGGGGTAGGAGCAATAAAGTGAAACAAGATGGGATCGAGGAATGAGACAAACCATAATAGACTCTTAATCTCAGGAAACAAACTGAGGGTTGCTGGGGAGTGTGGGGGTTAGGGATAGGGGGCTGGGTTATGGACACTAGGGACACTATGGTGAGTGCTATTGATTTAAGACCGATGATTCATAGACCTATATCCCTGAAGCAAATAGTACAGTGTATGTTAAAAAAAAAAAAGACTCACTTTTTCTCCCTTTGGAATGTGGATCTTGATCAGAGACACACATAATCAGAAGGAGTTTGATATAAATCATTCTAATTCAAGGCCATGTAGAGTTTATCCGTGGAATTTTACTGATATTCTGTACAGTTGCTTAGGTTCCAGTCCTTTCTGAATCCTGGATGTTCAGTTTGGGGTAGGATTTTACGAGTTCTTGAGCATTCGCGTTAGTTAAGATTTTACTAGTTTATGCTAAGGTAATGAACAACCTCAAAATCTCCTGCTTATAATACAAATTTATATTTTACTCATGTTAAGTGTTGCCTGTAGGTTGCCTGAAACTCTGCTCCACATATTCTTCACTCCAGGTTGAAGGTACAGCTCCTGTTTGGGAAACTGCCACTCTTGGAGCAGACAGAGGAGCGCAATGCGGAAATCGCAGGATGCCTGCTAATTCCGCTTGGGAGGGGCGTGGGCTATTTTCACTCACCCTCACTTGGTCCCGACAAACTTAACCACTGGAAAGGCGAGAAGCCTAGTTCTCCTCCAGAGAGGGACCAAATAGGAAGAGACCATTGAAGAGACCAGAAAAACAGACATTTTTGAACAAAAATGAAATTTGGATTCCAGTTCTACCAAGTGTTAACTGCAAATGTGGGGGAATTACTTAATCTCTCTAAGCTTCAGTTTCCCCATTCTGATGTCTAGTCCCCTTTATTCCAAGCACATGGAAAACTGTATATCCCAGTGCTGTTTTAGTTGATAGGGACTAGCCAAAAAAATAAGCAGAAGTGATGAGTGTTATTTCCAGGATAAGACAGTGATAAGCCATGTGAAATTCTCCACACTCTTCACCTGTGGGGGCAACTGAGAAGACCAGAAGGTCCCACTGGCACAGGTATAAGGTATTTGAGTCCCTATCAGCTTGAGTCTCTAAGTGACTATGTAAAGCAGAATAGATTCCCAGCTATTGACCCAAGTTAGCCATTGCAGTGATGGAAAAATGGCAAAACTTTGTTATACTAAGCTATGGGTTTTTAGGTTAATATGTGCTTTCAACATTACCTAAACCTTCCTAACTAATACAGAAATTTGTAGTGATATTAAAATTATCAAATTTATAGTATTAAATTTCTTTTCCTAGAAATACCTGGAGTGGCTCTTGTTTCTTGCACTGATCTGATGGACACAGGCACCTAACCCAACCAGGAGATGATATGAAGGACTTATTACACAAAGTGATGCCTGAACTATGTCTGAAAGAATGAGAACAATTGAAGAAAAGGATAAATGACATTCAAGACAGAGTTTATAGCATGAGCAAAGGCCAGATGCTAGAAACAGTATGATAGGGATCTATATTCAATTCCATCTGCTGATGTTATAGTAAATGAAGTTGGAAGATAAATAAGAAATTTTGTACTCAGTTAAACCGATCAGAGAGGGAAGATCTGGTGTCTAATGTTAAGGTTTATGAAGCTACATTACACAAAAACAATGGGAAAAGTCATTGAAGGATACTAAGGGGGAAAGAGGAGATAATCAAACATGAATTTTAGATAAATCCTTCTATCTGCTATATGAAAGCGACATTTGGGAGATGAGTTGGTGGAAAAAATGAAGACTAAGAGCCATTTAAGAGACTATTTTGGTAGTCCTGGAGAAAGGTAAGGAAAGCCTAAATAAGAGGATAGGGAACATCAGATTAGGGAACAAATCCCTGGATTCTGAAAATATTCTGAATACCCAGTCAATAATACTTGTTGAATAATTGAGTATGGTAGTGAAAAAAGGTGGAGATTCAAGAATGATTCTCAGGTTTCCAACCTGGATGACTAGGTTGGAGAGATCCCTGAAGCTGAGGACACTACTGGAAAAACAGATTTAGGTAATCAGTTCAGTTTTGTATTTACTGATGTTGAAGGAATAATGGAATATCCAGATAGATATATCAGTGGGAAAAAAATGTATATCTAGGTTTAAAACTTGGAACAGAGTTCTAGACTGAAGATACAGATTTGTAGATTACAGAATCATCAGCCTAAAAGTGGCAGCTGAAACCATGGAAGCAGGTGAGATCACTCAGGAAATTCTGGAAGAGTCATAGCCTTGGGGAAAATGAAAATTAAGAAAGGAATTAACAAATTATCTCTAAAAGAAAAAGAGAGGATCATGGAAAACCAGAGAGTGCGGTGGCACAGAATGATATGCTCTGGAACATTTCCACTGGAATTGACTGTAAGGAAGATTGCAGTAGGATTTAGGAGGGGCTTAGAAATTAAGAATGGAAAATTGTTTATTTCCTAAAAGTACAACAAGAAAGGTATGCAATGGGAGAAAATGTAAACAAGTTTATGAGCTGCAAAGAAGATATCACCCTGCCCCCCAAAAGTAGAATGTACTTAAGGCCAAGGTGAGGAGAGATGGATTAAGGCCTCAGAGGGAAAGTGAGGAATCAAGAGTCAAGGATAAAGGGGAAAGATCGGCTTAGAACAGAATAGACACCCATCCTATACAAGTGGAAAAAGGGAGATAAGTCAATTGTGGCTAGAGAAAAATCTGCTGAGAAGGCTTAAAATACAACCTCATTGCTTTTTTTTAAAATTTTTAAATTTAATTTTTTCAGTGTTTCAAGATTCATTGTTTATGCACCACACCCAGTGCTCCATGCAATGCCCTCCTTAATACTCACTACCAACCTCACCTATTCCCCCAACCCCCTCCCCTCCAAAACCCTCATTTTGTTTCTCAGAGTCCACAGTCTCTCATGCTTCATCTCCCCCTCTGATTTCCCCCAATCACTTTTCCTGGCTGGCTCAAATGGTTAAGCGTCTGCCTTTGGCTCAGGTCATGATCCTGGTGTCCTGGGATTGAGTCCTGCATTGGGCTCCCTGCTCAGTGGGGAGCCTGCTTCCCCCTCTGCCTCTCTCATGAATAAATAAAATCTTTAAAAAAAAAAAAACCAAAAATCTCATTGCTTTTAAGAATGAGTAAAAATTTGTATTTTTATAAAAAAATTTTTAGTCCTTCCTTTGAAGAAGGACTAAAAATGGCATAATCCATTCTGGGTGGTTGCAAGTTTAGAGAATGGCCATTGTAATGGGAGGGGTAAATAAAAGGTAGACAAAGTCTTTAGAGATGAACAAGACAAGAAAGCACAAGTTTAGAATTTTTGCATGGATATCACACATGGGATCATGCTGTCACTGAACTTGGAATGGAAATGAGGACTGCAAGGACTGTTTCAAAGTCTCCTGTGACCCAAAGCTAGGGAGAAGTGAGTTGGTAAAAGGACAGCAATGGCCTAAAATCATGAATCTCAAAAGACTAGTGAGTTTCAATGGAGAGTAAAGGAATGATGATTTCGAAGTCACATGAGAAATGAGAAGAATGCTGAGTCCACTCCCAGTTTAAACCAGAAGCATCCCAGCCTGGATGAAAAAGCATGGTCACACTAGTAAAGGGGAAATGGATCTTTAAGGAACACCCACGTTTCAGCTAAGAAAAGAGATAGGGGGAAAATCTTGCGTTTAATAGGATTTAGCAAAGGTTAATGGAGGGGATGTTTTGGAGATATGTTTGTACAAGTAGTTCCTTGAGTCCATCCATAACTGATCATTTCCTTTCTTTCTGTTCTGGAAATCTCAGTAACTCATCATGGTCATTTCCTCCTCACTGTCTTTATCTCAAAGGCCTTCACTAATCTATCTACCTATCTGTCATTCTTTCAGAGCCCAGTTTGAATCCTGCTGCTCTTATGAAACATTCTCTGATTATAACAGATTTTCTGGACTTCTCAATTCTGTGAACCACTATGCACTTTTTGGGTATATCAGTGTGGGGTACATCATTATATGCTGCTTAGGAATCACTGTGTTGGCTTTGTTCTCTAAAGAGCTTGCAGATTCTCTGAGTGCATGGGCTATTTACTGTGTTGTCTGCACTTGAGCATTCCATTTCTATTTGTTTTGAGAAACCACTTCTTGTCAATTTTAATAGTATAGTATGTTTCTACTGGAGATCCAAATTGCTACTCTATATGCAAAATATTCCATCCTACGAGTCAGCCCTTCTAGCTGATGGCAGGTATATTAGGTATATTCTATGATGGTTAAGTTTATGTGCCAACTTGACTAGGCCACAAGGCACCCAGATACTTAGTCAAACATTATTCTAGGAGTTTCTGTAAGGGTGTTTTTGGATGAGATTAATATTTAAATCGATAGACTGAGTAAAGCAGATTGCCTTCCCTAATGTGGGCAGGTCTTGTCCAATCAGTTAAAGATCTGCATAAAGCAAAAAGGTTTACCTTTCTTCAAATAAAGAGAGAATTATTCCTGTCTGACTGCCTTCAAACTAGTACCCTGGCTTTTTTTCTTGCCTTCAAACTCTGTCTGAAATCTTGGCTCTTCCTGGGTCTTGAACCTATAGTTCTTTGGACTGGAAATACATCAGCAGCAGCTCTCTTGGTTCTCAGGACTCTGGACTCTGACTAGAATTAACATCAGCTCTCCTGAATCTCAACTTTGCCAATTCACCCAGCAGATCTTGGGTTTTGCCAGCCTCCCTAATCCTGTGAGCCAATTCCTTATAATAAATCAGTACATATATATGTATATCCATCCATATTTATACATATATACACATATATTTGCATATGCATCCAATTGGTTCTAACTGGATGAGAACTCTAATACACATTCCCTGGTATATGGAAAAGGAGAAAACTGACATCCAGAAACAAGAGGCACAGAAAAAGAGAGACATGATTTCAAAGCATCAAGACCCAGGTTTTTATTTCATTTCTGGTGTTCCTGGTTCATGGCTATAGCATTGTTTTCTTTCATTCTGTGAGTCAACCCAGAATCTTCTAATAAGTTTCCTTTGGTGCTTTAACTAGCTTGAGTTGTGCTTCTCTGACTTATAACCAGAACCCTGACTAAAACAATCTATGTTTTATACTCTATATCCCTTTAGCACTCAGGACTGTGCACATGGTTGTTTCAATAAAAGCTTGTTGACTGATCAACTGATATTAGAATTACATCACTCTTTGCTCAGTTGGTAACTGCTAAGCTTCTGGTCTTCTCAATATTTCATTCTGAGCCCTATAATCAAGAAAATTTATCCAGACTGCTCCTAAGAGATAATCCAACTCTGAGAGAACAGGGCCACTGGCAATAAATAGCCTAGATGCACAAAGAATAAAACAGATTAGACTAACTAGAAACTTTTTGGCTGAAATCACAAAGATTATATTAGCTAAAGGGAATGTGGTAGATGATTATTTGATCTTGTAGTTTGATAGTGCACATAGTAAAGTGCTGGGTACAGCATCTCATGAAATCTTGATAGCTAAATTAATTTAAATTGGCTGAATATGTAGATCTTAAATATCTGAATACAGCAAACATGGGATGAATATAATATAGGAAGGTGTCAGGTTAGAATGTGCAGAGTGGCTAATCAGATAATGGGGGAATCAGTTTAACTGTTTTATTGGACCATCATCACTAATAGCATCTGAAGAGGTAAACAGCATGTTAATGAAATCTTCAAAGCATTGGTGAGAACATTAATAAATTAAACAAAGAACTTAAAGAGATATGAGAGATATACTGACAGAATAAAAGTTAGAACATTAGAGAGGAAAATATTCCTCAGATCACTTAGATCCCAAATGCTTAATTAGAAATAAAAAGGAAAGTGACTAAGTAAGATAAAGTTGTCTGATTTTAAAAATAAGCTAGAGATCAGCGCTAAATACTTTGGAATGCAAGGTGACACGATAGCCCAGAAAGCAAGTATGGGTAGTATAGTGTGCATTCAGCCTCATGATTTTATTAATAGGGGAAATACACATCTAATCTTAGGGTAAGAAATGAGTTTTAAAACATGGAATCAAAAGAAGAATCCATAAATAAGAGATTGGTCAACTTAATGACTGTATATCATTAAGCATTTATTATTAAAAATAACAAACATAACAAGGAGATAATGATTACATCTAAAGGTTTTCAAGTTGCAAAAGAGTAAGAGAAAAAATCCAATAGAAAATGAAAAAATTCTATAACAAAGAATACTCAAAAGACAAAAAAAATAAATGATAAATGAAATTTTTTATGCTTATTACTGAAAGACATTTTCCACCTTGAGAATCAACAGATCTAGAAATAAAAGGTTTATCTGCTGCTAATAGAAATAGTATTAAGAGCTAACATACACTCAGTGTGTAATATCACAGAGCAACTTTTAGGCATGAGAATTTGGAGGGTAGGTTGGAGGTGTCTATTAAAATAGAGTAAGCTAGTCTGCAATAACAAAGAGAACCTAGACTTCTGGTTACTGAGAAAAGGAAGTTTTTTTTTTTTTTTCATGTAAGACCCTTGGGCAGATGTTTGGGTTGGTAAAGCAGCTTTTATCTGGTCATCTAAGAAACTACTCTCCCTGTCATCTTTTTTGCTCCACCATCCCCATGTGCACTGTCATCATCTTCATCCAGTAGAAAGGAAACTGTGTGGTGAAGGATGAGTGAAAGGTCTTTATAGGAATGCCTGAAAGCAGCATGCAGCATTTCTGTTCATATTCCAGTGGAGAAATTGCAGTCATCTGACATTGCTGAGTTTAAGGGAGCTTAAGGAAACATAGTCTGTGTGTTCCAAGAAGGACAGCAGAATTGGTCAGTTGGCTGGTAGTCTCTGCCACAAGAACTGAAGGGTCAAGGTAATGTAACGAGCTGAAATGGAATCCATTCATGTAGCTCAAGGAGTGATCAGCTCCAGAAATAAATTAATAAAGTCACATTTATTAACTCATTGGGAAATCTCTCACAACACTCCCATTTGGTCCTCATGACGCCTCTGTGAGATAAGCATTAACGTTTCCGTAAGGAAAATATCGGTCTGAAAGTCTTTAAACATATCTCTAAGTCAAACAGCTAGTGAATGGTGGAGTTGAACTCTGTCTGTCTGATTACACAGCCAGCTTCTTTGTTCTTAGTCTACACCACAAGGACAGAGTTAGCTGTTCCATCTTTCTCTACATTCTACCACATAGAATCCGTCACTAACTTTATACTCAGTCACTCACTTTCAAGTCACCATGTAATAAGAACTGGGCTCTGAACTGGTCAAATTAATATGTATTATTTCTCAAGCAATTAAACCACCCACGAGGAAGACACTTTTATTCCCCACTATATGTCAACTTGGCGTAAGTCACACAGCAAGTGGGCAGCAGATCCAGACTGCAGAAAGTGTAGACTCCTCACTAGTAACACTGCGGCATCCACTCTCATATACACCCACTTCCCCAGTGAGACTTCACAGAGGCCAACTGTGTACACGGCATCGTGAGACTTTGAGAGACAGCCCAATGTACAAAATCTACTCTCTGCTCCCAAAAGCCTTACAGATTAGTTGGGGGAGACAGATTATATACACTCAGGTGCACACACTAACTACACACCCATAAAAAGCAGCGTATAACCTGAAGTGGTGGAAAGGGTACGAACAGTTTGTATTTCACAGAAGGGCAAATTTGAAAGTATACTGGAGATACGAGTGAAAGCTTCTTGAATTGAGGAAGAGATGCAATGGGTGGACTGAAAGAGACAGGGAGGCCCAGGAGGAAGACAAGAGACTTCCAACATAGGAGAACAGAGGAGCCTAGCCAGTGAGGCTGGTAACAGAATTGTTTTCAAGTTCCCTGGTATGTGGAAAAGGCCAGTAATGTTGGTTAAAATAAGCAAATAAACCAAACACTTTACAAATATGGGTTAATAAGGTCTCGGCTCTGTTATTTTTCCCTTCCGGGGTGAATGATCTGAATCCTAACTCAAAGTCTTCTCTGAAGGGCTCCAATTCTTGGTTTGAAATACCTTCCCCTCCCCCCTTTTTATGAATGTGCAAATGTTATAATGCAAAGGTGAACTGAAAGCTCTTTGTCTTCAGAGACTAAAATATATTGCCCTAATATTAGTTGGTGATATTGCTCTTGCAACAGCTCAACAGCTGTTTTCCTATTAATATATGTGCAGTTTACTTTGTTTAGCCAGGCTTATACCAAGAGATCTAACTGGAAAGGAGAGTACAGACCTCAGGGAGAAGGGAAGAAGAGAGTTCCTTGGCTCCAAAAATCTTATTTTAATGTGTGGTCAAACTGTCTCCTGTCCCAGAAATGGCATGAATACATTTTTAAGAAAACTTTGTCAGTCTCTCAGAGGTAGTATAGAGGGCTAATTTTTCTTTACAAAAGTGATTCTAAAAACTACTCTTGACTGAAAATCGCATGGCTCTAGGAGGAAATGTCTCATAAGGTATTGGCATTTTTAAAACATAAGGCAGCTTAGTTTAAATCAGATGTTTGATAAAGCCTTACTAAGCATGGGTACTATCTTAAGTACTTACTGTCTAACTCGGCTTTGGTTCCAGTGATCCCGGCCAAGAACTGGAAGAGACCCCATCCCCCTGGCAGGATAGAACTGCCTTCTTCTATTCTAACTCCAGGAATTCACTCATCTAATAAATATTTATTTCTCTCTAACCATGAGCTAGGCACTTTTCTAGTTATTGGTACTGTAATAGTAAACAAAAAAAAGGCAAAGTAATAAGCAATGTAAAATATGTTACATTCTGAGAAACAAAATAACTCAAGACCATGAGGTAAAGGCATGAACAGAGTGCTACTTAGAATGGACTGGACAGGGGAGTCCTCCAGGATGACGTGATATTTGAGCAGAAGTAACCTGAATGAAGTAAACAGGCAAGTCCTCTGGCTATCTGGGGTAATGCCATTTTAGACAGAGCTATGAATAAGTTCAAAGGGCCTGAGGAAGGAAGATGTTTGGAGTGTTTGAAGAACAAGAAGAAAGGCAATGTGGCTAGCAAACAGTACCCAAACACAAAGACAAAAAAGTGAGTCAGCTAGCAAATGGAGGACCAAATATGTCAATTTTACTGTAGATAATGTTGAACACCTTGGAGTGTTTTGAATAGAGAGGTGATATTATATGACTTATTTTTTTAAATTTTATTTATTTTTTTATTATGTTATGTTACTGTATGGTGACTATATAACTTATTTTTTAAAGGTAGTTCTAGTTGCTATTTTGAGAAGAGCTGGTAGAGGCATGAGGGTTGTAGAGGGAAACCACTCAGGAGGCTCTGCAGTAAGGGAGAGAAAAGATGATGGCCAGGACCTGAGGGAGGAGGATTAGAGTGGACAGAAGTGTTGAAAAAGTTCATGTTGTAGATATATTTGAACACAAAACTGTGTTCAATGTTTCGATGGATTGGATTTAGAGTATTAGGGAAAAAACACAAATCAAGGATGAATGCAAGTTTTAGGACCTGAGTAATTAAAAAGTGGAGTTGAAATTTGGTGAGCTGAAGAAGGCAGGAAGGTGGAACTCTTTTCTTGTGTTAGGAGTGAGATGCTGATTAGATATACAAGTGGAAAAGAGGAATACGTGAAATACAGGAAAGAATAAAAGTTCACGGGATAAGTCAAGGTTGGGATGACAGCTTATATTTGAATATCTGCCTATATAAGCTCACCTAGGGAGTATCTGCAGAATAAAGAAACAGGGAATTCCAAGTAAGGCATGCCATCACTTAGAGATTGGGAATATTAAAAAAAAAAAAATCATGACAAAAGAGACTGAGAAATGGCATTCAGTGAGACAGGAGGAGAACCAAGAGAGAAAAGTGTCCTGGAGACAAGTGGATATATTATTTCTGGGAGGAAGGAAGATTCAGAAGTAGGTGAATCTTGGTGAAGTCACCAAGAAGTAGTAGTCTTGGTGACTCCAAGAGCAGATATGAAGAAGAAACTTCCCAGATTGGACTGCCCAGAATGCAGTTACTTGCTCTGGGGTCTGACAGCCTAACAGGGGTGTGACTGAAAGTTACTTAATGCTGGGGGCTCATCCTGGCTTTACCCTTGCTCTTACTAAGTATGGCGATCATCTTGCTGCCTTCTCGAGGTTGGTATCTTCTAGCTTCTAACTATTTCCAACTCAAGAAGAATACCAAGCAACTATTTAAAAAGAAGGGTGATTATACAAGTCCAATTAATTGAGCCTTCCTCCCTACATCATCATTGCTATTATATAGTCATAGCTGGTGTCTCCATTATCTAATCATTTTTGTAGGGTCCACATGTGCCACTGAGCGAAGATCTTTACATACACTCTGTATCAACCCTGACCCATCAAATCTGAGAGCTAAATATTTTTGTTTCTATCTTAACACCAGAGAAAACTGAGATAGATGGGGAAAATGCTTGCTTGTAAATGACAGAGCTAGGACCTCAGGGTGACTAAATTCAGAGTCCATGCTCTTAACTACCACCTCTGGTCCTGATTTAGTGCCTACCATGTGCCCAGTTTACTCTCAGGAAAAAGAAATTATTTCATATTCAGAAAAATAAATACCAGGACCTTACCAAAATTCTGAGGAAAAGTATTTGCAAATCTTCCACAAACCTTTATCTAATCCATCTCTCAGAACAATATTTTGTCTAATTCTAAGATTTTCAAACACCCTCTTTAGATGTTAGCATATTTTGCATGGCACCACCCCAACTCCCAGAATTTCCTTAAGGTATGAGGTTTTTGTTGTTTTTGTGTTTTGTTTTGTATTGGTAGAGGGTGGGTATATGACAGGGTGTATCTATGCTTTTCATTACATAAGTAACATACATTACCTTATTTATGTCACTTTCCTGCAGTCAGGCCTTCAAATGCTTCTATGTACGTACTTGCTTTTAGGCTGAAGTATATTTATTTTGAAAATATATGACAGGGAGAACTTGGTCATTTTCTCATGTTGAATTCCTAAGATGTTAGGGATGTTCATTATTTCCATCCTTGCTAAATTATTGTATTTATAGAATATTTATGCATATTGTATTCTATTTGAATTTTACCAATCATTTTTCCTTTTCCTATATCACATTTATAAGGCAAATACTCTTACTAGAGTTTTCATCTCATAGGTTTGAAATTCAAATAGCTTACCATTTTTTTTTTTAAAGATTTTTATTTATTTATTCATTAGGAAAGAGAGAGAGTGAGAGAGAGCAGGTCAGAGTGAGAAGCGGACTCCCCATGGAGCTGGGAGCCCGATGTGGGACTCGATCCCGGGACTCCGGGATCATGACCTGAGCCGAAGGCAGTCGCTCAACCAACTGCGCCACCCAGGGACCCCCAGCTTACCATTTTTGATGGTAGAAAGTAAGATTTGTGCTTCTTCTCAATGAATGTATCTGGGTTAAACTCAATTTACCTTCTTTCAAACTCTCCATTTGACTTTTCAGCTTAATGAAAACCAAAATAATATTTTAGTAGTAATAGAAATTGTATCCTACCATTATTTTTGGATAATGCATAGTTTTTGTTTTAGTTGTTTAATTTTTATCTCATCATAAAACTTTCATTAATATTCTAATGGTTTCTTCAGAGGCCATCCCTCAAAAACTAACAGGAACATGTTAATAACTAGATAGGGGATTGAGCTCCACTGAGCTTCTCACCATTTCCAACAGCTCAACAAACATAAATCCAGAGCTGCCTTCTTAACATTTCCTTTTCAACAATAGCATATACTTTAAGAAGTTAAATTTTTATTTTAAATTTCACAATAACACGACAGCAAATTTCCAATAGTCTATATGCCTGCTTTAAACATCACATGCTAATACACATGGACAGACACACAAAGACACAAACCAGCAAAAGCTCTGTAAACTAAAAACGGAAATTCTCTGAGCTAAAAGTAAAAGTCCAGAACAGAGGCAAGTTCTAAGTTCTATTAAGTAACCTAGGGATATCTCTTTGGCCTTATTTCTCAACCCTCCTTCTTTTTAAGTCTGTCATTTTCATTTTTCCCATGAGATACGATACTCTGATTCTCCAGCCATATTCACCTCCTTTCAGTTTCTTACTCCTCCCTGCCTTTCAGATCAGCCCCCTCACCAAATGTCCAGTGAGTAGTGCCTGCCCAGATGCCCAGAGAACATGTAGCCTTGTCAGGAGATTTCCTAGCACATTTTAATTCTCCTACCATAATATTTATTATACTTTAGCATCATGGCTTCTTTGAATCTTTCCAACATTAGATCTTAGATCTAATTAGATTCATCATTTTTATCAAAAACATGTCTAGCACATGTTATGTACTCATAACTATGAGGTGAAAAAACAAAGTACAACATTAGAGAAAGTAGATAGATAAGATACTCCCATGGTGGTATCGTGTGGTTTTTAGGTGTTTAGGCTTCCTTGGACTAAGAGTGCCACATTCCAATCTTAGCTTGGGAACCACCTGCTTAATTTGCTGACCGTGGATAAATTGCCTAGTCTATTTGAATTTCAGGTCCTTCTCTATTGAAAATGGAGATAGAAATAGATAATTCTTCAGAGAGTTACAGCAAATATACAATGAAATAATCATATAGCACTATATCTGGTACATAAAAGTATCCAAAATATATATATACACATTTCTTGTTGTTACTAAACAATATTATTACTAAATGATAAAATGTGCTTACAGATCTGGCTATGAATTGTATTTGTAGTACTGGTTATGAGTTTCAGTGGAAAATCCAAAACTAATGAAAGGAAAAATAGTAAAAATAGTGATTGTAAAATAATGCGTTGAAGCTATAACCACAAATAATTAATGAAGACTAGGATATGGCATGACACTGGCCAACCTGTTAAATCCTCTAGTAGGTATCAAGGACAATGAGTGTTATCCCTTTGTGCTTATCTCTGATAATTAAAGAAATATAAACTGAACTATATATGTCATAAACTAATAAGCAACCATTAGTGGAATTAAACATGAAATTTCTATCTTCTAAATAAATATAAAAAATAAGTATAGAACCTTAAAAAAATCAAAGTATAGTCTACACACTAAAACAGGGAAAACTAAGGAAACAGTAGGGTAAGAAAAATAAAACCAAATAAAAAAACTAAAATTCATAAGACATGGCAAAAGCAAGACCAAATATATTAGTTATGAAAATATATAAAATATACAAAATAAATACATTGTGCATCTTCTTTTTAAGTAGGCCTCTCAGAGGGATATCATTTAAAAAAAAACTTGATGTAATTCTCCAAGGACAAAATAACTTTATAAGTATAAAATGAAAGATTCATTAAGGATAATCAGAAATTCAGTTCTTTATAATTTCAAGTTTTCTATAGTAAGTAGATATTACCTCTTTAATTAGAGGAAAATGATCAGGTTAATATATGTTAAGACCTCAGAAGAGTGCCTGGCACAGAGTGAGCTCTACTTAAGGGTTTGTTCAGAGTATAAATTGTTACTATGGGTGTGCCAATGCATACCCATATCGAAGTGATATATCAAAACCAAGGCACAGCAATAGTATCACAATCACCCAGACTCCTTAGCTTTAAGGTGTAATTAGCTACATTTATGGAAGGCCCCAAGGTGAAATGTCTTGTGGGCTTCAGTTCTTTGTAGTACAGCTTATTCATCATCATCATACCCCTTATCTGTAGACTAATGAGTGGCATATAGTGATACTTTCATTATTTTCACAAAAATAGTCAATAATGATATTAAATTGGCCTATAGTTTACAAAGTGGCTTTCTCTCTATTTTCAGAGATAATACAAGAATTAACAAAATTTCATCTGAAAGTCTTTGCTCTCCCCTATGGTGTAAATTTAGCTATTATATTCATTTATTTCATTCATTCATCAGTTACTTAGCAGGCACTGTACATATATAAAGGTGAAATAAAACCTGTGGTCACCGACCTTGTAAAGCTTATTGTCTATTAGGAAACAACAATTATTATCCCACCTGGGGGGAAAAAAAAGGAGTTCCATGAGAGCATGTAAGCATATAACCAAGAAGTCTCTTCCCTGTTGACAAGGGCAGGTAGGCCAGGGTTTTCACGGAAGAGCCACTACAGCGAAGGGTTTTTACTAACATGTATTCTCTGCCATGCCCATGATTGATTCATGAATCAAAGGATCCATCTTTCTAACATGCAGAATGCTGATTCACTAGAATAAGGACATTTATATTCAATGATCCCTTGTTCCAATCTCCCAAATTAGCTCTATAATGTATCAATTTATACCCTGTTCTATTAAACCCTATGTCTTATGAAAAATATATGTTTTGCATTCATTAGTCAGAAAGGACCACATGTAATTGCTGGGGCAGGAATAAAGAAGAGATACTCCCAAATGGCCTATTATATATCCAGAAGGAAACACTTTCAGATAGCTTTATATTTGGGAAAGAAGCATATTGTTCTTTGCCCAGCACACCCTGATCCAGCAATGAGTGAATGGTTTGGCATTAGGTCAGTTGCCTTGTCCCGCTCCCAGAGATTAGGCCATCTCTGAAGGTTATTAACCCGGGCATGAAGGAGAAAAGCCGACTAGCACGATGGCATATGTCTCCCCTTGCCTGACTCTTTTCAATACCCCTAGCAGGTTTATAAAACATATTTAAGTTAATCAAACAATAGCTAATAGTTAATCAAATGTAAAAATAAAGACACTGGATATAAGATTAAAATCACTTGAGACAACCAGCCCTATATCCTTATAGCACGTATTATCAATAGAGATAATCACCATCATCGATTTGATGTGCTTTCTCCTGGTTTTTTTTTTTCTCTGAATTTACAGATATACATGAGGGTACCAATTTTTCTGGTTTGGGGTTTTTTTTTAACACAAAAAATATT
>CM052798.1:65953447-65989255 GCA_028533885.1 Nasua narica
CCCAAACCAGAAAAATTGGTACCCTCATGTATATCTGTAAATTCAGAGAAAAAAAAAACCAGGAGAAAGCACATCAAATCGATGATGGTGATTATCTCTATTGATAATACGTGCTACAAGGATATAGGGCTGGTTGTCTCAAGTGATTTTAATCTTATATCCAGTGTCTTTATTTTTACATTTGATTAACTATTAGCTATTGTTTGATTAACTTAAATATGTTTTATAAACCTGCTAGGGGTATTGAAAAGAGTCAGGCAAGGGGAGACATATGCCATCGTGCTAGTCGGCTTTTCTCCTTCATGCCCGGGTTAATAACCTTCAGAGATGGCCTAATCTCTGGGAGCGGGACAAGGCAACTGACCTAATGCCAAACCATTCACTCATTGCTGGATCAGGGTGTGCTGGGCAAAGAACAATATGCGAATGGCTCAGTGGGTTAAAGCCTCTGCCTTCGACTCGGGTCGTGATCTCAGGGTCCTGAGACCACATCTCCTGAGGTCCACATCTCCACAATCACATGCCCCATTCCCTTAAAAACCACCTCTATTGGTATACACATCCCTTGATCCTGTTTCTCTGGAGAATCCTGACTTGGGACAATTCTTAGAGTTTGTGCAGTTTGGCTTGGGAATAAGTCAAGTAGATGAATAAACTACTCTGCTTTTGGAAGAAAGGATAAGCAACTTTGGGTGAAGGGTGTGAAAGCAGAAAGGAAGGGTACCTTCAGTGATGAAACTGAACCTCAGGGATGAAACTGAACTGAGAATATAAATGGAAATTTTCCAGAGTTGGTAATGACTGAGGCTTTTAAGAACACTGTCCACTCCTGGTCTTGTCAATGTAACTAATCAGTTAGCCTGCACCCTAGAAGATGAATTCAAAAGAAAGGCAACTAAACTTTTAAATCTTCAATTTTAACAGATGGAATCTCTTAAGCAAACTCTCCCCATTGGCCTCTGTCATAATTGTAAAAAACCTGGCCTTTGGAGAAATGACTGCTACATATAAAAAGGTCTAGACAATTACAGCTTTCCAAGATCCAAGGGTCAGACTCATCCCAATTATGGGGCTCTGAGGAAACACAAGGTCTGTTTCCAATTCTACCATTAAAAAGGCTGAGGGAAGCTACTCTCCAGATTGGGGACCAATCCCTTAAAATACTGACACAGGAACCACTCTATCACTGGTCAATTTCACTATAATTAAACAGTCCCTTCCTCAAAGTAATGCATTTATTCAAATATTGGGGGTCACAAATAAACCACAGTGTGGTCCTATTTCTAAGCCTATACACTTTTGCTTGGGACCTTTGCAAAAAACCCCAAAAAACCCAAAAACCAAAAACCAAAAAACTAAAACTAAAACAAAAAAACATCCATTTCTCTTTAGTAAATCAGCTCCTATTCACTTACTAGGATGAGATTTCCTAAAAAATAAGCTACCATTTTTTTTCTCAAAAGAGAATAACTTTTGAGTTTGAATACCCTGAACTTAAATCCCTTGAATCTAATCACCAGGAAAATCCAAACTCTTTTTCTTTCACATGTACTTTACAAACCAGGGAAGATCAAATTTCAGATTCTTTCTCATTATTAGATTTACTGTTCCCTACTTTATGGACAATGACATAGGCAAATTCATTGTGCACCCCACCCCCCATTAATATCCAAATAGATCCCTCAAAACATCTCCCCAGAATTAAATGCCCCATAAATAAAGAAGCTTTACAGGACATACGATCTATCAAAGAAGACCATATAGTACAGAGTTATTATCCCTTGTACCAATCCTTGTAATACCCCTATTTTACCCATAAGAACAACCTAATAGTTGCAGATGGAGACTGTCCAAGATCTTTAAGCAATAAAAAACATTGCTATCCCTCACTCTCGTGTTGTATCTAATCCCCATACAATATAAGCATCTTTCTCTACCACACATAAATTTTTCACTGTGATCAATTTACGCAGTACATTCAGTTGAAAAGACTGAACTTGTTAATGTTGATAAATCTTTTTGCTTTTACCTGGCAAGGGCAACAATATACATGGACAGTAATGTCCCAGGGTTTTACTAAAAGTTCTCACAAATTTCAAAATTTGATGTAGATACTGTTGGAGATTCTATCTTACTACAATATGTAGATGATTTTCTTCTCTGCTCACCTTCCCAAACATTCTCACAAGAAGACAGTATTTACCTATTAACACTCTTAGCCACTAAGGGATACAAGATCTCAAAAGAAAAGTTGCAATATTTTCAACCTGAAGCTGGATATACAGTACATTTAATCTCAGAACAAGAGTTGTACCTAGATCCCTACAAGCTGGATGGCATCTTGAGCTTACCTAAATCTAAAGCCAAATGTCAATTACAGACTTTTCTTGAGCTAGCTGAGTTATTGGCACAACTGGATTCCAAATTTCTCCTCAGCAGCACAACCCCTATATGACTTCTTAAAAACCACTAAACCTAATCCTATTATCTGGGGGAAACCAAGATAACTTGACATTAAAACCTTGAAGGAAGCTTAATAAATTCACTACCCTTGGACATTCAACTTATCAGCTACCTCTTTTTCTTTTTATATATGAAAAAGGGAAATTCCCTCAAAGTACTTATCCAAAAACATGGGAGTTACCACCAACCTCTAGGTAACGACAGCGAACAATTAGATCCCATGGACTGAGGATATCCTCCATGCCTTACAGTTATCCCTGCTACTACTCTTCTGGTAAAGGCCACTGAAGAAATAGTGACAAGATCATCCTTGACCATCTTTGTACCTCATGCTATCATAGCTCTCTTAAACTCACATCACACCTAATACTTTTCAGGAAGCCATCTTACTTCTTATGAAATTCTCTTGTATACAGCCCCTCAGATCACTCTATTTATTGTAACAATCTCAACCCTGCTCCTCTTCTTTCATGGATGAAATTCCCATAATTGTTTGACTTTGATGAATCACCTATTAACCTCTCATGATGACTTTTGGCCATTTCAGTCCAACAAGCCAAATTACATGCTATTACTCAAATGTGTATTCTTGCTAAAAGTAAAGCCACAAACATCTATACTAATAGTTAATGTGCCTTTGAAATAACTCATGATTTTGGGATGTTATGGAAGCAACAAGGTTTCCCTCCTTGCAGTGGGAACAAAATTTAAAATGGTTCATATGTCCAAAGTTTATAAGATGCTGTACTTCTCCCATCAACAGCTCTTAAAGCTTAATAAAGTCCCTGGACATTCTTAGTCTGACTCTCTGGAAGCCAAAGGAAACCACTCACTGATGTCTGAACAAAAAATAATGCTGCCCCTATGGGAACCATAGACAAACCTTTGTCATGGTCCAGAAAACAACTTCCCCCAGTGATGACCTAAGAGAGTTATCCAGGCAAATACAACAATTGGTCCCTGAAAAAGAAAAAGAAAATTGGTAGTCGAAACACTCTTGGTATCATGCAGATACAAAGCTTTGGTTCTGGCCCAATAACAAACTGGTCCTGCCAAAAAATCTAAAATTTCCACAATCAACTACCATTCATAAATTAAATCATTTTTCAACTGATAAAACGATAATGTTCATGAATCAACGTTGGTGGAAAACATCTGCAAGGCCATGAAAGGTACTTACTTTACTAGTTTCACCATCCTAAATTTAACGCAAGGAAAATTATCCATACTGGCCCTGGGCATTTTAGTTTACCCAGGGGACCATTTGAGGTTTGGCAAATAGATTGCATACAATTGTCTCCATCTCATGGATATAAACATGTTCTAAGTAATGGTCTGCATGTTTTCACATTGGACTGAATTTCCTGTATAAACAGGAAACTGCCTCTTCTGTAGCTAAAATCCTATTAAGAAAGATTATTCCACCTTAAACTTCATAGTGAACAGGAACTCACTTTACTAGCCAAATATGTAGACAAGTCTGTGCTGTCTGACCAGTTTTGCAGCAACTTCACTGTGTTTATTATCCTAAAGGTCTGGCCTAACATAAAAATGGAATTATTAAGACTCAGTTAGCTAAATTAGCCAAAATCCTTTAACTACCCTGGCCAAAATAATTACTATTAGTTCTTCTAAATCTTAGATCTACTCTCTTTAGAATCTATAAACTTTCACCTTTGGAAATAATTATACAATGGCTGCTAACACTTAGTCCCCACTTCTTTTGACCTACAACTAATAAAGGAGGGATATACTCCAATTTTGCAAAGGCCTATTCAAGTCCACAGAAAATAATTACCATCTGGTAGAACAATATTTATACAGAGTGTTCACTGGAGGCAAAGGCATCAAACATCATACCTTATAGCCCAGAGAGTTCTTCTATTGGAAAAGACATCTCCAAAATGACTCTTTTCAACACCACTGGAAAGGCCTTTCCTAGGTGTGGTTAATTAACCCCTGTGCAGCCAAACTTCAAGGAATAAACTCCTGGATTCATGTGTCACATCTAAAGAAGGTCCCTAAATCTGAATGAACCTATACACCAACTGATGATCTGAAATTGAAAATTCCTAGGAACTGAAGCAGATGGCACCTGGAGTAGACAACTTACCTAAGAGACTGGACTAGGCCTATATAACTTTTTTTTATTATTATTAATCTATGTTTAGTTAAATTAGGTCATTTAGGCCTTCAACTGTTCTTTTTCCAGTTTTCCTACTGTTCTTTAGTTTTACAAAACCTCTGATTGTGCTAAACATACTGATTGCCAGATTGTGCCAGAGCAATTATTACTCACAATGAACCCGAATCAGTGGCCCAAAGAAGGATGATAAGACCTATCTGGTAAAAATGTAGGATTTTCCTCTGGTAACTTTGAACATGTCCTTCCTTCTGGAAGACTGGCACCAAATATTATGGCTTTCCATTGGGTGCCCCCACTCATAAATGGATATCCATCACTCAGATTGGAATCTTCCCAAATTTTTCTTTATGTTTCAAAATCAATGATGGGAATGTCAAAACTCTAGGCTATCTCCCATCAATATTTGTAACTATACTATTTTATATGACTGAGATGAACATGAATTTACTTCCCATTGAAATCCAGAAGACTATATCACCTCATCATATGATATAGATATGGATGATATAGATCTAGATCTAGTCTAGATCTAGAGTCTAGAGTTAGACTCTATCTAACTAGATAGAGTCTAGTTAATATATCTCTACAGGGGAGCAATGAAAACCATAATACCAGGAAATGAAAAGCTTGTGTGTTCCCACTCCATGGTACTTCATTAGGAATTGACCAAAAATATGGTGAATGATGAAAAAACTTAACTCTCTTTTTCTCCAGAGATTTTCTAGGCCCCCACCAAAACCTTACTTATAGAGAGATCAACTCATTTGTATAAGTGAGATCTAGAAGTATACTCAGAAACTTAGGTGCTCACATAACCATCTCCACAATGCTAGTGAACCAGATTATCATGTGCTCTTTATAAAAGATTGTATTTCCAATTATGAGATCCCCTCTTTCTTTCCAGGGAAAATAATCTGAGCAAACTGTGTTTACCCTTAGAAGACACTAGGTGCTTCTTTTTAAATAGAGAAAACATATATTCTACACTTCTCCTTAATTGGAAGGAATGTTGTGGGATCATTGTCCTCAATCCTGACACCAAAATTAGAAAAACTATTCCTTCCACTGCTTATATACCCAATCTGGGGTCTTTCTCCTATCAACTTAAAAGGATGTGTTGGAACGGGGAATGTTATAATTTGGGGTGGTTGCCTACACATAACCTTAAAGTAGACAGGGTTTGGGGCATGCTTTTATCAGAACTTTTTCCCTTGGTTTGAAGTAGCAGACCTTGAAAAAGCAATTCACAATCTTTCTGTAGTCATGTCTACCACTTTCAACACTTCTGTCAGAATTTTTGGATATCAACAAACCCAAAGAGACAGTCTCACAGAACCAATCCTGGAAAACCACAGAGCCCTAAACTTCCTCACTGTTCTGCAGGTGGAAACCCGTGCCTTACTTGGAGAAGAATGTTGTTTTTATGTCAATAAGTCAGGAGAAATAACATAAGAACTAAAAGTAATGAAGGACAATATCAAGCCTTTAGCAGAAATTGGCCAAGCTCCCAGAACTTGGGACATTTTCTACCTATTTAACATAAGCAATTGGGGAAACTGGTTGAGAGGTGTACTTCAATCAGTAGCTATCATTGGGCTTTCATTTCTTATTTTAATCATTTTAATTAGATTTCTACTGTTTTGTATTAGTAAACAAATGCCTTCTTCCCAAATGTATGTACAAATAAAATTATTTTCCTTTCAAAGGCATTTCCTGAAACTCAACTGACCATGGAAACTAAATGGTTCACCTTAAAGGGACATAACAAATTTTTCATTTTCAATCCTCCTGTGGCCCAAATGAGGTCAATGAAATTCCATATCATTTCTCTCCCTCCCCTCAGATACAAGACTCCTGAAGATGGCCTTCTTCCATTTCATGGAAAAAGATACATGATGGTCCTCCTCAGCTTCACAGAACATACAACACAATCCACCTATAAAGAACTATAACTTTGACAAAAATCAATGAACATCCGAATACCAGAATTGATCAGCAATGCTTTCTGTGAAGGATCTTGATCAAAAGGAGGAAATGTGAAAGAATGTCAATCTAAAATGGAACCAGAGAATATAAAAATGTAAAATCTCATATATATGCTCTCAGGAAAACAAAATTTAAGGACTGTGAGAGTGATTTCCCATAAATGCCTGATTTATGGAAAACTGACAGTATTCGAATTTTCTTAAATAATAGGAAAATGGTCAAGGAGTTGCCTCATATCAATCCTGGGAAATTTTTTCTTATGGTTGTTTGAGACATGAATAAGAAATGACCCCATATTGGGCTGATCTCACAAAATAAGCTGAATTGAGCTTTGTATGACTGGAATGGTTTTGTCTGCTTGGGGAATTTTCAAAGCTGGTCATAATTTTATCTTAACAGACTCTAACTAAACTCTCCTCTCTTTACATTCCCTGCCCATAGAGCCTGCCTATGGGCTCTATGGCTTAAGAGACTCATCTGTAGCTTGCTACAGTTTGTATGCCCTGAATTTCAACTGCTCTGCTATTTTTGAATAAGCTCATATTTTTGACAATTTTGAACTTGCCTAAGTTTACCTCTTTAGTTTGACAACATCATCCAACATTATTTTCAAGATCCATCCCTATCTGACTCCAAAATATCTTTTAATTCACATCTCCCACTAAGTCCATGTGTTAAAACTCAGGCTACTGGCTGGTGACCACTGGACTAGGAGAGATGGGGTCCAATTTGAACTAGGAAGACCCTCACTTTCTGGTGAATGAGTAAAGCATGGAGAAGAGTTTTGGCAGAGTGCCTGCAGCTCCAAAGATGGTAGCTGGTCAGGTCAGGCATCTATCTCCTCTTTCCTGGATTTGGTCTGGGTTGGAAAGGGGCAAGTAGAATGCAGAAATCTTCCATCTATCCAACTAAGAGGATCTTAATATAATCCTGAGAAAAAAATCCATGAATGTGCTTTATCTCATATTATTTTAATTATGTTCTGCTTTTCACTGAATTGAAAAACCTAGAAAGTCCCTTCTTTGTTCTCTGAGGTTTCTCTTTATTGGTACGTTGAGGACTTATATCTACCTATAGCCTGAATAGGGAGTGGTTATAGGTATAAACGTAAATGTGTGCAGAGGGGAGATATATTGGTCACAACTGAACAAACTCATCCTGCTCCTACCAGTAATGGGAAATTGCAATGATTTAGTCACTAGGATGAAACTTCCCTTTATTAACTAGGAGAAGTTCAATAAGCAAAAGAAAGAAACAATGCTATTTGGTCTCTGGCCAGACTTAGCCCTTTTCTCCTACCCCTCTTTTGCTTTTCACCAGGCTACAAACACATGAGATTTTAACACATGGAGCTTGTTCCCATCTCAGGGCTCTTACACATTGCTTATCTACCTCCTTGAAATGCTCAGATCCTAATACAGTGATTCCTTCTCAATATTTGGTCTCTGCTCTACTGTCACTTTTCCTAGAGGCTTTTCCTTACCTCTCCAAAAATAGCATACCAACATACCCCAAAACACACCCAAGCACTTTCTATTTTCTGCCTACCACTTGTCATTATGTGACATCCATTCGTTTTTATCTATCTAATCATCTAACAATTATCTTTACCTTTATAAAATATCCCCACTAGAATCTAAATTGCATGAAAGTAAGGACTTTTTTTGTCAATTGCCTATTCTATTGCTTGCATGTAGAACAATGTATCCTACACATAGTAGGTGGTCATGAATGAATAATAGTATTTAAAGTGATTTTAGGGAGAGTGTTCATCTATTATTCTTTGTTTCAATACACGCATTAATAACAAGTGATTCTTATCTATTTCTCAAAATTAGACCAGTGAGACCTCTAAGATATTTTTGTTCAGTGTCTAATAAGATTCTGCCTAGAATGTAATAAATTTATATATAATTTTTAAAAATTGCAACCATTCAGGCTTTTTCACTTAATGTGTTCAGCCCTTCCCCAAATTAATATGAGTTATTAAGATTTTAGTAATGTAACATATGATTTACCAAGTATCTCAAGATCCTTTTTCCTTTGTTAAATAAAATCTAAGGGAAATGACTAATTAGTCAATTTGAATGATTTCCAAATAACACCACCAGCCTGTGTTTGTCTATACTACCAAGGTGAATTATTCATTAGCATTTATGAGAAGTGCCTGAAGAACACTAGCAGTGGGAGTAAAACAACCTGGAATGGTTTTTAAATGACCTTCCAAGCAACTTGGATTAACACTGGCATTATTCTCCCCGTACAAATCGAGTTAAAATTTTCCATGTGTCAGGTCTCAGAAGAAGGCAGTGAAGGAGTGCTGTCTTAGAGAGGAAATGACCTTTTGCACCTCCTACAATTAGATTCTGCTGCTTTCTCTGTGTGTAGTGTCCGTGTGTATCTCTGCATGTTGGTGGGAGGAGACAGAAGGAGAGACAGCAAGGAGGGAAAGAAGCAGAGAAGAGAAAGGAGAGTCAGGGAGAGAGAGAGATGAGAGGGAAGGGGAAGAAGACAGGGATGAGAGAGAAAGAAACAGGAACAAACAAAAGGAGAGATGGGGCATGATGGAAAAAAGAGAGAAAGAAAACATGAAATAGAAGAAATAAAATGGAGACAGCAGGAAAGGGGAGGGAGGGAGGAAACTGGTAATCGAAATGACAGATTCAGAGGCAGGCTTTCCCTCGAGTTGGCACACCAGGTTTCCAGGCTCCCAGGAGCTCTCCCAGGTGTGCGGGGTCACCTGACTTAATACTGATTAAAAGTGTAAATTGCAACACAAAAAGAGAAAAAGTAATTGTCATGTTTCTTCTCTCCTGTGAGGTCACACTCCCTGGTTGTAGCTGAGCCTGCTGCTAGGCACACCCCTCTTGTTTAATAAAATTGTATTAACTTTATCCCTGCCCTTGATTTGTGGCTTTCTCACGTTGTGAGGAATAAATAATAAATGATTGTAAAGCACTTGTACATATGAAATGCCACATAAATGCTTAATAATAATCAGCTTAGGCCAGGAAGCCAGGGGGGTTGAATAGAAATCATTGCACACGGCCATTCTTGTTTATGTGGCTAAAATCATCTTGTGTGCTGTCTCCACGTCAAATCGTCCCGCAGATTTAATTTTCACCCATTCAAGAATCCACTTCTCTGCAAACTAAACAACCTTTGTTCCCCCATGCCCACAGTAATGTCATTTACAATCATAGAATGTAACTGCAACAACCCATCTTTGCCTTTTCACTTCAGCTTGGTTTTTGTGGCACCCCTTCTCTCCTTGTTAGCCCTTCCCAATCCCCACAGGCACCATCTTGAGTCCTCCTTTCTTATCCCTTAGAGACACCTGCCTGTTCTACTGTGGTTATCTTTGGAAAAATATCTATTTCCCACACTTGGATTTCATTGCATTTGCTTTTTGGGAAACCAGCAAAGCAAAATTTGTAGTTCCTTGGTGCCGTTCATTCATCCATTCCTTTTATCATGTATTCACTCAGCATTTACTAATGGGAGTATTGTGCTAGGCACTTGGGGGTATAGCAGAAACTACGACACAGAGAGTGCGCATTCTGTACAGAGGACAGAGAGGATAATTCCAGCCTCATTTGGAAGATGCTATGATCAGAGTAAGCACAGGCAGCTGAGGGAAGTCAGCACGTAAGCAGCATGAAGTAGGAAATTCTGGTAGGGTCAAGATTTTTTTTTTCCAATGTCTTTAAAAGCCTTTCTATGCATTACTTAACTTAACATAGCTGAAACTCCCTTGGTGTGACCTGGCTTTGAATAGAAAAGAGTGGCTCAGTCCCAGGGAAAAAGCCCAGGCTCGCCTCTCCTGGTCATCTGGAAGGAGAAAGGGCATTTTCCATCACCTCTGTCTGTTTCAGTTTCTGATACATGGGACTCAACCTTTGGGAGTTGCCTAGAGTTGGTCATCTGCTAATACAACTGTCTGTTTTCAACCTGGAGTTTATATTTTCAAAAGAAGATATTTTCTAAATTTGTATCCATACATTTAATGACAAAAAAGTACACGCTTATTGTAGAAAATGAAATGAAAATAAAGATAAGCAAAAATAAATTAACTGCAATCACAGCACCCACTGGGGACCATTTTTATCATTTAGTGTATATCCTACCACACTTTTTCCATGTTTATATTATATAAAAATGTGCCTTAAGGCACATATTCCTCAGTCCCATAGTATTAGATTTCTCATCAATGTGTATTATACTATACTCAGTATACATACCTATTGGTTTATTGCCTTTTTTACACAAAATATCAAAACAATTGTTTCATATCAAAATGTATTTCATCATGATTTCTAAAGTCTCCTCCATATTCTATTATGCATATTAATTATTTTAAAGTTTTAGATATATGCATTGCTGCAATTGGAATTACTGGGTAGTAGTATGCCTGCGTTAAAGTTTTTGTTACCCTGCCAAAATGCCCTCGAGAGAGACTGAACTGGTTTACGCTCTCATCTCCCATACGTCAGACCCGTGCCCACACCACTTATCCTCCCTTATCCCCCCAAACACCCCTTTGCCAAAATGAAGTAGTCTCAAGGAAGATATGTTTGAAGCTCCACAATTTTAATTTTTCCTCTACTTTCCCATCCGTTCCCTTGTGGCATGAGAATTAGTGGGCCTTGGGTCTTCAAACAGGTGGAGAAGGCTGTAGGGTGTATAATTGCTTTTGGTGAAACCATCAACGTCCACGTTTAGTTCTTCCTGCTCCACTTCCTCCAATTCAATTAGGCTGTTCTTACCAGGGGGAGAGTTTTCAAAGCATCAGATGAAGTGTTACCTCATGATTAATAATTCATGACAAGAAATGAAGATTGGGAAAGGTAATAATGCCCTCCAAGCTGTTTTTCTCCACCACTCCCTTGTTCTCATTCACATAAAATGCTGTGTCTCAATCGTTAAAGCAAACATACAAAGTTTCACTGCCCCATAAACCAAAGATCCAAAGCAGGAATTCATAAGCTTTTGAAGTCCTATGCCCCTTCGAGAATCTTGTGAAAGCCACAGACTCTCTCCTAATGGAAAAAAAAAATGGCCATAATAGCAAGCACAGATACTGTGCTTCTAATCCCTGGGTCAGGCACCACTGGAAGCTCACCCAAGGACTCTGTAGGTAATAATCTCTGGACAAACAAAAAGATTAAAAAACCAGGACAAGACCAAAAGGAGTCAAAGTAGAATGGACGGAAATCTCATATGCATTGCCTCGACTTTCTGTGCTAAATTTGCAATGAAACAAAGAAATGTCTTCCAGCATGACTTATTTAGTTATTGTAGGTATTTTGTGAGGGGACTAGTGAATTAGCTGACAATTAGAAGAGTGGATTTTGGCAAATGCGTATATTACAGGGCAAATCAAATACGGGTGAGGGTAAGGGCATGGTTAATGTTGAGACCTATTTGCAAGACTACTGTAGAGGCTGCAGGTTTTTTCTTGCCAAATGCTATCAGCCATAAAATGTCTAAGGCAGTGGGTCACACCCACTGCTTCATGCTCTGCTACTTGGCATTCCTCTAAGTTCTTCCTCAATTGTCATATCTCCACAGGCCATAACAAGGGACAACAGTCAGCAGCAATTCAATTTCGACCTCCATCTGCTGGCAATAACAACATAAGGGGGAAATTAATGTACACTCACACACTTGTCATTATAATAGCCCAAATTTGTTTTTACAGAATGACTTTCTTCCAAGGAAGTCAAAAAACAATTTGTATTCGAATTCCCAAATAGCAACTCACCTGGTAGGTAGACAGCTAAAATCATCTCCATTTTTGAAAGTATAGAGATGCTAAAAATTTCATCAAAACCATCTAGCACTTCCATGGTGAAGTATGGTTATCAGAAAAGGACTCTGGAAACCATTTTGGTGATCCTTAAAAGTCTGATATCTAATATGCTAGCCAGACAGCAGGTTATATTAACAGTTAATCAGATTACATGAACATATAGCAAAATATTTGTATTTTACTAGCTAACATAGTATTTCTTCATCAATTTTTCTCCCTTTAATTTGTTCTCCTTCCCTAAACCCAAGACCTGTAATTTTCCATTTACCAATTCTGTGATTTTGGACAAGTTACTTAATCTCCCTACCTCCACTGCTTCCTCTGTAAAATATAATAATAGAAGTCAACTCATAGATTTGTTATGAGGATTGCATGAAAAAAAGAAGATTCCTCAACATATGCGGGGTGTCCATAAAATCTGTAAATATAAATACCATAATTTCATATTTTTTTACAGATTGATGAAAGATGAATGTGTTTAGCTGATACTGCTATGTAGATGAAGGGCTCATACTAACAATGAACAAAAGAACCTTTTAATATGTACCACCTTGAAAAAACTACCATTTCTTATAGCACAATTAGAAAGCTGGTTTAAAAATTCAAAGATATAGTCAGTCTGTTGGACAAACTCTTTTGTGGACTAGCATCCATGTCCAATAAGGTGAAGGAAATAGTCATGGCCACGGTTGTAACCAGTCCAAACTGGCCAATTTGCCAAGCATCCAAGGGATTACAGATACCTTGCAGAACTGTTCAAAAGATTTCCAAAGCACATGTCTTTTAACTGTACAAGATAAAAGTTCTGCAAAGCTTATCTGAGGATGATGACCACATTATGAGAGGCAATACACTGAATATATCAGAAAGCCCATTGAACAAATCATACGTTGTAATATTAGTAACTGTTTACTGTGCATTTTTGTCTATATTTCCAAGCTTTTGGTCACCTATAGTAAATGCTTATTAAAATGTTTGTTGTTGTTATTGTTGTTACTACTACTATTATTTATGATCTAAGGGAAAAAATAAAAAGATGTTTCATAATCCACTATATTAACATTTTTTATACAATCGCCTTTTGGCACCAGCAAGTAAGGGCAGAGGAAACACTAGCTAGAATTAATGATTCTCCTCTACTCAGTTATAGGGACATCCCTTATTGCTCTCTTTTGTTATGAGCTTACCAACATGCCTCAAATCTTTAAGAAAATATAGGCAGTGAAATGAGTCTGCATGTGGTTTCTGGTCCTTCTTCCATAGAATCTACATATTTTTTTCTCTACTTCCTGCTGTCAGAGTACTTCTCATAAAGACATATTAGTCTTTTTTTTTAAGGCAGCTTTTTTTTTAAGATATAATTTATTTATTCGTCAGAGAGAGAGAGAGCGCAAGCAGGAGGAGCGGCAGGCAGAGCCGGCAGAGGGAGAAGAAGGCTCCCTGCTGAGCAAGGAGTCAGATGCAGGATTTGATCCTAGGACTCTGGGATCATGACCTGAGCTTAAGGCAGCCACTTAACCAACTGAGCCACCCAGGTGTCCCAGGAGATATTAGTCTTAAAGCTGATTTTGATTCATGAGAATATTGTATTCAGAAACCAAAAATAATTATACAAATAAGAACAACAACTTTGTACACACATAATAATAACAACTTATTTCTGATCACTTGTGTTGTACTTTCTGGAGAAGATTTAATGACATTTCTTTTTTTTTTTTTTAAAGATTTTATTTATTTTTTGACAGAGAGAGATCACAAATAGGCAGAGAGGCAGGCAGAGAGAGGGGGGAAGCAGGCTCCCTGCTAAGCAGAGAGTTTGATGTGGGGCTCGATCCCAGGACCCTGAGATCAGGACCTGATCAGAAGACAGAGGCTTTAACCCACTGAGCCACCCAGGAGCCCCTAATGACAGATTTCTGATGAGCAATTCTATGAGAGAAATTATGACCAAATTATATACGGAGAAATTTTGAAAAACCTGTCTTTGCTTATACTCATCACCAATAAAGATTAGAGAACTTCCCAAACAGGAGATACACATGTATTATATCATTTAAATACCATATAGCATACTGTCATGTCAAATGGACCTGATTCATCAGGTACCTCACACTGATCTAAATTCTCTAGCTTAGGGTACACTCAGTGTGATATAGTCTGGCCAAATGGGGAAATTCAAGAAAGGTCTGTTGTTATAATGCTGACAAACCTCCATGTCAGCAGGTGTGATTCAAGTGTAAAGGGGCAGGTGTCACAAGAACATCAACAGTGTCATGGAGCAAAAGCCTCCTATAGGGTTCCTCAAAGGAAAGCCAAGTTTGAAAAAACCGAAATACTTCATTAGACTGCCATTTGTCAAGTATATCTGAATTTCTTCTGCCAGCTGTCCAAAACTTAAGATTAGAGACCGGAGAGAGAACAGATATGTATAATCACTGAAATTGTGTACTTCCTATGCATATGAGATTTTGGAGGGATCAGAGGGCATGGACATCAAAGAATGGCCAAAACGAAGGCATGAGAACCAGAGGCTTTTAAAATAGATTAGTAACTGGTTGAATAACATTACAGAATGTAATAAACAGATTGAACCAATCAGGAAGGAGCATTCTAATAACTGTCCACAGGTACTATTCTTAGCCCTAAATGCTTTATATTTTTATTAACAACTTGATTAAAGAAATAGAAGGTATAATTTTTTAAATTTAAAATAGCAAAAAACCAACAGGGAAAGATGATGTTTTTGAAGACAGGAGTTCAATATTGGAGAAATGATCGGCTGAAGTTTTGATCTAAAAAAAAAGAAGAGTAGAAAGATTTGCAGTATGAGATTTCTAGCTTGAAAGGGAAGGCAAATGAAAATGAATATAATTTATGATAGTTTAAAAAAGAGAATTACTTACAAAAGTGTGGATAGGGATTAAGGAAAGTACAAAGGATTTTTAATACCCCCCCAAATAGTAAGTTTCCAAATACTCTCTCTACAACCTGAAGGTGTCAAGAAAGGGGCTGATTATAAAGCCACTGAAACACAGAAAGATAGATGAAGAGAGCCATCTAAACGAGAGGATCTTAGAGGGAAGAAACATGGGAAACAAACACTTTGACCTCACTTTTCTCCCTCTCTCCTAACAGTCTCCCAGCAGTGTTCCCCATCTACCAAACTCAACTGAAAATCAGAGAACAAGTACTGGCTGATGTTATCATGCCTAAAATAGAACCCAGAAATCTGTACTTATTCACAAATATCGTTAATTATTTGAATACATCCCAAGAACTACTAACATCCAGTGAAAACAACTTCAAAAATCAGAAAACTTTTTATGCAGAGAGATATTAAGGGATATTAAGGGATATTTTAGGCTTTCTGGGACATACAGTCTGTACAACTACTCAACTTTGTCTTTGTAGTATTAAAGCAGCTTAACCAAGTGGGTTTGGCTAGACTTGGCCTTCAGTAGACTTGGCCTTCAGTAGGTTGGATTTGGCCAACACACTGTAGTTTGTTGATTCCTGCTCTACTTTGGGAGAGCCAACTAACCCATGGAGCATTATGCTCTTTAAAGACCCTGCTTAAGAAAAGAGAATTCCTGAATATCCTCCAATGTTTGAAGGTTTAAACATATACTTCTTCAAAAACTTAAATTAAAACTTTTAAATTATACTGATAATTATATTTATTATCAGTATTCATGATCAATAGAAATTATAAGCCTTGATAAATCATTTTACACCCTCAATCACACCAGCAATAAAATTTTTACAAGAGTCTCCAAAAAACAGCTCATAGCCCAGGAAGATAAATTATTGACATAAAATAGGGTATATCAGAATTTTTATTTATATTTACTTTTCATTACATTTGTTTTAAATTTCTACTTTCAAGTAATTTATGATGTACTTAAAAATCAGTGCTGTCGTACATGTAAATATTTATGATTTAAAGAAATTATTCAGTTTTTAGAAAGCAGCATTGGCAAAGTAAAGACCTCCAAAAATCCACTTTTCCATTAAAGCAATGAGAACACTGGTAAATAACAGTCATTTTAAGGGCTCCTGAAATTAACCAAAGGATTGGTTATTCAAATAACCAATATTCAAAGATAGTTTATTAAAATAGTTGAATTAGGGGTGCCTGGGTGGCTCAGTGGGTTAAAGTCTCTGCCTTCGGCTCAGGTCATGATCTCAGGGTCCTGGGATCGAGCCCTTCATCGGGCTCTCTGCTCAGCAGGGAGCCTGCTTCCCCCTCTCCCTCTGCCTGCCTCTCTGCCTACTTGTGATCTCTCTCTCTCTGTTTCAAATAAATAAATAAAATCTTAAAAATAAAATAAAATAATTGAATTAGTTGAGAATATTGAGCTTTGTGGCATTTTAAGTTGCCCTACTCTCATCTCATTCCATCCATCTCAATAGAAGTCTTAAAAAGCAGCCACGTTGGAATGACAATAACCGAAACAGAAGTCCAGCAGTCACAGGAATGGATAGAATGGGTTTGGAGCTCCCCTAAAAATATTGCCATTATCTGACCCATCTTGGAACTCCCTGGAAAAATCCCATTCTCGTGGTTTATCATTATTTCAACTGACTCAGAGCTCATTGGACAAGGAAAGCAGAATCTATAGGGAATTTGCAAAAAAAAGTCAGAGGCAGTGGCTTAACATCATAGCTATTGAAAGCATCAGTTCCAGTTGGGGTAATTAAGTGGCAAAAAAAATAAATTAAAGGCAAATAAGGGGAATGAGATCTCCATAGGGGATTTTGAAAAGACCCAACACAATTCTGAAAATGTAGAGGGCCAACTGCATGTGCAGTGCTGTGCATATACCACAAAAAGACTTGAAAAGGCTCTAATCTTTATCCATAGCTGACCATGAGACTCTGTGCAAGCAAGAAGTAAAGACTAAGGTATAACTGTAAACCAGTGAAGCATTGAAAGCCTACTCCAACCCACACTTTAGGTCCTTTAGCATAGAGTGAGAGACTTACTGGTTCAAGGCCTTTAAGGAAATCTCTGTACCATCATTATCTGACCACTAAGATAATTAAGCAGAGAGGAGACTTTACTGGCTGCACAAAACATAGAATAGAGATATTATGGAATTTTTCCAGGAAGATAACTGAACACATAAACAGCAACAACAATAACAAAGTCTGGGGGAAGAAGGAGATATATTCTCAGTGTTACCATGTTATATTATTTAAAATGCCCAAGTTTCAATAAAAAAAATTATAAGACACAAGAAGAAGTGGCGCCTGGGTGGCTCAGATGGTTGGGCATCTGCCTTTGGCTCAGGTCATGATCTCCAGGTCCTGGGATCGAGCCCCATGTCGGGCTCCCAGCTCTCCAGGGAGTCTGCTTCTCCCTCTTCTTCTGCTTGTGCTCTATCTCTCCCCATCTCAAATGAATGAATAAAATCTTTAAAAAAGAAGAAAAGACACAAGAAGAAACAGAAATGTATTCAATATGTAAGAAAGTAAACAGCCAATAGGAATTGTTCCTGAGAAGCCCAGATATTGTACTTATAAGACAAAAATTTTAAATTTGATAGCATACATATGTTCAAATAGAACAAAATATATAGAATAGAACAATATATATTTAGAAGAAATAATGACTGGATTCCTTTTCTCAAAATTTGGTGAAAGACATAAATTTAAAGATTTAAGAACCTTAGCAATCTCCAAGCAGGAAAAAAATAAGAAGAGAGCCATACCTAGACAGGTCACAAAAGCAAAGGAAAAAAGAAAAAATTCAAAAGAAATCAAAGAAAAAGGAGACATTACATAAAGAGAGAAAAATCACTATATCATTTATTTTTCAGAAAATATAGAGCCCAGAAGACAGTGGAAAAAATATTAAGGTGATGAAAGCAAAATATCAAATAAAAACGGTCAACTTAGAATTTTATATCCAGCAATAATATCCTTCTAGAATTTGGGGAACATACATTTTCAGACAGAAAGAATATTAGAGAATTTGTTGTCAGCAGACATAAATTAGAAGAAATGCCAAAGGAAGTTCTGAGGCTGAATTATTTCAGTTGTAAATTCATATCCTCAGGAAGAAGGGAGAGTACTGAAATAAGAAATATAAGGTAAAAATAAATGACTATCTTTGTCTTTTTCCTTTAAATGTCTTTACATTTCATATGACTATTGAAAGTAAAAATTATAGAGGCGCCTGGGTGGCTCAGTTGGTTAAGCGTTTGACTCTTGGTTTTGTCCCATGATTTCATGGGTCATAAAACTGAGCCCCATGTTGGGCTCTGTGCTTAGAGGGAAGTCTGAAGATTCCCTCCCTCTGCTCCTCCTTCTACTTTCAGGCACTCTTCCCTCTGTCTCTCTCTAAAATAAACAAATAAATCTTGAAAAAAACTGAAGTAAAAATTATAATACTGTCTTATGGGGTTTATAAGGAATATAGAAATAAAACGTGTCCATGACAGCATAAAGTAAGGGACATTATATAGATTTACACAGTTGCAAGAGTCTACATTTTATGTGAAATGGCACAATGTTAACTCTAAGTTCACTACAAAAGTTAAAAGATATATATTTTAATTTCTAGAGCAACTACTTAAAAAATTCAAAGAGGTATATTTAAAAAAATTAGATAAATTAAAGTAGAATTTAGAAAATATTCAAAAACTCAAAAGAGAATAGAAATGTAGAAACAGAAGAATAAAACACAGAGGAGATAAATAGAAAACACATTATAAAATAGGAAAATTAAAACCAACCCTGTCAATAATTATTTTAAATACAAATGACTAAACTCTCCTTTTAAAAATCAGAGATTATCAAAATTAATAAGAAAATCAAGACCCAGATATTTGTTATCTTCAAGAAATTCACTTTAAATATAAATATACAGATAGGTTGAAAGCAAATAAATGGAAAAGATACATCATATAATCAGTAAACATAACAGGATTGAAATAAACTAACATTAGATGAAATAATTTGAAGACAAAAAGTACTACCAAAAATAAAGAGAGAAACTTCATAATGATAAAAAAGATCAAGTCATCTGGAAGAAATAACAATCATTAATATGTGCAATCCCAATAACAGGACTTTAAAATACATGACCCAGAAATAAATGCATTTAAGGGGAGAAATAAACAATTCCAAAAACAATGTGGGAGATTTTTAAAAAATGATCTAATACTAAATAATAGAATAATCAGACAAAAACTCAGTAAAGATAGAGATGATCTAATCAATATGTTCAACATCTTGGTCTAGTGAATATGCACAGAACATTAAATCTAACAAGAGGAGAATAAACATTTTTTTCCAAGCACAAATTGAACACTCAACATGGTAGATCATATAATGCATCATGAAACAGGCCACAAAATATACTTAACATAACAGAAATCATACAAAGGATGTTCTCAGATCACAATAAAATTCAATTCGAAAGCTATAAAAATAATATACTAAGGGAAAAAATATTTGAACTTAAAAAAACTTTTAAGCAATCTATGAATCAAAGAAGAAATAACGGGAAATAAGGCAATATGTCAAATGAATAATGATGAAAATTCAAGATATCAACATGTGTGATACAGCTAAAGCAACACTTGAGGGAAAACATATAGCTTTAAATGCTTATATTAGAAAAGAAAGAGGTCTACTGGGCACATGAATTGAACGGATGAACTGAATTGAATGGTTCAGTTAAGTGTCTGCCTTCAGCTCAGGTCCTGATCCTAGGGTCCTGGAATCTAGTCCTGCATCAAGCTCCCTGCTCAGCAGGGAGACTGCTTCTTCCTCTCCCTCTGCTGCTCCCCTTGCTTGTGCTCTTTCTCTCTCTGTCAAATAAATGAATAAATAAAATCTTAAAAAAAAAAAAGAAAAGAGGTCTAAAGTCTGGTACAAAAGTCCTACTTAAGAAGCCAGAAAAAAAAGGGGGAAATAAAGCAAAGTAAGTAAAATGAAGGAAATTATCAAGATAACAGCTATCAATGAAATAAAAAAAATAGAGACATTAATAAAGCCAAAAGTTGTTTTTTGAGCTCAAAATAAGCTTTTAGCTAGACTGATCAAGAAAAACTATAAAGAACACAAATTACTAATAAGAGGAATGAAAGCATTATTATCAGTATAGATCATACAGACATTAAAAAGGATAATAAAACAAAATTATGATCAACTCTATGCCAAAATAATTATTGACAACATAAATGAAATAGATAAATCCTGGTGGGGAGAGGAGAGTTTTAACAAAACTGGTATTAAATGAAATTGAAAATATGAAATAGCCTGCGTTTAATTAATAATTAAATCAACCATCAAAAGCTTTAAAAAAAAAAAAACCCAAAAAACAAACAAACAAACAAAAAACACAAAATAAAACAAAATTCCAGGCCCAGGGGAGAAACTGACTGAGAAGTCCATGAAAGAACTTTGTGGTGATTAATGCTTCATATCTTGACAGAGGCTTGAGTTATTTATTGAGTTATTGAGTTAAAGCATTTGTCAAAACACACCAATTGTACACCTAAATTTGTAAATTTCCTTGTATATAAGTTTCACACTAATAACTGCAAAAATATCAAATCCTAGTTAACATTATGAGTGCTAAAGTATTGATGGTGAAAGGGAAATCTGTCATTTTTCAAAAGTAAGATGAGTTGATGAATAGTTCAAAAGATGACAAATGACTAAATATGTGATAAAACAATAGTAAAATGTTAATTTCAAGCACAGCAAAGTTTACTGTTACTACAAAAGTCTTTCAATCTTACTTTATATTTGTGATTTTTTTCATAATAAAGTGATGGAAAATATCTTGGAGTTCCAAACTATTAGGCTATGGGACATTTCTCATGTAAAGATTTGAAGAACCAATAAGCAATAGAATCTTTTTTTTTTTTTAAAGATCTTATTTATTTATTTGACAGGGAGAGAGACACAGTGAGAGAGGGTACACAGCAGGGGGAGTAGGAGAGGGAGAAGCAGGCTCCCCCATGCGGGGCTCGATCCCAGGACTCTGGGATCATGACCTGAGCTGAAAGGCAGACACTTAACGACTGAGCCACCCAGGTGCCCCAGCAATAGAATCTTTTTTTTTTTTTTAAAGATTTTATTTATTTATATGACAGAGAGAGAGAGATCATAAGTAGGCAGAGAGGCAGGCAGAGAGAGAGGGGGAAGCAGGCTCCCTGCTGAGCAGAGAGCCTGATGCGGGGCTCGATCTCAGGACCCTGAGATCATGACCTGAGAAAAAGACAGAGGCTTTAACCCACTGAGCCACACAGGTGCCCCCCAGCAATAGAATCTTAATATAATTATGAAACTACTAGAAAAGCTATATTCAATGTAATTTTTTTTTTAGATTTTATTTATTTATTTTACAGAAAGAGAGAGAGAGATCACAAGTAGGCAGAGAGGCAGGCAGGCAGAGAGTGGGAAGCAGGCTCCCCGCTGAGCAGAGAGCCCGATGCGGGGCTTGATCCCAAGACCCTGGGATCATGAGCTGAGCCTAAGGCAGAGGCTTTAACCCACTGAGCCACCCAGGCACCCCATATTCAATGTAATTCTACTATGAAATGAGAAACCAGTGTTCTGGTTCTGGAAGAAATGTTTTCAAACTTCTTTTCTAATGAGTTAGGACTAAGAACTGATTTCTAATCAGAGCCTTCTCCATTTTTTTCACTTAAACTTTTTCTTCCCTAGACCATTTCCTCACTTAGACTGAGCCACAAATCCAGGGTGTGCCTTCTGTGCCAGCATCATAAAATTCCTTAAGCAAATGTCCATTTTTAGTTTTTAATGATTTTGTTTTGTTTTGTTTTAGAGACAGTGAGTGCCGGCAGGGGAGGGCAGAGGGAGAGGGAGAGAGAGAATCTCCAGCAGATTCCACACTCAGTGGGGAGCCCAGTGCAGGGCTCTATCTCAGACACTGAGATGATGGCCTAAGGTGAAATCAAGAGTCAGATGCTAAACCAACAGAGCCACTCAGGCGCCGCACAAATGTCCATTTTTAAAGATAAAAACACAAGCAAAATGTTCTGCTTCATTTTCTCCCAGTTCCCAATGTTCCAGGGGCTTCAAAGTCCCACAAGAGACTTAAAAAATGTTTAGCAACTCTTTCTCTTGTACTTCAAATTGGATTACACGAGCAGAATTGGTTGAACAAATACACAACCAAGAGAAATGGACAAATGAATAAATAAATGCAATTTAGTCCAAACCAGCAACTCAACCCTTTACAAACTCAGCTGCCCTCCAGTGTCAATGAGCAGCCAGGTAGCTTGCCTAGGTCTCAGTCTATTATGAACTGAGTCTAATCCTTACAACCCGGCTATCCTCAAACCCACAGACTTAATAGATATCCTTTTGTTCAAAGTTAAGTAAATATACAATGTCAACAGGTAACACATGAAAAGGAAATACGCAGTACAGAAATGAAAATTCTTCCCGTGACTAGATTTAGACCATCACAGAAAAGGAAAATTGCTTTCTTTCTTTCCTTCCTTCCTTCTTTCTTTTTTTTTTTTTTTGCTTTCTATTGTCACTATAAGAGCATATTGCTCTGAGTATTTTCATCTTAGCATTCTCTTGCAACTGGCACAAAATAAATTTAAATATCTTTTGAATGGATAAATGGATGGATGGATGGATACATGGATGAAGAAATGAAGTTCTCTTATTTAAAAAGATGACTAAGGTGACATGAGAATGAATATTAACAAATTAAATCACCATTTGAATCTGGAAGTCACTAATTGATACTGCAGAAAATAAAATAAGTAACTCAAAGGACATTCTTAAAAACTATTTGTAACATGAAGAAAGAGTGAACAGAAATTTAAAATTAGAGTATATAATGGATTATAATTTCTAGAGTTTATAAAAGACATTAGAGTTAAAAAGAAAAGTGGCATTAAAGGTAGATGAGAGGAGACTTACATTTAGAAATATCCTGGTAAGATACTTAATAAGTGAATCCTCAGCACTTATATTATATTATGTTATATATATTTATATATCTTATATTGCTTTTTTCTCACTTTATTAGGAGGTAAACTCCAGGAAAGCTGGAAGTTTTAAATGTTTTATTCACTGCTATATCCCCCACCACCCAAAATCCTGTTTGATAGATAATATATATACAATATTTATTTATGGAATGAATTATCTAATTTTTAATTTATATTTTGAAAAACATCCAACCTAGGATTGAGAGATAATAGTGGTAGTGTGTGGATCAGGAGGGAGCCAAGTATATATTCAGCAAAGCAATTAAAACCAAGTTGGTCTCAGTTTCTCCTCTACAACAAATACTATCATTTTTCTTTTCTTTTTTTTTTTTTTAATATTTTATTTATTTATTTGACAGAGAAAGATCACAAGGAGGCAGAGAGGCAGGCAGAGAGAGAGGGGGGGAAGCAGGCTCCCTGCTGAGCAGAGAGCCCAATGCGGGGCTCGATCCCAGGACCCTGAGATCTTGACCTGAGCCGAAGGCAGAGGCTTTAACCCACTGAGCCACCCAGGCGCCCCCTATCATTTTTCTTAAAAAAGCAATATAGTTTAAAAAATGTTTTATGATCCTAAGATTGCACTAATAAGATACCTTTTATACACAAAAGTAACAGAAACAAATCTCAAGTTTTTGCAAAGTCTAGGAGCTCATAAACATTGTTTAAAGGAGTGCTTTTGGTAACTTAGACATTTCCTCAAATTTAGAGTTCAGGAAAGAAAACAAGGCAGTTGAAAAAAAACCAAAACAACTTACTGGTAATTTAAAAATCAACCAAAGTCATAGAATTACATGCATCAGAGGACAATCACCATGGAGAAAAGGAAATGAGACTAACAAGTCAAAATAGTCCTTTCCAAGTGGTGAAACATCAAATGTGAAAGTAGCCTAGAATAGAGAATATACATACATATATACATAGTGTACATATATATTATATATGTTTATAGATAGATGGAGTATGTGTGTTATTGCTTTTAGTTACAAAATACTCGGGACTTTTATAGGTGGAGAAGGAGTAGTAAGGAAGCAGAAGGAAGAAAATAGCAATTTTCTGAAGCCCATTAGCAGCTGTCTTGCTTCTGATATGAAAGATGTCAGGCAACCTGGAAAGGTTCTGTCGGGTCCCATTTTCTCTACCCTATTCCAAATCTGCCAGTGCCTCTTGTTTTATATTTAATGTCTAATTAGGCATTTCTTTGTTGCCAAGATTCCTCAAAATGGTGCTTACCTAGGTATTGATTATGAATTACCCTGTAACTTATCTTGGGTTTCCTTGGAAAGCCAAATCTGAAATGATGAGCTCTGTGTAAGTAGTTTATTTATGAGGTAATCTCAGAGAGTAGGAATGAGAGATGAGGGAGGAAAAAAATAACAAAACAAGAGTGTGTGTTTGCTCGCGCCCACCTCCCCACCCCACCCCACCCCTGCCCCCCAGCCCCTGAAGGACCGAGGGAGCTGAGTTCTGAACAGAACTTTCAGAAGAACATAGAAAATAACCACAATAGCATTATGGAGGATAGGCCAAAATTATCTATATATCAGCCCTGTTTCCCACTGATCAGGAGATGCCCTTGGCATTAACTCCTTGACATCTCTTGGTTTCACAGGGTGGTTGCTCCTACGAGCTTCTGTAAAATGAGAGAAGCTCAGGCAGAAAGTGAGACCCAGAGATGCCACGTCTTCATCTGAGCAAGTCACTGTCAGCATGAAGCAGGTGGAAGGCTCAAGAAACTGTCACTACCATGACTGTGATCAGAGGTAAGACCAAGGAGATGTTACTCAGGACACAGAGGAACCTGCTATTCCTTTGATAGATCTTCTAAGATCAACAAGCTTTGCAGCCCATGATTAATTCCCTTCCATCCTCCTACCTAGCCCCAGTGACTAGGACCTCCTTTGGAAATAGTGATTTATGTTTCTGTTAATGTGGAAGGACAGTTTAGACAAAGCAAAGCAATTATTGATGAGGGCAATAAGGGTATTAAGGATAAATAAATTTGTGTGTGTGTGATTTGCATCCTTTGTACACCATAGGCAAAATTCTTTTAAAAGATACCAGTTCTTTTTAAAAAAATATATAGGAATTCACATGCTAAAACTCAAAACAATGCCATTTATTAAAGAAAAAGAAATTATGGGAAGAAATCTTGTTATAATACAATGAAAGTAGAAATTTTCATGTAGTTTAAGGTGTCACTTCTCTTTTATACTTGGATTTATTGATTCAATGTATGCTGCCATACTACTATGCCAATCATTTGCTGATTTGCCCACAGCCCCTCTTCCTACCCGTCTGTGCTTTTCTTCTGGAAGGCTAGAAGTCTGCAAGCTACGTTTCTCAGTCTAATGCCAGCTGTCTTCCTGATGAGTTCTACTAATAGAAGATACTAGTAGGAGATAAGACAGCAGGAAAGGCAAGTTTCTTCCTCTGGCTCCAACACTGGCAGTTGTTGGCAACTGCCCTCAGTAGCTATAGTAACAGCAGGGGTGGGTTCATTCTAGACTCAAGCAGGCTGAGCACAGGTAGCCTCTTCTCCTTGGTGTCAGCCTTGGTCCAGGTAGCACTCCTTTGGCAGTCCTCCTTCGGCCAAGTGCAACAGCATCTCCAACAGGCAGCAGGAGGGACAGGCTTCTTGACTCCAGCTTCCAGTCTCTCAGTCTCATGCCTTTTGTATCTTTGTTCCTCTAACCCTCTTTCCTTCTCCTGTTGGCTATTCCAGCCCTTCCAAAACTCACCGACAGTCTTTATATAATATTCTTTCCGTTAGATATATCTATAGTGAATTTTTGTTTTCCTAAGTGGATCCTGAATAAGACATAGATCTTTGACTAATTCTTAGTTCAAATAGGTTTTTTTTTTCCTTTTTCCTTTTTTTTTTTTTTGCTCTAGAACACTAAATATTATTCTAGAATATTTCGGCATTTGGTTTTATGGAAACAGGAACCTGAGAATAGCATGACTTTTACTACACTGCATGTATTCTGCTTATTTTGTTTGCTTTTTTGCAAATTTATCAAATTTTTTGATATTTATTAGTAAGGCTTTTATTTTCAGAATTCTCAAAGTAAATTTCTTTTAAACAATCGGGATATGGACAAAACAAGTGCATGTTCAGAACACAGCAATCAGGATAATGAAGAGATGAAAGCACATTATGAGCAAGTGAATGGAATGGAGAAAATATACTGAGAAGGACCTGAGCAAAGAACTGGTACACCAGATGGGGAGTTGGCTTCATTGTACTAGGATCAATCAATAGTAAGCTACAAGGAGAAAAATTTCAACTTGCTAAAAGATAAGCTTTTACAATATACTTATAGAGCAAATTGCACTTTTGTGAGATATTCGAACAAGGTCTGGACCACTGCGTAAGGATATGGCAGAAGCCCTTGGTGGACAGCTGGAGTCTAACACTTCTGAGATTGCTCTAATGCTGAGTTAGCTGAATCTATACCAACTTCGGTAAAACAGAATAATGCACTCTTACATCTCCGACTTTTAACTTTCTTTTCCTAAGATCATTCTAACACGCATGGAGCTGTCAACAGGACATGCCTGCAAGAAAGCACACTCTATGAATACGCCTGTTTACTATGTCTCCGTGAGGGTATAAATCCACACCTCAGTGGAGAAGAACATATGGAGCCCAAAGAAAGGAAGAAAATATATTGGTTTAAAAACAACTAATTAAAACTGGTGACTGGACCAGAAATATCTTCCACCTTTACATTAAAACATTTCAAATTAATTTCTAATTGATATAAAGTAGAAACTTAAAAATAGTCTTATTTCTCTAGGAGTTGCTTTTGGTGTTGTTGCTATGAAAATGATGGGCTAGACGAAAGTGGCACAGAACATATTGGCCTAAGTTTTATTAATGCACCTTTAAAGTTCAGTGCACATATTCCATGCCTGATTTATAGGTCTCCTCTTGTATTTCTCAAAACTATTTGAAGCTAAAAAGTAAAGACCTATTAATCTATACTCAGGATCCTTTAAAGAAGACATAAATGTAGCCTAATTAGTCAATGAGTTGATATTTATTAAAAGCCCAGTGTGTGGTGACAGTGTGATAAGCATTTGATTGCTTATCTCTGGCTATGGCATCACCTTCTTTGTTACCTAACTTAGAAAACTCAGTTATATTTAACTCTTTTCTTTCCTTTTCACCATAATTAATCTGACTCTAACATGTTAATTCTATTCCTAAATAGATTCCAAAATTCATCTGCTCGCCAGCCCCATATTTACTTCCCCAATTCAGGGTTTATTACTTCCTCCCAGCATTATTTTTTTTTAAATATTTTATTTATTTATTCGACAGAGAGAGATCACAAGTAGGCAGAGAGGCAGGCAGAGAGAGAGGGGGAAGCAGGCTCCCTGCTGAGCAGAGAGCCCGATGTGGGGCTTGATCCCAGAACCCTGAGATCATGACCTGAGCCGAAGGCAGAGGCTTTAACCCACTGAGCCACCCAGGCACCCCTCCTCCCAGCATTATTAAAGTATCTTTCTATCTGGATATCCTGTCCCTCAACTATTACCTTCCCAGTCAACTATCCACATTATTACCAAAATTATCTAATTATCTCAGTATTACATTTGAAAGCCTCCAATGGCTTCCCAGTGTCTCACAATGAAAGTAAATTTTCACAAAGCCCACTTGCAAAATGAGAGTTTAGACTATTATTTCTCAGTCCCTTCCAGCTCTGATATGCTATGAATTTATGCTTTTCAATAAATGCTAACTAAATGATGAGCAATTCCTAGACAACACTGTACTTAAATAAACATGCCTATAGCCATGTGGTAATTTTCCTAAATTACTGAACAATTTTGATATCTGTGCCTGTTATCCATTTATGTATATACTACCTATAAAGAAAAAATAGCAGGTGAATTTAAAAGAATGTTCAACATCACTGAAATTATATTAGAAATAGATTGTTTTTAATAATTGCCTCTGATTTTAAGATCCTCATGCTTCATTTTAGAAACTTAAAAAAGAATAGTGAGAGTAAAAATTACCAATAATACCACGATTCGGAGATAATCAATGTTGATGTTTTAGACTATTTTTTCCATCTCCCTTTTTTAATGCACAAATAAATTCTTTAAAAATAAAAATTCTATGGCATATAAAGTTTGTTACTTACACAGTATGAGTATTATCCTATGTCATAAAACTTTTTTTTTTTTGGAAAATGTACTCTTAGGAGATATACAATTTATTTAGCCATTACCTTACTGTTGTTCGTTTTAAACATTAATTAACTAATCTTTAACTATACCCCTAATTCTCTCATGTAGTGATGAATTTTTCCAAACAGTGTACTAACCATGTGAGGAAATGTTTGTCTTGCCAACATCTTGCCACCACTGTGCATTATCTTTTTAAGAGATTTTTCCTAAGAGATTACCTTTGCCATTTTGAACCTAGGTTTAATTTTCATTACTTGGGTAATCAGACACATTTTTTCTTATGGATACTTGTCATTTGTTTTGCTTCTATTATAAATTGTCTATTCACGTACTTGGCCCATTTTTCCATAGGGGTATGAAATATTTGCCAGCAGGTTTCAACACACATGGGGAAAAAGATATATTCATGGAATGTGCCTTTGAACCTACATTCAAAAGAACTCAGACAGAGGTTAGTGGTGAATAAAGCAATTGCTTTTGCTTAATGACACAGGTGGGGAAAGAGTTTGTGGAACATGTTTTTCTTGAAAATAAGATATCTGTGGCTCACAATATACGTGTACATACAAATCAGCTTCAAAAGTGCTTTCATAGAGGAGCTGCTGGAAACGTAGTATAAATATCTGCCTTTTGTATCACAACATTTCTTTAGAAGGGCATACATAATAGTTCTTTCAGACCTAAATTTAGGAGCTGATAAGTAAAATATCAGAGAAGCTAGAAACTTCAGAGTCATCCTTGACATGTCCCCTATCTAATTGCTAACCAATTCCTGTTCATTTTTCCCAAGTGTCAATCCAATAGAGTCTGCTGAATCCATCCCCTTGGCCACTGTCTCACTTAACTTAAGTCTTGTCACATCTCAGCAGGACTGTTGCAGCACCTTCTAAGTGTCTATCTAAACTTGCTCTCAATTAGTATCTAGTCTTAGAGTTCTATCAAATTAGATTAATAGTTTTGTACCATTTTTTCCTCTTAAAGTAGTAAAAGCACATCAGAAAAACATGTATATGATAAAAGAAGCAAAAAGGAAATATTCTCTTGTCCTATCTAACCCTCAGAGATAAAAACTAAAATTTCTGACTTGTAGGGAAGATGGCAGAGTAAGAAGATCCTAAGCTCACTTTCTGCCATAGACACAACTAGGTAACACCTACACTAGTATAAATAACCCAAAAAATGACTGATGACTGGCAGAACAGATTCTTCATAGCTAAATGTAGATTACTGGCCACATCGAAGAGGGTAGATAGTGCAGAGACATAGTCAGGAAGTAAATGGACCCTTGTGACTGTCCATGGGAGGGAGGGATTTTGCAGGCCTGAAGAGGTGAAAAGATAGACCCTCACAACAAGCACCCCAGGAACAAAGTAATGGAAAGTAATCAAGATGAACACCAGAAAAATAATAATAATAAATGATAATAGACACAAGGAACTCAATGATACCGTCAAGCATAATAACATTTGCATTATAGGGATTCCAGATGGAAAAGAGACAGAAAGTAGGCAGAAAAACTTATTTGAATAAATAATAGCTGAAAACTTCATGAATCTGAGGGAAAAAAACAGATAAAAAATATGAAGGAAGTAAATGATAGTAATACAATAATAGTAGTAAAAGCCCACTTACATCCAAACAGAAAATCAACAAGGAAACAGTGGCTTTGAATGACATATTGGGCCAGCTGAATCTAACAGATATAGCCAGAATATTCCATCCTAAAAGAGCAGAATACACATTCTTTGCAAGTGCACATGGAACATTCTCCAGGAAAGAGATCACATGTTAGGCCACAAAACAATTCTCAACAAATTAAAAGAATTGAAGTCATACCATGCACCTTTACTGACCAAAACACTCTGAAGCAAGAAATCAACCACAAGAAAAAGTCTGGAAAGAACACGAATACACAGAAGTTAAGTAACATGCTATTAAACAATGACTAGTTAAACCAAGAAATAAGAAAATATATGGGAACAAATGAAATTGAAATGCAATAGTCCAAAATCTTTGGGATGCAGGAAAAGCTGTTCTAAAGGAAGTTTGTAGTAATACAGACCTCCCTCAAGAAGCAAGAAAAATCTCAAACAATGTCACCCTACAACTAAAGGAGTTAGAAAAAGAAGAAAAAAAGAAACCTAAAACCAGTACAGGGAAGGAAATAGTAAACATTACAACAGAAATAAACAAAATAGAAAATAAGAAAACAATAGAACAGATCAATGAAACCAGGAGCTGGTTCTTTGAAAAAATCAACAAAATTGATAAACATTAGGCAGACTGGCTAAAGAGAGAGAGAGAGAGAGAGAGAGAGAGAGAGAGAGAGAGAGACAGAGAGGGCTCAAGCAAACAAAAAGAGAAATGAAAGGGGAAAAGTAACAACCAATAACACAGAAATTCAAAGGATTATAAGAGAATATTAGGAAAAATTACATGCCAACAAATTGAATGATCAAGAAGAAATGGATAAATTCCTAGAAACATAACCTACCAAAACTGAAACAGAAAGAAATAGAAGATTTGAGCAGACTGATTATTAGCAATGAAATTGAAACAGTAATCAAAAAAACTCCTGAGAAACAGAAGTACAGGACCAGATGGCTTCACAGGTAAATTTTATCAAACATTCAAAGAAGAGTTAATACCTATTCTTCTCAAATCATTCCAAAAAAAAAAAAAAAAAAGAGGAAGAAAAGCTTTCAAATTCATTCTGAGGCCAGCATTATCCTAACAACAGATAAAGACACCACCAAAAAAGAAAGCTACAAGCCAATATCTCTGATGAACATAGATGCAAAAATATTCAACAAAATATTAGCAAAGTGCACACAACACATTAAAAAAATCATCCACTACAATCAAGTAGGATTTATTCCTGGGATGCAATGGTGGTTCAATATTCACCAATCAATCATCATGATACATCACATCGACAAGAGAAAGGATAAAAACCATATGACCATTTCAGTAGATGCAGAAAAAGTATTTGACAAAGTACAATATCCATTCATAATGAAAAATCCTCAACAAAGTAGGTTTAGAGGGAACACACCTCAACATAATAAAGGTCATATATGAAAAACCCATAGCTAACATCATAGTAAATGGGAGGAAACGAAGAGTTTTTCCCCTAAGGTCAGGAGCAGGATAAGGAAGTCCATTTTCAGCATTTTTATTCAATGTAGTACTGGACGATCTAGCCACAATAATCAGACAGGAAAAAGAAATAAAAGGCATCCAAATTGTAAGGAAGAAGCAAAACTCTCACTATTTGCAGATAACATGACACTATATATAGAAAACCTTCTAAAGACTACCAAAAAACTATTAGAACTGATAAATGAATTTAGTAAGGTTGCATGATACAAAATCTGTATACAGAAATCCACGGCATTTCTACACACAAATAATAAAATAGCAGAAGGAGAAATTACAAAAATTATCCCATTTACAATCACACCAAAAATAATAAAATACCTAGTAATAAACTTAACCAAGGAGGTGAAGGACATATACTCTGAAAAGTATAAAACACTAATGAAAGAAACTGAACATGACACAAATGGAAAGATACTCTATGCTCATGGATTGGAAGAAAAAATATTGTTAAAATGTCCATACTGTCCAATACAATCTACACACTGAATGCAATCTCTATCAAAATACCAACAGTGTTTTTTTCACAGAGTTAGAACAAATAATCCTAAAAACTGTATGGAACCACGAAAGACCCAAATAGCCAAGGCAATCTTAGAAAAGAAGAACAAAACTGGAGGTATCACAATCTCAGGTTTTTAAATACACTATAAAGCTGCAGTAATCGAAACAGTATGATACTGGCAGAAAAATAGACCTGCACATCAGTGGAACAGAATGGACTTCCCGGTAATAAATTCACAATTATACGGTCAGTTAATCTGCAACAAAGGAGGCAAGAAAATGCAATGGGAAAAAGACAGTCTCTTTAGCAAATGGTATTGGGAAAACTGAACAGCAATATGCAAAAGAATAAAACTGATTCACTTTCTTATACCATACACAAAAATAAACTCAAACTTGATTAAGGCCCTATATGTGAAACCTAAAGCCATAAAAAACCTAGAAGAGAGCACAGGCAGTAATTTCTCTGACACTGGCCATACCAACATTTTTCTAGATATAGCTCCTGAAGCAATGGAAATAAAAGCAAAAATAAACTATTGAGACTATGCTAAAACAATAAGCTTCTGCACAGCAAAGGAAACAATCAACAAAACTAAAGACAACCTATTGAATGGAAGGAGATATTTGCAAGTGACATATCCAATAAAGGGTTAATATCCAATATATACAAAGAACTTATACCCAAAAAACCCCTCAAGTAATCCAGTTAAAAATGGGCAGAGGAAATGAACAGACATTTCTCCAAATAAGATATACATATGGCCAACAGACACATAAAAGATGCTCATCATCACTAATAATCAGGGAAATGAAATGAAAATCAAAACCACAATGAGCTATCACCTCACACTTGTCCAAATGGGTAAAATCAAAAATGCAAGAAAACGACTAGTGCTGGTGAGGTTGTAGAAATAAAAGAACCCTCATGACTGTAGGTAGGAATGCAAACTGGTGCAGCCACGGTGGAAAACAGTATAAAGGTTCTTCAAAAATTTAAAAATAGAATTATCATATGATCCAGGAATTGCACTAGTGGGTATTTACCCAAAGAATATGAGAAAACTAATTCAAAAAGACATATGCACCCCTATGTTTACTGCAGCATTATTTATAACAGCCAAATTACAGAAGCAGCCCAAGTGTTGATAGATGAATGGACAAAGAATCTGTGGGAAACACACACACACACACACACACACACAGGATTACTCAGCCATTAAAAGGAATGAAATCTTGCCATTTGCAACAACATGAATGGATCTAGAAAGTATAATGCTAAATAAAATAAGTCAGAGAAGGACGAATACCATTTGACTTCACTCATAGGTGGAATTTAACAAAACAAATGAACAAAGAAAAAAAGACAAACCAAAAAAACACAGACTCTTAACTATAGAGAACAAACTGATGGTTATCAGAGGGGAGGGAGGTGGGGGAATGGGTTCAACAGGTGATGGGGATTAAGGAGTGCATTTGTCATGATGAGCACGGAGTGATGTATGGAATTGTTGAATCATTATATGGTACACCTGAAACTAATATAACACTGTATGTTAACTATGCCAGAATTAAAAAGAAAATCCTAAAATCTCTACATATACTCTTTCAGTCTTTCCACTTAAACAAAATTGGATTAACTGTGTACATGTGTATGATCTATTTTATTTACAGAGCCATTTTTTATTGCAAATACCTTTTTATGTTCTTAAACATTTTTCTGCAACATAATTTTTAAGTGGCTGCATGGTGTGCCATTATATGGACATTCAGGTCACTTTTAATATTTTATTATTACAAGCAATGTCACAGTAAACATTGTAATTTAATCTTCTTTTAATACTTTAAAACATCACTTTACTGTTTTCTTCTGCTGTGGAGAAATTTAATATAGATTTCATTCTTCCTTCCTTTTAGGTGAACTGCTCTTCCTTTCTGGAAAGTAGCAGAATTTCCTTTTTGTTTTTGGTATTCCCTATATAGGGTTTTCCTTATTCCTCTTGGTTGTTTCTCTATAAGCCATTCCCATTCTAAGGTCTTTCATTTTTCAAAATTCCTGAGATATTTTCTCCATTATTTCTTCAAATATTTCATCCTAGTTTTCTTTTGCTCTTCTAAGATGTTTTGCACCCAGACAATGGCACTTCTACTTCTACCCCATGTAATTTTTAGTTTTTCTATGTACTACCTCTTCATTCTTTTCTGTGGCCTTCCAGAAGAGTTTCTTAATCTGATTTTTTAACTCATTCCTGGTTCTATTTCCCAATTACAGAAGAATTTTTAATCACACTTATTTCCAATTATTAATCCATTTATTCTAAAAATTTACTTTCAGAAGATAAATGTTGTCCAGTTTGGTCTGTATCCTGCTAAGAATTTGAACAATACGGTAGCCTGTATCTTAGTTGTTAATATCATTCAATCATTATAATTAAAGCTTTTCTTTTAAATACTTTAAAACATTATTGTTTTCTTCCATGCAATGTTGCTGTGGAGAAATCTGAGCCAGACAGTGGAAGAAAAGATTAAGAACAAAAATTAAACCTTCTATTTGTGCATATATCTGTTTACTGTCATATTCAGTTATATGCTGGGTCTCCAGTTAGTGTCCAGTCACTACCACACACTGGAAAGTCAACAGGCTTCCATAGTTTCATTGATTTCTCAGAGTTTTGTGGCACTGTGTATTCCTAAAGTCTGTTTCCCACTTATTCATAATATCTCTAGGATTGAGTTCAGACAGAGAGATCTAAAGACCTTCTGGTTTGCCATCTTGGTATGAACCAAAGGTTCATTTCAAAATATTCATGCATATTCATACCAATTCCCTTCAGATAAATCCCTAGAAATAGGAACAAACGCTGTGGTATAGCATACCTAAAAATTCAAGGCTTTGATATGTTTGCCAAACTGCCCAGAGTTACAAATAGAAAAACATACAGTTTTGGTAATTTACATCGAAGCTTGTTTGAACAGCCTTTTTTTCCCCCTCACAAATAGGCTGTTATAACCCAAATACCTGTGTATATCATAGCCAACCACCCAGGATAGCTTGTCACATGATGAACCCAACTCTTCCCCGTATCTGCCTCTGTTTGTTAGAATGAGGTTGCCTTTATTCTTTGCTGAACTCCAACTCAAATATCACCTCTTGTATGGATCCCTCCCCCAGGTCCCCAGGTTTAGTCCCTCTTTTTTTTGTTCATACCTCTATTACAGCAGTGTATTTTTTTCTCCCCAAATATGTTTATTTTAATTTTTCAGTGTTACAAGATTGATTGTTCATGCACCACACCCAGTGCTCCATGCAATACGTGCCCTTCTCAATACCCACCACCAGGCTCGCCCAAACCCCCACCCCCACCCCTCCAAACCCTTCAGTCTGTTGCTCAGAGTCCACAGTCTCTCCTGGTTCATCACCCCCTCCGATTTCCCCCCATTCACCCTTCCCTTCCTTCTCACGATGCCCTCCATGATTTTCTTTATACTCCACACGTGAGACCATAAGATAATTGACTCTCTCTGCTTGACTTATTTCACTC
>CM052798.1:65989755-66087743 GCA_028533885.1 Nasua narica
GCATAATCTCTTCTAGTCCTGTCCATGTTGATACAAAAGTTGGATATTCATCCTTTCTGATGGAGGCATAATATTCCATTGGATAGATGTACCACATCTTCCTTACCCCTCATCTGATGAAGGGCATTTTGGTTCTTTCCACAGCGTGGCTATTGTGGCCATTGCGGCTATGAACATTGGGGTACACGTGGCCCTTCTTTGTACTGCATCTGCTTCTTTGGGGTAAACATACAGCAGTGTATTTTAATTATTTACTTTTGTGCCTGTATGTACCTCTAAATTGTAAAGTTCTTTTGGATAGACATCCTACCTTAATTATCTCTTTATTGCCAGTCTTGTGACTGGCACCGTGTTAGGTAATCAGTCAATATTTGCAGGACCAATGAATGAGTCTTCAAATTACCAGAACCTGAACTAGCTGTGCAAAACACTAATTACATTCTTCCAGTCTTCAAAACTATTTGTATTATCATCTCCACTTTATAGATAAGAAAACTGCAGCTCAGGGAGGATAAGTAACTGGTCCAAGGGAGAGCTGGGATTTGAATCCCTACCTAATTCCAGAGTTGAGGATCAAAGTACCATAGCAGAAGGGTGAACAGGTTCCTACTCATCAGGTTAGGTTGAGACTTAATCACTAGGATATTACGGTTCCTGTGAATTCTCTGTTTTGATGAACGTGCATGGAGAAAATCAGAGAGCTTCATTTGTTTCTTTGTGAAGTCACTATTTCTAACCTAATGTAATCCCATATTTGAGAGGTATCACCTTCACCATTCAGTTATTTCAAAATAAACCTGAAACTAGAAGGATTAAATTATGTTAACTATAAGAAATAAACCAAATAGTTTCCTCTTCTAATAACCTTGCTGAGAGACTAAAAGAACAGCCACAGGGGTGCCTAGGTGGCTCAGTCGGTTAAACTGCTGACTTCAGCTGGGGTCATGATCTCAGGGTCCTGGGATTGAGACCTGCTTTAGGCTCCAGGCTCAGTGGGGACTCTGCTTGAGATTCTCTCTCTCCCTCTGCCTCTGCTCATGTTCTCAGTCTTTCTCTCTCCCTCAAAATAAATAAGCAGTATCTTTAAAAGAAACAAAAAAATCAAAGAACAGCCAGGAAAACATTCATCGGCCTTCCACGTGGCACAACGCATACCTTTGTAAAACAGTTCCATCTCAGGAGTTCCTAAGCTTGCATAGGCTTTTAATAGTACTTCCTGATAATGGAATGGTGTAGGGAGAGAGCAGGAAGGTAGTACCGAAAGAGGCAAGCAAACACACAAACGTGACTTGAGATACTGGGCTAAGGTATGAATACATGCTATTCAATTTCTAAACTTATCTTAAGGAATTTTAAGCATATAATTAATGACATACATGATGAAAAGCTTACTGATTCTTCCATCTTTATGAAAAACTCGACAGGTGCAGCCTGGAACCCATGTTGAATTATATAATTTTATGCCTCTGGTAGATACACATGGTTGAAGAATGACTATATGATGTCAAGTAGCCCTGAGAGGTTAAGTTTTCAACTGTCTTCATCATCTACTACCTGGCAGTCAACCAGGCTTATGAAGTAGAATGGATCACCCATGCCCCAGTCCGCTCTGACATGCTCTGGTTATTTGGGCACGGAGATACAGTCCAAGGTAAATGTCACTGATATGTATTCCCCTAAAGCTGAATAAAAACAAAGGCAGAGCTTATTGATTCTTAAAAATTAATTTCTTTCTGCCAGACTTCATTTAGGCCCATTGCCTACTTTCTCTGAGAACACCTGGGCAAGCAGAAATTTCCATTGCTGATTTAGAACATGGGAAAACTAAACTATAAAGAGCCAATTTTTTTCTTGTTATTCGACACAGTGGGGAAAGGATCTTTAAGAGGGGCATAGTGAGGACACAAATTGCTAAGAGGAGTAAGGAACATGTCCAGGAAAATACCCCAGAGGTGCAAGAACTTTGACCACATTCTGATGCTATCCCTTCTGAAATGAGAGATTCTTAATGTCTGAAGATGATTTATTTTTTTTAGTAAATTTCCATATCCACTTCTACACTGTAATTGGCCATTTTATTAAATATGTTTTTCATGGCACTTTAGCAAAGTACATGTCAGGATTCCTAAATATGAAAGGTGAGAATCCCATGTCAAAATGGGATGGGTGGAAATTCCTTGCCAAAAAGAGAGCAAATTTAAGATGAAGCCCCAAAGGAATCTGCCCCAACATACTCTCTTACCACCAAAAGACTTCTGTAAGAATAAAATACTTGGAATTTTGTGAAAATATTTAGTCAGGGGTGTTCTGACTGGGAAACAAAGTGTTTGACAGATCTTGCATGATCTAGATATCAAATGTGTCTCAACGTGAGAGGCACATGCAAAGGGTCACTTAAGAAAGTAGTTGCAATTAAGGAACTACTGTCATGTTTCTGTCTTCAGTAAGCATTGTAAAATTAACCTTCTGAGCCCTCTCTCTTCCTGATACTGAAAGGAGCATCTCCTTATTAGAAGCAATGAAAATGAAATGTAACAGGTGCACATCATGTCACTTTTGAATATGGGAAGATGTGATTTAGGTTTGCCTGTGAACAAATGACCTTGGAGATACTACAATCTTCTAACTCTTGGGTCATGACCTTGAGAGTGGAAAATAAACTGAATTATATGCAACTGAATAGACTAAACCCGATAACTTATGCCATGCATATTATAAAACTGAGCACGTAACTTTAAGTCAGAGCATTTTATTTTACTAAAGTATTGGACTCCTCCTTCTCTCTCACGTTTACACATACATGTACTACGTGCACACATACAAACACACCCTGTTTTCAACAACTAACGGACATATTCAAAATTCAAGCCTATTTCACAATCCCCTAAAAATGACCCAGGTCTGGTTGCTATGCAGACATCCCTATTGCCATACAAACGTATGGTAGACGGGTATTGTTTTGTGCTGGGGAACAGATAAATGACATGGATTGAAATTATGGTAAATTTAAATTGATGGCCTAATTAGTATTATCTCTTTTTGTATTCATTGTAAGAAAAATTATCCAGGAGGAACTCATTTTGCATTAATGTTGATATAAAGTGTAATTCTCCAGGATTTTCATTGTAATTTGGCATTAATTAATGCATCATTATTTTAAAGTGTTAATTAAATTGTTACAGAAAGGGACATCTGCAGTGGCACAGAAAGGAAATCACATGAACAATTAGTTTTGTATAGGTCTGTGGTACAGAATCTGAGATCATATGCATGGCAGCAGCAAGAAGGCCAATGTAGAGATGGCAGACAGAATTCCTCCCTGTCCTGTTCACTGCATTGATGACAGTACGTGATCACTTCTCTTACCTTTTCCATTGTGCTCAGGTGAAGAACGAGCAGTCTCTGGAACACAGGGTATTCATTCTGTGCTTATGGGACAGAAGGCACGTCAGCAGGACCATGGCTCTTCCTTTTTCTGGGAGCTTGGCAGACATCACTAGCCATTCCTGTTAGTAAAAAAAAAAAAATAACAGACTCTTTTTGGGTAATATTGTCTAAAGATCTCAGAAACAGGCTGCTGTAGAAGGTGAGGTTAATATTTCTACTGGTAATAAACTCCATACAAAACTGTGACAAATCAAAGGGGAGATAATCTGTGGTAATTCCTTACGCAGTGGACCATCATTGTTAACGCATCTGGAAGTCATTGAGTGCTATCATGGCTTAAGATATATAATTCCAAGGAAATTCCACCATGATTTCATATATCAGGGAATCGTGGCAATCAGATAGCAATGTGGGTTGGCAAGTCAAAGGAGCTTGGGATTTGGAGGGAATATATAAAGTAGGCTTTAAACTCTCTGTCATCATGGTCTCACAAGACACAGAAATTTGGAGAATCTTGTTCTGTCAGCAACATTATCTTATATTTAGCCCTGAGGGGCTCTACTGAAATGAGTATTCTTTGTCAAGAGTTGTAAACCAAGATCCCCATAAGAACAGTATAAAAGGATACTATAGCATCATAACATGTAAAACTGTGAAGTCTTTAAATTGGTATTTTTTTTTTTTTTGGATACCAGCTTAATATCAGGGTTACAACCTTTTCTTTAGCGGCCACAGTGGGAGTCCTGATTTCCTAGGTTCTATGAACTTTCCTTACAGGTAATCCTGTTTTATGGACATAGAAGGCAAAGCCCAAATTCCTCTAACCAGACTGAAGTCAAGTCTTCCCTCTTTGCACCAAATGATATATTGGACAGAAAAGACCTGAAGCACTCCATACTATTTTGACAGGTCTCCTCAGATAAACAGTCATTCGCTTGTGTGTCCTCATAAAGATGCAAACTCCCTACTGAGTGAGGTCTTTCCCTGGCCATTTATCCAGCTTGTAGCCAGGTGCCAGGATGGCTCAGTGAATAGTTAATTAATTGATTGACTCATGTAGCTCATGGGTAATTGCTTTCCTAAAAAGAGGTGACCACAAAGCTTCTATAAGTTCAATAGTTTCTATCTGAGGGCAACTGGTTTTATAAAAGACCAGTATTCTCAAATCCATTGTCCCAAACATTTTCATTGCCTATAGTGCTCATCGCTAGAAAAGGCTATAAGATGAAACATACTGAAAATCAAATCCAATGACAACTAAAAAGGAATATTTAGTCATTGAAAAAAAAATCTCTCCTGGCAGAGAAATAAATGTTTTTTGGGGAAAAAAAAGTAATAATAATAGCAAGTGGTGGAGGAAAGAGTAAAACCAGAGTACGTTGAAGTGCTAGAAGAACTTATTCATCCCCCTGGAAAGTGCTGCATGAGCCTTAGGCTGGGGTTCACCCCGTCCCAGGGATGAAATTATCCTAAGGTGATCCCTCATCTCTCAGTGAGGATTCCTCCCAGTCTCCCCAGAGATTCCTGAAGTTAGGGCAAGTGTCAGTAAAATACTTTTAGCTCCCTTTGGCTCTGCATTCCTGCTTTGACCAAATTATTTCAGTTTACTGATTATCACCATGTGCTTTTACGAAACAGCTTTCTTCAGTTTGGACTCCCCGCTTCTCCAAACCCCGACTCGGGGACAGGCAATAAGCTTACGCAATGACACAGCAACATTTTCAAACCTGAATATGACACATCCCTGCACTTAGAGATCATTTCCCAGCCTCACAAGCACACAGAATTTCTCCAAATTCCTTTCTCCCCCTTGTGTTCACCTCCCTTTCTCTTCCTGCAGCTCAAACTTTTCCTTTCTCCCTTCTACAGTGAACTTCAGCCTGAAATTACTGCTCACTTCTTTTGCAGAACAGTTTAGCTACCTCTTTGTTTTACTGTCTACTTTTATACCATGCCCTGAGGCCCTACTCTCTGAACCAAAGTGGGTCTGTCATTTTGCCAAACAAAGGACTTTTTAGTCTCTCTTAAGAAACAGAAGAAGTTGCATTCAGTTGTGGTTTAAAACAACTTTTGTTTTGCTTTGGTTTGTTTTGTTGAATTTGTCATCTTATAGTTTCAATAGTTACCTTGGGCTCTTTAGAAAATTCTAGTTTTTTTGTTAACACTACTTCGGCCCCTCACATCAGACACCAATTCCTTCCAGGCAAGTAACATGTGTCTAGTTTCCTTTGTAGGTGTTTACAAATGCCAAGTAGACTCTTCTGCCCACTCTGGGCACTAAATAAATGCCGCTGAGGAGCAAGAACTGACAGAAATTCAAAATGATGAGAAGGAAAGCGTTTCTAGGCCCAATGTCTGGATGTGGGAAAGTAAATGCGCAGAGGAGCTTTGCTACCTTTCCAGTAATAAGGAAACTTCAGGAAGGACACACAACTAGCTTTAATTTTTAAGCCTAAGATGCTCTACATTTCTCACTCTAAATTTAGTGCTGTGGCATTCAGTTAAAACCACCTTGTGTCCAATAATATACTTCCTGGTCTGCCCTGAGGTCTTCAGGAAGCATTTTATCTTTCATATAATTGCCAGGGTGAATCCCTAGTTATAACATACTCTACAGCACATAAAATAATTGTTGCAACTGAACCCATCACATAAATATTAGTGATTGAAGAGATTGGTTGGGATAAATCAATGTGGGTGACATATTTAATAAACTTTGTATAAACATTGTTTGCAACAGCTATAAATAAGATTGTCTTTAGGAATTTTACATATTGCACATCCCTCTATTCATGGAGAGGCCCAGGCAATGATTTCTAGCTGCACTCAATGACAAGCAGTGCCTTTTCAGACCTGCCCAGATCAGACTAGGCCAGCAGAGTTAGGGAGCATGTGCCCACACCAGGCCTGGCCTGGGCCGCAACTCACTCCATGGTCCGAGCTCGCCACACTGCTCACTCGCCAGCGGCCACAAGGTACAGTCTGAGAAGAACGTCAAGATAACGTGCTCCTTCTTTCCTTTTTTTTCCCCCAAAGAAAAAGCCACACCATAAATAAAGCATGATTGAGATGGCATTTTACATTCACACAGATTTTGGCATAAATAAATAAAAGGGATTTTGTTCAAATTCTGTCATCCTTACGTGCCATTTTCAAGTTCTCTTTCCCTCCCAGTTCAGCATATTCGACTAAACGGTGAGAGTCATATTGGCTCCCTCCAGTGGCTGACTTAGCTCTAAGGAAACCACAGGGGTACATCTCAAGGCCCTACAGTCTGGTGGTTCAATGAGGAATCATTTCCTTCTGACAAAATGAGCTCAAATCCCTTTGGGAATTCTGCCTCACTCTTAACACATATTACCCTGCCCAGAAAGGTTTAAGGTAGATGTTGATTTTAATTAATCTACCTCATAATCTCCCATCAAAATTGGTCTGTTCTACTGTTCCCATTTTATGGATGAAAAATAACCCACTGGAAGGCAGTGGAGGGATTAGGTAATGCTGGGAGGGCAGGGCGATGTCTCACATCTGAGCACAGGGCCAGAGAGGGGCTTTCTCTTGCTTTAGAAGAGACCCTTTCACATTCTCTGCCTTATTATTGTTAGATTCCAAAGGATGACAAATTGTGGAAATATTTAGGTTCCTTTTTTTTTTTAAAGAGGTCAGACATAATACAATGAGTCTTCAGCTTTAAGCTTAATGAAATGTCACATACACATTTGGAAATTTAGGTATGAACTATGGGTCTTACATTGTTTGAAATTTACAACTTTCACATTTATTTTTATTAGTAATATTTTAGTCGCTCAATATATTTCCCTGGCATTAATGGAAAAAACATGGTGTCTTCAAGCAGCCAAAATAATCCTTCTAAATTCCCACTGAGTTTAAACAAAGGCTACACAATTTAATGGCTAATGTTACTGCTATATATTTCCAGTGTGCTGGGTTCAAATCCCATCAAATGAGGCTCTAATTAAAATTCACCCGAACTATTTTTTCTTTGTATAATTATTTTTTAATTCTTAATGACTCATATTAACCTCCTTTTACTTAAGGTAGAAAAAAAAGGGAGAAATTAAAAAAAATAGAGAGCAAGGCAGGAAAAAGAGCAGATGAATTAGACAATGTTATGATGCCTTTTAAAATGCAGCCTGAGAATTGGGTGTGCAGTACAGAGATCAAGAGGAGACTTAATTAGGGCTCAACTGCTCAGTTCATAGTTCCTGGGACTTTATAAAAGCTAAGAGCAAAGCTAAATCATGTATAATTTGCCATTATTTTCCCAGATAGCTCTTCCTGAAATGTTATTTTTCACCTGCCTTTTCTTTTTTTTTTTTTTTCATCTTGAAAGCATGGTATCAGACCTTATATATACAGCGCGCCACTTGCCTGCCGTCAGAGAGAGAAGTGACAACACTTGTCACTACCAATCTCTTCATGTCTGGTCTCATCTGAGCAATACATACAGCCTGATTTCCAGGTGTTTGTTGAAACTCCAAGTTATGTAACATGTCTTTGCTGTACTCAGAACTGAAAAAGCAGAATCACAGGGGGGATATAAGAACTCGGAGGGCGCACGATACTGATTTTAGCCCAATTCCACATTATTGAAGGGACCTCTGTGGGGCAGATAGGGAGGCATCACCAAGCTGAAGAGGAAGCTAATGGATTGAGGAGCGGTCAAGGAGCACTAATGGGAAATTTTTACAAACTTTTTAAAAATCAAAGCAATATGAGCGTAACATTCATAGGGAATTTAACCACTACTAAAAACACTGTATATTAAAAATATATATATAAGTCTCTCTGTTCACTTCCCCACTCATATACCATCCAAGGACAACTACTCTGTCAATGCTTTAAACTGTGTTTACTGCTATTCAGCTATATTGTGATTTATCGATTTAAAACATCATCTATTGACCACTTACAATGGTAGGTGAAGATTTCAGCTCTTTTACACACACACACACACACACATCCCACACACAAACCCTCACACACACACCCTCTTTCTCCCTTCCCCTGATCCTTATAATACAGTTTTACCAATTTGGAGTTACAGCCATATCTACAGTTTTTACTGTTGTTACTATGTATGTGTATTTCTTTTGTGGGCCAAGTGGTGGATTCTGCTTAATTTATTTCATTGTACAACTTCTCATTTTCTAAAATTCATAATTTCATCATTTCTTCGTTTGTTCGGCTTTTTTTTTTTAAATTTGATTATGTTATCTTAGTCACGATACAGTATATCATTAGTTTTTGACGTAGTATTCCATGATTCATTGTCTGTTTATAATGCTCCGCTTCTTTTTAATCTAATTATGGACTCTGGTCCCCAAAGTGTGCCTCTTAATACAATTTCTCACCTAGTCAAATTTAACAAATAATATATATGTTTTTTCATCAAACCTCCTAAAATCCTGTATCTTCTGGGTTCAATCTGTACTGGCAACTTGCTGGCCTGCTACACAGTGATCATCTCCTGTACTTCTTTTTGAATCATTCTAAGAATTACTTTATCCTTTCTCCACAGTTAGATCTGGGTTTTTACAACAATGTTTTAGGGCAGCACATCCTCCAGTAGCTGCCAGAGAAAAGGTGAATTTAGAATCTTTCTCCCCTCAGAACTTTAAAGCTATTACTCTATTCTTCTGTCTTAAAATATTGCAGTCTAGAAGTTCAATGCCATCTCTTTGTGGCTAGAATTCCAAAATTTCATTACAATTCACTTTGGCATGGTCTTTTGTTTAATCAGTTTGCTAGGTACACAGAGGGCCTTTTCATTTTGAAATGATGTTCTTCAATTTTTTGACATTTTCTTGCATTCTTTAAAAAATAACTTTCTTGCCATTATAGTCTCTGTTCTCTCTTTCTAAAATGCCTATTAATTATATGTTAGACCCCATTTTTGGTTTATGAAATGTTCCAAAATATCTCATCTGTTCCTCTCTTACTATTTTTGTTCTTTCTGGGATATTTTTGGCCTGCATCTTCTAACACTTCGATTAAAATTTTGGCTATCATATATTAATTTTAAGAACACTTTATTTTTTCAGATTGTTTCATTTTTTCACAGTATTCTGTTGTTGATTTCTTGGTGAAATATCTTCTCTAGCTCTCTAAAGATATTCATTCTTTCCACAGTTTAGATTTCCTATCAGGTCTGTCCTTTGTTTCTCTTTATTAAAGCATCTAATAATTCTTAAATCACTGCTGATAGTTAGGCATTAAAGAGTTCATAGAAAACCGTATATTAGTGCATCTGTGAACTAATGGACACCTCCGTAGCATAGAATGACCAGCTAGTTCTTCTACTGGGCCATCCAACTATTGTTATCCATAGGTCTACACTGGTTTGATTTTGCTTGAGAAGGATCCTCCAACCTCCCTGCCCCCTCTGCTGCTAACATTTTGGAGTTGGGCATGGGAGTAGAGCGGGTGTGGGGGTGACCTCAATATTCACTATGAGATTTCCTTTAATCCCCAAATCTGCAGTTCCTACCACATCCCAACTTATTTTGTGCCTAGCATCCCCAAATCTTCTCAATGGGTATTTTTTGTTTGGGTAGTTTTGATTAAAACAGAGAGAGAGAGAGAGAAAGAATTCTGTTATCATTGTAGCTGTTGTTTCGGGTCAGAAATAGCTGCCGGCAGCAGAGCTAGTACAAAGGAACTTCTCATTCCTTTATTCTTCATTTAACACATACTGCATGCCACATCACTTTCTCTAGGCAGCCACAGATTTGTCTGTTCACTCTGTCCCTTTCCTAACCAACTTGAGTTAGCATGTGATATTGAATACAGGACGCTTTTGAATTTTGTTTTTATATTCTAAGGCAATATGGTATAATTACAAGCAAGGGATTTGGGACCAGAAAGACCTGTGCTTGACCTGTATTTGCTACCCTCATGATGCTAGACAACCTTTCTGGATTCCAAAGTCCTCATCATTAAAGTAAGCCAACTTCTTTGAGACTCCTTTTATCATAACTGTGACATGGGTGTATAATACCTTTTCCAGGTCTAAGAATTATAGGAGTTATTATATGTCAATTGCCTAGCACATAAACTTGCCTTAATTCTCTCTTTCCTTATAATCTTATTAGGTCAATATATCAGTTAGGATTAAGCTTAGTTGTATATTAAGAAAAACCTACCACAACTGTGGCTTAAGTGAGATGTAGGTGGCCAGTCCTATTTATGGTAGGAACTTAAGCTCTTATTAGCTTTCTGTTCCAACACTTAAAAAATAGGAATGGTAATAACACTGCCATCATATGGATATTAGAAGAATGAAATATGTATGAAGTGCTTAGCACGGTACTTGTGTACGAAAAAGCACAGTAACTTTAAAAAGAGAGAAAATTCAATCAGGTTAGTTGTAACAAATTACTTGACAAAGAATCTAGAAATGTAGATTGTTTATCACAAAACATGAACAGTATAGCCACCAGAAATCTGACAGTAAATTCTGACTCACCTACAATTCTTTAGGGTGAAAACCAGCACATAGGCAATTCAAATCATACCTCTAGTAACAAATCTGCAGCTACTCCACTTTAGGGAATGGAATACCACTCTCCTACATTTATTTTTCCCTTCATGGCACATATTCTCTATTACTTAGACAATGATTGTGATTGTAGCCATGACCACACCATCATCATCATCATCTTCCCACATAATCTACACAGGGTCATCTGTTCAGGCAATTCCATTCATCTTGTCACATTAACATCAGTTATATTAGCTTTGCCCCATTCTTAAAAGACAGTTTCTGTTAAGTTGGTAATAACCTCAGTAAATTCTAGATCTAACTTTTATAAGCATTCCATTGTTCTTTCAGTATCTTCCCTCTAGGGCCTGGCAGAAATATTAAATTCCTTCTTAGACAAAATTGTGATAGCTTGATGAATAAAAATGTTTTACCTTCCCCACTAAATCTTCTCTAATAATTATCCGGAATGCTATAATTATTGTCTTCTAAATAGTAGGAGAAAGAATTTTCTAAAAAAAAAAAAAAATACCTCACACTACTTTTTACTTTTGCTTATTGTTCTGGAAATTTTTTTAAAAAGATTTTATTTATTTATTTGACAGAGAGAGAGAGATCACAAGTAGGCAGAGAGGCAGGCAGAGAGAGAGGAGAAAGCAGGTTCCCTGCTGAGCAGCCAGCCAGATGTGGGGCCCGACCCCAGGACCCTGAGATCATGATCCGAGCCGAAGGCAGTGGCTTTAACACACTGAGCCACCCTGGCATCCCTGTTCTGGAAATTTTTATTTCTCCAAATATTTCCGGAACCTGTGGGTGCACCAATTCTACTTTGTACTCTATGTAAATTGTAAAAAGCAAGCATTTCTACCCGAATCATTAATTATATTGATAAACAAAAGGGAATATCTCCCCACCTCCCGTCATGAGAGAGAGGGCTTGTTCCTTCCCAGCCTCAATCAAAGACAGTGGATCCAAACAATCTGAGAAGTCCAAGTGGATTTCCACCACGGAGCAGTCTTATTTACTGATGGTTCTGTACTCTGTTCCCTGAATGATGGACAGGTAGTGAAAACTGTTACACACAGAAGATGGTGGCCACTTCAGGACTGGGCTTCCTCTAAAATTATGCCAAAATGAATCATGGGCTAAGTCCATTTTGTTATCCTAAAATTTCCTTTGTGCACTAGTGGTCATGAAAATGTTTTATTGCCAAATCTAGATCATTTCACCCCCAATGAAACTGTGATTCTTGAAACACAAAATCTAAGAAAGATGCACACTGGGCAGCACCAGCAAGGTCAGCTAATTCATCAAGAGCCAGGCATAAAAGTCCACATGTTTCACTTTGCCAGTAAGCTTGTCTGCTTCATCCAGTGCCAACAACTCAATCCTCTGAACAGATGATGTATTGAATAAAGGAATCTCTTCAAATTCATGGAGTACTTCAGGTCTCATCTTTCCAATGTATCATTTGCTACAAGGATTCATTCTATCATTTTAGCGTCAACACATGGACTGCAGTGCCAAGTCAATATTCTTGTAGGTGCTGAAGTAAAAACTGCATTCTCCTCCTAAATATCCCATGAGGACAACGGTAATTTTTTGGAACCAATTCACTGTGTATCCTGGGGTTTCTAGAAGTTCTCTTACATAGAAACTGAATATAACATTTTCCAATGAGGTTTTAACTTTCTATTCTTTGTCAACAATTGCTAATAAAATTGACAATAGACTTGTAATTGGGCAGAAGGAAAATAACTCAATTTAAGCAATTATATCTGGGAAATTCAATTCTGTATTCACCAGAATTTTGGCTGGGAAGCCCCACAACAGAATCCACTCCTCTTGGTTTATTACTCAATAGAAATCTATGGGACTACAATAACAATTACATTCCATATTGGGAGTTTGTTTTTCCATAGGCCTAAATTCACTGGTGAGCTATTTGTGGAGGCCACTCAACCTTGACCAAACTTTCTGAGTTTATTATTCTCTCCTCTGCACTGGATCGAGATTATCACAAGTTCCAGAAGGTCATCGCAGACCATTCATGGATCAGAAGAAGGGAAGACTTTTTCTTTGGCCTCTGCACAAGCAGAGAGTAACTGAAAAGTGGTCCATAAGGAAGGTGCAGTGACCAGGCCATAGCCAAGGGCGGCATATAAGTGAAACAATCCTACCACTTGCATGATGAGGAGCCTTTTTTTCCCCTAATATATAGATATGACCCAACATGGTGAGCATCTAAGGAACAAGCCAACAACAAATTGAAGAGGAGAGACCAAGCTCCACCTGAGTGGGAGCATGGAGGTGAGCAGTGTGAGGTCCCTAAGTGAAAGGTGTTGAAGACTGAAGGGATTAGGAAAGGGACTGATATGTTTATGCTGTTTGATATGTCACTGTTCAGTGCAAGACCTTTCCCATGTGTTCAGAGAATGGTGATGCCACTTCTCTGAAAGGTCTTTTCACAGGAGAATGCACCAGATGATCTCTGCAGCCTTCCTGCCCCATTAAGTGTATATTTTGTATGCTCAGTAAGTCCTTATGTGTGAAAACGGCAAAACTGTGTGATGGGTTCTCTGCTCTCAGGGAGCTTGTGATCTGATAGGATAAGAGTTTAGACACAAAATACCTCAAGAACAATATATGTCACTATGACTGAGGACCCAAATATATGGCACAGAGATGTGCGTCTGTTTGGTTCATCATTGTATCAGACAGTCCCTGGTATGCTGTAGGCAGCCTACAAAGATTTCTGAATAAACAAAGAAGTGAATCATTTCACAGAAAATGGACTCCAGTCCAGAGTGGACGTTTCAAAACCAAATAGGTTTACTCTCAAAATGTTAACACACAGTATGATTTCAGGTGTAGAACATTCTTGAAGTGACAGAATCAGAGAAGCAGAAAACACATTAGCGATGGCCAGGAGTTGGTAAGAATAGGCAGGAGGTGGCTGTGACTCTATGAGGGTAGTATAAGGGATCCTGACAGAACTGTCCCATATCTTAATCATGCTGATAATCCCACAAGTCTGCACATGGGATACAACTGCATAGAATTCAATCCGCACATATACAAATGAGTGCACTGAAAACCGGTGAAATCTCAATGAGGTTGGTGGAGTGCATCAAGATCAATATCCTGTTTGTGATATTATGCTAGGGTGATGTAAAATGTTACAACTGAGCAAAACTGGGTCTCTCTGCATTTTATTTCTTACAGTGGCATGTGAATCTATCCTTATCACAAAATGAAACGTTTAGAAAAAGTATCCTAAAAACCTGAATAGGCTCGTTGGAGAAGAGTACAAAGAGAAGACGGCCAAGGTAGGCTTTGGATAGGAAGAGAGGAAAGCACATAGATGATGGGGTGAATGGGCTGGAAAGTAGGCTTGTGAGAATCTCCAAGGGAATGGGGATCATGGTAAAACAGAAGAAACTAGCAGCATGGTTTGGCAATTTGGTGGCATGGTTTTTAGTAGAGGAAGTATGAATTCTGGAGTTGGCCCTCCTTCACTCTGTAGGCCAGTTTCCACACTCATTTGTATAAGAGCAGTGAGCCCCCTAATCTCTGGATGCAGAGTTCCTCATCTGTATCACGGAAGACATGATACATTCTTTGGAGATATCATGAGCAGGAAACGAGCTCACATATGTAGAGGACCTAGTTCAGATTTGCGCACACTGTAGATATTTGGCAAATATAAATTCCTTTCCCTTGCCCTTGGACTCCATGTAAACCAGGGATTCTTGAGTCAAGTTCAAGGTAGGTTACTGCACATTCTTAGGCATGTTCCATGCTGGGGACGCTGAGGAAGAAGGCAGTGCCAGGGGCAGAGACCCGTTACCTCTCGGGGCTTAGCTACAGCATAAGAATAGTTGGAGGAGCAAATGTGAGCAGGAAGGGGAAGGGTCCTGAGTCTGCACCAAATGGCACTGCCTTGTCTAGAGAGAAGAGAGACGAAGTTTTCAGAGCAGCCTGTCATAGCCGGCGGCCCGAACCACCGTGGCCTCCTGGCTTTGCTGCCTCTGCTTACTCTTGGACAAAGCAAGGGAGATAGAGCAACGGTGCCTTCCAGGCAGTGGTCATGCTGAGCCCAGGCAGAGTGTCAGCCAAAATCCCAGCTGCCAGGGAAGCCAGCCACCTCCCGGGGCCAACCCCCCACAGCAACAACTGTGGCAGCCGCAGGAACAAAACAGAAAACTTTTTTAAATAGAATGTTTGCTCACATACCACCAATTTTCTTAAATCTACATTGAAAATTAGTACCAATTTGCAGACACATGAAGGATCTACAATGATAACTTTCCAAGGAGTGTTTCTCCCTCATTTCCTCTAATTTCAAAATTCGAAATGATTACAATTTTGAAATCTTGGTTTGTGCGTGTGTCTGCGTGTGAGTGTGTTTCAGTGTGTGCGTCTGTGTGTGTTTTGTCTACAGTGGGTATTAGAACATTTTCTGCTATTTTCCTCCAAAGAAGAAAAACAGATTGGAGAAACGAAATCCTCGGCTGACAATATATAGTTTTGTAAATACAGCATGTAACGATACGAGCATTTACCAACAGGCATTAGCTGGAACAATATGAATTCCACGGCTGAGCAGTAGAAAACATATTTAGAGCCCCTGCTGTACAGCATGCTACTGATGTCGAAGGATCGTGTTTATTGAGATGTACAGCGAAACCCAAGAAGCTGATCGCACGCAAGAAAGGAATCTAAATTGACTTCTCCAAATTTCTGCTGCTTTCAGGTCATAAAAGCCTAACACTCTGGACTCTAAACAAAATCTCTGTCAAAACGGACAGTTAGTTGGGAGATGCCGTCAGAAATGTCAGGCTAGGAAAAGAAGTCAACATTTTGTTGTTGTTGATACAGTGGAAGCGTTCTTGTTTTGTGGGGTTTGTGAGTGTGTGTGTGTGTGTGTGTGTGTGGGTATAGTTCTGTTTGTTTTCTGTTTTCGCTGCTACTGATACATCAGGCATCCAATCATGAAAAACAATGTCCATGTCACTAAAATGGCCTCCAGGCATCCAGTATATCTACATTGGGGTTAAACATCTGTGTGAAGATGTGACAGCACACCCTATAAAAGGTATTATTGAGTAATATAGACTTTCTGTAATAACCAAACAGTAAAGAATATAGCTTTTTAAAGGTCTCCCCATGGCTGATCTCATGACTCAAAGATAAGACACTGTGCTGCAAGCGAAGTAATAAAATCTGGTGGATACTCTGGGCTCGCTTGTGACAAATCATATCAAAGTATTATTAAAGAAAGAAGTTGAGACCCAAGACTATTATTGATTCTTGACAGAATTTCTTATAAATAAAGTGTTGCAATCAGGTCCTGGACTTGCCAAGGTCCTGGTAGAATTCTTCCTATTATAGGGGAAGCTGCAAAACAGTAACGCTCCATTAGCGAGAGCCGGGAGCCTCTGTGTGCAGCACCACGAGGATGGGTCATGGTCCAAAGAGAGCCGGGGAGAACACAATTTCCAAAGGCCTTTTAAGGCAATCTTTGCTGATCCCTTTTTGAAATGGGTAAAGCTGCCTCCGAGTTTCCACAGGAAGCAGACTGTGCCCTGACTGTGTTCACAGGATGAGTCTGTGACCCTTCAGAGCACTAAGGACACACCTCCATTAGTGTCCATATTCTTACAGGGAAGAGGCTGATACAGTCAACTGAAATGACAGGGTGATAAATATAAAACCACTATCATCAATAAGACTGGAATGTAAAAGCACTTAGTTTCAGCCTAAGTAACTCGCAGAAAGTTTGGTTTCAAGAACCAATGCGTCATCCATCACTACTCTACCTTCTGTTGACAAAGTAATTGTAAGATATCTAGAATGGAGGTTCAATACGAGCTGACATTTTTGAAAGGAGGAATTGTGTGCCGTACTTACTCATTAAATGTATTTTTCCTCCACTAAAGATGTTTCCTTTTTTAGTTTATGTATGAATAACTTTAACTAAAGTTCCCCTGACACCCTGACTTTGCTCTGAATAGCACCTATGTTCATTAACATAAAACCTGAAAGAAAATAATTTTAATGTAGTTTTTTTTAACACTTCAAAAGCCTCTAACAAATTGATCGAGCACAATTATGCATTCTAAAGGGAATTATAAAGAGATCACGGAAGGTTGAAAAGTTCTAGTTTAAAAAAAAAGAAAGAAAAATCTTCAGGGTGAAAAAGAAAAGAAAAACAGGCAGTAAATGTGAAACTTTGATGCACATTGAATAAAAGTAAACTTGTGCTTTTTAGGCATGTTTTAATATTTTCCTATAAATTCAGGGTCTACAGAGAGGAAAAAATAAGAGCCCCAGCAAAAGGCTCAGATAATGTGACAGAATGAGGTATATTTCATAATGTGTATAGATTGGGAGGGAGACAGAGCTGGGTTTGTTTGAAAGTCGGCTCCGCCACTTATGACCTGCATGATAAAGTTCCTTTTTGCTAAGACTCAGTTTCCCCATCTGTAGCTGATGTAAGGATCAAACAATCCGTTTTTAAAAGCATTCAACATCCTGTTTTACACAGAGATCATTTAAGAACGTAGTCCTCCCAATCCCCCTTCCAAGAAAATCATGAGATGCTCAGTTCTCCCTTTCTGAAATTCTACAGAACTTTTCCAGAAGATCTCATTATCCTCCTTTAAGTTCCAGACGACAAACTTTCCCTTAAGATGAGTGTTTCATCTCAGGCTGAAATTTCTACCCTTATTCATCTGTAAAGGAACATTCCTGGAATTTCTTTGTTCTGTCTATTGCTCTCAAACCTATTGTTTTTGGTGGTTTTTTTTTTGCAAAGTTCAGTTAAATCCTACTTTCTCCAAAAAGCTATTCCAGATTCTTCCAGGAAGATTCCCATTCCTCTAGTGGAATATTGTTTAGCTTAATTTGTGCTACACTGTGAGTTCCTGGAGGGCAGCAACCGTGTCCTGCTTGCCTTTGTACCCCACAGTACCTAGCACTGGTCTTCTCTGACGGTGAACTCTTACGCAATGCACGTTGAATGCCTAATGGTTTGCTGTCTTATAAAACCAAGCTAGAGGGTAAGTCCCAGAACCTGGAATAAAATCCTTGAGTAGCTGAACCACAGCACTAGGCCTTTTACATTTTGCAAATGGGATCACTGTGATCACCATGCAGAGTTGCTGGAATACCGGCCGTCAGTCAAAAGCACTTACTGAGCCCCAAAGCACTGTGAATGTGGGCTATGCAAGAGAAATAAAAAAGCCATACACAAACCTTTGAGAAACTTACTATCTCACTAAGAAAATATCCATGAGGGGGATGTTAAAAACACACCACCACCATATGTAGGTTATAAATCTTAGACTGCCAGGCAATAAACTTCAGCGGATATGTTCCTGGTTGCCCCAAGCCATTGTATATAAGTTATAGTGCAGAGAGCATATCAGTAAAACTATATTGGACCTGTTGCTCTGCATGAGGCTAGATTTATATTTAGCTAGGAAGTCCAGCCAACCGGGACAAATGTCCTCTCTTTGTTTCAAGAGACTGCACTTCCTAATGGCTAAGTACGCGCGCTCTGGAGATGGTCGGCCTTGAGCAGCGGGCTGGTCTCTCTCCTGTCACCCTGGACAAGTCACTCAATCTCTCTGGGTCTCAATTTCCTCATCTGTAAAATAAGAGTAAAAATAGGATCTTTCTCACAGCATTTAAAGAGGCGGAGGAAATTAGTAAATTCAAGACAAGCACAGGTACTAACCTGGCCCAAAGTGAGCACTCAATAAGCACCATTTATCATCAATCATTTCCTGGAGAGCAGCACATTTTGGCAAGAACACCATTCACTAAGGCTCTCTCGGCTCCTTGGCAAAATTCATCCCCAAGTTTATGAGCTCACCTTACGCCTTACCGCTGGTTGGATTTTCCCTGTACTCTAAAATTACACTGGCCTCGTGGATTACCGTTGCAAGGACATAAAGGAGAACAAGGGAGCAAGGGAGGAGCGGTATCTAAAGCAATTCTTACTTAGAAATGTGGTAAGAATTCTGAAAAGGGGACGATGAGGGGGTGAGATCGTAGAGGATGTCAGTCATGGGACCGAGAGGGTGGGGCCAGGAACTGCAGTCTTTCCCTGTGTGTTCATCTCGTAACAATTAACAGTTACCCATATTTTACGCACACATCTATATACCTCCCAAACCTCTTCACTGTGAGTCTTATTATCCCAGTTTTCGAGTTACAAAAACCAAGGCTCTGGGATGCTAAGTGACTTACCTACGGACAGACAGGTAGCACGTGTTGAATTCAGGATGGGAACCCAATTCTCATTTCAAACTCATCAGTCTTTCAAAGGCACCCTTCTCTCCATGAACCAGTTCTCAAAGTAGAAAAACTGCTTCACCAGGAATCAGATTTAGGGCCTATCTTTCACCCTGCACACAGGTTAGAGCCACTAGTAAATTTTCTCTAAATTCTACAGAGCAACTGGCTTTAACCGGAATCCGGTCTATGCGTGTTGTGCACCAAGGAGAGAGCCTCTGATTCTTCACCTTGATACTTTCTCTGTCCCACTGCAAAATTTAAAAGACAAAAATCAAATACTCTTTTGTGTTTAGATGCTCTGTTTCTGCCTTCTGCAGCATCACTTGGGTCTCTGAAGCACCTGAACCCATTTATTTTCCATCTGTTTCTTGCCTTCCTAAAGCAGCTTTATTGCACCCCAGAAGGCTTTCTCTCAATTAGAGAGCGGAGAGGCACTCAAAGACGTACAGGATGCACCAGAGATTTTGCAGGTAGGCAATGAGGATAGATGGCCTCGAGAGTCCAGAAATATAAGTATCTGATTCTGGAGCACTTGGACACACATTGGGCTGGCTGACTCTAGTCTACAGGATTACAATTCATTGTGTCTACAAGTCCATTTGGGGGGGGGGGGGAGCGGACTTTGCTATACAGGGGGTGGAGCTTAGGGGTTACTAAGAAATGGGAAAGGCACACAGATTGGTAGGGGGATAGATTTTCATGCACGTTGTTAAGACGTGAAGAAGGGTTTGGCATGCTATGGGGCTGAGCAGTCAGGAGGCTTGGTCAATCAATTTTCTCCCTGAGGATGGCCTCAGGCTTATCCCTCTGAAGGAAAAACATCTAAAGCCCAACATGTTGTACCACTGCCTAGCTGTTCCTGGGGAAAGATTCCCCAGTGAAACCCTGGAAGGTATTCCCCCTGAGCCATGCCAGGTTTAATGGCTCCTGTTTGGATCCAATTAGGACTGGCTTGGGAAACTGGGAGAAACCGGAATCAGCAGGGGTGGGGAGATGCAATAGAGGGCAGCGGGGACTCGTTCATAGCTTTTCAGAGGGCAAAGGGGACTCGTTCATAGCTTTTTTGGGTATCTGGAAACAGTGCTCGCTCAGGACTTCTCGTACTCCAAATTGTTATGAGAGCCAATTATTCCGCCTATTAAGGTTTTAATGTGGCACCAATAAGTCAAAACCGGTTTAACAACTAAGAATTATAGTTGGTATAAAATGTTTGAATTTGGGCTAATAATATATACTAAGTTATTAGACAGATGAGATTTAAAATGACTAAGGTAAGAAATGGGGTTCATAATGGACACATTAATAGACCTCTAAACTGACTTTAAAGGCTCTGGCAGGCACAGTCAAGACACCAAATATATAACAACTCCATCCATCTTGAGCTTCCTTAGCATGTTACCTAATAGAATTTCAAACACTATTAGCACACTGATAAATGCTTATTATATATTATCCATGCATGCTATCCTTTGAATTAAAAGACAAGAACGGGCACCTCATTCTTTGTTGAATTGGTTCATGTTTCTTTATGTTGATGTTGAAATGCTGAGTTTACTTCTCCAGGTTGCTTGAGAAGCCATGAACTTCCTACCAATTTCAGAAAGACCCTTTTGTGACCAGAGTAACCACAGCTCTGACTGGATAAATACCCAGGACAACTTCAGAAAAAGTACCAGGATAGCGCCTGTGAGACGGAGCAGGCCAATAGCTTAGAAACCAGACCTAATTTGCCACTGCCATCTCTGCCAGGCCAAAGACCATCATTGCTTGCTCATTTACTCGCCAATTTTTTTGAGCAACTGCTTTAAGCTAGTCACTACTCTAGTTACTGAGAATATGATAACAAACAAAATGTATATGATCGGTCCCATCATGGGGTTTAAAGTTTCATGGAAGAGATACTCATTAAACAAATAACAACAGCAAAAAAGAAAAAAAAAGAGTTAATTAAAAATATACTAACCTTGGAAGAGGGAGTCTAATAATACTTCTCTGAGGAATGACAATCAGAAATCTGAATCATAGATAAGATCTATATATCTCTATATAGATATATAGATAAGATCCATATATAAGATCTATAAGATCTAGGCGAAAAGAAAAGAAAAGAAAAGAAAAGAAAAGAAAAGAAAAGAAAAGAAAAGAAAAGAAAAGAAAAGAAAAGAAAAGAAAAGAAAAGAAAAGAAAAGAAAAGAAAAGAAAAGAAAAGAAAAGAAATCTATACAAAGGTTCTAAAGCAGAAAAGAGCTCTTCTACTCAACAGAAGAAAAGGGGTATGATTGAGCCTCGTGGTGGATATCCAGAGGGGCACGTACTGCATGGAGCACTGGGTGTGGTGCATGAACAATCAATCTTGTAACACTGAAAGATTAAAATAAACAAATTTGGGGAGAAAAAAAAAAAGAAAAGTGGTATGATTAACAGAGACCACTTAAGGGAGAGTATGATAAAAATTGAGAGTTTTGTTCTAAGAGCAATGGGAGCTACTGAAGACATTTAAGCAGGGGAGCCATGTGGTTAAATTTGAGTTTTTAAAAACACTTCTATTATTGCTATCTGGAATGGATTGAAGGGATCAACAAAGATAGCTAGGAGTGTAATTAGGAAGCAATTTCAGTGATCCATGTGTGAGATGATCAAGGTCTGAGTCAGGATCAGAAGGCTGACAGTGGAAATAAAGAGCACTGGAAGGAATCAAGATCCATTTTGAAAGTAGGATCAATAAGACCTGTGATGTATAGGAGATAGGGATGGAGAGAGAGGCAGGTGTCCATAATAACTCCCAGGTTTCTGTCGTGAAGAACTGGATGGATAGAGATGCTACTTAACCACCTGAGCTTATGGTAGAGGCATAAATCCATATGGAAATTCCATTAGAAGTACATCAATCCCTTGTCTATTGCAATAGCTTAATTTTCTGGAAGCCTCATTGATGGAGAACTTAGTTAAATAAGAGAGAACACTTCCATGGAAGCCAAAATAGGTATCATAAAATCCATGAGATAAGATTGGGAACTTTAATATAGAAAAGCCCTTCAAATTCTCAATCAAAACCACCTTTTACTTTTCCTTTAAACAAAATATATTAGACTTATTTATATAGCACTTAGGTGGCCATAGAAATGACACAAAGCGATATACAGAAACAAGTGAATGACTCCACAAAGTAACAACAACCATTAAGAATATGCATAAGAAATGAGAGCAGTACATAATTCACAATGTGAAAACGTATGGATGGAAAATAGACAGTTTTAATTGTTTTGATCATATTTGCCCAGGAAAGATACTCTCTCTCTCAGTTGTCCTTATATGCCTTGACTCTTTAAAATAATCTCTATTACTGCTTTTCTTTCTTTTCTTTTTGTCCCTTTTTTTCTTCCCCTCTCCCTGTTTTTCTTAACTCCACTTAGCATTTTCTTTCTTCAAAATTACAAGAGTAGACTTAATAATTATAATTAGATCCGTAAGAAAAGACATACTGAAAGTGGGGAAAGTTTCTTAAAAGTCAGCAAATACACAAAGGAAGGCTGTAAGAACCTCTCTGAATATCCACTGAAGAATCACTAGGCTATGATCTTAAACATATACAGACACTTATTTATCTTCCTATCCCCTGATTTTAGCACAATACCTAGAAAAATTGATTTAAAATTTTTAGTGACGGATATGATTATCTAAGCAGATAAAACTGAATCATCAGAAAGGATGGTGGGATCATATAGCAAGGACAGTTGTAAAGGCTGTGGATGGGAGGGAGGTTTTAGATTAGATATTAGAAGAACTTTATAATTGTCAGAGTAAAATATTTTTTCAAATTACATCACCCAGAAAGATCTTACTATCTCTTTCCTTTACCATTTAATCTAATTGGATATTTTTATTATCACACAAATATTACTACAAATTGAAATAAAAAGAAAACATGAACCTAAGTGTCTTAAAGTTGAATAAATGAAATTAAACTGTCATTTGTATATTTTTCCTAGTCCCTGTCAGCATGCACACAAACAAATACACAAGCTAAGTAACAGCTGAAAAGTAATAAACTATTGTATACATATAATTAGGCATTTTGATTATTTTATGTAATAGATCATAAACCTTGTACATGATGTTCACAATATGAGTTTAATGATTCATTAAAAATTCCAGCAATTTGAAAATGATACTCTGACTACCCACAATTCAAAAAAATCATTAAAATAACAAAAATATATCAAAAGGAATATATCAAAACCCATCACTGTATTTGTTGATTCATTCATTCAACAAATATTTATTGGTGCCAGTTATATGCCAGATACTTTTGTAGACTTGTAGTACATAGTGGGAAATAAGAATTGATCTCTGATTTCATGTGCTGTTTATAATCTATTGAGGTGGATGACATTCTTCCCAGACAATCTCAGAAAGATTCAATTCTGGAGCTGGCAGGCATGAAGATCAGAAATGGGCTTTGGTGCATGGTTCAGGACAATTAATGAAGGAATGTCTATAAAAGAGCTGGGACTATACTATGATCCCACAACCTCCCACAAGGGTACAGAGTAGCACTTGCCTTCACCTTAATTAAGTTCTTGGTAACTGATTTCCAAGCAAAGTGTTAGATTAATCTCTGAGGCTCTTTATTAGGGGATTGGGATTAAAGAAACAGACCAGAGCTGGAGTTAACTCTAGAGCCACACAACAGTCCAAAGCATGGGCAGATTTGAGGGATGGGGAGGAAAAACAGCTCCAGACTGGCATAGGAGTGAAGTAGAGCAATCACTCATCTCCTACTCCAGGGAAAAGTCTCCCTCTCAGTAGTGTTAGAGGTACTGAACCTACCTGCCTATTTCCTGTTCACACACTCCATCGGGAAGCCTGAATGTAAGAAGTACGTCCAATTCTCACCAGAAAGAGGAGGTAAATCAAATAAAGGAATGGTAAATCAAATAAAGGAATGATAACAAAAACCTTGCTGTCAATTTATGCTAGTTACAAGGTCCTCACCTAGCCAAGTTAATAGCTACCTATCCAATAGCATAAAAGAAAGTTACCAAAAGTAAACAAATAGAACAAATGACACTAAGGTAATAGAGCTAGTCTAAGTAACAGAAGAGAACCTAAAAAAAACCTAATTGGTATATTGGGAGATATTCCAGAAGATATTACATCCCAGAAAACAATTTGACTACTCTAAAAAAAGAGTAATCAGGAAGTTAGACAGATTTTTCAGAAACTAAATAAAATTTCTGAAATTAAATTTAAAAATCAGTGGAAGAATCCAATAATAAATGAACATGGCTGCAAATGAATTTGGGTGATTTGGAAGATAAAGTTGAGAAAAATCTCCCAGAACTAAATCATTAGAGAACGGAAATCATGAGACAATGTAAAAGATAGGAAAGGTCATCCAGAATAGACCAAAGTAACTAATTAAAATTCCGGATAAAAATATTGTGTTCTTTCCCAAAGGTGGGAGATATAATCAACTAAATTATAGGAGAAAGTTTATCTGAGCTAAAAATGTAATGGATTAAGCAAACTGAAATACTTTTCATGAAATTTCATGAAACTTTAATCAAGAGTGAAAGCTAGCAAGCAACGATCAGTTTTATTGGAGAACTCAAACTTGAGGATGTGCTCCAGCAAAACAAAACAGAAAACCTGAAAAGTAGAAGACAAAGAATTGAAGCACAACAGTACCAATACAGAGCCATGCAAAAAAAAAAGTATGCAGCTAGCCTATGAGTAACGAGTAAAATTACTGAGCAATGAGTAAAATTAGTGAGACTGCTACATAAAGACTGCTTTTAACAAGCAAGCCAATTCTATTACAAATCACATGTGTCAAAAATTGATGATAGAATCATTTCTTTTTTTAAAATTTTATTTATTTATTTGACAGAGAGGAGAGAGATCACAAGTAGTCAGAGAGAGAGGGAAGCAGGTTCCCCGCTGAGCAGACAGCCCGATGCAGGGCTCAATCCCAGGACCCTGAGATCATGACCTGAGCCAAAGGCAGAGGCTTTAACCCACTGAGCCACCCAGGTGCCCCTCATTTCTTTTTCCTCTCTTGGTAACGAAAGTCCATTCATCTGTTATAAAACAGATGTAGTGAAATCCATAATCCAAAAAACAAACACACATAGGGAAGCACAGCTAGAAAATAAGAATCCATTTGTTCTTGATGCTTAGAATACCTATTCTCCTTCAAGAGGCAGAAATTAAATGACATAGGTTAACATATCCTTCTTTGTGGACCCAATCACTTCCCTTAGATCTGTGAAGAATTATATTTATATTAAAATTATATTATATATGCATATATTTATTTTCAATTCATGGAATTAACTTGTAGACAAAGCAGGGCAGACAGGTATAGACTATGTAAAGGCAGTAGTACAGCTAATAGGATTTGGGATGTGGAGGAGGAAGGAGAGGAAAATAGATCGAAAAGAGCAGGTTCACTAATTGTTTCCCTTATCAAATGAGGAGTCAATAGATACTCTCTAAATTCTTGGGTAAGAAATAAATAGAGGCCAGAATATATCGTTTAGTTATAAATGAAACAGTTAAAAATACTAATAGTATAACTAATAAAACTGAGCGATAATAAGTGCATCACATTATTAATGCATAATAGTTTGGCATAAATAGATACAATCTAGAGTTGATAAATCAAGAAATTATATTTAAGTATATTATTTATACATAGCAACTCATGGTGGCTGAACTTTGACTATCATTACAGCCTTGTTATATTGTTCATTCTCATGACTCAGGAAAATAACTATCAGTAATATGTGATGAAATGGGGGCTCATAACTATGATTCAATTTTTTGTCTAATTTCCCAATAAGATTGCCCATGGTTTTGTGTATTAGCCTGATTTTAATTCCCTTAAGAATCAGAAACTGACAAAATTCCCAGCTCAGAGCCAATGAAGACCAAAGAGAACCATTTTAAGAAGAAGAAATAACTGGTAGGAATTTTTTTTTTAAAGATTTTATTTTTTTTATTTTAACAGAGAGAGAACACAAGCAGGCAGAGAGGCAGGCAGAGGCAGAGAGAAGAGCAGGCTCCCTGCCGAGCAAGGAGCCCGATGTGAGACTCGATCCCAGGATGCTGGGATCATGACCTGAGCCGAAGGCAGCTGCTTAACCAACTGAGCCACCCAGGCGTCCCTAACTGGTAGGAATTTTTAAAAGGAAAATTAACTACCTTGAGGAGTACACAAAGCACTATGAAGACCATTAATCAAAGGTCTTGATTCTTGGTAATGTGTTCTGAGTACAGCAAAGAAGGAAGAGTCTTCCTAGGATCTTTCAAAGTTCAGGGATCCTTCTCATATTCTGGGACTTGACTTTTGCTAGTTAGACCTTTTTTTTTTTTTATCCAAACGCATTTAACAAACTTTGAAAAAAGATTTCATTTGAGATAATTAATGATATTCATCAATCAAATGCAATGTTGGCCCACTCTGGACAATTGAAATGCCACTACAAAAAAAAAAAAAAACTATTAATGGGGACCTCTCTCTTAAGAATATTTGACAAAGAAAAGCTTAAAAAGAGACTGTGCTCAGGACATTGTATATTAGGCACATATCACCAGCCCCTGCAAATGTCTAGGGCTGTGATCTCTCTTGTTACCATATATGGCATCAATGTTAAGCCAGACAGACCAGAGGACTGGTCATCCTTCCCTCACAGACTCTGTGAGCTTCAGTAATTATAAAACCTTTCCAAGTCTCATGTTCCTCATCTGCAAATTGGACATATTGAAGATAATTAGACATAAACTGCCTAACTCACTGATTTGTTATGGTAATTAAATGAGATCATTTGTTTAAAAGTTCTTTGTAAATTTTAATGTCCTCTGTTTATTATTGCTACTATTATTACCATTCACTCCATTGTGGGATAGACTTAAAAAAAAATCTTCTATTTGGCCTGTCCTTCTCTCTCTTGCTCTTGTCCAGCACTGAGTATTTTCATAGTGTAGGATTTCAAAAGGTTACACCAGCTCATTGGCTTTCCTGCTCCCAGATCAAAGAGGCTCTCCAAACTGACCATACCAACGAGATGGAATTTAAGTTTCCTTGCTAATCTATGCCATCAGAGTTCCAATTCAGAATCTTTAAGGCTTCCATAATTAGACACAATTGATAGTTCTTTTTCCCACCCTTTATTCCCGAACATATTTCCTATATATTCATCTTATATTATTTCTACACATGTTTCCTCAGTCAATGGCTTGAAAATGTCTATTTCTCTTTGATTTACTGGTCCCTCTGGCTCTTTGTCTCTTACCTGTCCTCCTGCATCATCAGTAAACCATCATTAGATTCTTAGTAAATCCTTTTCATGCAAAGCAATTACTGATTGGTATGTCCAGGGAAAATAAACTTTTATTAAAACGGGTTTACGGGGGGCGCCTGGGTGGCTCAGTGGGTTAAAGCCTCTGCCTTCGGCTCGGGTCATGATCTCAGGGTCCTGGGATCCAGCCCCATGTCGGGCTCTCTGCTCGGCAGGGAGCCTACTTCCTCCTGTCCCTCTGCCTGCCTCTCTGCCTACTTGTGATTTCTCTCTGTCAAATAAATAAATGGGATCTTTAAAAAAAAATGGGTTTACGGTTACAGATAGGAAATGTACCTTTTGTGATAGGCAGATCTCCAAGTCAGATGGAGAGTGAATGCATCTTAAGGCATTTGCTCATCTCATTAGCCATTCAGAACTATGAATTTTATAATAATTTTCTATGTATTTTTCTCATAAATAAATGAAGTAAAATGAGAATTAGTGGTCTATTACTTTTATTAAGTTGTAACACTGCACCAAGCACTGCAGAGAGCATTAAAGAATGTGAAGTATTTTAGAAGGTAATTAAAGAAACACCCAATTACCCTGATCCCCCCATTACAGATTCATTTTATGTAATGTAACTTGTGAAAATAATATGTGAAACAAAGAAAGTTAGTTTTGCAGGGTGTGTGTATGTGTGTGCTTGTGTGTGTGTGTGTGTGCTTTTCAAAGAAGAATGTGGAAATTTTGATACACTTATGACAATGTATTGATTGCATAAAATATTACTTTGGGATGCCATATATTTAATAAACAAAAAATTACAAGAGTGTTTGGGACTAGCAATTCTCTTTTTTCTCTACACCCACTGCCTGAACAGTCCTATCTCTTCCTATGGTCACAAATACTATTTCTATATTCCTGATTTTTTTAATATTTATATTTATGTTTCTGTCCCAACCAGTCCACAATGGATATGTCCAAATACTTACTCAACTTTACACATGGGCTTTTAATAGTCATGTCAAACTTAACCTTTATAAACAGACTAAACTCCTACTTTCTCCCTCCAACTGCTATTCTCACAATGTTCCTCATCTCTGCATGGTACTAACAAACATTCATCCAGAGACTCAAAGGAAAACCTTTGATTTATCCTTGACTCTTCTCTTACTCTTAACATTCAATTCATTAACATACCTGTGAGATATGCACTTAACACATTTACCAAACTTCTCATCACATCTATACGTTATCCTCAACCTGAACACCATCATCTTCCATCCGACAAAACAATGGCCTCTTGACAGGTTTGCCTCCCTCCATTCTTATTCTATACAGTCTGTCCTCCACATAGCATCAGGTGACCTTTAATCAAGTCAATGTCTTCCAAAGGCTTCTTGGATTACAGAAAGTAGATCCTGAAATCTTTGCCATAGCCTACAAAGTTCTCTATGAACTATGTCTACTGTGCCCTAGGTAGGCTGATTTTATTCCTAATTTTGTACTTGCTGCTCCCTATGCCTAGGGTGACTAGACATTCTGGCTTTCCCTGGGACCTGATTAATGTCAGCATATCTGAGTTTTTTAGAGTATTATGAGTCCTTGACTGCAGTTTCCTTAAAATAAGCCAGATTAGTTTTGGTAGGCCTCTACTTTATAATAATGACAGTTCTTGGCATAGTCTTGTCCAGCAGTGTGTGAGCACTGTGTATAGTGAACCAAGTTTTCACTTTAACACAGGGCAAGATATGAAAAATGACCAAGAACATTCTGTCATTCTCCTTTCCAAATGCAGTGTAACAAAGGCCTCCATTTTAAAGGGGTCCTCCAGCACAGAGCCTGGGAAGCTCACTTCTACTCTCAGGTGGTGGTGGTGGGGAAAGCATACAAGGCCCCTTACTTGGACAACCACTTGGTATATAGGAGCTGCAGCCCCAGTCCCAGTCTGTGAGATGAGAAAATTCACCAGGTTGCCAGCAAAGGGTCAATGGAAAATGAGAGAAATTCATGCAAGAATACACAAATTATACGTAGGAAAGGAGATAGAGCAATTCTTCTACAGAGGATAGAATGTATAAGGTGAATGCCCCTCGTACAGAGGTTTGATTATTTTTTTGGTATTGACATATTTACTTAATTTTTGATAAAAATTTTTCTATGCTTGAAATACTGTATTTCCATAACAAATGAGGTCAAAAATGTATGTTTAATTAAAGTGCTGATTTTCCATTTCTCATGTTAGTTTCAGTATTTAACTTGCACATAAGGCTCATCAATGTTTGCAACTTAATCTGGAGGCCATAAATTATATCACTGACATGTGAAAACTAGAAGATATAAATCTGCTGATAAAGCATGAGTATATATTTTGAAAGTTGTTATTTTAAGGCCTGAGCCCCAAAAATAGAATTTAACTGATAGGGCTGTAGAATGTATATTTACAAATCACTCCAAGAACCATGACTTTTCATTTAGATCAAAGGACTGTAGTTTTAAAGCTAATAGTGCTTATTTTCCTTCTTTTTTTTTTAAATGAATGGAAAGTGAAACAGTAGCTCTTAATATGTTGGCTTTATTCACAGAGTTGAAGCCAGTTTCCTATCTGTGTGATCAGGTGCTTCAGTTAAAAATGAAACCTTTGAAATTATTGAATGCTACTGTAAAATAAATTTAAAAGTAAAACATAGAATCCACAATTATTTCTTTTGATAATAAAAATATAAATTTGGTGTAACACATTATATCATGCTAAAAACATAGTTCCCACTAGATTAAGAAACCTATAGATCAGATACATACTAGGAATGGATTTTGATGTATATGTAATTCATAATTGTATCCAAGTTGATATTCCACCAAGAAAAATAGAAGCTATAATTGTACACACATACATGTACACACACAGCAGCTGAATAATAAAACCTGATACTGATATTGAATACAAAAATAAAACACAAAACTTCAACATAGCAATATAAGCTTTTTGTCTCTTTGCTATTATGAAATAGCTTTTAGAAATAGTCACACTTTAGAAAACTTTTTTTAAATCAACCTTCTTGTCCCATAAAGTATTAGTACACTTTTTTTTTTAAAGATTTTATTTACTTATTAGAGAGAAAGAGAGACTAAGAATGAGAAGGGAGAAGGTCAGAGGGAGAAGCAGACTCCCCGCACAGCCGGGAGTCTGATATGGGACTAGATCCCGGGACTCCGGGATCATGACCTGAGCCGAAAGCAGTCGCTCAACCAACTGAGCCACCCAGGCGCCCTAGTATACTTTTTTTTTAAAGGATCTCAAATTTTGAATGTATTTTGTGCAAGATCAGTTGAAAATATTTAATCAAGTTATTAAGTAGAGTGCCAACAGATTTCAGGTTTTTTATCTTTTAGCCAATTGCAGTTATGAACACAGTGTGGAAATAAGATGATAAAATTCATTCCTATAACAGCAATGGAGGAACTGAACCAACGAAACAATAGGAGCTCAAACTCTAGGAGAATTAAGAATCTGAAATTTTATAGTTGTTCTTGGGAATTATTTCTTGGGAGTTATTCTTGGGAATAGCTAAATTTCCTATTTATAACTTATAATAAAGTTCCTATTTTTTTTTTTAAAGATTTTATTTATTCATTTAACAGAGAGAGAACACAAGCAGGCAGAGAGGCAGGCAGAAGCAGAGAGAGGAGCAGGCTCCCTGCGGAGCAAGGAGCCCGATGCGGGACTCGATCCCAAGACACCAGGATCATGACCTGAGCCAAAGGCAGTTGCCCAACCAACTACGCCACCCAGGCGTCCCAAGTTCCTATTTTTAATTAGATAGAGCTGTATTATATACTAGAATTGGATAAGTTGAGACGGTTATGATTTCACAACATCTATATCTGGTAAAACACTCAAAAAACCATAGAGACCACGTATTTGAAGAGTTTTGTCTTATAAAAAATATTTGTCAAAGAACAGAGGTGAAAAGATAGTCTCTGTGAAAATATTTGGTCTGAAATATTTAAATATTTCAATTAAAAAAACAGATTTCAGAGTATTTTCCATTTTGCAGAATATGTTCTGAGGTTAGCTGGTATCTCAACATTTATAGAAAAATGTTTTTCTCATTTTAAAATATTGTGGTGTAGACAGAAAAATTAATTGAAGATGTGAAACATTTTAAATGTATTAATTTTAAGATGCAAATTAGAAGGAGATTGTGGGAAATTTATGAAACTATAAAAATTAAAAGGCCATATTGAAAAAAAAAATTCTCCTAAAAAAGTCTTAGGGGCACCTGGGTGGCTCAGTCGTTAAGCGTCTGCCTTTGGCTCAGGTCATGATCTCAGGGTCCTGGGATCAAGCCCTGAATTGGGCTCCCTGTTCAGCAAGAAGCCTGTTTCTCCCTCTCCCTCTGCCTGCTGCTCTGCCTACTTGTGCTCTCTCTCTGTCAAATAAATAAATAAAATCTTTTAAAAAAATAAAAAATAATAAAAAATCTTGTATTAGAATTCTCCAAAGAACCAATACAATGGATATGCTATCTATATCTATCCATCATATACATTAGATAGATAGATAGATAGATAGATAGATAGATAGATAGATCGAGCTCCATTTTTTTACAGGGAAAAAAAAACCTCCTTATAACGAACTGACTCATGCAATTATGGAGGCTGAGAAGCCCCACCATTTGTCATCGGCAAGACAGAGAACCACAAGAGCCAGTGGTACAGTTCCAGTCCAAGGGAAGAGGAATATTGATGTCCCAATTTAAAAAACCAGGCAGAGAGATGGAATCTTGGGCCTCCAACAGATTGGATGAAGTCTACTCACATGGAGGAAAGCCATCATTTTACTCCATCTACCAGGTCAAATATTAAGCTCAACCAGACTACCCTTATAGACATACCCAGAATGAGATTTAACCAAATATCTGGGTCATTAACCTGCAGCCCAGTCAAATTGACACAAAAAATTACCCATCACACAGTTATAATGTGGTGTTTAGACACTGCGAAGAAACTGGTTAAAATATATGAATATAAGTTCCGAATAAGTACTCTGATGATGTCATTTTTAAATGTTCAGAAAGTTAATATATTTTTATTGTCTTTATTTTAAATATTTGAGTAATCAGTATCAACATGTTTTTTTTTTCTCTTGACTTTCTAGATACTGAACCGAATGAACTCATTTTTTTCCTTCTATTTGCCTTTGTTGATAATAGTTTCAGTTGGATTCTATGCCACCTACAAGCCTGCTTGATACGACACTTAATAGGACTCTTTGGAAGAAGTAGGGAGATGTTTGTGAAGCCTAGCATCATTTGTACCATATCATAAATTCTCCACAATGGTAGCTATTCCTATAAATTTGGCAAAATCAGTTTCAATAGAAATATGTACAAAATGCCAAAGTAGTATCAGGTCCCTGACAATATCTTTAATACAATTAGGATAATGTTAATTATGGTTTTCCCTCATTCAACTTTTTCCCTGTAGTTTGCTACTTTCTCTGAGTACTCTGCCCTCAGTTCTAGCAGGAATCGGTATTCATGTTAAAGAGTGTGAAACAGCTAGCTGGAGGAGTAGGCTGAGAAGTTAATAACTTCTGTAGCATACTTTAAGACTCACCTAGAATACCTACTATTCAGATATATTTTCTGAATCTTATGTGAACTTATGAGAATCTAAATAGTATGTAAATTTCTGCTTTCTTAACTATTGCTTCCTCTCGTCTTTCTTAGATTTAAATGCAAAGATTTGTGCAAAGGGAAATATCATATGAAATTAGACATTAACTCTTTCATCCAACAAAGATTTATCGAGCACTTACTATATGCCAGGTACTGTTCTAGTTACCTGTTACGTATCAGCCTAAAAAATAAAATTCCAGCCTTCATGGAACTTATACTCTGTTAGGAATTAACAGAAAATAAACAAGAATATTAAATAGTAAGTAAATAAACAGTATATTAGAAGGAAGTAAGTGTTATGGGAAAAATACATATATGATCATTTCAGAATTAAATAAGCTGGTGAGGAGAGGCCTCAGGGAGAAGGTCGGATTTAAGCAAAGACTTAAAGTGGAAATCTGGGAAGAGTGTCACCAATAGAGAAAACAACTGGAATAAAGGCCATAAAATGGGAGTGCGCCTGTCATGTTTGAGGAATAACAAGGAGCCCAGTGTAGCTGGCTTGAATGAGCAAGAGACAAAATAGAGGTGATGATGTCACAAGACCTTTGGCTTTAACCCTGAATGGAATGAATGAATTTACAAATTTCTCTTCTTCCTGGCAAGAAAGATGCCCGACACTTAGGAGGGAATCGGAAACCTTACCATCCTATGTTTAAAAGGGGAGGACACATATTTGATGAAAAAAGATATAATAAAAACTCATTGTTTTCCCTGGGAACGCTATTGCAAGAAGAATACATTTAAGGAAAACAAACTGAAATGAAACAAAGAGATTCCAGCTGGAGGAAGAGAAGTGGCAGTTTTTAACAGGCAAGTGACAGACAGCAAAGCCTTGGATGGTGTTATCTGACTGAATGAGTCTTAGTCCATTTCCATGGTAGCCTTTGCAAAAAGTGATTGATTCTCATCACCTTAAACTGATGTACTTTCCACACTGTCAGAGGCTAATAGAAAGGAAGACTAGATGTAGAGCTTCTTAATACGTCTATGGACTGCCAGCATAGTATCACCTGGGACCCCCGCGAAAATTCAGATCCCTGCACCTTCCCCAGGTATACTGGATCATGATATCCAGGCACTTTTTACACATCCAAAGTTCAAGAACACTCAACAGAAAAGACAACTTCTTAAGGGTCTCTCTGACTCTGGATTTCAAATGACAGTGTCCCATGCCAGGTCCCAAAAATGTTCAGTCCTGGAGTATTTTGTTTATGTATTTCAGGGCCACTAATCTTTAGATCAGATGAACAAGAGTAGAAAAATGCCTTAAGATATTGACACAGAGAAAGGGAGATGATTTAAATAATTTTTAAATCATTGTTCATTTCTATAGCTGTATAATCATTAAAAAACACTGTACAGTTAGTAGATGAAGGTCACCTTTTGATAGTGATATTCAGATTCGAGGGTGGATTTACTCTTCTGAGTGCACCATTGTTGATTCTGATGATTTGAGCCAATGAGAAGTAATGATGGCTAAATACCTGAGATCTATTGCCTTGTTAGCTATGTTAACAGCCAATGACAACATAATCTAAAGAGATTTACTGTTTGGCTTTAGAAGAAGTACCAAGCTAAAAGTATAATTAAAACGTTTATTAACCTGCCAAGTTGAAAAGGATAGGTTAAGACTTATGGTGTCTGAGGGGTAGCAATGACTTGTTTTCCATTTTGCCTTCTGCCCATCTTGCCCCATGGAATATCCCCACCTACTCCATAGAAACGGAGGAAATGGGCTCACTAATTTTCCTTAATTTCTAGTTTGAGCTCCAAAAAAGACTTGGAAAAAAAGTCCTTTATTGCAAAGCCAGCAATTATTGAAATTCTCTAATTACCCTGTCTGAGACCTTTCTTCATACCAGGGTGATCCAGACAGTCTCTCGATTTTTTTTAAAGGTCAAATTACCTTGTTTCAGTATCTTCTGGTGATGGGCCAAATGGGACTAGCTTAATTTAATATGTCTCTGCTGCTTTTCTTTCAATCCAATGGGGCATCCATCATGGGCTTCTCATTCTGACTGATATTGATCAGGTAATTGCCCTCAGCTTGTCAAACTATCATGATTTTTATAAGAATGAGTCTTTTCTAGAAGAAAGTAGACCCAGAGAGAGATACGAAGATTTCGATTAGAAGTTTGCCCAAAAGCAAGTCAGAGTAGAAGTCAAGAATATAAAAGAGAAAGAAAGGGAGCTGGGGGAAGGAAGAAGGGAAGGGGAGAAAGTAGAGATACAGTTATGTCCTTCTAACATGCAGTTAATGTGAATTAAAATTATCCACTTGGTGCAATTCAGGAAAAAAAAAATCCATCCCAGTGCATAACACAATTCAGCATAAGCCAGTTTTGACAGTAGCTAACTGTGTGGTTACTCAGAGTAAGCGTTTAAAAAAAAAATTGCCAGCCTTATTTAATTTTCTGTCTCAGGATCAAGTGGATAGTATTCTTGTAACTCAGAACTGTCATTTTCTTTTTCTTTGCTAGTCTGATATAAATAAACATTAGCTAACTCTTCAAATTATCCTAGATTATTAGGGTGAAGATGAAACCCAAAATAAAAGGAAAAGCTCCTGCCAGGCAAGGAGTTCCTCTAGAAAATTGTCTAATGCTGATTTGGGGAAAGTCTTCTTAATGTGCTGCCATGCCAAGCCCAGGGACATCCTGAGAGAAAGATATTTTCTTCAAGACATGCTGAGCAGTATATGAGACGAATTCAGCTGCATGACTTTATGTGAAATAGAGCAAGGTTACAAAAGCTATGTGAAGAGTCTAGAAAGTCAAAGTGAGCCCACATGTAGGGTGTCATTATAGTTAACGACCAGGTAGTGCTGGGTGTCCGAGGGCTGTATCCAGACGGCAGGGAGAGCCATCCTGCTACGAGGGTTTCATATAATCATTCACCATCCCTGCAGATGTTCAAGACTACCTTGATGCCCTTCAATTTAAGAATAAAGAATGGAGCTTTGTCACCTTCAGAGAATTCTAGAAATAGTCCCTTAAAACACCAGGACCTTCAACGAAGCTGCTTTAAAACTGTTGACTCTTTGTCCAGGTTTTTTTTTTTTTTCCCAGATCCCTATTAGCCTTAGACCCTCTTACTTTTGGAGGCCTTGCCCCCACCCCAACATGTCAACAGTTATTAAAAATATATCCATGACCCACATTAAACCCAATATTGCTATAATTATTTTTCAAAAATATTTGTAAACTTGCTTTTGAAATTATTTGGCTACAAGTAACTGACTTGACTCACAACGTGTAATGAGCTCTCAGCAATCACCATACCTAGCTGAAAATTTTACAAAGTGAGAAAATTTAAACGTACAAATTGTTTTCAAATGCAGTGAAGTTTTAATGAACGCTAAATTTTACAATTAATTAAGTTGGCACAATATCACATCATGTGGATGTTTAATAGGACATTTATTAAAACACGTTCTGAGATTTTCTTTTTGGTATTTTGGATTCAATTTTTTTAGCAAAATAGCCAATCTAATCTCACATTTTGAATGAATATGTATTCCTAATTGGGTCCTTCCAAGGGTAGTAACATGAGTATAGTGAAAAATACTGTTCATTGGATTTTTATAGATTTGCTTTGAAATTTTTTTTTAAAGCTTCCCCTTGCAAAGTCAAACTCATATTGAAATTCATCCCCTACTGGAGGCCAGAAATATCCCAAACAACTGGCCAACTGTCGCACTAGTTACACGGTACTGAACGTTACTTACCCTAGGAGAGTATAACCCAAGCACAAGTACAATTCTGGGCTTCACCTGAAACGACTTACCTGTTCACCAGAGACAGAGCATCATAAGCTAAAGTTACTGAGAAAGAAAAAAAACGATGCAGGGAAAATAAAGAAAACGGAAAGTGTTATTTTCGGTTTTCAATTCTGGGTTTCAAGATTTCTCTTTCTACTTTAATTTCTTTCTTACACACGCTCCTTTCGCTTACCTGTGTCTCAAGAGAATTGCCAATGGCATACCGGGCTCACACAGGAAACTCACACAGATGCGGCAGATCAAAGATCTGTTCTGCTGTGTTCCTTCACTCTCTCAGTTTGCCTTCCCCCAGGAAAACATCAATTACTGACTCTGCTGAGCGGTGTGTGTGTGCACATCTGCAAGTACGCTGAGTGGGTATGCATGTACATGCACGAGTGCTTTAAGGGTTTTCCTGTGGGATTTCCCCTGTCTCTGGATGGCAGGCGAGGCTGTAAACTTATATCAAGCTCACCACAGGACCTCCCCATATCACACCCTCTCCTTTCCCAGCTTCGGGCTCGTGGCTCCCGGCTTCAGCCCTCTAGGGTTGTTCAAGCAAATGTAATACCTTCAGTAGTTGTGTCATCTTAGTTAAGGACCACTTCTTGTGACTCCAGACAACCACCAATACTCAGGATGAATGCTGTTTATTATGTTCATATTTCTTACACTTACATGACATCAAAATACTTTCTCTGATGTCCAATGGTAATACGTATGAGAGAGAGACAGGGACAGACAGAAATTGCCTGACCAATTTAGCACATCTACTCGTCCACGTTTTCAGAATTAACCACATTGTAAAAACGATAAACCATCTATTAAGCTCTTTTTCTTTCTTAAATTGTGTGTGGAATGTGCCTTTTGGTTCTTCCCTGTGTAAATGATGTGCAAAATAATCAAAGCACCATCATGACCTGACAGCTCAGGTCTTTGATTAATAGGGCTTTACGTGGGATTATCATATGACAGTTCCAAACTAAATTAAATTTATGGATCATATAGGGTACTATTGCATTATCATCCCTCAGTGTGGAGTTTGTACATTTTTCAAGAAGTAGAAGAGAGCAAGGGACCTGGAATTAGATGTCTTTATTTTCTAACATGAAAAAAAATCTAAAAAGCCATAGATTGAACAATCCCTGACTGCTTATCTGAGGTTCCCAAACTTTTGAAGAGAATCTTATTCCTTAGATTCTACTACTTCATATACTTAATGCGTTCAGAAATCCTTAGAAATGAGCTAATGTAACGCATCCTCTTTACAGATGAGAGAACTGAGTAGAGCTAAAAACACAATTCAGAGCCCCCAATCCCTTAAACACTTTTCCACCTAACCTCACATTTTGTTTAGACAATGATATACATAGATGGTCAAGTCATCAAGGTGACAACACTTCCCCTTCAAAGCAAAGCAGAACAAAGATATTCTAAATATGAAATACTAGTTCCAAAAAGAGCTGTTGATATACTTTGTCAGCCATTTTGGAAAACATTCCCATTCAAGTCAGAGGATATTTTTTTCTTGGTTAAATTCAAAATAATTTTTCCCTTTGACTATGATATTACTCAATAATTTCTTAGGAACAATAAGAGAAAGATTCATGTTGTCAGATATTTCTTAAATTATTGCCCTCAGAAAAGAGTTGTATGAGTCGTTCAGATCTCCCTTCTATTTTCTTCCAGTAGTCAAAGTGTATTCAGCCATGTCTGCCAGCTCTACTCCTATTCTACTTGCTGTTGAGAGTGGCATTAGGGAATTTACTATCTCCTCGGGGAATGGAAAGACTCCTGGTCAGTTATGTGCACTGAATTTTGTATATTACATCACATTTTTTTGCAAGGTTACACTCTAGTTGGATATTCCTTGTGGACCATTCTTCTGTAAAAAGAATGCTATCCAATCAACTCTACATTTGATAATGCTAATATTCAACAGGTAGGGCCACTACATACCATAGCAATAACACTTAGGTACAATTGTTGCTTTCTAACTAGAAAAACTGTAAAAAAAAAAATCTCTTAGAAACCTGTGAATCACAAGAAAAATCTTTAACACAGGTGTGGAGCTGCTAGCCTATGATGCAGAATACAAGAGTATCCTTTACCCAAACTCACTCCAAATAATGCATAGTTCATCTGATTCTCATAGCAGACCTACATGGAATTGTTAGTAAACTTGGAAGTAAGATAATTAGACCTAAAATAGATTAAAATATATGATAGGGAGATAGTCACTATTAGGCCAATAAGAAGAATTGCCTTAAATAGGATAGAGTCTTTTAAGAAAATATTTTTTAAAGTCCCCTCTGTTTTCAAGCTGAAATTCTTGGCAAATCACTGGGATATTTCTTTAGTTCCTTCACCGAGGGCTAATATTCTAAGGAAGAAGATGATAATAAGACAAAATACTAATAAAAGCACTATAACTTCCCTCCTTGATATCTCATAAATACTGCCATTGACATTTCTGAATTCTTAAAGCTCTCTTTCTTACTCTGATTCAGAGTTATACCTCTTTACTACAAATGACATAATCACTAAACCAGAAATCCATAGTAAAAACATACAAACTTATATGATCCCATGTAATAAAATAGGCACCATGACAACTTGAAGTGAAGACACACAAAAAACCTGATTACCTCATCTTTTTCCCTTTTATATACTTCTACATACGCAAAACAGCCAGTCACGCTAGGTGTCTGTCTAGTTCACTGGTTTTGAAGTAACCAAATCTGGTTAAATGATGGGCTTCCAATCTTATGAGACTCACCATTAATATCGCAGATTATTTTGTTAAACAGTTTAAGCTAAATGATCTAGATTTTATCCACGTTATTTACATAGCAATAGCTGTAACTTGCCAAATGGTGAATTTCACCTGACCCAGTTCAGTTCAGAGTAGGAATGCTCATTCAGAGAAACTCTCTCTTTGTAATTAATTATTTTCAAAGAATCAAAAATCATTTAGGGGACAGAATAAGAGCTTTCTTCCAGTGATCTTTTAAACAAAACTGAATCTCTCCAACAGGGGACAGGAGCAAGCAGAAAATCCCCTCATCATCACAATCATTTGTAGATGCAAACATCTCTCATTCTAAATGAAATAATGATATCCTATTTTGTGCAGTTTCATTGACAAATAATAAGAAAGATGTCTAAATGGGTGTGGTAGGGTGAGGGTTAAATCTGATTGTAATTAGATTGCAGTATGCATGGTCATGTGGTTAATAGTAAATTTTCCTTGATTAACTGGTCCTGTTTGTTAAGAGCTCCTATTAACATTAGTGCTCTCCGTGTTGGCTGTAGAGACACACCATGGACCAGTGCAAAATTAATGAAGGCAGGTACGCATGCTGATTAGAATGTGGCAGTTTAATAAACTCTTCCAACATTAAATTATTTAATGCATTCATGCTCATGCAGGCTATTCGATGGTCAGCTTGACCACCTATGTGTTAATATTGGGAATTGAAATGCAGAGAATGGAAGAGATACAGTGGTGTATGAGGTAATTAGCTCTCATGTCTGATAAATGGGGCAATACCTATGTGTGCGCATGTTTTAGCACACCACAAATGGTGCTTTCATTAGCTGGAATCTTCTGCAGAAATTTTTATAAATGGTTAGTTTGATTTTTGTACCATAAACAGTGGGTCTGATAGCTGTAGTCACTGTCAGTTGAATATTTGACACAAATTTCAAGTCAGCTATAAAGTAAGCTGTCTTGTTAAAATAAATAGGTCACAAAAATTAGATAGGAAGCTTATCAATAAACATCTCCAATCTGGACAAAATCCCTATCTATCATATAGAAAATACTTTATATAAATATAAATGATTTCAATAAATAAATGCAAATATCTATTAGATGTTGAGCAAAATAATAAGCTCTTGTATCTGTACAATGCTTTATAGTTTATACAGTGTTTGCACATATGTTATTTTATTTAATCCTAATCAGGGCCATTTTAGGTGGAATAGCATTTGTTAATAAGTAGCCGATCAGAGTCTTAAAATTTCAGTTCTTGTAACTCAAAGTCCAGAGCTTTTAGCACAATTGTACAGCTGCCTACAAAACTAGTATTTGTAAGGATAAAGTATTATTTATAAAACAAGTTAATTTTTAGCAGTACATGAGCATTCTAGGAACTTTAGCTCTGTGGGAACAGGATACTACTTAGATTTGGTAGAAACACAAAAGAGGAAATGTCTATATTTTAACACAATCTAAATATACACAAGTAATTTAAATGACTTACATTTTCCTCGATCCCAGGATACTTTCTGGCTGTATTTTAGGCCTTCACAGAAACTTTCATAGTGCTTGCATGGAAATAAGTATGCTAACATAGAGCAATCCAGACTCTGGACCATGGGGACGGTGTGGAAAGCATGAACTATTCCTTTGGGAAGGCACAGACAAGTCTCAGTTTACTGAATCACAAGACACCCACTGTGAAAGTAAGCCCTGGGAGAGTGGTTGAATGAATTTACCAGTCTGGGGACTTCTATGATTTTGCCATTCCTGTTTTCAGCTCCTCTCCCATTCCTGGGATGCCAACTAAAATGAAAAGCAGAAAGTGATTCTCGCCCTAACAAAGTCAAAGCAGAGTGGTGAGAAAGCGTGAAAAGACTAAAGCACAGAATCCAGCCTAGCAGATCTGTCTTCTAGTCCTGGACATTCTCAGGAACTGGCAATTTGACTTTGAGCAATTAGTTAACTTGTATGGACCACAATCTTTTCTGAGGTAATTGAGGGGATTGGAGGAAGTGAACTCTCAAGTTCCTCAGATCTCTAGCAGGACCTTCTGAATGTTTCTTAATGGGAGAAAGCATGCCAATGATCTTTTTGGCACCCCTTCCCAAGAATAAAAAAGAACTACAAAATTCTGTGACAGACAGAAATCACCACCTTTGAATGGTGTACTCTGCAATTCCTTTTTTCCTAGGGGCCTAAATGGGTAATTTGGGACATTGGCTTGCCTCTGAGTTCTCTATGGGCCTTAGCCAGCCTGGATGGCCTGACTGAATTTCTGCTTTGTGTTTTCTGGTTTTGTGTTTGTTTTGTTTTTTCCTGCTTTTCGGTCTTTTGGAATTTTTTTTTTTTTTTTTTTTTTGTCTCTGGCTAGCTTCAAAGGATTCCTCAGTCATGAATTAATATTGTCCTCTTGGTTAGCTATTACAATGTTGGTTGCAGCATCATTGGTACTTGTCCTTACTGCTTCCCTTTGACAATGTTGACAGTTACTAATGACTGTCACTAGTTATAGGTAGTTGGCAGCTATGTGAATATTATAACTTACAACAGGCTTTCTACAACATTGCCATGGTGTCCATGAATTCTGACAGTTATCTGAAGGATATAAGTGCTGCCAGTCATGGTGTGTGCTGACAAAATGGGTCTCATTTTCTTCCGAACCTAGCAAAAAATTTGTACAATCAAGAGTGTAAACAATTTCCATTTGTTTACATATGTTCAGCCAATGAACATAATGAAAACTCACTGCATTGGATCCACCTAAGTTATTTATCCTAAGGAAAAACTATCTCAAACCAGGCTAAGTCTTTATTTCTTACTTTCAAGCTTTTTTGGCTTCTTACAAAACCATGTGTGAGAAAGCATTTTGTCTTAATACCTTAAGTAGGAGAAGGCTACTCCCAAAAGAAGACAAGTTCACACCTGACATGCAGAATGAACTCAAAACAGCAATAATAATCAAGCACCGAGAACGGCATGACTGCATAGTTGGGATAATGACAACATGGTGAGCATGGAAATACAACTTTGATATCACGCATTTCTTCAAAATCCCTTATAGGCTCAAGTAATTTTCTCATCATCCCTTTTGCATCATCTAGAGCAGTATATTTACTATTCAGCAGGTATTCTAAATTCGTTTAACTCTTATGACAAACCAATGACATAGAAATAATTTTTGCCTATTTTATGTAGTAGGAAGTTAAGTCTCAGAAAGTCTAATTAACTTGCCCATGGCCACAGAGAAACTGAGGCAGAGGCAAGAGTCAAACCCGGAAAGTTTTAGAGTTCCTAATCCCTACAAATGGTACATGTAAATCTGTATAGTCCAACATGGCAGCCACTAACTACATGTACCTATTGAGCAATAGAGAAAATACTGAGAAGAAACTACTAGAGAAACCATTATTGAGAAATATGTCTAATCTGAATCAAGATGTGCTAGAAGTGTGAAATATACCAGATTTGAAGAGTTAACATGAAAAAAAATAAACCATCTCACTAGTAGTTTTATTATATTGATTACATATTGAAATGATAATGTTTTGAATATTTGGAGTTAAAACATTAAAATTGATTGTAATTTCTTTTTACCTTTTAATGTTCTTACTAGAAATATTTATATATTTATATAAGTATTATATGTATAATATTTCTATTGATCGACACAGATTCTTGAGCAAGTGGCTCCAATTTTGTTTTCCATATTTTCCATCATGAGACTATTTTATTTGTACTAAGAATCCCCTTGGGAGGGGGAAAAATAGGTGGAAGACCTTACTCTGACCAAAAAGCACAATGTTCCCAGTATTGGCCATCTCATGGTATGCTTCATGTTCATTACCTGATGTGGGATTTAGAATAGTCGTTCATCAACAGTGACCATAAACCAAAGTTAGTTGCTTGACTCTGTCATGGAATACTTCTGATTTATAACAAACTATACTGAAATTTTTCTAATGCTGGGAATTCCTGGCCATTGCTTGGCCAAATATCAGCATCTACCATGTGCAATTATTTCTCTATGCTGAGATCTTCATTTTGTATAAGAGCCCAGTAAAAGGGTCTTTGGACAATAGAGTGATAGGGACTTTAGCCTGACAGCACCAGTGAAATTATATCTATCAGGGAGGGGAAAAATGAAATCCCTACTGAAGTTCAAGAAAACAGCTCATTTCATTCACAATTGTACCAATATCTGAGAGTCAATATTATCAACCAAAACACTGAAGCTGCTTTTCACATGGAACTTTCCCTATGAGGAAAAAAAATAGTCAAATTTAAGTTTTCTGTAAGTATTTGTTGCTGACTGACCGAATTTATCTTCTAAATTAGATTAGTAAGTCAGCAAGGGTTATGAGGTACATGCACTAGATAGAAAACTCTTAAAAACCACTATAAGAAGCTACCTCAAAAGCAAAACCCATGAATTATACACTTAAATATTTATGCCCTCATGATGAAGAGATAACACATTTGAAAAGCCACAGGGTAAAGGCTTGTATATGCTAATGAACATGGGCAGGAATTAGTCAAATACATTGGACTTAAGTATAGCATATGTCAGCCCATTACAGACGACAGGTAGCTAGAGGAGGAGAGGTGCTAAACTTCTACTATTGAAACTCGGTAGTTTCAATTTGATTTGAGAGGCCATTGCATGCTATTTTCAAAATAACTGACCAAATAGAAAAATCCAAGTTTCTACTTTTTTTGGAAACAGTTAAAACAACAACAAAATCGTTAATGTTTTTCCCCCCCTCACCTCTAGCTAAAAACCAGCTAAATTTCTAAAATTAAATTTGGCAGACACTTGACAGCATCCTTTCAGCAGGATGTTTTAAAGACTAAACTATGGAGCAATCTTTGAACATTAATGGAGGTCACATGGCAAACTCCGCTCATACAATAGAATCATCTTGTCCATCTCTCTGAATGTGTCTCTGGCTTCAAGCTAGAAGAATACAAAGTGGTATTCTTATCTTTCTCCTGTTCTTGGAGCCCTAAGAACACCCTTTAAATGCTTCCGTAACTCATCTAATTCCTCCCTAATACATTTTGCTGGCTTTGGTGTTCAATTTAATTTAAATCAGCAGAATGATCCAAGTGAATCTAGGTTGCTGTAATGTTACATTAGGAAGATCTGATCCATTTGCAGCTAAGGTACACCCAAATTCATTAACATTTACTCAATAGGCTTCCAGCAGGTGACTTTATGAGAGGAAACAGATGCATCCGAATGTCACCTTACCACACATGTGAGTATTAATAGATTTCTGTTCTGTCCATATACTATTACTGCAACCCATTCTAAATGACTATAGATAATGGCTTTAGTTTGTTTTTAAATACCCAGAATCATACAGAAATGTTCCCTGAGAGGCTTTGACAATTAAAGGGAGTTCAAATTTTACACAGGCGCAATGGGGATTGACCTCAATGGCTTTCTAAGTACTAATTACTAAACTTAAATGCAGCATAGCTTAGAGGGCTAAACCACAGAAAGGGCGAACAGAGGTTGTGGGTTCTAATCCCCAAGTCAGTATTATGACCTAAGGCAAGATTTCCTACAAAAGAAAAGTAGGAACGAGCAGTGCAACTGTCTAGCTTCTGTACCCGGACACACTGGTTGGGAGACCTGTAGCCTCACACACAGGCTCCGTGCATGTTGGAGAAAGTCAGCCCCTTGCCAAAAGGAGCTTTTATAATCGAGCTACAGAGGCTAGAGAAACCTGAAACAACTAGTACACAAATAAAGGAAAACTACAGAGTGCTGACAAAAACGCAGAAGGAAGTCTAGAAGCCCAGAGAATGGAGAGATCCCATGGGCCCACTAGGTCTTTAGAAACATTCAGGCAGATGGTGCAATGGGGTAGAAAGAACACAAAATAGGAGTCACAGGACCTTATCAGTGCTAGGACCAGCCCATCTCTGAGCCGTGTTCTTCCTCCTGCATAAAATAAGAATGACAGTTCCTGACCTGTAAATATGCAAAATTATTGTGGGGAAAACAAATGAGACCATGAGGACAGAAGCATTTTCAACACTAGGAAGATCTGAAGTCCATGTAAAGTGTTATGTATTATTGGCTTGCTAGACTGAAGTGAAGATAAAACTTTCTCAAACATAGTCATTAAAAAAAAGCTTTGAGGGACGCCTGGGTGGCTCAGTTGGTTAAGCAGCTGCCTTTGGCTCAGGTCATGATCCCAGCATCCTGGGATCGAGTCCCGCATCAGGCTCCTTGCTCCGCAGGAAGCCTGCTCCTCTCTCTGCCTCTGCCTGCCTCTCTACCTGCTTGTGTTCTCTCTCTGTTAAATAAATAAATAAAATCTTTAAAAAAAAAAAAAAAAAAAGCTTTGAAAGAGCACATTCACCATAATATTCGCATTGTTGGGGGTAGGGTGGGCGGGTGTGGCAACTGAGATGTGTCAGACACAAGCCTCTGTGGAGAGAGCCACAAGACACTGAGGGGGACAACGCTGTTGATATTTATACCTATAGAGTGTCCCTGATCAGAAGGAAAAATGGTATCGTGCTTAATCTGTCCCTATAGGTAAATAAAGTTAATTCCATGTTAAAGTAAAAGGAGAAGAAAGGACAGAAGGGGGCTGGGGGTGGGGGAAGAGACAGGGAAGAAAGAGAGGAAAGAAAAAGAATGTAAACCTTTTACTGAAGTCTCTCCATGACGCTGGAGAGTGAATAGCATTGCCAGGAGCTCAGAGCTAAGCAATCTCTCTGTTCACATGTGCCGAGGCTCTTATCCAGCTTGCTGCATCTTCCTCTACATCCTGGCCCTTCCTGCCCTCCTCTTCCTCTCTCCTGCCCTCAGCTCCCCTACCCCCTGTAAATTCTCTACTTAAATTTGGCCTCTGATCCCTTACTCTTTCTTCCCATTTTCCAAACAAATTCTGTCCTCTGCATTGCTTCCTGTCCTTCCTCACGCACAGCGGGTTGCTTTCTTGGGTCCTTCTCATTCTTTGCTTGCACATTTAGCCTAAATAGCAAAATAAGGGCCTAAGCCCTTAGGAGACAAAATAAGATCATTTTTTATAAATGCAGGAGGGTGCTATACAAAGATCTATGGGATTGTAATATGCCTACCATAGGCTAGGTGTACTGCTTTAATTCCCTCAAACACCCTATGAGATGGTGACTGTTATTACCACCACTTTATAAAGCAGGGCAGTGAAACCCAGAGAGGATAACTGATGTGCCCAAAGTCACAAAGCTTTAAGTCTGATGAAGGAGCCTGCACTCAGCCACTAGAAGAGATGGACGTCTGGTTAGGAAAATGAATCAATGTTCAAAGTACTGAAGTAGGTTTTGTAGGACTGGGAGTGGGGGGTGCGGTGGGGCAGGGAATGGAATTGCATGGGTAGAGAGGGTAATGCCTGCTGAAGGAGTCATAGCCAATCCCAAGAGGGCTTATCTTAAGCTCATGACAAGGTATAATACTGTCTAAGGTCAACTCCTCTCTAAGCAATGCTTTCTCAAAGGCTGGATTTGTATGAGATATTTTTGAGAAATTAAATTTGTATTGGCTAATAATTTTATTAAACTCAGGGAACAGGAATGTCAAATGGAACAAGATGAGAACCAAACTAAACTCAATGAAGGCCTATATACTAAATTTAGTCTAGACCTCCCCGCCAAATTATTAGATCTGGAAAAAGCCTACTAATCAGAGTTCTAATCCTTGCATATGGAAATGATGTGGCTTTTTTATAGGCATCGCGTGAAGGTTGATGCATCATCTATTTTGGCTTTTGCAATGTTTCCCACCAACTCTGTATATGTTTGATAAGATGTGAAAGCAATATGAATTTGTTTCATAAGTTTAAATAATCTCATTTTTTTTTTACAATTGTGATTCTTTTATTTTTTTTTTTTTTAAATAACATTCAGATCTTTTCTCCCTTCGGTTCCATGAAGGCTCATACTATGCCTGATATTGAGTGTAATTAAGAGATTGTTTTCATGTATATAGGCTTTAGGTGGAATTCTTCAGGTACATTCCAGAGACTAGTAATTGACTGTTATTAGTAATAATAAGAATTACACAATTAAATCCCACTGCCATGCCCTGAAAATTTACCCCTTAGGATCAAGCCTCTAGTAATAATTTCATGTGTTCAGATGTAATTTTCAGTTCACAGACCTCTCAAAAAGGCAAAACAGATATGGGAGGTAATAGAAAGGAAATTTCTTTAGTGCTATTTGGAATTAGAGATGTATAATAAGTAGTCATGTTTCTTCAAAAATGCAGGAATCCACTTGCTATAATGCATGGGACTGGGCTGATACACAGGACAAGCAACCATTCCTATGAGGGACTCTTTAATTGTGAATCCTTTATAGGCATTTCTTCAAATGAAGGGTACGTCTGGCTCTATTTCTTTTTGTGAGAGCTGTTTTCTTTGCCTTCTCATCTCTGTAATACATATTATTTGAATATCTGGAAAATGTATTATTGCCTTGTAAGTGGGTTGTGAAAATTATCAGCCCACAGAAATTATTATCAGTATGTCTCATGTGAGGGTTTATTCTGATGAAAAATAAAAGAAATTGGCCTTCATCTCTTTTCACCTGATATAATTTGTTACTTACCCTAGAAGAAAAAAAAATTTAACTCTGCTAATAAACAACTACTGGTATATATTTTAAAACATGGGTAAATTCCAAGAAAAAGTAATCTAGGTTTTCCTGATTCTGCCTGTTTAGGAAAGAAACAGGCTAAGGCTTCTGTGTGTATATTCTCTTTCCACAACAATGCCACGAAGAAACCCATCCCAAGTATTTCTACCTCTCTATGTTAGAATCTTCCATATTTTTAAACTTGATTCAACAACCATTCCACACCAGAGGATATATCATTACTTGTGAAATGCTCAGTGCCTTTCAATAAAAACAGATGAAATAATTTTACGTAAGCAAGTTTAAAATGTCAAGAGAACAGAAATGGATCTATTTGAAATTGTTTCTGAAACAAAATTTGATTTTTGTCAATAGTGCATAAAAAAACAATGAAATAGCCAAGAAAAAAATTCTTGTATTATACAGTCCTTTTGACAGAAGGTCAGTCCTAGACTTTAAAACTTGGTATCTTAAAACAGTACCAATATGCTTAGTTCAAAAGATAGAATATTTTTCTGCAACTTTGCTTTCAGTAAAACCGAAAGTGGGATGAATTGCAATAAAACATATTAATAAACTATAGCTATTTTACTGATGTGCTTAATAGGGGAGATGTTATTTTATAATTGTCACTTTTTAAAATTTATGCATAAGAGGCCTCAGCCATATTTCCATTGTGAAACATCCAGCCATCCAGCCATCCAAATCTCAATCCCCTAATCTTTAATCAAATCTAGGTGAAGATAGGTATTTCCTCTATTCAAAACCTGAAAGTGATTTTACTAATGCAGCCTTATAATCAGGAGCTAAGTCAAAATATCTGGAATATGGCACATTTCACATGTTTCCTGAGAAACTCAAAAGTGTACCTATCATCAAGGGGCCTACAGGAAGGAACAAAATATATACAAAGCCAACTTTAGGTAGAAAATAATTTTTTCTTTAATGTCCTTGTCCTCATCTGGAAAAATTGCTCTATTTTCATACAACATCAGATTTTTAAGTGTTTCTTCCTCGGCTGTGAGCTGATTTATGAAGGCTTTTTTTCCTTTCAGAACTTAGAGAAACAATCCTTTTCATTCTCTAAGAGGAGTACCCATTTATAATTGTGGTGATTTGTATTTACAGAGTAATATTACCTAAAAGACCAGGATGTTCTACCGCTGGTAAAGTAACTCTTGTTTCGAAAATCTCCAGAGAACTTATCCCTGAACTTCCCATTGCGTAGGTTTTAATATGTTGACATTTCCAAGAATAACATGGTCCGTAAAGAGCCCAGGAGTGAAGTGGAAGCACTTGTATCAATGACACTTTGGAAAATGAAATATGTTTCCCAGGTTCCTTGACGTAGAAATCAGTAGTGGGGGAAGCTGATTGCTCCATCTGCTTCCAATGAGTTGGAGGAGGTGACCCTGTGACCAAGGAACAAAGGACACCAGGACACAGTACTAAAACCATCTTCTCTTGTGACATGAATGGAAACTCACATTATAACAGTTGCAGTTTTTCAAAAGGCAATGGTAATTTAGCTTGATCAGACTTCTCTCGTCTCCTTATTGATACTCACTGGTATGCCCAAATTTCTTTCCATTTTATAGCACTCTTAAACATTTCCGTTTGTGTGCTGTGTGTATAGAGCACAGATTAAGCACAGACTTCAGAGTAGTCTCCCCTGGCCCCAGCTGAGACTTTGGTGTCCCCATACCTTTGCAAAGGTAGTGCCTGGGCTGGAATGCTCTCCCTCCAGATCAAAATCCTCCCCTCCTCCTGGGCCTAATTCAAAGACCTCTGCAGTTGGAGTTCATCTTTTATCTCGACACATTACACACTTGGCATGTGCTGGCCATGTGATGGATACATTTCTGAATAAATGCAGATCACTGGTTATTTTACCACTCGTGTGCCATTGTGTTTAAATGTTGGGTCTTTCCATCTAGATTGTAAGTTCCTATAAGAACAGAAGACATCTTTCACTTTGGGACATCTTCAGTGTGTATGACAAAGATCTTTTTATATAATAAGTCAATAACTGTTTTTTAAGTGAAAAGTAGGCCAGAGATACTATTAGTAGAAAATATGAAAAGTTTTTAGAGATATAATTGGCAAATATTACATTAGCTTAAGTGTACAATGTAATGATCACCAGGATAACAATCACCATGAAATGATCACCAGGATAAACCTACATCTATCACCATACATAGTTACAAACCTTTCTTCTCGTGATGAGAACTTTCAAAATCTATTCTCTTGGCAAGTTTCAAATCTAAAATACAGTATTATTAACTATAGTCATCATGAAGACTCTTAACCATAAAAATCTCCTCACATTTTATAAAGTATATTTACACTTGGAAAACAGCAAAGACTAAAGAAATCTCAACTAAGAAAGGATCTCGAAGATTTTACTAAAGTAGACATTTAAAATTGAATCATATTAAATTAAACCACTAAATTCAATAAGCAGCAATCTAAATCTTTCAGAAAAGGAAATCTTTGAAGGATACTAACAAATGACACACAAATAAAGAAAAGGCAAAGTGATGTTTCAAAGGTCAATGATGTATGAGTTTTGATTCAAAATGCAAGCTGCCTGCCTCCCTTTGGGGGGTTGGCATGAAAAAAAATTAGTCACGGATATTAAGAAGAATTCTTTTAATTCCAGAGTCTCTCACATAGGAAGCTTAAAACAAGTTTAAAGTCTTATCTGGTAGTTAGATCATCTGCCAAGGTCGTGTTGAAGCTAGGGGTAGGGGAACCAGAAGGTATAGTCGTACACAACGTCAGTAATCTGACTAAGAAAACAAGGCATGGCTTTCAAAACCCTGACTAATTCTTTAGCCATGGGGTTACATCCATACTCCTCATATAAGGAAAAATAATGAGAAACATAATTTTTAAAGAGCTACCAGTGACCACCAAATTTAAATTTTTCTAGAAACCTTTTTTCCAGTCTATTCCCACTGTCCTGCACTAACTTAAACCTTTTCAACTGATCAGCAGATTACTGGCCTAGAGTCCAACAGGACTCTCCAATCCCAGTCTCTCCCCTTACTAAAGGTCCCTCTTAGTACTATCACGTAAATCTCCCCAAATCATGCAGCTCCAGGAGAGTACTGCTCCCAACTTCATGTCCTTGGTTCCTAAAGTCTTAGAAAATCTGATTCCACCCTAACTAGTCAACCTTGTTCTCCTTCCATTGAAGAGTTTAATATGTAAAACAGATTTCTAGTTGGATCTGGTAAATTAATCTTGACTTTTCAGATCTATGGTAATGGTCTGAAGGCTCCCCGCAGTGCCAGGCACCAAATGGATGCTCCATATATGTATAGGTTAATTGCTTAACAACTGAAGAGATTTTTTTAAAAAGTGCTTGTGAAGTACAGGTAGACTGATGCACGTGCACGTCCTATAAACTGCTTTGTAATGTTACCATCTAATCCTCTACATGGAAATATTAATAGGTTCAACAGTTCTGGGGGGAAAAAGTCAACTTCCATTTCCCATCAAAATTATTACTGCGCTCTAAAAACATTCCCCTAACAAGATTTGCCTGGTTTCACCATCATTCCTAGAATCCTAACGATGCTTCCATATATAGAAATGTTCAACACCAAAAGCCTAAAAGCAGAGCTTATCTACCCTTTTATAAGCACTTCAATAAGTTAGACTCAATAGTTATCAATGTAAGGGTGACATTTGAATCCCTCATACCTGCCTAATAGATGCAGAGTTTTCTACTCAAGTATTTGAAGACAATGCATAAGAAAAAGGATGCAAAGCTAGCAAATCCTATATATCACAGAATAAAAGACACAGCTCAATTTTCCCCAATTGAGAGGAATTATGAATATTCACATAATAGCTCCTATCCCAATTACCTGGAAGATGCATCCATCTTGATATATTTGGCTGTAGGCCTGGTATTCATACATTTCTACTTCCCTGATTTAATTTCGATCTCAGGTGGGCAAACAAACACGTATTTCACAATGGGGCCCTTCTTGTCAACCCTTCAGATGATTAGCTCCTTTGCAGTTTGATGGTGGTTAAACTCAATGAATGCTACTACAGTTGGAACAGTCATGGGTCACTTCCATGTGGATGCGATTCCTCAACGTGCTCTATCTGCATCCAGTAAGGAGACAGTATTTTTTGGTTGATTATTATCAGACTTCTTAGACAAAGAACAAGAGAAAATGCACAATTCCCAATAAACTCATAATTAGTAAGGCAGACTCCTGGTCACCTATTGCCAATTAATGACCGAAAGTCACAATGGCACAAGTAGACAACTGACATTTTGCCTGAGCACACATCCCTGGCCAGCAATAATTAACCTGAAGGTAAAGAACCAGTCATTTTCTTAATTCAACAAGGCACCTCTTTCAAAGTTGGGGCTCTTCCTGTTTTAATAATCAAAAGGAAAAGACCTTTGGTACTTAATATTTAAACAAAATGTTTAATATTTACACAGTAAAGTTCTTCTTCTGATATTAAACCAGCATTAAAGCAGGGATGGAAATTGGTTTATAATCTCTGACACTAGGCCTGGAGCCTTGTAGTGTAGTAAACAATGTCACTCTTCAGATGGGCACCACCTGCAATGGGTTCAGAAATGTCAACTGTAATTAAACATTTTATTTCAAGGCTAATTCATAGGTTATGTACATGAAGGACTGCTTTCTGGCATGAGAAATTTCAAAGTACCGGGCTGTGTAAATAAGAAGCAGGTCTCTCTCTCTCTCTCTTTTTTTATTATTGTATTTTTTTAAAGCACATGCAAACTGCCTGAGACCTAATTAATATTATTCTTAAACATATGCTTCATATTTTGCAAAGATATTTAAAGTCAATTTCATGAAGCTTGACTGGTAATGATACGTTTCTGCCTGACCAATTATTTCCTCTAGCTACAAGAATACTGCAAGGGGTGAAAAGAAAAATATGATTTGCTACAAGAGAACACAGTACAGTAATGGCAACGTTGGGATTGGCTCTCATCAATGCTAGATTTCTCTTTTGGGGCTTTAGCTTCAACTTATAGTTGCAGTGAAAACCTGAAGAAAATTTATTATTTTTAAAAAGATGTTACTCGAAGGTGTAGGGGTCACACCTCCCATAATGCTTCTAATCCTAATGAGAATTTAGGAATGAAACTTAATATTCAATTAAGAAGTGTGTGTGAGAGAGAGAGAGGGAAAGTAATAGTTTTTTCTGTATCAATAAACATTCACAGTTCCTTGGTAGCAATTTTTACAACTAACATAATGAATCAGAGATTTAAAATATACCATCCCTGGCCCTCCACCTTAACATTCTATTTCATTCCCCCTGCCCCCAACAAGGCTTAAGGGGAAAGACCTTAAGTAAAAATGCTATTATACTCATGAAAAAAAAATCTGGGTAAAAGTGGCACCTTTTTGTGCATTTAACACAGTTCGCTTTATTTTTTATTTTTTAAAACATTTTATTTATTTATTTATCTATCTATCTATCTATCTATCTATCTATCTATCTATCTATTTATTTGGCAGAGAGAGAGAGAACACAATCAGGGAGAGCAGCAGGCAGAGGGAAAGGGAGAAGCCATTGCGGGGCTGAGCAGAGAGCCTGAGATGGGACTCGATTCCAGGATCCTGGGATCATGACCTGAGATGAAAGCAGACGTTTAACCGTCTGAGTCACCCAGGTGTCCCAACACAGTTCATTTTAAGAGCGTTCTTTTCTCTAATTAAGTACAGCAACTAGGGAAAGGGACGGGCTGCTTGTCTGTCCCTCACTCCCTCTCCCTGCTTTTTCTAAATTCACTTCCTAACCATATATTTCATGACATATGTTGGCTACTGAAGAGAAGGGAGCATGTACACGAATAAGCTCAAACACAACGTGAAGTGGCATTTGCTAGAGAATGCAGAGCCACACCTCTCCCAGGTGGGTGCCCTGTGGAAAGGCCCAGCACCCAAAAACAGACACACCCATCATGGCACTGTGTCTGAGATAAAGTGTCAGTCCCTTCCCACCAGTGAAAATTTGTTCATAATACCAAAAGGCAATAGACATAAACTCTTCCAAATTGCTATTCCCAAATGATATGTAACATAGATATTTGTTAAAGGAATTCTGATGGTGCTTCCTTTAATTGTCTTTTCTTTTTGAAATATGGTAACTATAAAAGCTATATGAAATATGGGGAAAGGAGATGACACATTAAGAGAAAAATGCTGTATGTCCTATGTATACTATGTATAATACAGAATTAAAAAGCTGATATATAAGAGAAAACACTTGAAGGAAATAGGACAACACTGTGTCAGGATAGTGGGAGCGTGAGTAATTTTCCTCCCATCTCCCAAATTTCTGTAATGTGATCATGTGGGTTCAACTATTAAACATCCATGTCAAGTAAGAAGACGATCATCTTGGGAAATTAAAAAGTCCACAGTGCGTCCATTCACTGAACTGCAGCAGCTGAGAGGTGGAGAAGAAATTTGGCAAAAACTTGGACCAAACACAATTTGAACTTCTCTGTCTCTATATCTCCCACTCAACAAAGAAAGAGGATAGGCCAAAAAAAGCGTTGGCAGAATAGGATGACGGGAGAAGGTAGGAGAACATAGCACCAGAATGGTTTGTTGGTCTGAAGCCAGAGCTTTTGTTAAACTAATTTCAGATTTGCTTTGTCTTCCCTTTAAAATGGGGCAATGCTGGCTGCAAGATACAAGAAAGACAAAAGCTTTCTCAGCCAGCTATACCCAATCCTGGTTTGAAGAGTAGTAAAGCCTGTAGCAATAACAAAATGCGATCATTTTCCAGCATAGGTGACACATTTCTGCTGCAGAAGACCCTGCTGAATCAGACCAGACATAGATATGAAACTCTGAGGCCACAAAACTAGTAAATGACACAACTGGCAAGATGGCACAAACCATCGACTTGATTGCTCCACACATTTCTTTATTCAAGCTACACACATACATTCACACGTCATTCGGCTCAAGCTCTCAGTCAACATTTGGTGAGTATTTGTCTCGTGACTCGGCAAGGTCTCTCATTTTCTCCTTCCACCTAACGTGATTCCCCACGGCACCTCCGAACCTAAATTTCCTCTCCAATTGCAATGAATCCCCTCAGTGGCAATGCCAAAAGCCCTCCATGCGATAAACCCTGCTAACCAGCCTTGCAGTCTTTTGAGGTGAAGAGAGGTCTGGGGTTCCAGCTTGGGAACTTTCGCATAATCAGGTGAAGCGCATGGCGGCCATGGAAGAGTAATTGGAATAAAGACTCTTCTCCTGGAGCCTTCTCCTTTACCTATGGAAAAGGCTCAGGAAGAAGAATCCTAAAGCACTACACCTGATCAAATAATAAGAATTCATTTAGAACAAATACAATATTAAAAGCTAATTTTTTCACCACAAAATTAATTAACTTTTCCCTCTACAAATATATTACTAAAACTTTCTCACTGCACAAACTCTCCAAACAAAATTAATGGTTTTGTTTTGAAAATTAATTTAGATATTAAAAAATTATATTTTCCACCAAGATCTCAGTTACTCAGATTAAATATTAACCAAAAGCTGTCTTCTGCTTAAATAGAATTTACCCTTTGAAGTGTTTTTATTAATCTCTTCTGATGTAGGTGCTTGAAATTCTATGAAAGTGCTGCTGCTACCCGTTCTGTGCATCACTTACTGTAATTTATTTTCAGAACATAATTCTATTTATAAATGAAAATCCTATTAAAAGAAGACAAGAAAAATTAGTCCTAGACTTTGCATTGGTAGAGTAGAAACAAAATGAGCGGCCTAACCTGAAGTGACATTTACAAATTACCTGTTAATTTAAACCGGGTTGAGGGATGACAGAATTTAGTCAGACTGACAGGAAGTACCGAAGGAATGACAGTTGGGTCTGGAGCGGCCATAAAGCTCTTACTGCTAGCACATTTATCTGTGCTCCTCCGCCACCCCACCACCTCCCCCAAAAGCTCCCTGCCTAGTAAATAATATATTTATAAAAATATTTACATTTTTGGCAGATTAGTGAGGAAGGGTATTATACAGCCAGAAGCTAGCCTCCTTTGTTTAAAGGGAGGAAATCATTTATTTAAAAAAGCTTCCGGCTTTAGTCATTGAGTGACAACCGCCTCCCTACCATCCCTACCATTTAAGCCCAAATACCAGTTGTTTTTCTTCATGAGCGACTTTGACTAAGCATGAGGGCCCAATGAGGCTACAACTGAATACCTGTATATTGGCATAAAGATAGGCACTTGCCTCTCTCTCTCCACCTCAATGTTTCTGAGAACAAGCCATCAGAAACAGCTCCCGCTCCTTTTCCTCTTGCTACCCAATTTTTGAAACGTAAAAACAAAAATAACCTTGCAAATAACATTGTAAAATAATAATCTTTTGAGAGGAAGCCAAAGGAGGGAAAAGAATTGTTACAGATTTGAATATTTTTTGTTATAGACTTGAATATTTTTAGTTCAATTTAAATGACTACCGACCAGATAAAGTATCTGCAGATACTGCATATCTCTAAGTAGATTTTAGTATATAGCAATTAAAACTTATTTTTATAAAATCTCTATTCGACGTTCAACTTACAAAGAGGTATAATTTTTGTCTGGTGGGCATATCGTTGGTAGCACTAATAAGAGCTATACGCACATTCATGGAGTGGAAACACACACAGGCACAGAACCCCGCAGACGACATACACGTAACATACAACACAGATGTGATATAGACCTAGTTGTCTGGTTTCTCATGAGCAAGAAGACGTCTTATCTTCATGAGAAGTCATATCTTAAGAAAACAAAACTGGTCCTTATTTTTTTTTAAAAGATTTATTTATTTATTTATTTATTTATTTATTAGAGACAGAGACTGAGAATGAGAGGGGAGAAAGTCAGAGGGAGAAGCAGACCTCCCGCAGAGCCGGGAGTCCGATATGGGACTCGATCCTGGAACTCCAGGATCATGACCTGAGCCAAAGGCAGTCGTTTAACCAACTGAGCCACCCAGGCGCCCGGTCCTTATTTTTTTTTTGGTTTTTTTTAAAGATTTATTTATTTTAGAGAGAACACATAAGCGGTGTAGAGGCAGAGGGAGAGGGAGAGAGAATCTCCAAAACCGTCATGTATTAAGTAGAAGACCATCTTCATAGTCATAAATTAATGACAATAAGTACATGTAGGTAAACAGTGTAGAAATAAAAAATCCAAATACACGGAACTAAAAAAAATGCACTGAACCGAAATGTACGAACTAAAATTTAATGAAAATGATAAAATAAAAATAGGAGCCCATCTCTGCGTTAATGACCAAAAAGACGTCCTGGTGTTCCATGTGCCTGTATCCTGGTTAAGGCTCCTGCTGCTTTTGCCACCTTTAAATGCATTTCACCATTTGAGAATTCTGGAAATTTCAAGGAATTGTTGCACTCTTTCTTCTTGTTTACCCATCCTGGAATTCTATGGACAGTGCAGGGATAATTCTATAGCCAAAAGTAATTGCTGTGAATTATTCACATCCTGAAATCTTCACACAACTTTCAGTTAACTGCTCTGAGCTGGAAAATTATTGGGTGTAGCCTACTTCTCTAAACAAATGTCTCTATATTTGTGGTAAGGGTGTCTACCAGAGACTATGAACCATGAATGTACTGTTTTAGAAGAGCAATTTTACCAAGTGACAAAGAATTTCATCTTGAAATTTTGAGCCAGCACTCCTGCTTTTCTATCATCTGTTCTCTAGCAATTAAGGAACAATTCAATCCCTTGATTTGTGGCTAATCAGAATGGTCACATGAATAACAGGCATTTCTAAATAAAAAACTAGTTGTGAAGAGGTTAAAAGATTAAGAGCAAAAAAGTTGGAAATCTGAGATGCTGATGAAGAAGTTCTGATGGAAAAAGGGATCCTTTTCCTTGCAGTTTCTCAGCCTAGCTGGATGAAGGCCAGTCCCATTTAAAGCTCTCTCCACAATATGCCGGGACTCTGATTATCAAGTCATTTAAAGCTAACACCAAATTTAAAAGAAAGTTCAAAAAGGATGGCCAAGAGAAATTATTACACTCTTCCTCCATCCCTCTACCCTAAAAGTGCCACAGAAGCCTTCCTCCTAATACCATCTACTACTAAAAAAAGTCTCTCTTGCCCTCTTTGGCATATGAAGAAATACTTTTTATTCTAAATCCTAGTTTTGAGTCTTTCTTCCATCTGAGTTTAGAGATAAATTATAAATTATCTGTGTCTTAGACTCCTCTGTCACATTGCTGTCAAGAAGCATCTGCCTGTTTGGAAAATCCTGGTTATTTCTACAAGATTTATGAAATGCTACTTTGCTCCAAGATTGATATCCATGTCCTTATTCAGTATATCAAGGGCATATGATAATGATAGCGATCAATGTTATTTTAACACTGCACAAAGGCCAGGGTGTCAAGGCCATCACTTCATTAGACAACAGAACTATTGATTATTAACTAGAGACTAGCTAAAATCGAAATACCTGTACAATCTCCCCATGCCAAAAAATTATCGGTGGGCAGGCAAGCAGATTACATAATCTGTCAAACTCTATGAAACCTTCTCAAAACTAAACAGTCCGAGGAGCATTTCAAAGGATGTTTCATAGTGTGCAAACTCTCCTTTATATCCCCTGATGCTCTGCCATCCCCCCTCCTAAAGCTGAAATAATTTTGGCCTCCCAACACTGTTTGAGTTCTGCCCTTACGCTGTAAATGCTCATTAAAAATTGAGGGGAAGGGAGATTCAAAAACTGTTAAGGTTTGGGTACGAGTGGAGGGGACAGAGAGCAAGCAAAGATTTCAGGTATGAAGGGAGATAATTAAGGACTATTTATACTCTTACTCTAATCCCCCATTTTTGCTTTTTTAAAAAATAGTAAATGGTTTCTAAATACTACAGGGCTAGTGTAAACCACATAGTTTCTCCTCCCTGACAAGAGACATATTATTATTTAGCTGGCTCCCATTACTTTTTACATGCAAATTGATCAGAAGCCCATTCTCTTTGCCCTGAGCTATGAGCTATGAAATCTGTACTCCTATTGCAGGTGCTAAAGAGGCCTCTCTATCCTGGAGTCATACATTTGGACTCTCAGGCAATTTCCCCATCATGTGGGCTTTAATTGGACCATGCTTCCTAATCAGCATCATTTCCCCCTTGACCAGCCCTCTATGTGCATACACTTAGAAAAAAGAAGTGGGTTAAAAGGAGGGCACTGGAAAAAAAAAATCAGCCTGCTCAAAACAGCAGTCTGAACACTTCCTAATGGAGCTCTAAGAACTCATCCTAAGTAAAGCAAATGGCATGAGGCATGTGGAAAACTGATTAGTGAGGACCAAAGCAGACATTTATTGCCCAGAGGTAGAAAGTCCACTAATCGTCCTGTTAAACCTCTGTTTTCATTTCCTTCTCAACTAACCTCACTCTGGACCAAATTCATCACCTGTCTTAAGCCTCCAATCGCACCTGAAATTAAAGAAGTCAAGAGAACAGTGAAGGGAACCCTCTTGGGAACATATCTCCCCCATTCCTGCCTGCATTCTCAAAGATGGTGCTGAAGAACTGAAATGTCGGGGCCTAGGCCCTTTACAACCTTCACTACATTTCTGCTTTTCAGAGCAGCTGTAGGAAGCTGCTGGTAGAAGCATCCTGGTTCTGAAATCATCACCGGTTCTTCCAGAAGAGAGATAGGATTGACATTGGTGCACTGAGCACACAGAGAGAAATCTGGGACTGACTGCCAGATGAGTATACGCTGGGAACCTCTGATGGCATAAGACTAAGTCCCAAACCAAACATTTTTGATGGTGCTGGGCTCATACGGCACAGCTCCTCTGATATGTGAGACACTCTAAAAACCCAAAACTTAAAAAAGACCAGCAATGCTGGAACAATTTGAGTAAATAGCGGTATTGGATTATAGCCCAAAGTATAAAATAAATATGAGTCCATACTACTATAAATTAAGGAGTAAATAAATGAGAAAAAGATAGAAATCTTCCTCATAGAAAAATTTTGACTAATGTATGTCAAACCTCTCCCCTCCAGAAGGTGATTCTGAGTGCTCTGCCCCAACTGCCCCATCCATCTTCCCTGCCCTTGAACTGAACTGGATTTAGTGACTTGCTCCTAAAGAATTGAGTACATCACAGGGGACCAAGGGGTAAGTTAACAGTGGAGAATTTTGCAGAATATCACCTGGGTCAGGTGGTAATATCACCAGTGATAAGTCATGTGTGGATAACACCCACCCCCTGATAGGATATGACAATGGGGGCACTCCACCTCTGTGGTATTCTTCCCAAAAACATATAGCTCCAATCTAATCATAAGGAAAACATCAGACAAACCCAAATTAAAAGATGTTCTACAAAATAAATGGCCTGCAAAACTGCCAAGGTCATGAAAACAAGGAAAGACAGTGAAACTGTCAAAGACAGGTTAGGAGACTAAGATGTGATGTTTAAATGTGATGTGCTTAAATGTGATGCTCTAGCCTGAATTTGATCCTGGAATGGAGCAAGGACATTAGTGCAAAACCTACTGAAATCTGAATAAATCCTGTAGTTTAATACTAACATATCAGTGCTGGTTTCTTAACTTTAATAATGTATGTAGAATGTAAAGATTAGGGGAAGCTGTGTGAGGAATATGCAGAAACTCTGTATTCTCTTTGCAACTTCTCTCCAAATCTAAAATTATTCTAAAGTAAAAAGTTTATCCTAAAAATCCAAAAATACCCCTATAATGACCAGCCTAGAATTTTTTTAATTGCGTAAAGAAAAAGGAATAAAAATGTAAAGGACAGCATTTTGGTCAAGATAAAGACCAAAATGAGAAAGGATAATCTATTTGTACAAAACAAGACATACATATACTCTCACCTACATACGCATAAGTGTATACATGATACACACACCTATAGGTAGATCACAGATATATAGAAATGTAGATAGATCAATACTATAACTCTATTCTATTTATTCATTTATTATTTTATTCATTTAGTCATCTACTATTTTGAAATAGTAACTGCTACACATGGGACTAAAAGTTTTGGAACAAAAAAGAATGAGCTTATATAAGAGTTCCCTGGGAGTAATCTTCCAGAATTTCACATATCCTTCAGAACTATTAGTTTAGTTTAGGTTTTTTTGTTTGTTTTATTTTGAGTAAATTTCTTAGGTTCTAGATCCAGACATACCACTTGTTGAATATGTGGTTCTGAGCAAGATTCTTAACAACTACCTGTGTCTCAGTCTCCTGGCCTGGAAAATGTGGACCATAATGACTACTTCTCCATAAAGCTGTCGTAAGGGTAAAATAAATCCTCAAATATGTTATAAAATGCTATGCAAATGTTACCTATAACTCAAAGAATAGTTATTGTGCTATCTAGCAGGGCCCAGTGGGAATAGGAATCATAGCAGAATGAGGAAACAGAAAGGAGGATGGAGTTCTGACTTTGGACATGGGAAGGTACCAGGAAAAAAACCTTCTCTACTTCATAATTTTGCCTAGAGTCAGCTTTGAAAGTGGATATGTAAATGTATGGGAGAAAAGTACAAAACGACCTTGTGAAGTGAGTACAAGTCACACATTACTATCCCCTTAAATGGATGTGGCACCTGAGGCCCAAAGATATTGAATAACTCGCTTGAAATTCCACACTGAGCCAGTAACACATGAAAATTAAGAATTTAATCCCTTTGGCATTGAGACTGTACCACAAAGGCTTGCCATTTAGCATACCCTTTGTACTTATGCCCATGTTAGCAGGGCTAAAACTGCTCCTTTGATTTATCAATGGTCATGATTGGGAGGATTCATGTATGATTTTTGCCAGATGGGAAGCCAAGGCCCTCACACGGCTGTTTCAGTACAATCCTAGTTAACGCCATAAAGTCCCTCCCTGCCTGCTCATGCACTGTTTATCATCTCTAACCCCATACCCCTGGCTATCTGGGAGAAGGTTCTACTGCAACCAATATGCCAGTCCTCACTCTCTCCGTTCCCTTGTATTGTATGATACAATTAAATTATGATGTATACTGGTATTTTAATGTTATATTTATAACTGTACATATGCCCAAAGGCTTTAGCAGGAGTTACATTTTTATATCTTGAAAATATACATATTCAAAACATCAGTTTTTGAAAAGCAAGAAAATTTCTTTAGTAGTTTTCCTCTTTTTGCAAGAAAAAGTTGAAGTTCTCCCTCAGCTACTTTATGAAGCATTAGATCACTTTGTAAAGCTTTTTTTCTTTTTCACTTTTATTGAAAAGATTCTAGAGGTCCTTTTAGCCATTTTATTTCATATGTGGCATAGAGGTGACAATCTATTTCAAGTCAGTATTTCAAGTTCATGACCATTTATTGGGTTCTAAGTTCTTGAGATTAAAAAAAAAAAAAAGAACTAGAATTCCTCAAGGAATTTACTAACTACTGAATGTGGAAAACAAAACAGAAAATAACATAACAACTTTGTAGTAGGCTTCTGTATAAGGTTGCTATTGAAGTTTAGCTGCAGTTGTTATCAGTCATGAGGAAAAAAGGAGAGCAGAAGAAATATTTGAACTTGATCTCCGAGACTATGTATGGGCTTACCAGAACAAGTATATATCTAAGCAAAGAGAATCACATGAGCTGAGACCCAGATACATCAAATATAGGAGACTCATCATGTTAGCAATTCACTGACAAGACCAGAGATGACAAGACAAATACAGTGGGGAGTAGCTCTTGAAAGCCCTTTTATTCCAAATTAAAGAGACGAGGACTTTTAACTTACATGTTATGTAGACCTATCATTGAGTTTTATGGAAGACAGGGGGTTGGTGATGGAGGGGTGCGAGAGGTCATGACCAAGAACAAAATATTCAAGAAAAGACTAAAAAAAAAAAAGAAGACGACTAATAAAATTACCCAGACTAGTTAAACGGCATTCTTGGAAGACAGCTGTCAATTCACTAAACAAATTTAATTCAATTTTACCAATGTGAACTGACAGATAATGATGTGTATCAATCAGAATTCAGTCAGAAAAACAGAAACCACTCTAGGTATGTCATGCAGAAATGGACCCAACAGAAGGAATTAGAGACATAAGATCTATTGGAAAGGCTAAGGGAGAAAAGGTTGGGGAAGCCACCACTAGCATCCAGGAGATCAGGAAATGCCTAAATTTAGAACATAAAGGCAATGACGATCTCAGCATCTCCAGCACTTGAGTGGTAGAGAGGAACTGCAGAACACTCAGAAACCTCTAGCAAAACCTATTTGCCATCTGCCGTAGACCAAACATCTTCCCAATGCTGCCCAGAGGCAATAATGATTCTTTTTTTTTCTTTTTTTGGCAATAATGATTCTGATACTCTCCTTCTGTCTCTTGTACACGTGTCTTTCCCTGGTGGAATAAAAAACAGAATTCCACTGGCAGAGATTCCAAGAAATTTGTACTGCTGCTTCAAAATCCCCATACCACTGATTGTGCAAAGAAGATGGGAAATGGTATTGAGTTGCCAATAGGCAGTCTAGCATACTGTGTAAGGAAAGTCAAGATCTAGGGCAAATATTACTTAAATGGTATTAATAGTAAAACTTAGCAGTTTTCAGATACATTGGAAAAACAAAACAACAAAAAAAAACTAGAAGACTAGTTCCCAAGAATTCGTGGACTCTGCTCTTTCCTTATCTAATCCCCCAAAGTTTTTCCCAATTTAGGTGTACCAAAAATCAGTGCCCACTCACTGGGTCTTCTGAATTCAGTTCTAATTAACTCAGTCTTAAAAAATTACTCATGATGGGGGCGCCTAGGTGGCTCAGCCGTTGGGCATCTGTCTTCGGCTCAGGTCATGATCCCAGGGTCCTGGGATCAAGCCCCGCATTGGGCTCCCTGATCGGCGGGAAGCCTGCTTCTCCGTCTCTCATTCCCCCTGCTTGTTTTCCCTCTCTTGCTGTGTCTCTGTCAAATAAATAAAAATCTTAAAAAAAATTACTCATGATGATTCACAAGACTTTTGAAGATTTGAGAGACACAGAAAATATTTACTTTTGACATACTGAAATATTAGGTGGATAAAATCTCATATTGCTGAATGACTGCAGATTCCCATGGAATTTTCTATGACATTCTCAAACACATAGAAAAGATCCATTAAGTTTTATAATTCTGACCATCTACAAAAACACAACACACACACACACTAAGGTCTTCTATGTTTTAGGTATTTCCCCTTGCCCTTAGGACAAAGTCCAGACTTGTCAATAAGGTCTACCAGGCACTGGTAGTTATGACCCTTCACTATCCCTCTAGGTCCATCTCACACCCTCTTTCAGTTCTTCCCTATACCAGCCCTTCTTCATCTGCCAGGAATGTGCTTGCCCCTACTTCTTCTGCCTCCTCCCATTCATCTCTCAAGGGTCAGTTTACATGGCATTTACCTTGGGGGCCTTTTCTGTTCATCAGTCTAAGATCTCCATTATTCTCCCCCACCCTGTCACATTCTATTCTTTTTCTACACAGAATTTACCTAGTGTAATCACATAATTATGTGCATAATTTATTGTTAATTATTTGTTGTATTTCTGTCTCTTCTAGTAAATTTTACAAAGACTATGACCTCCATTTGCCTTGTTTATAATTTTATCTTCAGGGTCTAGCACTGAGTCTGTCATAGTAGGCACTCATTATCTATTTGTGAAGGGAAGGAAGGAAGGAAGGGAGGAAGGGAAGGGAGGAGGGAAAGAAAGAGGGGGAGGGAGGGAGGGAAGGAGGAAGGAAGGAAGGGAGAAAAGAAGGATGAAAGAAGAAGGAGAGAGGAAGATCAGCACCTCTGGTCCCTCTCACCATTCTGTATAAAAACCACTTCCTTACAAACAAATTCTTTGAGGTTATTTCCCTCCTTATTCCCTTAAAGTATGAGAACACTAGAAACTGGTGCATTCCTACATTTCAATTTGCTTAATGTACACATGTAAATCAAGACACTTTATTTTCTTTTCTTAGGCCAAATGAAGTCTCAAAGTCTTTGAAGACATGAACAATGGACCACTGCCTTGGGAATGGATATTGCGTGTAAGAGTGACAAGTGTCAACTAAGAGAAATAGGAAGAAATCAGATCCATGGGCCCGAGATCAGATTCTTGCCATTGGACAAGCACTGGGGGTTCTGGGTATCTAGTCCAGGAACAAGAAAGCTTTTTCAGCAGCCACACAGCACCCTCTTTTCTTGAAACTTTTGATCTGTGGCAGCTGCATCTTCAGAGTGGCAGTTACCCAAAAATGAGTGAAATTAGCAGGAAAAACACTTATTTGCATGTTATCATCTAAAATAGGCCATGAGATGGGGAAAGGGAGGAACATTTTGATTCAAAATTACTGTAGACTGTAGCCAGAAGAAGTTGGCTGCTTCTTTTCAAATGTGTTATCAATAGGTGATTGTCGCATGACTCATGCTTTTACACGTAAGCTATATAAGAGATCCAAATGCAAAACCCAGCACTCAGGGACACCATTTGGATTTTTAATGCTCCCTTGGGAACCCAGAGCCCTCAAAGCAATGAATAGATTACAATGAAGCATAAATACAGTATTTTCGCTTCTGACAGTCTTATTCTAAATTGGCCCGTTATTTAAAGGAAAATGATATCCATTTTTAGTAGCCCAACACTGAAATCTAAAGAGTTAAGAACTCCTCTGCTTGGATAAACTCATAAACATACGAAAATTAATTTTGCGTTATTCTTTGAGACTTCGCACTTACGAGACAAGTGGCAAAACTGGCACTGCCTTTCTGTTATTCTGTCGACGTAAAAGGAAAGAACACAATTAGGGATGTGGCAATTTTCCACTCCTTTTTCTGCCCCTTGGCAGCTGAATGGCATCACTGTGCAGAAGCAACTGAAATAGCAGAGATATTGATGATCAATGTATCGAACAATCTCACAAGAACAGGGTGGACAGCCAAGTTTAGGAATCTGTTGATGGGAGAAGTCACACACAGCATCTAGCTGAGAAACTATTCAGAAACTGCCTGGGTGGAAGAAAAGCGCAGAAGTGAACAGCATGGGCTCTCACGCCAGTCTGCCTACATTTGCCTCCCTGGCCCTGCTACTTTCCAACAGCGGGACTCTGAGGTCATTTACCCCTCTGTACCTCACTCGTCGTATCTGTAAAACAGGAGTAATAATGTTATGTCTTGAATGATTGTTGTGAGGCTTAAATGAGCTAGTCAATGTGAGGTGGTTAGGACAGTCACTTGAAGCATAGTAAAGCACAGATAAATGGTACTGTCACGATAACGACACTTTCTGAGGGAAGTGTTCCAAAGCCTGGACTCTTCCTCCAAAGCAAACATATTCATGAGTACCTTTGGGTATCTTCATTCATTATAGGTGCCATATACTTTCATAAATATGCCCTGAATGAAAATAACTCTGTGTTTATGACACTAAGCCACATATAAATGTTCATCTAAGGCAGTTTCTGTAAAGAGCCAGAGAGTAAGTATCTTAGGTTTGCAAATGCTCAACTATGTTGCTGGAGCTTTCAAGCAGCTACAGACAATATTAATGAGTTAATGAGCATGGCTGTGTTTCAATAAAACTTTACTTACAAAAATAAAAGGTGGACTAAATTTGGCCCCCAGGGTATAGTTCACCTACTGATCTAATGAATTCTTCAACCCAGAAATTTTGCATAAGTAGTTTCTTAAATGAAAGAATTAAGAAAAGTAGGATTCAAATCTCCTTAGATATATTTAGTCCAAGGCTTCACAAAGCATTCTGTGCATGAGAGTGATAGTCCTTCCTGACATCACACACTTGAGGTACTGAAGAAGCCTCAGTTTCCTTCCAACTTGCAAATAAAACATCAAACTAATAGCAGTTTCCTTTTAATAACAATAGTCTACCATTTAATAAATATTTACTCTGCAACAGCCAATGTTCCAAAGGAATTAAGGGCCATCTCACTTAATACATTATGATGATGGCAAAAAGCACCACTTTCAGAATGTACCCACATTCTGCTCCCTTCTCCCACCACCACCAGTACCATGATGATCCCAGGCCCCTTCACCCTCATCTGGTTCATAGTTATAGTCCATCTTCAACACAGTCCATCCTCAACTTAGCAGTCGAAGTGTTCCTCAGAAAACGTGTCAGGTCATGTCACTCTTCTGCCTGAAACCCTTCAGGGGCTCTCCATCTCACTCAGAGGATAAGCCCAACTCCTAATAGCAGATGGTCAGATGCTCTGAGTTGGTCCTTATCTTCTTTCTGGCCTCCTCTCTTACTACTGTCACCTTCTACTTACTCTGAGTTTCCTACCACAGGAACTTGTGTTGACTCACTCTTTCCTTGACCACATGGCTTGATCATCCCCACCTTTAGGTCTTTGCTCAAATACCATCTCCCAAGTAAGCCTACTCTGACCCTCCCATTTCAAATTGCACCTCTGCCGGTCACCCTCCTTATTATCCTTCTCTACTTCATTTTTCTCCATACCCCTTATTATATACTTATTGTTTTTATTTTGTTTTTGTGTGGGGGGATGGCTTTGTTTTTTGTCTGCTTTTACCCACTAGAGCAAGAGCTAAAAGGGGTAAGGACTTTTGTTCACATCTGTGTCTACAGCACTAAAATAATGCTTGCCACATGGTAGGTGCCTCATAAATATTTGTTGGGTGAATGACCCTGTTAGATCCTTTCCCATGTACTAAGTATAGTTGTAAGTGCTTTAAAGTTATTATCTCCTTTAATCCTCACAAGCTTGTGAGCAGATGCTACTATAATCCACATTCTCAAATGAAGAAACCAAAGCCTTGAAAGGTTAAATGAATTGCCCACATCACATGGCAAGTAGTGGAGACATGCCCTTGAACACAGGCCATCCAGACCCAGCCTCTGTGATCCCAACCACCACACTCCACTCCCTTTATTTAATCTTCCCTTCTCCTTGAGTGAGGGACTGTGATTTTCCTGGTTTCCTGGTTCACATAAGGAAAGTGAAATTTAGTAACATTAAGAAACTTGCCCAAAGAAGGAATTTGCAAATGACGTATCAGATAAAGGGCTAGTATCCAAAATCTATAAAGAATTTATCAAATTCAACACCCAAAGAATAATCCAATCAAGAAATGGGCAGAAGACATGAACAGACATTTCTGCAAAGAAAACATCCAAATGGTCAATAGACACATGAAAAAGTGTTCAATATCACTCAGCATCAGGGAAATACAAGTCAAAACTTCAATGAGATACCACCTCGCACCAGTCAGAGTGGCTAAAATTAGTAAGTCAGGAAATGACAGATGCTGGTGAGGATGTGGAAAAAGGGGAACCATCCTACACCGTTGGTAGGAATGCAATCTGGAAAACAGTGTAGAGGGTCCTCAAAAAGTTGAAAACAGAGCTATCCTACTACCCAGCAATTGCACTACTGGGTATTTACCCCAAAGATACAAATATAGTGATTCATAGGGGCACATGCACCCCAATGTTTATAGCAGCAATGGCCACAATAGCCAAACTACAGAAAGAGCCTAGATGTCTATCGACAGATGAATGGATGAAGAAGATGTGGTGTGCACACACACACACACACACACACAATGGATTATTATGCAGCCATCAAAAAATGAAATCTTGCCATTTGCAATGACGTGGATGGAACTAGAGGGTATTATGCTAAGTGAAATAAGTCAATCAGAGAAAGACAATTATCATATGATCTCACTGATATGAGAAATTTGAGAAACAAGACAGAGGACTGTAGGGGAAGGGAGGGAAAAACGAAACAAGACGAAACCAGACAGGGAGATAAACCATAAGAGATTCTTAATCTCAGGAAACAAACTGAGGGTTGCTGGAAGGGGGTGGGAGGGATGGGATGTCTGAGTGATGGACACTGGGAAGGATACATGCTATGGTGAGCACTGTGAATTGTGTAAGACTGATTAATCACAGACCTGTACCCCAGAAACAAATAATACATTATATGTTAATATAAATAATAATTTAAAAAGTACCAAAAAAAAACTTGCCCAAGGTCACAAAACCTGTAAACTGAGCATCTATAATTTCAGTTTCCATTTGCCTATCTCAAAAAAAATCACAAAAACTCATCACAGTTTTTAATGCTATAAGATTTGATGGGCTTTGACAAACAAGACCAATAAAATTTTACAAACACACAACCCTTCACACATTGATGCACTTAAGGCAACCATCCAGAAATCCCTTGTCCAGTATCCCACCAAATGGGTCAGTTATCTGTAGGTCCTTCCAGAACTAAGGGAGTTGACATACAACATCAACAAGCCTGTAAAAAAAACACTGTCATCATCCCCATTGCATTAAGGAGAAAGAAGAAAAGAATGATTAACACCATTGTATAAGGTGACAGATCTGCTTGTAATGAAGGAGAGAATAAATTCAAGAACTTTACATTTCAAATTTGGCCAGTTAGTTGATTCTGATGCTCCCAAATTAAATTCTAACCACCTAAATTTCAGATACATAAATGTTGGGATTCAAGAAGAACTCAAAGATTGTGACAATGTGCACTGAAAAATTAATTACTCTACTTGGAACACAAATGAAATCAGTGCCTACTACTGAGCCCATGTTGAGCCGGGACCTCTCGTACAAGAAGGGAAATGATTAAACAAAGATCAGGAGCAGCAACAATGGCTGAATTAGACCCCTCATCGGTAAGAAGGAAGGGCTAGGCAAATCCAAACAAAGGTGGCAAACACATGCAGGAACTGTTGTTTTGATTCCAGAAAAACATGAAAAAGAAGGGACCATCTGGAAATTCTAATTTTTAAAAGGACATGGATAAACACAAATGCGTTATTTTATATTTTATAAAAAAAAATGGTAGGTACATAAGGAGGCTATAAATACTAAGGAGGTGCTCTTGCTTGCATTTTAAAGTGGTTAAAATTGCAACAATGCATCAAGAGGTATCACAAAAGACCCGGAATTTTAATAATTTGGAGAGGGCCACTGATGCACAAAGGCAAGGGGAGGGATTAGATTCTTGATATCCAGTTCTCATCACACCAGGAATCTCATATTAATGTTTGTTAGGAAAAGGAATCCACCATAATTCCTGCAGCCTTAATGTTGAACAGAAATGTCAATATGTTTTATTCAACCTTTTATTTTTCTTCATAAGGTAAAATCTGGCTCATATATCTAAGTGCATAATAACCCTCCAAAATTCTAAAGAAAGACAAAAATATGTGCCTCTATTTTATAATTATTTGATAATTACTATGTTTCTATCATTGTCCAGAATGCACATCTACAATTACAGAAATATTTTATGTATATATGTGTGTGTCTATAGGTGTGTGTGTACATATATACATACATACACAAAATCTTTTAATGTATTTCTCGAAAGGTTAAGGAAATAAAATACTGTAAGAAAAAATCTAATATGATTTTAAATGTTACATGTGAAAGAACATTTTAAGCAGGTTCAACTGTGTCTGAATATATATAAATCTGCACACAATCAGGGTACGTATAATAAAAGGCAATCACAAAATCTCAGAAACTCGACAATGATGAATAGAAATAATTTGATTAGAGAATGTAACCTTTGAGGCCAAAGAAAGCTACATAAAATCCTCAAAGCTGAACTCAATACTTGGGGGTAGGAGGGGAGGAGGAGAAATGAGATTTTAAAAATATTTTACTAAGTTTCAATTCTGAATACTGCTCTGGAACTGTTCAGAAAATATGGGCCATATCTTTACCATTATCTACGGCCCCAGCCATGAGTGCACGCATGCATGCATACGTACACACACACACACACACACACACACACACACACAACCCTAAATGGAATTTGTCACTATAGGATATTTAAAAGCCAGACTTGCTGCATTTAAAATGTATGGAATTTATTTTTAAACCAGCCATATCTGAATTCAATGCCTTATATTTTGAGTTTTAATTCCAATCATGCTAATTTTAAGTCACAAACATATATCTGCCGGTAATGAAGGTTGTTTAATTAGGTCCAGATAAAATAGCTCCAATTCTGTTTCTGATCCACCTGTCAAAGCAAATCAGTCTTTTACATGGCTAAAAAAAAAACAAATTAGACTAGCTGATGACTTTTTGAATATTCAAGTAGACACACCGAGGATAAATCCAAACAGAACTTGTGACTGAACAAAAGCCTGAAACGTGACCTCAGAGATGAAGATATCTTACTCTGCTGAAAGCAGGTTTGCAAGTGGGGTCCTCCCAGGGTTTTGAAGTCAAGGGCAGGGTGCTAAGAAAAAGTAATGAGAAGGATAATGAAAAGAGAACCAGCACTACAAGAAATCAAATCTGCCACAGCTTAGGGCAACGTACCAGCTCAACATAGTGCAAGACAAACAATGGGGAAAACTGTGCCAGAATCAGGTGAACATTTTGTCTGCCAGGGTAACTGCAGAACCAGAGACATCCTGACTCAAGGAGTACGCATTATCCAGAATTACAGAGACATTATTGTCAAGGCTCCTAAAGATAGAAAATCTGTCTCCCTTACAGTCTAGTATGAATACTCTTAAAGTATACTGCTCTTACAGATCTAGTTTACTTGTGTATAAAGCACCATACTTTGGGGATAGAGCTACGGAAACAGAGGGGTAAAGGGTTTTGAAATTGGTATGGCGGCCATATGAATAGGAAGCTTTAGATGGGAGGATACGGAAGGGAGGAGTGAAAGAATAACCAGAAATCCAAATTCTTGGATTCTGACAGGTATTTTCTTCTACATAAGACTCTCAGAATATCTCATCTTAACGTCATTGACTCCCGAGCAGAGATGTGAGATGGAGTCAATAGTCAAGATTCCAGACGTAAGACTATCTCCTAATTCCACACTACTGCATTCAGAAAAGAGACTCATGCTCAGCTGTCTCGTTCCCAAGTTGCTTTAAACAAGAGACAAAAAATAAGAACAATGATCCATGGTGTAAACGTTTCATAGGAGTAATAAACACACACACACAAAATATATAAATGCCTATACGATCATATTATATACATTATTGCTTGTATCATATATATGATCTACATGGATAATTCAATAGAAAAAAGATTCAAAAAAACTACAAAACTGGATATACATTTGGAATAAAATGAATCTCCATCTTTGCCTCATGCACAAAACTAACTCAAAATGAATAGATCTAAATGTAAAAAATGAAACTAAAAAGTTTCTCGACAGGTCTAGAATAAAATCTTCCTTGGGATAGGTAAAGATTTCTTAGATTAGGACAGAAAACACATGAATCATAGGAGAAGAGACTGATAAACTGGACTTAAAATTAAAAGTATTTGCTCTACAGAACATGACATTAAGAAAATACAAGGTACAAAGAAAAAAAAAGAAAGAAGATACAAGGTACAGGCTAAAAGAAAAGTTGCTATACCTAGCTGACAAATAATAAAAAAAAATTTTTTAAAGGGGAAAAAGATTTGAACCAACACTTCAGAAAAGGTGATGTGCAAAGGGCTAATATGCACACCAGAAGAGGTTCGTTGTCATTAAGTCATCAGGGAAATGCAAATTAAAGCCCCACTGAGATTCCACAGTACACACATTAGAGGGGTTAAAATTAAAAAGACTGACAATAGCAAGTCTTGGCAAGGGAATGAAGCAACTGGAATTTTCACATTTTGTTGTTTTACAAAGTGGTACAAATTCTTGGAAAACAGTCTGGCAGCTTAGGTTAAAAATACCCTTGGCTAAAGGACACGGAAAACTGACCCGAATCCATCTCAGCTCTGACTTCAGCCGTGCCTGCAAGTTACTTGATCCAGAAACTAAAAACTCAGAAAACACCAAAGTATCTATCAACAGAATATTGCAGGGGAAGGAATACAAGGTAATGTTTTCCAAATTTTGAGTGTGCTGCTAGTTACAAGTGTGTTAAATTTGTCAAAACTCCTTGAGATACACATTAAAATGGGTATACTTTATTATATGTAAATTATATCTCAAAAAGTTTATTTTTGAGATATCTGAGCCGTCTGAATAGCTCAGTTGGTTAAGCAACTGCCTTCGGCTCAGGGCATGATCTCGGAGTCCCGAGATCGAGTCCCGCATAGGGCTCCCAGCTCCGTGGGGAGTCGGCTTCTCCCTCTGACCTTCTCCCTTCTCATGCTCTCTCTCACTCTCTCTCTTTCCTAATAAATAAATAAATAAAATCTTTAAAATAATAATAATAATGATACTAGAATTGAAAAACACACTTTGGAAAACACATATTTGAATACATTTATATTACAGATGAAGAATGAAAACCAAAGGACTTTGGCTAGAAGAGCTAACACAGATGGGCCAAAAATCCCATGTCCTAAATCTCAATCTAGAACTCTCTGTGCACCTGTTACATTTTCACTGAACTACAGAATTCATTTAAATAGAATTTAGCCAAAATGTCCTGGAGATCAGGAATTTCAACTCCTTGATATTAAGAGATTTTGTGGAGATGATGATTTTGTCTCCACAAATTCCATTCTCTCTTTTCTAAGAAATCGATCTCAATTTCTATTCACTTGTTCCCCACTCTAAACCTATGTTTAGGCTCAGTTGGACTGAGCCCCAACTGCTGCTCTATGGATGTGACCCAGGTGTCAGACTGACATTGTCCAGTACAACTGCCACTAGCTACATGGGGCTACTTGAAGTGTGGCTGGTTTAAGTTGAGTGGTTTAAGTTTAAGTGCTATAAATGCTATAATAAATATAAATGTAAATGTATAATTATATAAATATAAATGTATAAATGCTATACATTTAAGTGCTATAAATGTAAAATACAATCTTTTACATTTTTTATTAAAAAAAGCTGTAAGTTTTATATTGACTTATGCTAAAATTAATATTTAAGAAATATGGTAGAATAAAAAATATCTTCAAATTAATTCCACCTTTCTTTTTTTAACATCTCTATAGAAAATTTTAAATTACATATGGAGCCAATTTTGGTCAGCATTGTATTTCTGTTAGACAGTGCTGGTTTAGACAGTTAGTATAGCCATAATCTTCATCACATAGACATGCTTTTAGAAATGACTATGTCCGGTTGTAGCAGAACTGGCTGTACTTAATCCGGTGCATAACATGTGTTAGCCAGTTTGTGTTGGGCTGTCACTTACACTTGAAAAAGTCCTACCTATTATGGTTCCCAAACTGATATAAAAAAAATATTGGGGCGTCTGAATGGCTCAGTGGGTAAAGCCTCTGCCTTCGGCTCAGGTCATGATCTCAGGGTCCTGTCATCTGGCTCTCTGCTCAGCAGGGAGCCTGCTTCCCCCTCTCTCTCTCTGCCAGCCTCTCTGCCTACTTGTGATCTCTTTTGTCTGTCAAATAAATAAATAAAATCTTTAAAAAAAAACCAATATATTGAACTACCTTGTATATATTGTCATACAGTTCTTGGGCAACTTCACGTTCATTATCTTTTTTTGTTTTATAAGGTAGTCATTATAATTATAAGGAAACTGGGATTCAAAGAGAATAAGTGAGTTGACCAAGGTCAAGCTAAGAAATGAAGACAGTGGAGTTGCTAAACTCAGGTGTTTGAATTCCCGACCCCATTTCTTCCTCCTTTGGCATCACACTTGGCTGACCCACCTAGAATGTTACTTTTTGAATTTGAAGGTAATAGAAATAATGTAAATGGAGGTGCCCTGGTATTTGTAGGTCCCTGTCCAGGAATTAATTCACTTAAAAGATGATTTGTGACATGCTGCTAAGATTAATATCCATTCCAAACATTATCAGGCCATATAAAGTGCATGGGGACTACTTACACTACTATCAGAGAAACACTATCCTATAATTCAAGTAATAGAAAAAGATGAATTGTTGGTGAAATGACCAAGATTTTTTATAGAAGTCTCTGCTAACACTATAAAAAGGGGGAAGGTTGGATTATAGAGTTTATAACTCTTTGGGGCTATCCAATGGAGAGTTAGACTCTATACATTGGACCCAAGAATGCAAGCCACCAGGAAGATATATATATATGTGTATGTAAGTATGTGTGTGTGTGTGTATGTATATGTGTGTGTGTGTGTGTGTGTGTGTGTGTATATATATATATATATAATGTTTTAAGTAGGTTCCACATGTGGAGCCCAACATGGGGCTTGAAGTCATGACTGTGAAATCCAGACCTGAGCTGAGATCAAGAGTCAAGACAACCAACTGTACCATCCAGGTGCCCCAAGAAGATATCTTCTACAGATTAAAAGTTCTGTGGCTTCTACAGTAGTCTTGGTGGACACCTCATTCCATGGTCTTCAAGCTTCTCAGACTGCTCCTTCGGTTTCCTAGATGCCCTGACTCAGACATAAACAGAATTTCATAGAGCTACAATGCTAAGAGTATATTTTTGAATGAAAATAAATAAATTCTGTATTTTGGATTTTGTGTTAGTTTAAACAAATTCCCTGGAACTTGACTGTCCCATAAAAAGTAATAATATTAACATTTCGAATATGTAATACAGAGTACAAGGCCCCAGTTCTCTATCAAAATGCACACACCTTATAAACTAAGCCTAAAAATGACAGCGGACTACTCTCCCCTTGGTCTTTTCTATAAAAGAAAGCACAAGAATTAGGGTAATACATGTCCTGGGTTTGCCAGAATGGCCCTGATTTCAAAATCCTTTATCATTGCCCCCATTAGAAAACTGCTTATGCCCTGAGTAAAATATCCGTCCTGGTTTTTAATTACCAAAACCTGAGCTAAATTTTATAAACCTATCTCAAATCATCATCCTCACGGAGCCTGGAGTCTAGTTGGGGAACTGAGGAAAGTACACGCATCAAAGGAATAGAAGGCGTGGAATTTACATTAAGTGCCAAAGACGGCATAGTCTCCTCAGCACGCACCAACCATTGACCAAGATTTCCTCTGTTCTGCAGGCTGGAACCCAAGGGTCCCAGATAGGAACATTTCTTAGCAAGGTCCGGGCAAGTGGCGATAGTTGCTTAACCTCTCTGTGCCTCAGTCACCCCATCTATAAAACAAGCACGATAACACCTATTTCACAGGGATGTTGTGGACATTAAACATGTGCCTATAAGCACTTAAAACAATGCTATGTACACCATAAAGCAATCTGCCAAGGGCGGTCAACAACAGCATTAACAAAACCAGCTCTCACTACCACTTTCTTGTCACGTGGACTAGTTTAACTTTACACCATAAGAAAATACTTGTGTGTTGCTCCTTCAAACAAAGAAACAAAAAATCACTTCGTTTTCCTGTGGAATCTGTAAGACCAGGAATCTCTGGCTACTGAAATTCTCTGATGTGAAGGACATTAGCTTTGCAGCCCGCCCCCTGCCTCCAGCATGGTGGAGGGGCAGCAGCGAGTCTAAAAAGTTATGAGCCAGTAATTTTACCCCAAGTATGTCTTTAAAGCTTCCTTTCCAACTCAGTTTCCTCCAATGAAAGTTGCTGCATAAGCAAAAAATACTATTAGTATTAATAAAAATATTTCAGCCATGCTGCTTCTTGCATCATATGTAATTCATTAGCGGCAGCTCGTAGGCGAGGCAAAATTTTCTTGTCAAATAATGTTTTATGGGTCTTTAGAACATTATACTCACTGGGTGTCCCCACATTGTGATGAGACCTCCCTAGGAGGGAAGACAGACAGCAAAGGCTTTTCCAAGCCCTTTCTTGCTCAGATCTGCTTGGGGGAAAGGTTAGTTTCTGCTTTTTGTTCAGCAGCCACGCAGTGCCAGGGAGTCTGGATGCTTCTCAAAAGGGCGTGTGTTGTGTTGCTCATGGAAATAGGATTGACAGTGGTGCTAGCTCAAAACAAGAAATTAAATATAAAAAGGTTAATGACAGGTTTCAGTCATGATCATAGTGACCGTGATCAATCAAAGACCAGAGAAATGGCCATTTTACAATGAAAATACCCCAATGCACTGTTATTTATCACCATTGCCTTATTGTAGCAGGCCATGATTAGTCATGTAAATCACCTGGTGAACTAAATTCTGAGATTCCCTTCTTGTCATATAAGGTGGTTGGCTGGGTTATCGTTAAAACTTATGGAAAGACATTTTTTCTGGTATTCTGATATAAAATACTCCAGTTAAAAAGATCTCTTAGGTAGCCATTATAGGAAAAACCTGAGGCAGGAAACTTTAGTGGTTTGTTAAAAGCTCATTTGATTTCAATGGTGGATAAATACCTCCCATTCAAATGCATAATAGTGTTTTAACAAAGTTTTTTCAAAAGGTAAATTAGTGGGTCTTATGCTTGGTAGTCAATCATTCACTCATGCATTAACCAGTACTTACTTACTGAGGGCCTAGTATCCACCAGGCACTCAGGTAGGCCCAGAGTCACCCCCCTCCCCCCCACCTGCAGTCAAGGTCCTGACCTCCCCTAACAATTCAGTGGGAAAGAAGGCCATTGCACTAGTAATCACAAAGTGGAAAAAGGTATGAAAGACAGAGTATAGAAGACCCTAGAAACTTACAGGAATTTGGGTTGGGAGGGCAAAGGGGCATCTCAACTAAGACCTGAACCATAAGGAGGAGTTGGGCACGTCGTAGGGAAATAGTCATGCAGAGAAAATAGCTTGTATAATTGATCACTGATGTGTTGCCAGTACCTGGCACACTGTAGATACATGATAAATATTTATGGAATAGATTAATGCCTATCGTTCCGTTTCCAGAGGTACTTGGCTTCTTAGACCCAGAGCCAGGCCTACAGGCCCAGAGATCGACGGGCCCGAGAACAGCCTCCTCTTTTTCTTACCCATAGTTCTGTACAGATAAAACCTGACTACGATGAAAATGCCAGATTGGGGTAAAAAAGGAAAAAGAAAAAGAAAAATGTCATTAAAAGGGCAAGAGAGAATCCATGGTGGTGTAGGGGACAGATGGAGAGGAAAGCACAGGGCAGCCACTCCATAGGCCCACCTGATGCCGGCAGTTGGGTGCCAAGCATATGTTCATGGAAGCTTGAGGGTTTTGTTTTCCCATGAGGAAAAAGTGCCCCCTTCCTCTTTCTCAGTGATGCCGGATTCTCTGGCAGACATCACTTTTTTTCTTCTTCTTCTTCTCCCCTTCTCCAAAAGTCTGATCACTCCAGGCTGATCACTCTACTGGCCCCCATGGCAGGATGAGATCTGTTTATGCTCTACCTTTTGCTCAATGGCAATAACCCACCCCCCCACCCCCGCGGAGACCCTTACATTCAGGGTTGCCATTTGCATGCAGTTTGTAGCCTGCACAAAGGCACCACCACGGCAGTAAGTGGTAGCTGAAACAAGCCCAGAATCTACTCCAAACTCAATGCCCTGGCAGGGGCTGTTACCTCACAGAAGCAACATCTTTTCCTCGTTTGTTTACCCACAGAGGATGCTTTTTTTTTTCCCCCTCCAATTCCCACAAGTCACATTATACACCAGCTGCATTCCTATTCTTTTGTATTAGATGGTAGGATACATGGATATTAGTTTCACATTAGGCACTAATGTTTACACACACACACACACACACACACACACACACACACATCTAAACCAAATGACTACACAGCAAAACGGAAAAGTGGGGCAGAGCTATTCTGGGGCTGGGGATGATGAGATCAAAATGGAGGCCTTTGTGGTCCTGGGTACAATGGTATAATTTGTTCTAAAATGCCTCTGTGTAAACTACGAGTCATTATTGTAACACCATCGCCTCCATGACAAAGCACCAGAAGCACCAGAAAACTCTAATTTCATAAGCCTAATCCATAAAGACCACAGCAAGGGCACAGTTCATGCCAATGATGTATATTCCTCAAGCAACCTCCAAGCAACTAAGTTCAGGCACTTCAAGCTAAGACACTCTCCATATGAGGGTTTCATCGAGGAAACTAAGAAGCAGGAGATTCTGCCCCTGTCTGTAGAGAATTCATAGATAAATATGTGACTATAGCTTTTCTCTGGCATGAAAATATGGATTAAAAAGGTTCAACTGAAAAAAAAAAAGGTTCAACTGCACAAACGTAAGCTGGAAAGAAAAAATGTTTTAGTGTGTATGAATACAACATCAGGAAAACAGGTGTCAAGCCTAAGGGGGTCATATGTCACATTTTGCCCATGTTCAACAGATTTAAGAAGGCATTTAAATGTATTATTCCAATTGAGCTTCACGATAATCTTGTGAGGTGAGGCAGGCTGAACACTTCCACGTTCATTTCATACCCAAATGAAATAGTTTCTGGGAGAAGTTAGTGACTTGCCCAAAGTTCCACGGAACTCAGACCAGAAATCAGGCAGCCTGTCCCCGAGCTTTCTTCACCAACTTGCAGACTGGAAAACAAAGCTATAGGTCACTTGTACGTGTGAGTTTCTGAGGCCATGGGAGTGCAGTGATAATCCCTGGCAGGACGATTTTTGCTGTAAGTTATTACAAGTATCCAACCCTAGAAAATCTGGTGGGTGAGAGGTGCTGACAACACATGGCAGTTAACTGAACATATAATCAGGGGCTGCACCACCGAGACGGCTCTGGATTATATCAACAGGCATAATGATGTTGCTAAAATTACGCACCCACAATTATCCCTTAAAGGTAGGTGATAAATGAATTAACTAAGTTCTAGAAGCACAAACCTTCAAATACGTTGTAACTGCTGTAGAGTGTAAGGGACTGCATCATACCAACGAGTAGGCATTCTAAGTGTAAGCTCTGTACTCATAAGGATACTTTCATAAGACATTGACACGGGTACTCCACGTGGTAGAAATATCAAAAAAATTTTTTTTAACACATACACATGCATAAAATGAAGCATATGTTTATAGGTTGGCTCCAGCAAAAGGGGCAAAACATGTAGAGAACTCAAAAAGCCTCAAAATAAAGCAGAGATGATTTCCCAGGCACTTGGGTATGGATGATCCTAAGTTAGCGAAGAGGGCTCATTTCATGAAATTTCACTATCAGCAACTTGTAGACCAGGGTTAACCAACCTGTAAAAGATGTTGAAACAAGCTGTGGAGAGTGACGGGAATGAGTGCCAAGAGGATGGCAAGCAAGTAGGCGCTATGGGGAACCATGGTGGGTGATTTCCAACACCTCATGTGCTGAGGAGAGGAGGAGTGGGAGTGCCAGCTCTGGAGGCAGAGGAGAAGAGCTGAGGGCGTTAGACATACCCAACTGGCAGTTCTCACCAGGTTATCACTAGCACTGCATGCAAGGGGAGGAATTCATCTCTAGCAAGCCTCAGTTTCTTCATCTACAACACGGGCATAACAACGGTACCAACCCCCTTGATTTGCTGTGAAGATTAAACAAATAAATGTGAATGCTTAGTCCAGTACTTAGCATAGAGTGAGCATTCAATGAAGAGACACTATCACTATCATTGGTGAGTCAGGCCACTGCAACTGCAACGTGTCCACATGCTACAGATGACTAGGAATGCCTTACTTTTCTAATGGCACAGTGTCATTGAACGGGTGAGTTCACACACCTGTCTCCATCAGTATCTACAGTCCCTCATGTTTTATGGAGAAACGCATGGTCATCAGGCACTCGGCCTCCTTTGTGGTTTATAGCATTTTGACTAGAGGGTTATCAGATAAAATAAATGGGAAAGAGACCAAGATTAGCCATTGCAGTAGTTCTGGTTCAGAATTTGATGGGGATAGAGGTTTAAAATTAATCACGTAAATGAGAAGAGAGAACCACCTCTGTATTATGCTCCTCTGTACTGGCCAGGTCTCCATTACCATAGATAATTGAGAACTGACTATATTTATTCCCAAAGACTTCTTTAAAATGGAAAGATCTCTGTGGCATCTATAAGATTCAATTAGAGGACCTTTATAAGCACACATCTAGTTGAACCAAATGAGAGATAAATTAACCTATAAACAGCACGCTCTTTCTTGTGGAATCCTCTAATGGCCTGATTTAGGATATCAGCAGATGGGAGGTCAGTGCCCAGTGCTTTCAGAGTTCAACCCATTCATTACAATCAGGATCATGATGCCACGAAGAGGTTCTAATGAAATACACTCCAGTAAACCTCAGAGGGGGACAACTCATGCATGCACAAGGCATGAGTTTAAGGCAGCAGACAGACTGTGATTTTGTATTTCCAGACAGGTAGGGGGTCCAAACAGAGCCACTGCACATTTATTAAGTTGTATTCTTTCAGGGGAGAAACTCTTGCCGTGACATCTTACCTGTAAGCTCCTTTAAGCTTTTAGCCGAAATGCTCTAGTTCACATACAAAGAAAATTGCACTGTTTGACACTAGTCAATGTCTTCTAACATCAGGGCTTTAGTGGGAAAAGAGACACATTAAAAAGGTACCTGATCTATCCTGTATCTCTCCTAATGCCAGCTAAGAGTTCTTTCTTCAAGTCTTTTCTTCTCAAGTTTGAGGGGGAGAGGGTAAAAACTTACGTATCTTCAGGTTTTTTTAACCAAATACTCCAGGGACCTGAAAAAAAGTCTACTTTTTTGGGCCGTGTCCACTAACAAAGAGCTTTACAAATTGTCTGTAAACCAAATTAAGAACATCACAGCAAGAAAACATCCACTGTAACATACATGTTTAACATCACAGGGCATCTTGCTGGGTTAGCAATGCCTAGTTTTATGTGGTGCTAGCAGATGAAGGATAAGACTGCCTTTTACATGTGCAATACAGATGATCCGAGGGTACAATGAGATGGGCATGTAAATGAATTGGAAATAACACATTGGAGTCTTGATCTAATGCTTCCCCTGAGGACCCATGCTGAGAGGCGCTCTTAGAGATGAGATGGCTTTTCTGAGCTGGCAATAAGTACTTCAGTAAATGAATCCCCTCAGATAGAAGTTTCTAGTGGCTCCGTTTTATTCTGAATTCCAGTGTATAATGAATAGTTTGACAGGGTAGTTTAAAAAAATATTTTCTTCCAATTTTGTTATTGTTTGTTTTATCCCATATAAGCACATTTATACCCCTATTCTTTTTTTATCTCGCTTTCTCAGCTAATCACAGTCATTACTGAGTGTTGGACATTCTTTCACTATGCCTACAGTTTACAGAGGTAGATTAACTGATCAGGGTTCATAATATCCTAGTTAAAAAATTAAAACCCAATATTTTGGCACTCCATAACCTATATTTGAGAATGACTAAATGGTCTACTTTGCCCAAAAATGTTTGTTGATGCAATAAATTCTCTCCTTCTAATAACAAGCTTTTCTCTTGGTAATAATGGATATAAATACCAGGATAAGAGATTTTCTCTTCATAATAATTAATATCTATTGCTCTGCCATGTCTTCACTACCATCCTTTTGACTCCTATTGATCTCATTCCAGGAAAAGAAACCCAATTGTATATAGGTGGTGTACTTAGTATAGCTTCTTCCCTATAAGGTTGCAACATGGTACTTAGTAGTTCCTTCGAAAGCATTCTATGGCTCTTCAACCATGCTCCTATGCTCCTCAAAGTTCTCCAGAAATCTTAAATGTTTCCTTATGCAATTCATTTAATTAGCTATGTCCTCCCCTTCTTTCATCTCGAACTTACTCATTTGTTATGTTGTATGCATTTTTCCAATAAATATGGCTTTGGCAAGCATTATACGCCAAGCACTATGCTAAGGACTGGGAATACAGGAGGGAATAAAATAAAGGCTCTGGACCTCACAAAACTTAGTGTGCCAGGGAATACAAATGAGTAAACAGGCAATTATGACACAGTGTGGGGAAATGGCAAACAAGTCACATAGGACGGACACCTAAACCAGACTTGGGGAAGGCAGCTTCTAGGAGAGGGGGATATCTCAGTTGGACCCACTGGAAGCAGCCAAGTAGAAGAGAGAAGCCTGGAAATTGAGCAAATAATCTAAGCCAAAAAATAGTGGAGGTGAAGGTCAAGGTACAGGAAAGAGAGCACTGCATGCCAAAGCACTTCCAAGAGCAACAGGAGTCGCCAAGGGCAGTGCCAGAAAAAGGCCTTTACTGACACTCAGCTAATGCTGTCCCACAACCCACCACCATATTGTCCTCCAAGACATTAGCTTGTCTTTCTTTTTATAGCTTTTGTAAAGCTCCTTACCCAATGATATTTGGTATCTGTATTTGATCAGTTAATTAAAAATGCTATTTAAGTCAAGAAACATAAGATATGGTATCAAAAACCCTTAACATTTTATTTTTACCTCATACCATAAATACATGTTCATTTATCAGTCATGCAATATAGGAAATGAATCCTCTCATTTCTCTCTGTTGTAGAAACCATACCTGTAATACATCATGAGCAATTTCCAGTGTAGATTTGTTTGGGATAGAGACAAAACTTAAAAACAATTCTGAAGTAATCTAAATGCAGACAGGATTTTTACAGTGTTTTCCCCCCAATCTTTTGTCTGTCTTATCTACACCTGATTTGACAACTAATCTTGGGCAATTTTCGACTTTTCAAGGTTTTTAAATTCTTTTTTATAGACACAACTTTTGCTGAAATTATCTTAGTTTTTTGTTTATTTATTGTTTCAACTCCTCCTGAAAGCAAGGGACCTCAAATTTAGGGGCCCGTCGGTATATATAGCACTTAGAATATTCCCGGATGTCTATTAGGTGTCAATAAATATTTACAGAAAAGAACGAATAAAAACATGATGTTGGGGAAGCAAATTCTGACCTAAGAATGACAGGTAGACATAAAAAGCTTCTGAAGAGGATCATAGCACAACAGACACGATACAACTTTATTTCTAACAAATCCTTCTGGCTGGGGTAGCCGAGCATGTGGGAGTCTGAAGCTGGGAGACCAGCCTGGGAACAAAAAGTAAACCGTGGTATAAGCAATAATGATGAATGTGAATTGTGAGTAGATATTAAGTGGATGTTATTAAAAGTATTTGGGAGAATTTACAATCATTCTGGTTGTATTTATATCTCCCTCCCCCATAACATTAATATCTACCCCCTGCCTTAACTCTAGAAGGACAAGAGCTAGAAACCCCTCTTGCTCACACCGGTGTTCTCCCATAACAACCACTAGAATTTTTGTGTTTAACGTATGTTCTGTAAATGTTCCAGGCTCCAATAACTGTTTAAACACTGAGTTTGTTTTGACTCATACAGGAAACTTGAGCTGAATCTCAGAGAATCATACGAGCTCTTACCCATGTTCTCAGGACCTAAAATAAACAAAAGTGAGTCCAAGGAAATCAAGCAGAAAAGACAGTCAGAAATCAAGCTGTTTATAGTCTGTTCCTTTTCTCCCCCATGAGATTCTACAAAAGTGATAGATCTGAGCATCTGTCTTAGAGGCAGAGAAAAGAAATGCTCCTCAGTGCCCTTCGCTGGTATTTGGAGCAGGCACAGCAGTTCGTCACGGGGCAAAGGTGAGTGCAACCAGCAGTAATGTTTCCTGAAGCCAGCAGTGAATTAGGGTCTCAGAGCATCAGTCCTCCTGAGGAGGCTTCTAGAAAAACTTTCAGGAGGACTTGGAGGAAAGTAAGGACTACGATCAGTGGAAAAGAAGGGAGAGTCCTTTAAGCATAGAAATAGGAACATACAGGAGGTCTAGAGAAAGCCTTTTTAAAAAATCTTTTTACTAGATTGTAAGCTTCCTGAGGGCAAAGACTTTGACTAATTTTTAAAGTTATTTTATCTACACTGCCTGTTATGAAATCTGGCATAAAATAAATATTTGAATAAATGGCCATCTGAAGAAGCCCTAAATGTCAGGCAAAGTGTCTCCATACTTCAGCAGGGAATGGTATTTGAAGAGGTAGTGGGCGTAAACATGATAAGTAAAGAGCAGCATTTTGAGCCAATTCATATAATATCTGTGAGCAGGAGGAGTAGGAAGAGGAGGGTGTGAACCTGCTAAATGGTGCCAACCTGAAGCTCAATGGTAGCAGTGGGATCAGAAAAGAAGTGACGGAGGTAACAGATGTCATAAAGAATTGCTGGGGGCGCCTGGGTGGTTCAGTCGGTGACGCATCCAAGTCTTGCTTTTAGCTCAGGTCACTATCTCAGGGTTGTGGGCTCAAGCCCCACGTCAGGCTCTGCACTCAGTACAGAATCTGCTCTTGAGATTCTCTCTCTCCCTCACCCTCTGCCCCTCCCCCTGCTTGTGCTCTAAAAAAATAAATAAAATATTTTCTTAAGAAAACTGAACTTCAGGATGAATTAATGTGAGAAGAGAAAAAGGTAAAGAGTCCAAGATAAATGTTGGACTTAGGCGGGATTAACCAGGCAGCGGTGTAAACTCACCAAGTTGGAATTAAAAGGACAAAAAAAAAAAAAAAGATGAAGCAGATTCAGTCAACAGAAAGTAAACCCAGTTCCAGGTTCTCGAAATCAGGGAGAAACCCAAGGTAAAGTCAGAGTGAAGAAGGTGGAATTCAGGCGCATAATGACAGGAATAACTAACATTTGCTGAGAGTCACTATGTCCAGGCACCAGTGTTAATTTGTCTTTACTTAGACTACATCCTTTAACACTAATGGTTTGATTTCTATTTACAGATGAGAAAACCAAGGCAAAGAAAGGTTAAATTGTGTGACCTGTCCAAGGTCACACAGGCAGTATGATCCCAGACCTTATATTCATAACTACCCATCCGTGCTGCTGTGTGATACCCATCAGGACACAGCTTTCCAGTTTTCCAGCTTTCCAGTTCACAGCTGGAAAGCACGTCACCAGCAGAAAGAGGAAAGCCTGTGGTCGGTAAACATCCTCAAGGGACTCTTCCTCTATTTGAGCCTGACTCCCTGCCTACCTCTGCAGGATTAACCACCCCACTCCAGACCTACCCTAACAGTAATGGAGACAGAAAGTTTTCAAGGCAGAATGGATATTTTAAGTCCCTATGAATTTTTAAAAAATGAAGATTACTGCTAGAGAACACTGAACACATGGAATATACTAACAGGGACTCTCAAATACTGCATAATTTAATTGAGCTATAATTTACATCTTTCTTAAATTGCATATCAATTTCCTAAGTTTTTAACATCTCACAATTGAACTGCTTTCTAGTATTCCAATATCTTGCCATGCAAACCTATATATGATTCCATCTATTTTTACTGTTTAAAATGTATATATATGTAAATTATTATTCATTGGATCCTTTTGCATCTGAGATATAAATGCTGAATCAATGTGGGAAACATCAAGTGTCTGTTTTAACCTGACTTGATTATATCTAAATATAAAATATAAATTAGCATTTTATTCTTGGTTGTATTTATTGTTGTATTATATCATGCATTAATTAAAAACATATGTGTTTTAAAAACACCTAATTTACAATTCACCTGTCTATACCGCCATTAGGCTAAAATGTATAAAGACTGAAAGATTTATACTAAATTTTCAACGGACTGTAATATATCCTTATTGATTATTTTTTAGATTTATTATTGATTTTAGCTCAGTATTAAAGGTTAAAAAATAGAAAATAACCAGGTTCCAAGATGTCTGTGTTTTGTAACATTGCCAAACATCATTTTTCTCATCTATTGATGTGATTGACATGTAGATATGATTCAGGGGGAAACCATTATTAATAGGAAGAAAAGTTATGACTATTGAATCATGACACTTTGCTGTTTTAAGTAATTTGCTGGCTCTGTGTTCTCAAAGAGAGCATCGTTGAAATGGAGGACAGGTTAAGGAGTCTGCACCTTTTTAAAAAATCAAAACATTAATGGAATGAGACATTGAGATTTAAAATAAAATAAGTACCCAGAGGTGGGAGGTGTCAGGATGGCTACAACATCAAATCAAACTCTGCTCCCAGCTCCCTGCTCTCACTCCTGCCCCACCAACCCCCACCCCTGGTTACGGGAATGTGAACCTTCCACAGTTGTCATACAGATGAAAATTATGTCCACACAATTGATCATGAATTATCAAAGAAATTCATTTGGTGAAATATGACTTACCTACAAAATTTGAGACCCAGAGGTCTCTGAAAATGCAATGAGAGATCCCAGTGGGAGGTATACCATAATTTGTTGTAGTGCATCTTCTTGGTCAAGTGTAGAATTGATTAAAATATAGAGTTGAAGAGGAAACAGTCTCAGCTTTATTCTTATTTTGGTTCACTGAATTACATCCGTTTTATTCTCTGTCCTGAAACCTTGTAACACGTCCCTCCCTCAACCTTCGCCTTAGAAATAACTGGGCACTCTTGGACATAAGCAGAGGGTGGGGGATGAGCACCACCTTACAAATCCATCACTACCATTGAAGCGGGGGGATAATGACAATATTCCACAATTGATGCATTATCTTTGGAATCTAAGTAGTCTACTTCTGAAACGTGTTTAGAATCCACCCTAGCGTTAAATTCCTAATTTAAGTTCTCAACACTTACTGCCAGAGTTTAAGACTGACCCCAAACTGGTTTCCCTGTTCCCAGTCTCCTGCACATGACATCATTTACCACATTCCTAACAGAATTTTTTTTCAAAAGCATAGTTCAAGGTATGCCATTTCCGGGTCCCAAACCTTTGACGGCTTCCCTTTGTCTCCCAGATAAGACTCAGAGACCATACATGGCATGTAGGGTGTATTATATATAGTACAGCTCCAGTCCTAGCTCCTTCCACTCTCCCGCAAGCTCGGGCTATCCTTCTACTTGCTAATCGCTAAATATGTACTCCCTGTCAAACCCTTGAGCCTTTGCTCATGATATTTCCTCTGCTGGGAACGTTCTTCCTTCTATTCTTCACCTCATGAAATCTCACTCCTCTTCAATGCTCAAGTGAAATATTTCCTCCTCTGTGAATACCTCTGACCATCACTGTCCCAGAGAGAAATAATATCCTTCTTCTTTGTCCTCCCAGAACACTAGCATGCCACGAGCACTCCTCTAATTGTGTTTTAGTCAACTGAATCTCTTCGTGTCCCCCCAAGAGACATTCAGGCTTTGTGAAATCTTATCTTATTTATCTCTGTGTTCCCAGGGATTAACATACAATAAGTGCTCAATAATTATTTGTTAAGTTTAATTAGAGGAAAGAAGGCTGTACTCATTCCATAGAAAATAGAGTAATTTTAACACAAGTACAATAAAATACCTACATATTCAAGAGGCTCTTGCCTGAGTCCTAATCAAAGATAAGTTTATAAGTTTGCATAAGATGTGATCCCTAACATTAATAACATTACAATCACTAGGAAAACGTACAAATAAAATAACATACACACTCATTTGACAAGGATTTGTTAGGCACAATGTGCAAGGCATTCTAGTAAACAAATATCAAATAAATATCATAGATAAGTATTTTTTAAAAATTCAGAAGAAGGTGAGATTACCATCAACTGGAGCAACTGGGAAAGACTTCATGGAGAAGCTAACATGTGACTTGGACATAGAATAAGATTAATACTTAAAAAGGAACAAGTGGATCATGTATGTAAGACAGCAATGGTAAAGCAAAGTGGGTGATGAGAGAAGTAGGCAAGTCCATTTGGCCAGAAAGTAGCATATATTTAAGGTCATACCAGAGCTGGATAAGCTATTTAGCTGAAGGTTGGATTAGAGAGGACCATAAAATAAAGTCTAGGAGATGGATCTTATTTCAAAGACACTGGCAAGTCATGAAAAGTTAGAGAGTAGAGAATAATATTTTGAGGCCATTGTAAAAAGCAAGGAGAAAGAAAGAAAACTTTTTGAGAAATCTACAACACTGCAGGCTCAAAGGGATGAAGAAATGGATTAGGTGAGGGCAATGGAAAGGAAGAACTTCTACATAATAAATAGAAATGAAAAGTGGCTTTGAGTCCAAGTTTTAAAGTCTGATATACACATGTGGGCTTAAAATCTAGCTCTACTGCTCAGTAGTCATGTGAATTTATTTATCTATGCTTCGAGGGTTTAATTCTGAAAGAGAAAGGGACCACACACATATATATAATAAATATATAATATATATATTATCACTTAAAATATATTCCATAACTAATGTTAACGGAACTTAAAATATATTCCATAACTAATGTTAACGGAACCAAATGAGATAATGAGATAATGCATACATGGTAAACAGAAATGCACAGAAGATAAATGTATATTAGGCAAATAGAAAGGGGTCAAGAGCGACTCCAAAATTTAGAATCTCCATATAACTGGGGAAATAATGGGTCACTGACAATATGGGAAGCTGGATACAGATATAGTTTGGGGGATGATGGCAGTTGGGTTTTGAACATGTTGAATTTTAGGTAAGAGGGGATGTTAAAGTACAGGCATCTAATGGGCAGCTGAAGACCTAGGACCGGTGCACAGGAGAAATAACAAGTTGGAGACCTAGACGATGCTTGTTTATTCAGTTTCTCCATTCCAGCCACTGTGCTAGATGCTGGGGGGTGGGGAGAGGAGAGGAATTGATAAGAGACGTAACCATAAATGCTGTACCCACACAGTAAACAATCTATTGAGAATTCTGTAATCACACAAACAACTACAAACAATGATAAGTAAATGTAAAGGAAAGGCCATCCTCCTAAAAATCACAATGGACGCTATCAGCATGGCTAACACAACCAACGCAAAGTGCAAAGAGAAATCCCTCATACTGCCTCAGTGGTGCTTTGTTCTCTTGTAGCTGAATTTCAGTTAGCACTGGCAGTCAAGACCTAGCCATTCTCTGATACTCCAGTTGCATCTCTTCGTATTAGACCAAAATTGGTGTGGTCAGTCAAGTCAAGACAGCTGAGCCGTGGTCATGTGGATCCATGGAGAAGCGGCCAAGAATGGGTGGTTGACAAAGGAATGTTTCCAAAACAAAATTTGTTAAGTGCTATATATTTGATTTACCCTTCACATCTGACAGAATTTAAAAAGAAAACAAAAATGAAATCAAGACTACAGAAACTACCTCCTTTATCCCCCCAACAAGAGTGAGGGTAAGAGTCTTGTTTGGAGCAATAATATAGAAGTGTTTACTATTCCCATCCAGGCTTCCTCTGTGGTCTTGGAGTATATAAAGACCTGCAGCCCTTCCTCCTCCTCCTCAAAACAAAATTTACCCAGGCTACACTGACAATGAGGGCTCATCTTTACACACCACATCACTACTTTATTGTAAACTTTATACAAACTCAAACTTCTCAAAACATACAAAACGGCCTTCCAATGTTTCTGCAGCCTTCCTCTCAGATGTGGTATCGCCTATGGTAAGACCTTTGCTAACACAAGAAAAAACCTGAGGAGTACTAGGTCTCTCCCAGAGTTGTTGGACCAGCAGTAGCTACCATGTCCACTGGGCCACTTCATAGGGAGGCTTATGATAACAACACTAACACAAAATTTCTACTGATGTATAATTTCCCATTCAATCACTAGAGCAACGATCACTTTTCCTAAATTAAAAAATAACTGACACATACCACCACCACCACCCCCCGTATCTCATGTGTCCAACATTATTTGATTGACATGCAACAAACATTTCAGATTCTCAAGTGATCCAAGTTTATCTACACTCACAAACCAAAATGTAGGAAAAGGAGACCTAGCCCCGTAAGTCACTCTTTCTTCCATCATCTTTTAATACAGTGATGAAGAACACAGGCTCTGGAGTCACACTGTTTGGGTTCAAACACAGTTTCGTCACTTAATTTCTTGGGCAAATTACTTAAATTCTCTTCCCCAAATCTGGCATTTGTAAAATGTAGGTAATGATTGTACTTACCTCACTGAGTTGCTGGAACATTAAATATTATTGTACCACTCTTAGAAAAGTGCCTGGCACATAACAAGCACTCAGAAAAAAAAAAAAACAAAACTGTTAGCTGATATATTTATCAGAATATCAGAATAAAATAAATTTTATTCTATTTATTCAATAGTCTACACATTCTGAACACATTTTTAAATTCTTTTTTTGAATTCCTATCTCTGGATAAATAAACCAGGGTGACTGTCTTCAGGAAGTTTATGGTTTGAGGACTGGAATTTTTATTCCAGCAGGCAGAGGTTGGGAAAAAATCAGTGGAAGCAGGCAGAGACACATTATCTAAATGTGTCCTTGTCAGTACAATCCAACACAGTTGAGAACCCTTTCCAGGGACCGGGCAATCATTCTTCTGCCCGCACCCCACTAATGTGTAGAGGACTCAAGTTTCTTGTCCCTGTTTGCATGTATATTATCCTTACAATGCGATGAGCTCGTTGAGTTGAACTCCACCCGTGCAAGGGCGTGCAGCTAGACTGCTGCACACACTCAGTGGGCCCCACACCCGGCTTAACACTCGGTCATCAAACTCTTAAGAACTTTTGCACAAGAGATCCCATATTTTCACTTCACACCAGGCCCTACAAGTTCTAGAGCTGCTTCTGCCTGGGACCATATCTTTTTCACCTCTCTAAGCCCAGGAACAGTGCGAAAAGCTTGATGCATTTTATCAAAAGAATGACACACATAAATAAATGAATTAAATGCATGCAGGAATGAATGACTTTGAAAATAGTCATCAAATGAGAAATTTCAGCCCAAATTACACTTTGTTTTCTCTGAGAAGGGATGACGAAGGGCCCAGCCAGGACCCCAGAAAGCGCCGCCCCTGACCCTAGTCCTCCGAAGGCGGCGAAGGCGGGAAGGGCAGAGCACGGCTTTGCAGGGGTTTTAACCAGGGGCTCCAGGCCAGTGTTAAGGAGCGCTGGGGGAGGGAACTGACAGCAGGCCTGAGCCAGGCCTGCAGGATACATTTTGATAACTGGATTCAGTCACATTTACTCCTTAAAGGTTATTAGTTATTTTAAATAATTTTGTTAAATGCTCAAGAGGGAAAATGAAGACGTATTAATAAATACACAATTATGCAGGTTAGAGCAACAATGCAGTCCTGGTCATTCAGGAACCTTGTGCTAATTTTAATTAGCTGCTTTCCCTTGCTTTCAAATGTAATTAAAGAAGCTTAGTTGTGCTCAGTGATGCAAGCCACCTTATTTAATCACTAACATTATTTCCCTGAACTATTAATGATTTTCAAAACGCTTGTTTATGCAGAATTAGAACAGTAATTACCTTACCAGTTAATTTTGTACCTTCACATTTCACACCTAGCTCAAACGTCATTCATTTACCACGGCTTCTCTGTCAAAACAAAGAAATGCTTGTTCTAAATGTGCTTCTGAGTGCCAAATTGAAAGCCAAGTTTTGTAACACTAATAAAGTAGCTCCCAAGTGAAACAGGTGTAGTAATTTAGACCCTTCCTGTCTCGAGCTTGCACGTACATGCTATGTCTTTTCTTTATTAGCTTTAAAATGAGAGCTTGGTGTGCAAAATAAGCTATTTAATTCAGACTTGTGGAGCAGAATATAATCTTTAATTTAAACTAGTGCAGTAAAAAGAGGCCTTTAATTTTAACTGGCATGTGCGTGTGAATTTGAATTAATAATCCAGAAAATTGAAACTGTTTTGCCGCTGTTGCTGGATATTGACTGTTCTTCACATGCCCTTAGTTTCACTCACTCAATTTCTCTCCCAAACCATGGCTAGTGCTTTCCTTCCCATCTTTTTTTTTTCTTATGATGTTAGCTGCTTTATGCAAAGCAGAGCTTTCTGAAAAAGAAAGTCTCAGTTGACTGAACTCCCCTTACTGAAAAAAAAAAAAAAAGAAGAAAAAGGAAAAAAAAAAGCACTTTAATAAAGGAATACTAAATCGGTATTAATTTAGTTTACCAAAAGAATATAATTGGCGTATTCATTATATCTACTTAAGACGTAATTCAAGTGCACTCTGAATTCATGCCTGATTGAATCTTAGATGGCAAGACGATCTATCCACATTCCTCCTGACAAAACCCTGCTAAATCCAACGGTACCAATTCCTGTTCTGAAGTTTGTTTTCATACTGGAAGCAACTTTTTAGAAAATACCAGCAACAACAATTACACCTATGATGCTAGACAAACCACGATTTAATAGAACTCAATCATACCCACCTTCGCAGCCTTTGCCTAAGGATTACCGCGCCCGGAAGCCTCCAGGTCTACTGCTATCGCTGGATGTACGGCACTCCTTTCCTGCATCCCAGAAACACAGTGATGTGTAGCCTACAATGGGCTCCTATCGCTACATATCAAAGCCTCCATTAATGCAAGGCATATGTAATTGATAGCACACTTCTTTCCAAAACACATTTCCCAGACCCAACACCTTGGAGCCGCAGCCATGTCTTTTCAGTTAAATATTTGCATATGATTTAATAAATTTCTGAAGTGGAAATTAATACTGGTGACATAAATGTGCATTCCAAAATGTCAAACAAGTGGGCTGTTGTGCGAAAATGTGCTGAAGTGAAATAACATCAAGAGTATTGGCGGACATAAAATGTGCATTTTAGGACAGAGAAAGGGAGGGAATCATGTGATTAGGATTAGGTGAGGTTACTGATTGTATCTGATATGCATTTAGACTATCAAGGGAAGCACAGGAAAAGCAGAAGATGTAGGAAAGCTCCACAAGGCTGCAATATATGGGATCAAACCACACTGAAGATAGAATGGATGGTGAATACCCACAGCTTCCTCTTTGCCAAGAAGCAGCACCCATCAGGCCTTCAGCAGGAGGAGCCCAGCCTCCTACGTGAGAGGGGAGTGCCCTCTGAAGGAAGGACCATGGATGAAATCCCAGTGAGCCCACTATCTGCCAAGCCAAATATAGCTGGGTGATAGATAGACAGCCACCCAGAAATAGATATGCACTTATGTAAATGTCTGTACCTTTTTGCTAGTTCGTGAAGCTCTTTTAATAGAAGGCAAAGTTTTTCATTAATTAAAGCTTAAGAATTTAATTGCTAGAAGGCATTCGTCTGTGAAGGTGAGACTCACTCACACCAGAGAGCAACAGCCAACACGGGGACATGACTGTCCTGGGTGATTTCAGCAGAAGGGCTACAAAGAGAAGCCATGTGCAGAGGCATTTTGACACTGTCGGGAAGACAAGCTCCTCTATTTCTGCTTCACGCATACTTTGTTATAAAGACACTCCATTTACAGCAGATTTCTTAATCAAGGCACAGGCATACCTCATTTTACTGTACTTCACTTGGTTGCACTTCGCAGATACTATGATGTTTACAGAATGAAGGTTTGTAGCAACGCGGCTGCATCAAGTCTCTCAGCACCGTTGTCCGATAGCATTTCCTCACTTCACGTCTGTGTGTCACGTTTGGGTAATTCTCACGACACTACAGGTGTTTCCATTACTAATAGATTTGTTATGGTGATCTGTGGTCAGTGATCTTTGATGTTACTATTCAAATGTTGAGGGGAGCCACAAACTACACACATGTAAAGCGACGAGCTTAACTGATAAATGCATGTGCTCTGACTGTTCCAGCCATCGTGCGTTCCCCCATCCCCCTCCTTCTTCTCGGGCCTCACTCTTCCCTGACATGTACAACATTGCAGTTAAGCCCATGAGTAACCCTACAAGGGCCTCTGAATGTTCGAGTGAAGGGAAGAGTTGCATATCTCTCACGCGAAAGAAGAAGCTAGAGATGATTAAGGAAAGGAAGGCAGGCATGTCAAAAGCTGAGACTGAAAGCAAGGCCTCTTGCACCAAACAGCCAAGTTCTGAATGCAAAGGAAAAGTTTTTTAAGGAAATTCAAAGTGCTACTCCATTTGTGAACACACAAATGATAAGAAAGTGAAAGTATAATACTATTCTAGAGAGAAGATCAAACCAGCCACAACCTACCCTTAAACCAAAGCCTAAACCAGAGCAAGGCCCAAGCACTCAATCCCTGAGAGACACGAGGAAGTTGCAGAAAAAATGCTGGAAGCTAGCAGAGGTTGGTTCATAATGTTTAAGTAAAAAGCCATCTTTATAACATAGCAGTGCAAGGTGAAGCGGCAAGTGCTGTCGTAGAAGCTGCAGCAGGTGATCCAGAAGATCTGGCTACGAGAATTCATGAAGGTGGCTACACTCAACAACAGATTTTCAGCGTGGAGGCAACAGCCTTCTACTGGAAGAAGATACCATCTAGGACTTTCTTAGCTAGAGAGGAGAAGTCAATGCCTGGCTTCAAACTTCAAAGGACAGTCTGCTTCTCTTGCTGGAGGCTAATGCAGCTGGTGACTTAAGTTGAAGCCAGTGACTTAAGTTGAAGCACCATTCTGAAATTCTAGGGCCCTTAAGAACTATGCTAAATCTATTTTGCCTATGCTCTAGAAATTGTTGTTCCAACAGAGAACACATCTGTTCACAATATAGTTTACTGAATATGTTAAACCTACTGTTGAGACCTACTGTTCAGGAAAAAAAAAAAAAAAAGATTCTTTTCAAAATATTACTGCTCACTGATAATGTGCCAGGTTACCGGAGAGCTCTGACGGAGATGGACAAAAAGATGAATGTTGTTTTCATGCCTGCGAACATATCATCCATTCTGCAGCCAGTGGATCAAGGAATGATTTCAACTTGCAATTCTCCTTATTTAGGAAACATTTCATGAGGCTCTATCTACCACAAACAGTGATTCCTCTGATGGATCTGAGCAAAGTCTGCTGCAAACCTTTTGGAAAAAATTCAAGATCTCTCTAGATACATTCCGGAATCACGGAAAGAGGTCACAATATCAACATGAACAGGAGTCTGGAAGAAGTTGATCCCAGCCTCATGGGTGACTTGGAGGGCTCAGGACTCCAGTGGAGGCAGGAACAGCAGATGTGCAAACAGCGAGAGGACTAGAAGCAGCAGAGGAGTCTGAACATGTGACTGGACAGCTGCGATCTCCTGATCGAACTTTCACAGCAGAGGGGCTGCTCCTTACAGATAAGCAAAGACAGTGGTTTCCTGAGCTGAAAGCTATTCCTGGAGAAGATGCTGTGAGGACAGTTGAAATGACAACAAAGGATTTAGAATATGACATACACTTAGTTGATAAAGTGGCAGCAGGGTTTGAGAGGACTGACTCTAATTTTGAAAGAAGTTCTTCTGTAGATAAAATGCTATCAAACAGCATTACATGCTATAGAGACTGTGAATGGGAGAGTCAACCAATCCAGCAAACTTCACTGTTGTCTTATTTTAAGAAATTGCCACAGCCACCTGAATCTTATGAACCCTGATCAGTCACAGCCATCAACATAGAGGGAAGACCCTCCACCAGCAAAAAGATAATGACTTGTCCAAAGTTCAGATGATGGTTAGCACTTTTAGTGATAAAGTTTTTAAACTGAGGTATGTACATTAGTTTTTGTAGGCATAGCATTACTGTACACTTAGGAGACTATGGTATAGTGTGTAAAGCTAACTTTTATATGCACTGGGAAACCAAAAACTTCATTTGACTCATTTTATTGTGATATTCACTTTATTGCAATGGTCTGGAAATGAACATGTAATATTTCCAAGGTATGCTTGATAACTGTGGTTTTGAATGGTACGGTTTTTATATTTTTTTTAATTTGGTCATATTTCCTCCAACTAGGTGTTCGTAGAGAGAACAAGCTCCTCAAAGGCAGGACACATGTTGTATATACATATCACCATGCCAGGAACAAGAATATGCTCAATAAGTAAAATAAAACAGTAAATAAAACCCAAAACTTGGTAGCATACTTAATGTATTGCTTAAATCACCGGCTAACAAAAGCTAATTTCTACCAAACTTTCTAACCAGCTTAATTCCTTATGAATGCATCTCAGCAATGGTCATCCCCCTAGCTTCTGTCATGCCTGTGCATTGTACATATAATTTCACGTACATACAACTTCATGTATCAAACAATGATTGCATGTTTTCCAGGTTATACGCATTGTGCCGAGCTCTGAGAAAGCGGATCAGTAGGACCCTGCTCTCACTCCCGCCCTGGTGCAGGAGAGACACAAATAAATAAGTTGAATACAATGTGGTGTGAATCACAGAGAGGAAAGACTCTCTCAGAATAGATTATCAACTGTTTCAAAGCTCTTAAGGGATATCTGGGATATCTGTATTTTGTCCATGTTGTGGCTTTATTCCTTACTGTATGTTATTCTAGAAGACTACTGAGTCTTCTTTTCAGTTCCAAAATGTCGACCAGATTTCCCTTAAGTCAAACTGGAATATAATATAAATCCATTTCCTATTGTTAAAATCTCCTGGACCATGGAAAAAAGCTGGTCTTAATTTCCTATAGAAAAAAAATTGTATGAATTTCAAGACAATTATAAAGCCAATGTTTCACCTTCTCTGGAGTAAAACATTCCAGTTACAGTCGTCTACCTTCATAAAGGCTATTTCTCATTCCTACATAAGTAATTATTTAATAAATATAACATATACTTTGCAAATATAATTGAAAGTAATTTCCAAGTTACTTTTTGTATTTTTCTATATCATTTGTCTTTTTCTTTCCTTCCTCTCTCCATCCCTCACTTCCTATAAGCTTATGATCTTGATAGACACTAATGCATGGAACATAAAAGCTGATAAAACCAATCCCTGCCTTTAAGGATCTTATAGCTCTCTCAGGAAGACAGTAAAAAATGTGTTACTAAGGAACTCACAAATAAAACACTTGGTAGTTCAGAGTGAATAAAAATGAATAATCAGAAAAAAAGATT
>CM052798.1:66087843-66110343 GCA_028533885.1 Nasua narica
AAGAAATTAATTTGGTGTACTCAAGGAATTCCAAAAAATAATGGAAGATCAAGCTGGAAAAGCAAGTTGAAATCAAAGTCTGGGTGTCCTTACATGTCATGCAACAGTGGTTGGAATTTATTATCCAGGGCAATGTAGAGCCACTAAAGACTTTTGAGCAGAAGAGCAAAATCGATAGAAACAAATTAGTCTCCTTGCCTCCTAGAAAGTAGAGTGCAGAAAGCAAGAGCTCTGAAATTACACAGAACCAGGTTAAATTCTGGCTATTCCATTTGCTTAATGATGGGAACATTTCTTAAACTTCTCCCTTAACCCCAGTTTCCTCCTTTGTAGACTAGGATACTAAAACCTGCCATATGACATATCATGGAAGTTAACTACACCTTATAGAGAGGACACGCTCAACAAATGTTTCCCACACCCCTTCTGTGTTTCCCATTTGCATTAATGACATCTCAGATTTAGTTTGACACTTCACTTCTTTCCCATCCAACTAGTGGACAAATTCTTTCAATTCTCTCTGCACTAGCTCTTGTATTCACAATTTTCCCGACCTTCTTTCTCCCTTCCTCTGTCCCATTTCAGACCTTCATCTCCAGTTGCTTGCATTATTGTTTTATGCTTCCTTCTGGTTTAGGCCACGTCCTGACCCTCTATGCTCCAGTCCACACCACTGTCTGGTTGGATTCATCTTCCTACAGCACTTTGTTGGTCCTATCACTGCCCTAGCTGAAATACATCTATGTAGAATTAAGCCCAAATTCCTTAGGTTCACAATCAGGGCCTTACAATCCCTGGCCCCCAAAACCTTTTTTTCAGTAAAAGCTCCCACTAATTACAATGTTTCAGTCAAATAAAACAATTTTTCTTTCCTGTATTGCTCCGGGCCCCCTGACTCTGTGTCTTCACTCATGCCACCTAATAAATTCCTTCGTGGTTTAAATCGCTTGCGTTGGGTTATTTTACTATTAGCAGTTCAAAGTATCCTATATGATAATGTGGTTACTCCCCTAATGAGCTCAAATTTAACATGATAATATAGGAGAAGGTAACTTCTAAACAACTCTTTATATTTTTCCATGAAAATTAGACCCATTCCCCAGAAGGAGTCATGCCTTCCTACTCTGTGCTCCTATTGAACTAGAATTGTTGAATCCTCCCGGTTCCACTGGCCATAGGAAAATAAAGACTTCAGAAATGATTAAACAGTTGCTTCATATTCCTAATTCACTAATAGCCCTGCTCACTGGCCTAGAAATTAGTCCTCAAGGTATGAAGGCAAGATGGGAAGTGTCTGTGGGTTTCCTTCCCTGTACCCAGTACCTGTTGTACCTGCTGTGGTTCCCAAGCCTGGCTTAACTGCTGCTGGCAGTAAAAAAGATGTTCAAGAGATTTTCCTCTCCTTGGATGAAAATCATTTCAGAAAATGTTGGATATTCGAACTTCAGAATGAATAAACAATCCCTTTCTTGCTGCCAGTGTAACTTTTTTGTATTTACCACTTTTATTCTCGTGGAACATAGGTCAAATCCTCAGGGGCTAGGCCAGGAGAAAGCGTGCATCCTCAAGTCCTGCATCCACAACCCTGCATCCTCAAGTCATAACAGGCCCGCTGCTCCCTGCCTCAGGGGGCCTCTTGGAGCATCACTCTCAAAAAGCTAATGTGGCCATTTTCCTTCACTTACTAGTTTTTCCCTAAAGTTTGTAGGACTTGGGCCCCAAACTCATTTTCCCATGTTTCTAGGGAAATTCAAAAAATAAGACCCTGCTATCATAAAGTTCCTCTGGTGTGTAATCCGCTATGAACCTTGGGATCTCCAATTGCAAAATCTCCAATTGCATTATCAACTTTTTACGTTATAGTGTAGTTTGAGTACATGCCTTGTCTTCCTCTAAAACAAGCTTCTCGAGGGCAGTTTTCCTATATGTTTCCTCTTGGTTCTCCCAGCAGAGTTTCCTGAATGTGACAGATTTACTGCCAACAATGAGGAGAATATAGAGACGCTATGTTTGGAATGGGATGAGTGAGGAGGAGACTGGAGTCAGAAAGACTACTTAGGAGGCAGTGATCCAGACAAGAGGGCATAAGTGCCTACCCTAGCTGCTGGAAATGGCCAAGTGTAATAGATTTGGGAGATATTACAGAGGTAGTGTTATCAGAGATTCTGATGAACTGTATAGAGGAGATTAAGGAAGAGAAACCAAACTGATTATGGAAGACAAAACACACCACGTTAGGAAACAGCATTAAACAAATGAACATGAGAAAGAAATGAAGAGCATGTAAGAAAATGGGAACCAGAAGAAATGACTTTACTTTTAGTTTCTCTACATTTCTGCTGGCAAGAGCACCAAAATGGAACATAACATTCAATTAAGTATTCAATTGACAGACAAGACCTCAGAGTGTTATTCTGAAAATATTCCTTCCAAAAGATGGATGGTTTTCTGCCAAAATCTGTTGTTCTCAGTTTCCTGAGAACATGGCTGGTCTATGTTTCGCAGCCCCATTTGAATCATGGGGTGGCCACATGACAGATCTCACCAGTGGACTAGGAAGAGAAGTAAAATGTGCCACCTCCAGGCCAAGCTCCGGAGGCAAGGTCTGCCTTCTAAATGCTCTCCCCTCTTGCTATTGCTTAAGTCTCACAGCAGTCTGATACTCACCATGAAGAAGATGATAAGACCCTGAGGGATGGTGGAACAATGTGAGGAAAAAACCTAGATCCCTGAATGGCAAGCACAGCCATCTGCTGACCTGGAATGCTTACTTTGGATCGTTATACCAGAGGAAAATGAAATTTGTTTGAGGCCACTGAATTATGATTAGATCTCTTTTTGTTAGGGCGTTACCTGAATTCATACAAATACTGTGTTCAGTTTGTTTGGGGCTCCTATGGCTTTTACAGGAGGCAGCCTTATCCTAAGGCTGAGGAGAGCCCCACTGTCTCTAAACTATTTACTCATTAAGAAAGCATAAAATATCCACTGAAAGATAGGGTAGACTTTAGGGATAACTTTAAGGGTAACCTAAGGGTCAGAGATTAGAAGTTAGGTCAGTTCTATAGGTTTAAAAGAAACTTTTTCCAGCTCTCAGTAACATAAAAATCTAGGCTGGTTTTTAGATATAGCACCAAAACAAAACAAAACACTAAAAAACCCACCTTGTTTTTATGTACATCACAAAACCAAGAGTTTCCCCCTCCTTGCCCTAGTTGCTAGGAAATTCGGGGACATATTTGTGATTCGACAGCAAACACACTAGCAAATACATAGGGCCATCGACAGGTGATCTGTGAATTCTTGGTCACTGGCTTTCATTTGCTTACTCATATTTTCTCTCTTTACTGATTAGCTCAACTATAACTTCTGCACTCCTAAACTGAGTAAGATATAAGTCATGTCAAATAATTTCAGGAATAAAATGAAACATAAAAGAAAAAAACACATTGCAAAAGGGCCCACATTTTAATAAAACAAATTCTATCTGCACATAGAAGCTATAAAACTTGATGAGACAATGTGTACTGTTCCAAAGGTGATTTCAAAACAGCACCACTTGGATAATCCACTTTGTAGCCGGCAATTTTCTGCTTTTGACACACAAGAATATATTTATTAAGCTATTTATAGATTTTCAGCATATAATTTACTGTTCCAAACACTCATTTCTTGATCTTTGCTCTTTATACCAGACATCTAGTTCACGTAGCATATATACCATTCAACTGTCATAATAAGAGAGGCAAAATGAAAACACTCAGTTTTAATTCAGTACAGAATTATGTTTTAGTAACTCTTTCTGCATTTTGGTTACATTATTTATATGTATAAATTAAATAAATCATTTTCATAAGAGTTTTAACCAAATTTGAATGGACTTTTTGTAATGGTTTCTACCTCCTACAAGTTTAATGATACCATATTGGAGGAATTATATAATCACTGAAAAGACTCTAGAAGGTAGCACAGTAGTCATGTTATACCTATTCAAAACTGATATGAAAGGTCAATTCCATTTAAGATTTCATGTATACACCCTAATTTTAAAGCTGCCAAACACCTTACATATAATCATGAACACTTTGTGTATAATAGTGGCAGTGTTAGTTTAAGAAAAATATATATTGGACTTTACACTAAGTATATTTAATATTTAAATATATTATAATATATTTTAAAGAATTTAGGAAATTTTAGGTAACCAAAAACATACTTCCAATATTTCTACAATGCTTGAGATTCATGGTCTCCAGGCGACTAGGGAGCACATGGCTGCACGGGGTCTGGCCTATTCTCCCAGCGCCGTTATAAGTTCGGTTGATGATTTATTCAAACCCAGTTTCAAACCTGCTATTAGCTCCCTCGTTGCTTTAATGCAACTAGTCCACCATTCATAACTGTCAGGGACCAATTCATCGGAACTGGGACGTTTAAGGCCTCCAATGTGTAAAAATGTCTTTTTTCTTGTTAGCCTATGTAAGACTATAAATGCTATTGTTTGAGTCTTTTGCATTCTCCCCTTCTTGTACATACTTAGAAGACATTTACCCAATTTTTAAACTAACCTGTCACAGGAAACATACTTGAATCATAAGTACATGTAGCATTTTAGAGATGTTTTTACTTGTGGTTGATAGCGATGGCCTCTGAAAGCCTCTCAACTATTCCTGTAACTCATGCTGGCTTTTATAAAATAAAAATAAACCACAGCATGTACAACCTGACAGGAATAAGTGACCAAGTGACTAAAACTTGGTGAGTTCTTTGAAAAAATGTGACAGAGAAGTGACCACTTCAATACTGTTGATTCTCTTCTGTTTAAAAAAATGTAGGATTTATAGTAATGAATGACTCTCAAGTAATGGCTGAATCTCAATCTCATAACATGTCAAAAAAGACTGAAGCCACAGAAAAATGTGTTGAGCATAATCCCGTTTTCATAAACGGGAAAAATATTGAAAAATATCAAACAGAAAAAACAAATGGTTAACTAAAAATTCAAATTATCATTACTTGGGGGACATGAGGTTGAGAGAATGGTATCTAAAGAAACACATAAGGGACTTCCAAAATTCCTGTGAAAACTTAGAAAAATAAGTCCCAAAGATGAGAAAAACATTCTGAGTTTAGTCAGTGGATAGTGGGCAAAATGTTGTTCCTGTATGATTATTTTGCTAAGGAAAGCTTATTAAGATTTTCTTTTTTTTTTTTTTTTTTAGCTTATTAAGATTTTCATGGAAAGAAAGGTTTATGGTATACTAGTTCAGTTAGAAAATGTCAGTCTTAATATGAAAGCTCAGAAAGTCTTCTTGGGACAATTTCCTGATGTTTTGCCTGTCTCATCAGGAATGTCGACAGAGGAATAAAATGGCACTCGATCTTCTGGACAGCTTGCTGTTTTGTCTTTGGCTGTCAAGCAAAAAGGACTGCAACTGCACTCATCTGGAGAAGATTAGAATATTCTGCAAAATCAGACAACACAGAAAATAGAATAACAGAATACTGGCCAGCCATTTCCTCCAACTTGCCTTGGAAGAGGGTGTAATCCCACCTCATAGCACAGGGATTGATGAGCTACAATCTCAACAGTATAAATACTTAGAGATGAAAATGTACCTGGACACTTATATTCCCGCACAGGAGGCATAAAGATTGCATAACATGGAAATTCTTCATTCAAAAGGAAAAAAATCCACTTGATACACAGCATTTTATTTTTTTAAGTCTGAAAACTTTTAAAAATTAGTCATTTAGTCAGACAGTCAGAAGTTCTTATGTGTTGAAGTGCATATACTTAGAGGCTGTCAATAGCAAGCTCATGGTTTAAATTCTAAGTTTAAAACTGAATGATTTTGATATCTTTCAGAGGTTTCTAAAAAGCATATGCACCTGCTCTAAGAGCATATTTACTACTTAATTTTCTAGAGACCATTTAACTTGAGGTTGAAATATACATGTATGGGTGTGTATATACTTGTACATATACATATATGCACACATATATACACACAGACAAGAACACACATACATATATGTAGATATATATGTGTGTTCAAATGAAAATTTGAGTAAAAAATGCACTTTGTTTCTTCAAAATTAACTTTAAGGAATTTTTAAACTGCATTCTTCCTTTAATACTATGTACCATGCAATAAGCCTTGTATTACATCATTATATCAACTGAACATAGATATTCCCCAAAGAACTGGCTCAGGGAAGTGGCACAACTTGGCAACCTGTCCCATCCCCCTTTGGCTTGGATTCCAATTAAGACTAACCATGAGGGACTGGCTTTCTGCCAAGAGCACAACAAAGGAGCGGACAATGTTAGTCTTGGGCCATGGGGAAATTAAAGGCAATAATGGAGAACGGAGTTTCTGGAATTGCCCCCTCTGATCTAACCTGAGAAATGCTGAGAAGGGACTGGTGCGAACCAATCATGCCTTCTTAAGTCCCAATCTGTTTGTCTTTCATAAGTCTTTGGTACGTAAGGCTTCCAAATGAAACTGTACTGTGCACAGGCTAACAAGAGGGTAAGATCTCCTGGATCCTGTGTTCTAATGCCAGCACCCCTTCCTGGGGTGTGTAACCCCCCCTCTTCAACTCCCAGGGCCTAGCTAACTATCTAAAGCCAAGTTTCCACAGTAGGAAATAGGTGGAGACCTGGCATTGTATCAGATCCCTGGGTCCCAAGGTGGGCAAAGTTGGTTCTCTGAGACTTGGATCCTGATATAATGAAGAGACAGGATAGCTGAGTCCTAACCCCAGCTCTGCCATCGACTTACTGTGCACACCTGGGCAGGTCAGTTCTAGTCTCCGAGCCTTTGTTTTCTCCTCTGTGAGATTCTTTCATCGTTTTCAAAATGTGGTCCAAGTAGCCTAGAAGTCCCTGGAATTCTTCCAGGGTGTTTGTGAGATCAAAAAGCTTTTCATAGCAATACTCAGATGTCATCTGCCTATTTTTCTTTCATTTGCTCACAAGTGTTCAGTGCAGTTGCCTAGAAGCCACATGGGGAGGCCATGATATTGAGGTGGTGCTAATGCCTCGACAGCCTGCATAAGCAGATCAAAACCTAGCCATTAGGTCCATGCATGTTAATCTGAGAAAAGGAAACAGGAACAACTAATCACCAAGAGCTGAGTGGGCTTTCCCAAATAAGGCCATTACTGAAGCTATAGCCAATTGAGTAATTTCTTTGCTTCTGCATCTTCCCTATTAAACACCTTCTCCTAGTTCCTGTCAATGGAGTGCTCCTAACCACTTTTGGGTTGCAGTTGGCCAGTGTGACTTGATATTTGCTCAAATAAACTCTTGAAACTTTTATTGTGCCTCAGTGTAACTTTTAACATACATAACATTGCAACAGATTATGAAGAAGCAGGTATGAGAATCTAACTTCCATTAAACCAGACATTAAAGAGATTTACAAAAATAAGTAAAACAATGCTACCCTTTCCACTAATAAAGATGTATTGTTTCTCACAAAAATGTTTTATTGACAATATATTTATTAACTTTATTTTAAATGAATTAATAAACATTTGACTTTAATATCTAGTACAATAAATAATGATAGATGTGAGTTACATAAACCAAAGCTCTTCACGGTCCTCAATAATTTTTAAGATTATAAAGTAGCCCTCAGAACAATACATTTGAGAACTGCTGGACCAGATGATCTGAGACCCCTTTAAGCGTTATGATTCTTTGATGTCCTAACCTCATCAAATATTATTACCATGGTGAACAACTTCATAGGAGAATTAAAACCTCCAATATACCTTGTCTTATATAGACATAATCTATTAAATAATTTAAAATATTTTTTAAATTAAACAAAAATTGGTAAATAATTAATTGTTCACCCAGAGGACTTATCAGACCTGCCATCTTCTGAATAAAGTCACAGCTAGTTCCTCATTCACGGGTTACTCTGCTATTCCTATTGAGGCCGCTATTCCTAGAATCCTTATTCTAAATAAGGAATCCTTATTATATACCAGGAATCAGGTCCTGCTCCAGAGTCAGTCACTTGAGGAATAAGGGAAGCCCATGCAGGGATTCTGTGCAAAATTCTAACCAGTGGGGTCATTATACACTGAATACTAGTCAATCACATCTTCACCTTGGGAGATTTGAAGGTGTCATGTGGAAAGATCTATAAAGAGTAATTAATGTGTCATGCACGCTGAAAGACACAAGGGCAGCTATGAAAACTGAAGCTAGAAAGAACTAGAAGCCGTACAGCCCTAGAAGCTGTGAGATACAGAGAATGAGAGGAGGGAGCAAAGCCATTCATAAATCCAGTGGGCAAAAAGGAAAGTGAAAGCAAACAGAGCAGCAAAGACGACTAGAAATTGCCACCCAAGAATGGCATACTGCCAGTGTTACTCCTGGCCCGCCAGGATGGTTTCCCAAATGATGTTTCAGGTCTCCATGAATCTACAGCTCAGCTGCTGGAGTGAGCGCCTGTCCCTATGTCCATGCATCTGGACATATGACATCCACGGACCCTGGGGTTTTCCTCTTTCTTTATTGCCCAGAAAGTCTGACACAGCTCAACAGTGCTGGAGCTTCTATTTGGGATGTTGAAACTTAGAGGGATAAAAGTAGTATATTTGCTTAAAGCAAATACATAGAATAACCTTCCTTCGAAGAGTTACATATACTTCTCTACATATACTTTGTATATTATATACAAATGCATGTCTTTGGAGCGTTATAATTTTTCTCTTCTTTAAGGAACTAATAAATTAAAATTGCCACTGAACAGTAGAGAGTGGAGAGAAACTGACCAATACTAAGCCAGGGCGAGAGCCAGTTATAGAAGAAGAAAAAAAGATTTGGAGTGAAGGTAGTAAACAGCAAGAATCTAACTCATTGGAGTTCTATTCTTTGGGCACTTGTAAGAGAGTAAGCTAAGAACAGCAGCTAAGAGCAAAAATCATAATAAAATTAAGATTAGAGGCCAAAGTGGATTAAAAGAACCTAAACTTCCAAAGAACTCCTTCTTCAGTTTTTAAGAAATAGAATACCTTAGGTGTTTAGGTAGCTGGCCTGATTCCACTGCTAAAATGCACTAAGAGAGTAAGGACATCACAAATTTCAATGGCTTACCCTCCAATTGCTAACACATTTTTTCACCTACGTATTCCTACATTCAATATACTTGTGCTGAGTGCCAGGTATACAGCTGGAGCCCCACACAGATTAGACACTCAGGAACCCTTTTAGGGAATGACACAGAGAACTACAGACTTCCGGGTATCATAATGACTACAGGATCCATGTGTCAAAGAGCTGACAATCCAAGAAATAAGAAACTAAATTCTCAAGGTCTAAGACAGGTATGATCTATGCCTTGAGATAACCAGTGGGTTTTGACACTGGGTAGGGAGACTTCCACTTGGAGGGAAGAAGGAGGCCTTTATGAGGGAATATTTCGTCTGGGTCTTGAAAGGCGAGTAGGTCTAGGACAGGTGAAGATCTGGAACAAGGGCATATAAGTGGATGGGGGAGGCAAGACTACAGCCATAGAAACAGGCCTAAGTGGGGCCCATTTGAAGGACAACGAATAAGATGATGGATACAGTGTGTATAGGAGTACAGAGAGGTGGAACCAGAAAAGACACATCAGGGTCAAAGCATTAAGGTTCAGAGAGGTGAGGATAAGTTCGGTTTCCTTACTTAGGAAATAACAGGTAATTGTGAAAGTTTCAGTGTAGAGGAATGACATAAAAATTAATTACTATCATTTTAAGGGCTTACTCCGTGCTAACAGAATTTTATATAATCATCACAACCTCACAATGAAATATTTTTATTCCCATTTTACCTATAAGAGAACAAAGGCTCAGGCTGCTCCCAGACCTTGACCAAAATCAGAGAGCCAGCAGTTGAGCCGGATTCAAATTCACATCAGTCTAACATCAATCCCTGTGGTCCTAATATCTGAGAGTATAGACTCAATTCACTTCAGAGGCATATAACCAATATAAGTGAGAGAGGCAGACTGGTGTCAGACGTCAGGGAGTGGAAGAAACTATAGCAAATATGACATACAACAGGGAGTGGGGTGAGGTCTGAGGAGCTATTCTCTATTTCCAATCATTTCACCCCCAATGGTGCCTCATTTTCAAACCCTCTGCAACCCAACTTCAGGACTCAGCACCCACTGAAAGTCTCCAAAGAATTCAGTCTCAAAATAAAACAAAACCAAACCCAGTAGTGCATAATGGAGTCTTGACTGAATATTTTATGAAGAAAATAGAGGTAGAGATTTTCCTTACATTTCACAGAAAGGTAGTCAATAGCTTCAAGATCCCCAAACAGGGGCACCTGGGTGGCTCAGTGGGTTAAGCCTCTGCCTTCGGCTCAGGTCATGATCTCAGGGTCCTGGGATTGAGCCCTGCATTGGGCTCTCTGCTCAGCAGGGAGACTGCTTCCCCCTCCCCTCCTGCCGCCTGCCGCCTGCCTCTCTGCCTGCTTGTGATCTCATTCTCTCTGTCAAAATAAATAAATAAAATCTTTTAAAAAAAATCCCCAAACAGACACACAAATTCTCCCAAGCTTTTTCAACCAACACCTGACACAAGATTTCAAATTTCTCTTTGCCTTTCTGTCTTCAAGCTCCCACATTGCATCTAGCCTTGTTGTTGCCTATATCCCACTTCCAGATTTTTCTCCTGAGAATTTAAAATGTATCAGTTCCCTTATGACACAAAGCAACACAGTTCTGACCTGGCTGCTACACCAAATATTGCAGAGGCCAACACCCCAAAGCCTTGCATTGAAAAGCTCAGAGCTCAGCTCCCATCTGGAGCTGTCCACCTCAGAGAAGAGCTCAGCTGCCATATTGCTATCCTCATGAGGTGCTCACGACCCATCTCGATGAACTCTTCCAAGAACTTCTTGCAAACATGCATTAACTGGGCTATCCCCAAGAAGAATCCTGGTGAAGAAAATTTTCTTTATACAGTTACAGAAGTTCTAGTACAACCAGGATGACTGGGAGGATGACTGTGGCTTTAAAAAAATCTGAAAATAAAGAGTCAGAAACATAGCCCTAGAGCACAAGGAAAGAGTGAGGGCAGGAAACACGAATCAGGATGCATGAATGTTAGGGTTGGAGTAGTGAGAGGGAATGAGGGAGAGAGGACAGAGAGTGAAGAGAAGTATGAGAAAACAGCAGAGTAAGACTTACGATAATGAGGTTCAGAGGGCAGAAGTAGGGTGGGCCGCGCAGGTGGGCTGGTACTCCAGGGTCATAAGGAGAGGAAAACCCATGGTTTGTAGGCAAAAGGGAGAGATCCAGAGGGCACTGAGTTGTTGGACATGCAAGAGACAGGTGACAATTTGTTCTGTGAGAGGGAGAATAAAAGAAAAGAGGAAAACAAACAAGAAGTAAATAAAAAGACAAAATAGTTTAACAAAAGAAATCATTCTGAAGAGATGGTCATAAGGACTCATCGTGACCCAATGCTCATAAGATTATTGTGCTGCATATTAGTAGTCCTTGCTCCTGTAGTGAATGAAGGTTTACAACAAGAAGGCATCTGAACTAAACTTAAAACTAGTTCACAGAGGAAAACTTTGAAAGTAATACGTAAAAGCAGGTGAAAGACAAAAGATGAGTCAAGTCTAAAAATCAATGCAAGTGGGGTGTCCAACTAGTAAAATAAAATTGACAATTCTTTCAGTTCTTTAACAAAGGATTCTCAGCCTCTGTAGACATTAGGATAAGCACTAAACATCTAAACCTAAAACTTCAGTTGGAAATTAGACCTACTACCACAAACTATGAAGGTCTTCGATCTTGAAGGCTTAGAAAACAGGGTGGAAAAAAAGGAGAGCGAGAAAGAGAGGCAATTTTCATCAGTGTCTGCAGCCGGCTAGAGGGATATTCAAAATCACATTTCAGATGAAGTATGAGCATGAGCAATATATTCACCTGGTGCCACAAATCCCAGAGAAAGTTAATTAGCCACTTGGGAATGCAGTTACATTTTCTCTACCTTAGATGCACTGTGGGAAAAGGGCAAAAAGTTGGACTCACTTCTACCAGGAACAAGATTAGTTTATACATTGGTTTCAAGCCCTGGTTTTCCACATAAGTGAAAAATGAAACTAAAAACATATGCTCTGAGGTTGCCCCAATTCACTCCTCATTTTAACAAGGACATCTAGAATGGTGATCTGGTCTGCTGTTTCACAGCGGGACTCATTCAATCGTTCCCAAGAGGGTTCATCAAAGTATGCATCAATATTTTGTACAATAGGACAGTGGTGCCTTCTCCCAGGATCTTGAAGGATATATGTGCCTTTCCCCTACCCCCTATACTCCTAGAAGATCCAGCTACACATTACATCACTTCGTTCTTTCAAGCTGGGCACATTTTCCCTGTTAAAGCTTCAGAAAATTCTAGAGTGATGCATTTTATTTCTACTGTACCAAAAACATTAAAAAAAAAAAGGAACCCTTCAAGTAAAACAAATACCATATATATCTCAAGTAATCGACCTCTTTTTCCAGGCTTGCTCAAAATCTTTGTTAGCTTGTATAAACATTTTAATTGTGTGCAACTGTTTTGTCTTCCAAAGCACGACCCAGCTAGCTTACACATCATGAACAGCAAGCACACACCCTTTTTAGCAAAAATCGTATTACTATATAAAGTTTCAGCCCAATAGCCACAGGTGCAAGAGGCAATGTGTCTGCAGTTCTCAATCACATTCCCTTTTATTATGGGCCATTTCAGCCAACGTAATCTATAATGAATGTATTGGGTTTTGTACTCTTTCAGAAGTTCCAGCCAGTGTCTATACGCCTTTCCCTGGTGCTCCTGAGAGCAGGAGAGCCTCAGGGAGGGGTGGACGAAATTGGAAAATATAAATAACAAATCAAAAATTACAATTGATTGGATAAACAATTTCCCTTAGTCTGTTTCTTAATAAGTGATCGATTTTATGATCAATATTCATTATTTCCCAGAACATATCAAACTGCTTATTGAACAAATGAATGGCTGAAACTACAATGACACAGAATCAAAAAGGTGAACCAATTTCTTTAATAACATGGGTTGAACAGCCTGTCTCATCTTACCTGGTTGTTCCACATCAGTGCACTTTTCTGCATAGCCCTTTGGAAAAAGACTGAAGTTCAGGAAAACAGGGGAGGTAATTCATTACTCATTAAAAGAAATGGGTTCTGGGAGCACGAGTTTCGACGTGTGAGGCCTGAACTGCAGTTTGTGGTAGGCGGGCTCCTGTCTGTTCCAAGTACATTCTCCCACCTGCCAAACCAGGCCCTCCCTGAAGGCATTGCCGTTGGGATTTGGTGCACTCCACGGATGTGTAGAATCGGAAGACCCAGAGCACAGTCACTTTCTGACAATATTTTTTTATTAAAACTCGTGAAAATGACTAATGGATACGTCGGTTAAAAGAACGGTAAACCAACACCTTGGTAGCTGAGATTGGCATTTTGTTTCCCAGTTCTTGGATAACTTTCCAAGTTTTTCATTGAACTTAACCAATTCTGATAAACTGTTAGAGACATCTAGCATATTCTACTCTGTGCTTCCCTTCATCACCTCAGAACAATATGATGGCTGATAACATTTTCAGATGGCCATCTCCTCCTTCCTAGTTTTCAGTGATTTCCACTGGTCCCATGTACAGAGAAAAAAAAAAAAAGGCAGTGGAGAAATGCAATTGCACTGACATCTAGTATTAGCAACTGACTTCACCAAATCGCTCACATGAACGTGTGGACAAGCTCCACTATTTAGCAGAGTTAGTGAGCAGGCCCCTCGCCTGGTAATAAACACTGTCCCAAGGAGGCCTCCACTGGTGCTCACTGCAACTTCCCTGTCCCTACCCCCAGCCTGCAGAGGAGTGGGGAACCACGGGACTTGTTTCAGCCCTTCTGGGTTCCTCTTTCTCATCCCTCATCTCATAGTCCCACAATGTCTATAACAAATGCCTAATTATGGAGCTCTATGAGAAATGCTGGACTGATCAATTATGAAAGCAACAAATGATTAACTAGTTTAAAAAAAAAAAAAAGTCACATCACTTACTTAAAGTCAGTCATCCAAGGCTTATTCAAACTACTTAGGAAAATCTCATTAAATCAGGCTCCCCTAATTGGAAATTAGATAATTCTGACAGGAGCAAAGCTAAAGTTTACCTTTGTACTGTCTGTTAAAAAATATTTTTTTTTTAATTTTTTTTTCTTTTAAAAGAAAAGAAAAAAAATTAAAAAAAAATATTTTTGCAAAGCAAAGGAATAACATAAACAAGTCTTAATGATTTTGTAAATCTAAAGTTCTAGGACAAATTCAGCATTCTCTTAAGTATCTAGACAGCAAGTTGTCACCCTTGAAGCTACCTTCACACTGTATATAAACCTCCACCTACAGAAAATACTCAAAGCTTTAATTGTGAAAACATTCTTACCTATCACCTAAGAAAGTCTCAGAAAAGACTTTACTAGGTAACATAATTGAAACCTAGCTGTAATTAAAACTATTTAAATATATGCATAAATGTCTCATTTATATTGCATCATCAGGAATCCATACCAGAAAAAGTTCCAGACAACTAAGATTTTGACTTTAAGCACCAATAGTTATTTATTTTAATTAGAGAGGTAAGGCACAGTGGTTAAATAATGGTGGCTGAGGCTGAGTCTACTTCTGCCCCAGCTTGGGAAATTAAGGTCTTTTGCCTCAATTCCCTTATCTGTAAGATGGGAATAACAATAGTAACTCTTCATAATGATGCTCTGAGGATTTAATGAAATGATGCATAAAAGAGCCTTCAGATCAATGTTTGTCCCAATAAATGCTCAACACGTGCAAATTACTATCACTCCCTTCTGAAAAGATTTAGGAAAAATACATTACACAATTATCTGCCTTATCAAACAGAATGCACTGGTCATAATTTAACCCATTCTTATTTATTCAAAATCACCATCATGAAAATAATTGTATTATGCCTTTCAGACCAGTTTTTTCCTATATTAAGTCATGTTAAATTATCATATTTATGCTGGGCTTTAATATTTTTTCATCTCCCCCTTCTCATTGCAGGTCCTTATCTATCAGTATGCCCCTGGTGTTTCTAGTAAAGTGTCTTTTTTATACACAATGGTCCAGATGAGGTTCTGTGAGAAATGCCAAGCCCTCCTATGAAGTGCCTTACCTGTGCTTTCTCGAAGTTTGTCTCCACACGGCCCCGTAAGGCCTTTTCTGTGTTTTCCTGAGTTCTAGTGTCTAGTCTAGATGACTCACTGTGCTAACGTCTGTCTCCTCCAAAGGTATAGTGCTATTAGATTTAAAAACACTGTGTATATATTTATTTAAAGTTCCATAATCTCGAATTTTCACTGAGACTGACCACGCCCCAGCCAATAATATTTTCTATAATTTATTTCTGTGTCTCATGTACTGCTTTTACTAGTGCAGAGCCACTGGAATTGGAGGTGCTTATTTGGTTTCTATAGAGGAAGATGACTTGAAAATGTACTATCTTCAGTTGCTCTTCACCTATGAGTTACATCAATCTAAAAAGCATACACGTTTGGGGGAGATTTCCTTTTTTTTCTTTTCAGTGTAATTTTTCCTCAGTCTTTCATCATCTGATCTGCATTCTCTGAAATAAGACTCATATCAGAAAAATGAGGTATGGAACACTGTTAACAGCAAAGTCTCCAAGCATGGTGAGCACATTCCTCTAATAAGTTTTCATCCATCAGCATCAGACTCAGCACAAACAGAGTAGAGACTTTATCTTCCATGTGCTACATTGAGGGTTTTTTTTCATCTCATGGAGTGTAACATAAGCTGATGTGGCATTCAGGATTTACAGAAAATAGATGTATTTTTACTCAAGAAGGGAGAACATGTTTTCTCCAGGGAATGGATAGATGCTGAAAGACATAAAAGCTCTACGATGTCATATTATAAAATGCCCATCTTATTCCTCTCAGCGTCAAGTATAAAGGAGCCGTGATCTAATTAGGTTATTTGATGGTGATCATTTGTGATGGTGAATACCATAAAGATGTCAACTACTGGGAGTGACTTCCTGGATCTGGTGGTAGCGTTTCAACAGAGTGATGGGAGAGTTAGATGAGAGGAAAATGGAGGAAAGAGGTGAGATGATGGCCCTCCCAGCCCAGAAATCAATATAGCCAAGAGACCAAATCCCCTACTTGTGCTGCCAGGCTCAAGACAGAATAAGAAGAAAGTCATCAACCGCAGTAGCTTTCATGAGAGGACTGGAAAAGTCTTTGAAATTAGTGGCTTTGCCACTAACCTGGTGTGGGACCTTACTGTAAAACAGTTAAACTAAACAGCCTCCTCCACCTCCCCCAGGAGATAATGACAGTCTGGAAAAGCTATTTGAACACTTAGGTTTTTTAGACCGCACAAGGAATGCCAGACTACATACATGTGAGGATGGTAACCAACCCTCCATGGAACAATACAATCCTTAGGGCTCCTTAGGGCTCAGGTCACCAAATGCCTTGCATGTGGCTGGGGACCATGTCCTGGTCCAACACCTTTCCTTCTGGTGGGCCTGGTACAGAACTTTTCTCTGAACTGGGATGAGAGGGCAACTGGGGTGTCTGCTTTGCCCTGTGCCACAATTCTGAGTTGTTACAGAAGTAAGAAGTAACTTGCTGGTGCAAAATCCCAGAATTTATGTTTCATTCTCCTAGCTTCCCAGTTATGCACACTATCTTCTCCATCTTGTCTTGACTTCCGAATAACCACCCACCACCAAGGGCACCAAGGGCCAGGACTATTCACTTCACTCATGTTTCCACCCTTCTGAAGTTTATTTCCAAAAAAGTTGAATTAATTCATACCGAAGGACATAATTTCTTCAAGTACTTCCATCACCCGAGAAGATCTACGTGAGAACAGGATCAGTGTTTGAAAGGCAGTTGCTAATCTGGGATACATAGAGCAATATACTGGCATAGGGAAGAAAAATATTAGTTCTGTTCATATGTATTTTATGTAAAAACATTAAAATATTTACTAATATTTAATATAAGTTGTTCTAGTTCCCCCATAAGTCTGCCTTTCAAGTGGTCATATGTTGCATAAGGTACACAAAGTAGCCTGCGGAAAGGACAGGCTTCCTACTACGTGGAAGCCCATGGGGGGGCGGGGGTCACACTGCTCAGTTTACTGTGCTACTGTGCAGCTTGCTTAGGCTGACCTAAGTAGATTCATGTGTTATGTTATGAAGCTGCAATTAAACTAAGCCCTTACAAAATAGGTGAGAAGATTTAAAAATTTATGCACAGAAACCTTTTCATTGGCATCATTAATAAGCCGCTACAGTAAAAAAGTTGAAAATGAAAGTGTCAAAGTCCTACAGGATTAAAAACAACGATAACAACCACAAAACCTTTAAAATACAGTAAAATATTTACAATTCTCTGTGATAAGATAGAAAAAGCCCATAAAAATCTTTTGTACCACACGGAGTTTGGCTGACTATCTCACGAGCAGTAACTAGAAAGTCCTGTGATACTCATACATACTTTTCCATTTTTCTTTTACAAAAAATGTCAAGATATATGAACATGCCGACTTTTTTGAGGAAAGAACGCATACTTAATCTGGCCTGTAAGGTTTGACTGATGTTTCATGGGTGAGAAATACTATATTAAAAAACAAAACAAAACAAAAAAACCTAAAACTAAAACTTGGAACATGGAGAGAACATTTAAAAATTAGTATTTTGGGGGGCACCTGGGTGGCTCAGTCAGGTAAGCACCCAACTCTTGATTTAGGCTCAGGTCCATGACCTCAGGGTCATGAGATTAAGTCCCATATTGGGCTCCATGTTGAGCATGGAGCCTTCTTAAGATTCTCTCTTTCCCTCTCCCTCTGCCCTGAGCCTCTCATGCTCTCTCTCTCTTTCTCTCAAAAGAAAAATTGGTATTTAGAATTAATTCCATTTTAATATGATTTTACTATTGAAAATGATATGTCTGTCACCTATAAAGAGCTATAAAAAGCTCCCATATCTTCATACTTCATACTTTTTGACAACTTCAAAATAGAATAACCTGTTTAAAATAACAACTTGAAAACAAAATAACCTGTTTAAAAATCCTCCAGAACAAAAACTCACAGAGGAATTTAAATCAATTTGTTTAAAATATAAGAATTTATACCCTCTAATTAGTTTGCAAAGACAACTGACTAGCATTAGGAAAGATGGACATCTGCTTGCCAAGGAGCAACACAAAGGCCTGTGTGGTGGTGGATGAAAACTAAAAACTGAGTATCGCAAATTAATAAATGTAGCCACAAGGCCTATGTACTTTGATGAAGTATTCTTTCTAACTATACAAACAATCGAAACAAAATTTTAAAATAAGCTGAATTTAGAACCAGATCAGGCTACATCATACAGTAACTAAGCCAAGATGATAAAAAATGGTTGATTATAACCAATCACAGTCATGGGGATAATGTTTGTGAAAGCAAAATACATTCCACCATTACTATATGAAATATTTTATTTCACTTTTGTCTCCTCCAGTTAAAATGTTTGCATAGGTTCTATTATGTATTAACAATTCATGCGATGGTACATATATAATTTATAAATTGATATATATGCATATTTTGGGCTAAGTACTCAAAAAAGTTTATTGATGGGATATATAATTTTAGAACTTTGAACCACCAAAAGGAGGTACCCTTTAATTCCTGAGAATAAAATTTCTTAGGTGGAATTTCAGATTTGAGCAAATAAATGGAAGTGGGCACAGGAAAGTCTTTTCTTTCACCTTCTGAAAGTATGCTCAGAACCCACCTATGGGTAAAGTAATCTTTAGCACACGTCCCACCTCAGAGCTGAACTAGATAAGTACACTGGGGCTAGCAGACATAAATAAAAATGTTAACCACAACTGAGTTAGCCTCAAGTTGGAAAACATGCCATTTCTATTTATTCACTTCTTTCCCAAAAAAACCTTTCTTAAATTCCTGCAGGCTCTATCCTGGGTGCTGGAGAAAGAGAGCTGCTTTAAAACTCATTCACTCCTGGGAGAAGTAGACACAACTTATCTCCACTTTGCCTGTGGAGGGCCCACAAGAACCCCAACTTAGAAACAAGGAAGCCATGTAGCCACTCTGCAAACTCCATTTGCAATGTGTCTTTAAATTGCAGGGAGCAGAAGTGCACCTGTGATTTTAAAATATTCCTAACAGTGTCCTCTGGATATGCTCCCCCCTTCAGCTACAAACATTCTGCCGGCAAATGCTATTCCAGTCACTCTATTTCCTTCCTCAGCCCTTCTGTTCCTCTGCCCACACGTTTCACGGAACTACCAGAAGCCACCAGGCAGGCAGCTGCCACGGAGTACCGAGCAAAGAGGAGGATTTTAACTTCTTGGGGTACATTTTCCAAATGCCAGAAAATGCAGAATCAAAAAAAATTAGCCACTCTGACAATCACACAGTGCAGATGGGAGGGCACACTTGATTCCGCCCCCAGTTACAAGAAAGGGCAACTCCTTCAAGATCTGTCTGATATACTTATGGCTCAGAAGCATTCTCCGTGAAAATATGACGGCAAAATTGCTCAGTCCTTGAACGCAGTCTCGAGAAAGCACCAAAAACCTGTAAAACAGGTTACTGCTGCAGGACACACTCACAGAGGAGATAGTTTCCATGATTTCCATTTTCTCTCTGGGCTCCTTCTTTCCAACTTCCAAAGAAATATTCATATCAGAGCCTCATTCAAAGTAGTGCAAAACAAGGTACGTTGTTTAAGGATAAATATGTATGTAGACAATGTGTAAAGGGATGCACCAACCAAATTCACTGTCACATTCCACCATGTTGAGAGGAATTAGCAATGCCATCATGGAGGGCAAGCTTTGTATCTTAAGTTGGGGGAAAAGGGTAGTGCTTTACTGCTCCAAGTCTTCATGCCTTCTGTGAGTCTTAAGTACAGTTTATAATGCATTTTTAACTCTAATGCCTTCAATTCCCTATGGCACCAATCTTCTCATTACCTAAACGCTCAAGGTAAAGAAACTGAGCCCGACAGTCAGATGGCCAGAGAGTCAAAACTAGCTTTGCCATTTACTAGATTAGGCAATTTCTTTAACCACTCTAAGTATTGGCTCCATTCATCTGAAAAATATGCAGAAACAGTAGTATCTCCTTCCAAAATGGTGGGGAGAAATAAATTAGATCATGCACGCAAGAACTTAGTACTGTTCCTGGCCTGCAGGAAGTACTCAATGACCCACCTCCTAATGACCCACTCAGCTTTGGACTGTATTCACTCAGCATCCACTTTCGGTTTCCCTTCTGAAGCAAAAAGCCAAGTACACAGAACCAAGAGATGTGAGGAGCCCTACCCCCTGAGCCCAATTCCGCATTTCTGAATAATTTAAAACAAACACCTCTGCTTTAGAAAACAGTCAGTTTTGTTCTTTTTAGCTTCAGGAATCAGAGATGGATCAGCTCTGGGGCTAGTGCCCCAGAAAATTTTAATTTGACCCCAATGTGGAAAGAGTCTCGCTGGGTCTTCGACACTACAGACATACACCCAGTACGTTGGTTTTCCCCACAATTCTAGACCTGAACATTATAATTATATATGCACATAGAAAGTGAGAACAACCAGGTACTCAGTATCAGGATCGTTAGCTGTCATAAACCAAGACACTTCCACGGCTCACAAGTAACCTCTGACAGTCCGCCTTAAGACGAAACTGCCCAGCACTTACCCACACTGCCCAGCAGCATCAACTATCATCAGATATTCCTCCCACCAAAAGGCCTCCCGTGGAATAATACAAGACCCACATGCAACGCGATGCATTCAGCCTCTAAGTTGCCATCTCCACACACGTGCTGGCTGTCCTCCATGGACTGAGGATGGCTCTGCGTGAGACCAAAGAGGTAATTTCAGCAGCAGCAGCAGCAGCAGCCACTTGGCTAGTTGTTATCAGCATTGCTCAGGGAGCCACGACGGTGGGAGGTGATCCAGGAGAGGTTTCAAAGCCTTTGCTAGTAACATAAAGACCACATCTGCTGCCTGACCACTGGTCGTGGCCAATGAGCACAGCCAAGGTGCACTCCATTTTCCCTCGATTTTATTCTCTCCCCCATGGCAGTCAATCTACCCATATTAACTGTGGGAGGTTCATTTTACATACATGCATCTTCAGGATTTGTGAAAATGCTACATTTTCCCTTGGAGTTGCCTAATGCCAGAACCCTAAGCAGTTCTGTCCTCTGGTTTCAAGATGTGGCTGATAAATGATGACGGCAACTCCTTTTGTCTTTTAGGTTGATTATCCCTGATCCTTAAGATAAAGTGACTCAATTATTATCATTGACTTTCAGCTTTTAGCCACAACCACACAAGTCAATCTCCAACTTTGTATTGTGATCAGGTTCTCCCGTTTGCTGACACATTATCTATCTAGGCTGTGGTTCCAGAGCGATTTCTCTTACCAAAAGTCCAAGTCCAAGTCCTATTTAGGATCATTGTGTCCTCCTTGACCTACACTTGGGTCAACAGTAGGAATGCCCTCTCCGAATCTGGTGTACATGCCACGTTTTTTAAAGGTGTAAACCTTCACAGTTATCTTGAATTTGTAATCTGGTCCTTCTAAGACATCTGAAGACATACACCTGCTTTTCAGCTCTGAGACCTCCTCTGCTAGAAAGTTGCAACGAGTAACAAGGAGGGACCAGTGCCTCATTATCAAAGGCAGCATTTCTCTCCACCAGATCCTCACCTGTATGCTACTCCCCCAACTCCCCCACCCACATTCAGTTTCCTCTTAATTGATCTTTCCTACAGATCCACAGCTTAGACGTGGATATGAATGAGTTCCAGGCTCGTAAGTCATCATTACTTTTAACTTGCTTGTATCAAGCATGATATAGTGTAAGTCAGGATGTCTTTTAATTGCATAAAGACCTTAGTCTCAAGAAATTTCTACTTTGAAAAAGACAAACAGCTTAGATGCAAAGACATTGATTTCAAACACATGAAATATAATTTAAGTATTTAAAACAAAATACACAGTTTCAGCTATAAATGTGTCTTTAGATCTGTTTTGATGTAAAACTCCTTGTTTTTCTGGACTGGCTTCAAAATAATCCTGTTTTATTCCAAAAGCTCTGCATAAAGAAAGGTCAGTGTTGGTCTGAGCTCTTGAACTTTTCTGATTCAAACCCTAAGCAGACTGGCATTGTGCATATCATGCATATAAATTTGAAGTGTGACAATTCCTTGAAAATTGACCTCAAAAAGAAAGTATGTGAATGGGCCTAGTACAATGGCTGGCAAATAATAATAACAAGCTCTCAATACACGAGAGACAAATTCAGACCATTTTGTCATAAATTATGATTTACATGTTTTTCTATAAAGGACTATACAAGGGAGAATGAATTTTTTTCTTGCATTAACTATGGAAA
>CM052798.1:66115343-66173556 GCA_028533885.1 Nasua narica
CCACGAATATAAACACAGAAGGAAGTGTTAGCTTAGCTCTAGAAGGTGGCAAGGGGAACATCAGAAGTTTATGTGATATTCAGTGTTCATATTCCTAAAAGAAAGTGCACATTTTAAAATTTTCACTGCACATCTGTGCATTGCTACATTTTTAAGGGCCTGCTAGGACTGGAATTACAGGAGATTTGAAGCTCACAACTGAGTAGCTCTGGCAAAGCTGCATGGGGGAGGAAGGCTACTGAAAATCATGGGGGGGAGGTAGAGCCTGTGCCAAAGAGGAACATTAAAAAGGGTTCTAGCCGAGGAAACTGTCAGCTTTATATATGGGAACTTGGAATGGAAAAATTGGTAGTGCCACTGAACCTGAACAGCAGCTGTGAAATCAGAATTTACTCCCTAATCTGAATTAACTAATCAAAACCAGGTCACTCCTCCGCCTTCCCTCCACTACCCACCGCATCGCCCCTGGGTTATTTTTCATGACCAATCGCGTTCTGCAGCAAAATAAATAAAGAGCAACAAAACCAGAAATACTAAAGGTCAAAGTTTCCCCACAAGACCCAATGCACTCGAGATTTATCAATGGAGGAAAAAAACCTCAGCTTTCCACCTTCCATTGCTTGCTTTGTGGTGCACAGACTTGGTAAAAAAAAAAAAAAAAAAAGAGCAAGGTTACATCCATATCAGCAGTGTACTCAGATAGAAACCGAGAATGACTTCTAAGGGAGGACTTTGGAGATCGAAGCTCAAAAGAAAACGAAAAGGTCTGCATGAAGCAAAAGGAACACTGTGCTAGTGATTTTTAAAAATTCAGATTTGCTGCTAATTTCATACACAAGCACTTTTTGATCAAGCATAAGCATTTAATAAAATTGTACTGGTAAATTATCCAAAGAAATACATGCAAGGGTGTACACTAGCCAAAGTACAATTTGAAGCTCTTATTAACTGGTGATTATCTTCACTGATCCACATTACCATTCCGTTGCAGATGTTACTGACATTAAGATGTATGATGCAGAGGCTGGAGAAAAAGCCCATTTAAGACAGGTGAATACTTAATAGTAATTCAACATACGCGGCACAAAATGTCTTTCACGGGAGTTCAAGGATTTTCCCTTTTTTCTCCTTGCAATTTTATGTGAATGTTTATAAATAAAATGAGAAATGAAACTCCATTTGGTAGCCATTTGACTTGTTCAAATTTAATGGCCGTTTAAAACTTTGCCATTTATCATTTTAGGCTTCATCCTCATCTGGCTTTATTTTTATTTATTTATTTGTCTTTAAAACTCTTCCTCTCCTCTGAATCCTTAGGCAAGGATCTACACGTTGATTTATGCGGATCAAATTTATCTGACACGGAGTGGTTGTTTATCTTTGAGCTTCAGAAACTCCATGGCTGCTACTAGAGTGGTCAGCAGACGGCCCTGCTGGGTGCAGAGTAACCGTTCAGTACGACAGAAGGACACATGGCCTTCATCCCTGTCACAGCCCTGCCCCTTATGATACAACCAGAGACTGATCTATTCTATATGTTTCCAAATGCAACCAAACTGCTAACAGCTTCTTAGGGATGCTTTTCCTAAGTTGACTTTTAGGAAAGAGAACCTAGGTGTTTCAGTAAGCAAAGAGAAGAGAAGCAGAGAGATCTGTGGGGAAACAAGTCAACACAATAGGAATCATTCAAAAACTTGGGCCTTCAAGTCGATCTTGCTCTCACAGTCTTCCACAGACAAATGCCAAGTGATTACTCACTTGATGTACATGTTCTACTCACGCAAACTCGAAGGAGTTAAAAAACTGCAAAAGCGACAAAGATTTCCTCAGTACCTCCATCCTCATTCTTGGACAGTTCTGATTTGAAAGGCACGACTGTCTAGGATAAGATCCATCACACGGCTTAGTCAGTCAGTTTTACTCTTCCAAACCCAACCGAAATAATGTTCCCCCAAGCCCAGCTGCTTCTCTACTCTTCTTACTCTCTTTGAATCTTTTTAATTCTGTATTTCCCCGGCTTCTCCTAATCTTGTTCTCTGCAGGATTAATTGAAAATAAAATATTAAATGTTAATAATGGTAAAACATATGCCACAGCCCCACTGGTAACTTCTTTTTCAACAACAGCCTCTACCCAAAAGAGTAATGGGAGCTCCAACACATGCGACAGGGCCAGTGAGAAATATATTTTGTCTAAGGAAGTTTTTTCTAATCACACAGCATAAGTATCTACTTATTCCACATAAGCATAACTCTAATCCTGTAAACATACACATATGGGTATTCATAGTTTTGTTTCCCATATTTGGAAATATATGTGTGTTGCTAGTTATTATATATAAACAGGAATTCTACTGTCTTTAGGGAAATCTATACTATGCAATACTTTGAACATTCAAACATGAAGTTTCCAATATTCCTCTTTATTTCATCAGACAAGATCAAGAGTAAAAAGTGACTTCCTTCAACTCAAGGGAAATGAGTCCCAAAGAGTTGTCCTGAGTCAGTGATTTTCAGACTGTGCTCAGAAAAGCTATAAATTTCTTCGGAAGTTTCCAAGGAGATGAAACTTTGAGAAGACAAGACATGGAGGTTGAGTTTGAAAAAGGTTCTGTCTTTCCATCCTTCTTCCTTTAGTCAAAGCAATTCTACTTTTATTGATTTCACATAAAAGAAGTATGTGAAAGATTTTTGCCTGAAGATGGGTCTCCTCTGCTTAAAGACAGAGAATTAGCCTCTTTCTCAGAAGAATGCTATGGGGGAGATGAAGACCAGCTCTATGGGCCCAAAGGGAGGGGAGACTTTCTCCTGAGCCATCTTTCTTCTATAGCTGTAGTCTTCAGCAAACTTCTCTATCCTGCCAAATGATTCTGCCAGTGACTTTCAGAGACTGGGCCCAACCCAACTTCGTCTCTTTAGAGGCTCCTTAGAAATTTAACAAGCTGTACTCTACGGCTTTCCACAGAGGACATCCTTGGCATCTTTCTTGAGAAAAGAAGTGAATACATAAGTAACCTATGTTTATTTTACTTTGCATAGGGACATAATTCCTAGTGGAGAATATCTCATTTGTCCACTTAATAGATTGGGAACTTTATTTCTTTTTTAAATTCAGTGAGTGGAGATGTAAGCTTTGCAAAAATATCATTCGCCCAAATTGTTAAACTATGAGCTGCCAAGTTCTACTTTACACATAAGTGCCCCCACCAGCAGGGTTAGACACGCATTTTCCATTTGTGCCAAGGGTGGACTGTGACATACTTTATAGGCTCCTTTCCCACTGGACATCCTGTTAGATAAGTGGTAATATAAACACACTTGGGATCAAGGGAAGAGAAGACACCAAACTTACGGTAAGTACTTTCTAGAGTCAAGTGCTTTCCTTATAGTATTGTCCATCATCATTTCAATGTACATTTTGCCTTCCTTATTTGTGGAAGAGTTGTTACATTAATTACCTGAAATTAATTACCTAAACTCTGAAAGTGGGGGTAAAAGAGACAATAAAAACACAAGATAATAGTAATGAAGATTAAATAATAATAAATATGCTCACACTGTCAGAATCTGAGAAATTTCCATTTTGCAAAGGATTTCACACTTCCCACAGCTCTCTATAACATATGGTATGCTCAAGCGGTTAATTAAAGTTCATGTGTGACTGTTGATTCATCCCTATTTCAGAGCACCGTGGCAGGAGAAGGTGCTCACACAAACTTCGGCTACCAGTGGCACTCGTTCGTTCTTTAGCTAAATTGATATGCAGTCAATTAAGTTCCATATTTGAAATTGTATCAAAAGTACGGAAAGGAAAAGCTGCCAGTAAGTTACCAAACTGTGCATGTTTAATGAAACACTTCCTTTGGTTCTATATTTGAAAACGCCTGTTATCTCCTCTCCTAACAAAGGAAGACAAAGCTCTGGTAGAACATTAAGGACACTCAGTGCTTCTCTTGTGCAGGCAGTTACGTGGTACAGGAAGGGCTCCTTATCTCCAGGTTGCTATATCACCACTGAAGAATGCTCTTGTAGAATAGTGTGGTGCTTAAAATACAGTAATTACTGCTACAGTGTGTGCACAGCAATGTAAGAACCGTATCTAGAGCTATACGTGGTACCGAGAGTCGAGAAACAGCTGTAATTTTGGCTTTAAATATGTTTATGAGCATTCTGAATGGTTTAAGCTTGCTGTGCAGCATATGATTTTAATTTTCTTTATGGATATAAGGGGGCCATGAAATGCTGACTTTTGATATAATAATCTTTCAGATTTCACAAAAACTACAGGAGGCCAGTCAGTCCTCAAGCCTGCCCTCTTAAATCTCAACTTATAAATTTCTCGGTGGTAGATGTAAGTTAAAAAAAAAATTATACTGCACATTATATAGTAAGTCTTATATCTCAGATTTGAGTGAACACTTTCAGTTGATTTAGGCTTGGAAAATCAAAGAAAACCTATAAAATGAAGGCAGATATCTTATTTACCAAATCATGACTCCTTTCTTTGAAACAGAAGAAATAGAGTATTCCAAAGGATAATTTAATTTCCTTATTTGCCATATACAAAACTCAAGGAATAGTCATTTTTATATTGAAACTCGTATTTAAATACACTTCAAAGCAATTGCTAAATTGGTCACTTCTTAGGAATTGCTAAAGCAGATTTGCTTACAATTAAAAAAAAGAGAGAAAAACATTTGAATTGCCTCTAGTTATTGTAAGTTAATTGTGCCTACTTCAGTCTATGTCATTTAAAAGAGCACATCCCAGACCAGTTAGTAGTTGAAAGATTAGTGATGGAGAAGAAATGGATCCTACAAAAAAGAGGCACTTAATGAAAAAGAAATGATGTTATTTTTGTCAAATGATTTCTACTGTGAGAGCCTTATAAATACCCATTTGACTAAAACTAGAGAAAATAAACCTTGATAGACAAGTATTACTTGCTAAGGTGTGTACTCAGGCAGGTAATTTCATCTGTTCTTTAAAAATATTTTTCTGCATTATAATTTTTCCAGCAACATGTCTTACTTCTGTCATCAAGGTACAAAGTTACTTCTCAAATTAAAAAAATGCATTTGTCAATCAAATATTCCTACCAGCTTCTGTTCACATCAAGAGAATATAACAAATGACACACTAAAAGCTCAGGAATGTGTTGACAATTAAGTCCCAAGGAGCTAATAGCCAATCTGTTATGATAAGAAAAAAAAAATACTTGAGATATATAATCCACTGTATGATAGGGGCAACTAGATTCTATGCTTCCTTAGATGGTATTATGGCAGGTACAAGGCTGGGTTACCCAAACCTTTCTTTTTTCTCCTGGCACATAACTAGATCACTTTTGCACAATCTTCCATCTGACTAGCTAGAGTCACGCTGCAGGATGAAGCTCAAGGAGATGGCAGTGCAGTCACAGGACAGAGTAACACTGCTGGTCCTGAATGACCGCACAGAGCCAAGACCTGAGGGAGAAATCTTTGGTTATGCGAAACCACTGAGATTTTAACTATTGTGACCATGGACACTGTTGTGTCTCCCACATACTACCATTCAACTTAAAACCACAATAACAATAAAGCCCAAGGGGGGTTTTTTGGTGTGGGTTTTTTTTTTTTTAAGACTCCCTTAGAGAAGTAGTGAGTACGTTCATTCAAAAGCCTCTGTTTGGCACTTACTCCAGGTACCATATAGAGATGAAAGAGAAGGACTCTTCTCTCATTTTTATAGTCCAGTGGCATGTGGGGGTGGGTTGGGGGGAAGGAAGGGTTCCTGGGACCACAGAGCATGGGGTGCTAAGTATGCATGTAGGAGAGGCTTCTAACATGGATTACAGGGGTTATTGAAGACTCCATAACTGTTATAATTCAAATAAAAGGGTTAGTGGGTGTGGGTCACATGAAAAATGGAGCCATGAACAACCGTAGAGAGGCCTAAGGAAGCACTAGATTCTGCCAACCTGTGAGGCTGAATCACTCAGGAAATCTAGAATCTAATGGAATTAGAACACACTGGGGTTAAATCCCAGGTCCCATCAGTTGACTTGATAACATAAATATCTATTTTGCTATATTTAAACATATAACTCTGTCCAGGAAGAAGAAAAGCTATATCTACAAAAAAAAAAAAAAAAAAATTAAAACTAAGCTCATATTGATCCCCCTGAATGTAACAAGTTTGACCAATTCCCTGGAAGTAATGGAGATGAGGCAGGATTGTTAGTCGTCAGTTTTGGAAGAAACATCTTCATGGTCTGGCTATATGACATTAAATCTTTCTGTGTTTTCTGAGAATACCAAGAGAACAATTTCTGTGCTCTGAAAATTCAGCCTAATATTTGTGTACATTATATATAGATATTGCTAGAACAAAATTTTGTTGTATCACTGTTTGAGTCTCCTGTGTGTGAAATTCAGATACATTAATTATCAATGTAAGTGTACTGCAGGCTATAATATAATGGGATTTTTTAATTTTATTTTATTTTATTTTGTTTGAGCAGATGATAGTTCTCATTTATGCATGCTTTCTTGATCAGAAGATGAGGGAAAACAAAATGGTATAGTTTCATTCTGGGTTTAAAGAAAATGATTTAGAGAAGGGATTTACTAAAAACACTGAGAACTAAAGTTTCCCTGAATCAGAGAAATATACAGCAAGAGACATTAAAAAAATAAAGCTTTCTGTATTAGGAATGCTAGCAGATAAAAGTGGTCAAGGTAACATAAATAAGCAGACATTATGTTACAAGACATTAGTCACTAGCTTCAGGCAATATAATTGCTTTAGACAAAAGTAACCAATAAAATGTGCTCAAGCCAACGATATGTTGGATATGTGAAAAATCTTTCATAAAACTTTGGACATCAGAGAAAAGAGCTGAGGAAACAATCGCACCCCAGGAGACAATTGTATGTATGGTATATCTTCTCCAAACCACCTGCAGTGTTTCTCATCTAAATCTTTATTTAAAATAGAAAGGCCCAGACTATTCTGATTATGTAGAAAGGTTTCAATTTTATTTTGAGTGACTGAAAGACCATATTTCTATTAAAAACACAAAAGGAAGTATTCTTAACATGAAGAATGTGTTGAGTAATCTCAGTCTGAATCCTATCTACCTTGGGTTTTCAACTTCGGAAAGCAGAAATCGTGGTCAGATGGAACGTGTGCTCGCCAAACTCCCTCCTCCACAAATAATGGATAATATAAAAAGAGAAAAGCAAAAAGAGATGATCAGACTTAAAACCAAGCTTAAGATCCTTTGCACTCCAAAAGGAACAGAAATGCAAAGTTGCGTGATGAGCTGAAGCTGTACACCTACTGCGTTTCAAGTCTGAAAAGCAGCAGACAGTTAGGGAGTCCAGCTCCTAAGGAGTAAGGAGAAATTAAAGTGCTTCAATTGAGACCAGGGGCTGGAGAAGTGGGGTGGAAGAGGGTAGAAGAAGAACAACCAGAGCTCCATTTACTGCAGAAGGTGAAACCGGCTACTGCCACCTATGAAGATGATTTAAAACGTAACATAACAAGCAAATGTGTATGGCTAGCCACCATGGGCAGGAATTGAATCAAGCCATCCACTGACTCAGTGGATACATCTATGAGATCCCCAGCACCACTGTAGAACAGAAGACCAGAAACAGCATGAGAGGATATGTGTCTAGAAAGGCACAGAGATCACATGACATATAGGTAGTGGCAGTCACACAAAAAAGGGAAGAAGACACATAGAAGTAGAAAGAAAAAAATTAAAACACAGCAAAACAACAACAAAGACTCCCTTTCAAAAGGAGTTATTAAATCTAAATTATAAAACTCATTAAGAAGCACAGTATGAAGAAAAGTTGCTACAAAATAAACATTCAGAATAGTAATCATTCTAAAGAAATTAGTTTTATGGGGCAGTCTGACAAAAATTTTAAAAATATGTATGTCAAGGATGCTGAGAGAAAGAAGAATCCTTGATTAAAAATTAACAAGAAGTTATTTTTTTAAAAGCATATAAAACAAAGACAGATGAATATGAAAAAGAACCAATTAGAAGTCTGGAAAGTGAGAAAGACTTTACTGAAAAAGATAAATATATAACAGCAATGATAAACCCTGGACTGAAAATGGTTGAAGAAAGAATTATAAAATTGGAAAACAAAACTGAGGAACTTACCCAGAATGAAGCATAGAGAGACAAAGACATTTCAGGAGTTGTTGGGGTGTTTTTAATATGAAATATCAAATACAATAACAAAAGACAGTAAGAGCTAATTTATGTCTACTAAATGCTACAGAAAATGGAAATAGAATGGAAAAATTGTGAAAAGGTACTATTTAAAGAATTAATAAATGAATTTTGTAGAACTGAAGAGAGAGACACAAGTACTTAGCTCTAAATTCCCTGAGTACTGAGAAGGGTGAACAACGATAAATCTAGTAAAGAAGTATTTTATCAAAACTGTAGGACACTGAAGGTGTATTTAAAAAAAGAGAGAGAGATTACCATGACAATTATACTGATAGTAGACTTGTCAGCAGTAACAACAAATGCCAGAAAAGAATGAACAAATACTTTGGAAGTACTCAGGGAAAATTACTGTCAATTTAGCAGTTGTTACCCAGCTAAGCTACTTTTCAGAATGGAAAGCAAAATGGAAGCATTTTCAGACATGCAAAACCAAAGGGAGTTTACTACTCACATATTTTCACTAAAAGATTAATTGGAGAATATACTTTGGGAAAATGACAAATTAACACTGAAGGAAGTTGTGGGAATTAAGGAACAATGGTGAGACCAGAAATTGATAAATAGGTCAATACATGTAATGGTTAACTGTGAAAGCAATATTTGTGCGTTAGCACATTTAAAATAAAGCAAGTTAAAAACTGCCATTATAACAGATGTATTGTGGGTGTGTGTTAGGGGGAGGGGAGGGAGAAAGTCTTCAGTGGCAGCTAAGATCAGCAGTGTGCTAGAAATATTTTGAGAAAGCCAGACGTTAAATTTTCAGGAACTGTGCAATATAGGTGTTAAACAGTCATTATTTTTTTAATGATAGTAGGTTACAATTAGATGATTTTTAATAAAAGCAAAGATAATAAATACTCAAACCTGTCACTTTCTAATTATTTTCCTACATTTAACTATGTCCTATGTCCTCAAGGTAATCTATATCTATTCTATGTGCAACATTTATGCTTGTGTGCTATTGAGCATTTCTTCCCAACTACGCATTCAATGACATATCTTTAACTGGAAACCAGCCATGAGATTTCAAATGAAACTATTTATGCCAGGAAAATTAATAAATGCTATAAATCAGGGTTTTATTTTTCCTTTTTCTGAGAGCTGGTAGTTACACATTTACCGGCACATCATTGGCTAAAATTCCTATTTTTTAAGACATGACTAGAAATACTAATTTTATACTTTAATATGTTACATACATTTATTATAGAAATAAAGAATAACTGCTTAAAGGAAGGAAGTGAGAAATGGAGAGAGGGAGGAAGCAAAGGGTAGAGGGGAAAATAATTATTAAAAACTTGATCAATCCAAAAGTTAATAAAGGAAGGAAAACAAAATAAGATTATAGAATAACCCCAAATATAACAGTATTTATAATAAATGAAAAGAGAAAAGAGAAAATCAAATCGAGTCAAGAAACAATAGCACTGCATTGCTTACTAGACACATCAAAACGAAATCACAAAGAACAATTAAAAATAAAGATGAAAAATACCAGAAAAATACAAATGAACACAGAAGGAAGTCACAGAAATTAAGAATCAATAGTGAGTCCATAAATCAAAATAAACCTGGTCTATTTGCACTTTTCTTAATCATATGCATATATGCAACATGCATATTTAATTTAATCATAAGTATAGGTAACATGCTAACATTTGATCAAGCTGATTATTTTACTGCTCTCTAGAATTTTCTGTATAGTCGCAATATTTTCTAATAAAAATTTTTTTTAAAGCATATTGGATCCAGGGAGCCAGGAGTTTTATAATAAATTCTCAACTAGGTCACTAATTTTGGCCCTTTTCTAGCCTTCAGGTAGTACCTGTAGAAAGTGAGAATTTTGGATTTTCAGTGGTTCATGCACTGGTGCGTCAATATCATTGTCACATGTTAAAAATACCTCCCATATCAGAATCTTTAGATGGGGCCAAGGTTGGTATAGGGCAGACATGTCTAATTTTAAAAGCCCACTCCCTACCCCCATGAAGGACATCTGGATTTGGAAACCACTGATAGATGATCTCTCATTTCAAAAGAAACTTCGGCTACGATTTGTCATAATCTTGGAAACAAACTATTAATAATCTTTACTCTTCCTTTTATTGGGAAAAGGTCCAAAAAATTAAACCAGCTTCAAGGCTAGAAGACATGAAATTTACATATATTAGCAAAAACACCAGAGCAAAATAATTTATAGTAAATAATACTTTAAAAGCTTTCTAGCACTTACTACAGAGGCTCTTAACCTGGAGTTGACAGGAGTTCAGAAGGTCCACAGAACTCCCTAAATGTATATAATTGTGTGTATGTGCATTTTCAGGAAAACAGCATTGTTTGTTTCATGTAGTTACAAAGGTTTGTAATTCTAAATAGGTTAGGAAACACTGACTTAAGAAAATGACCATAGGAAACTAAAAATATTAAAAAGAACCTTCCCCAAACTTTGTAGCATTTCAGTGTGATGTTAGAAATAATGACTAAATGTCGTTCCGTGTGTGAGTTGAGGTGACCATTAATTCAATAGGAGATGGTGACTGAGGACCCAGGAGAGGTCATTTATAAGGAAATACCCAGAGACCTCTGTAGTTCCACAAATGGAAAAGAGGATTCTTCAAGCAGGTACTGTGTAGAAAAGGACAGTCACCTAGGACATTCACTGCTGTAAAAGGCTACAAACTGGCTTTTCTCCTGTTATGCTCCCAAATGAGGAGTATCCCTGGGAAAATCGCCTGGCCTCCCCGCGACAACAAAACGTGAAGGTAGTGAAAGGTTACTCAGAAAGTTCTTCTTGTTCTAGATGCCATCAATGCTACCCGAAACAATGTTCTGTCCTCTAAAACAGAAGACAAACCAACACTACACCTCAAGTACAGATATAAATGGAATCCAGAAAATCCAGTGATGGATCAGAAATATAAAAATCCAGTTTTAGGGGGAAAAGGGATTAATTTTGTTAATACAATAATCTAAATATTAATTCCATGAAAAACTAGCATAATACACTGTACCTCTGTGTGCATAATTGAGTTTCAGTGAGTAGATAAAGGCCATTAGAATGACTAAAAGTTACAAGCACCGATTTTCCTTTCAAGGTGTTCTCATTCCTCTTGAAAGTTCAAAATCAACAAATTAGATAAACTTGGGCAAGCTTTGATTTGCTGGCAGTCAGCCCAAACCACCATTAATCTTAGGAGTCCTAGAGTCAAAGCATAATTACATGAAGCTGAGGCCTACCAGATCCCTTGAGGTGGAACTGCAATCATCTTTAGCTGACCCCAGCTATTCATATTTATTATTCCTAAAAGTCCATCTATTTAATCCCACAGTTCCCAGACTGCATGCCAAGGCACTGTGGAATACTTTGACAAATTCACAGGGCACAGGGATACTTTTAAATTTCAAGGGACACAGCCACATTTCTCAGACATCACTTGCACTACTAGCACGATTTCAACATAGGGTTTGGCATTCCTTTCAATGACACTGCCTCTCTTCAAAGGTACGTTTTTGATGGTTATTATGACAAAAAACTAAGTAACATACAAAATTCACTGTGGAGTAAAAATGAAGGCAGCAGGGGTGCCTGGGTGGCTCAGTGGGTTAAGGCCTCTGCCTTTGGCTCGGGTCATGGTCTCGGGGTCCTGGGATTGAGCCCCATGCCGGGCTCTCTGCTCGGTGGGGAGCCTGCTTCCCTCTCTCTCTCTGTCTGCCTCTCTGTCTACTTGCGACCTCTCTCTCTCTCTCTCTCTCAAATAAATAAATAAAATCAAAAAAAGAAAAAAATGAAGGCAGCAGTATTCAAACTGACTCCAGAGTCTGAAAAGTTGTGAGGCATCCAATAGGTGTACATATCCCATTAGTATTTGCAGTTATTTAAGAATAAAAAAATGAGTTTGTGTTTTAATTTCTGTGTATTGCTTTTTTTCAAATATTATGTTAGCACACAGATACTTACTAAATTGTCTGAACTTACCTACTTAATAAGTGGAAAAATCACCGAGACACCAAGAGTCATGAGAAAGTTTGATAAGCACTTGCTTTGGTCTCAAGAGTCATCCAAAGCTTGAACTGAAAACAAGCTTTATATTCTAAATTGTAGGGCCTGTATTTGGTTTTGGATTATACAATACAAGGAGTGTAGGAGAAGAAGAGGGGAAGGAAGGGGGAGAAGAAATAGTAGTAACGGTAATATTAATAATTACACACTTATTAACTGAGCACTCACTAAGGTCCAGGCTTTGTACTAAGCATTTTAACTTAATTTCTTACAATCCCATGACTGTTAATCCAACCTGTAGGCTCTCAAATGTACAGAATTTTCTCTGTTCTGGTTAGTAAGCAACTGACAATCCCACAAGGGCTTCCTCACTGCTCTGGCAATCCGGCCCTTTCCCCAGGAACCCCCCAGGACTACCCATACAGTACAGCCACTAAAGCAGTGCAGCACAGAAGCCACGAGAACCCTGTTCCAGACCTATGACTGTTATTCGTTATAACTTATCAGCGCGTAGGCCTTCCTAATGTTCAATATTTAACACTGACATACATTGACTACACACAACAACACGGCAGAAGATAGATTTTACTTCCAGATTTAAAGTCAATCTTGATTCTATGTGAATTCCCCAATCCATGTTCTTCACCACAATATGTGGGTAGCTAAACAGAGTCTAGTTAGGACGGCCCTGCATTTCTGATGCATGCCTGACCCACCTAGGTCTACATCGCAGTGCCTGGAATACCTTGGACACACAGCCACTTCACATTCCTCTTGACCTGAGGACCAATCCTAAATACGAGGGGCTCCTTCCACTGAAGTTTTTAATGAGCAGATATTAACCTCTCAGCTTGTAAGCACATCACCTAATATTCTATAAGAAGATTTTAAAAATCGGCAAACATTATATATTCTGCAAGAGACAAATCATCGTAGTTTAAATCCCACAGTCTCTTGCTTTTCGACAGTGAATGGAAAGAATCATCTTAGTAGCTGGCTTTGTTGGTAGGAGTGGCCCACACCAGTGGCCAGACCTTCCCCAAGTACTGCTGCTAGAATGTCCCCTCCCCGGTCCCAGGGCACCCATACTCTTTTAGGGCACTCTCAGTGTTCCTAGAAGGAACTTGGGAGTCTCTTTCTGGTTTGATGTACGATTACAGCTTCTCCAAAAGATGCCATATCCACTGATACCAAATCACATCAAGAATTGCTTCCTCTCCTTACAGAATGAGATCTAATGGGATTGGTGGGAGAAGGAGCGCTACAGAACAATCGCTGTTCTTAAATAAGGAGAGTGCAAAACACCTCCTCAATTATAGTGTCCTCTGTCTTCCAACTGTAGGAAAGGGTTTCCTCCCTCATTTTTTATGATTTCATCAGAAAGACCCCACTATATGTTTTTATTGAGTAATCCCCCTGTGAGATTCTGAATGAAATTAAAGCAGACTCTGCTCCCCCTTTCCAGACACTTTTATTCATACTGTTCCCACCATCCTTTCCCTCCCCTCCAAATTATTTGTTAAAACTGAAATGACTATAAAATGATCGCAGAAAAACAAACAGCATCTGGCCTGATTTTCTGTGAAGCAGCAACTTTCTGGAAACAAAATGCCCTTCACTTTTCCAGGCACTATTAAGTAAATTTCCTCTTTCGGAGCTCTAATCAGCATCCTAGAAGGGCAAATCCATCTCCTATGGGTAATGATTTGCTCCCACCGAATAGTTTAATTACTCCAGCTCACCAAAGGTTCAGGTCCACTGTAATTAGAATACTATAAACTTCAACTGGGTATAGCAAGGACAGTCATTTGTGTCTTTACTCTGTCCTATTTTTACAAGTTCTCAAAGTAAGTTTTCAAAACTCCAGATATTCAGACAGAGTGGATCTGCTTGATGCAATCAGAGAAGTCTTCCCGGACTGAGAAAATTGGAGGGTGGGTTGGTTAGCTGATAAAAAAAAAAATGTAGTGTCTAAGGTAAGATGAATTGATATCTCTGTCTAGGTAACCAACACAAGTAAAAATCAGGCTTAGAATAAGAGTAAAATAAATATTCAAATGATCATATTTTAGAGCAAATAGGCACTTAGCTCTCACTTCCTCAGTTTAAAGTTAAGATATATTAAGGTCAACAGAGGTTGTCAACCAAAATTACATAACTAGTTAACGGCAGAACCATATTAGATCCAAGTCTCTTACATCTCAGGTTCCCATTATTTTCACTATACCATATGGCCCCACCAAGGGCCAAGCTATGCTTTTTCTTTGTGATTTTACTTTGTATATTCTCCGAATATAAAGAACCAAGCCCAAACATCCAATTTCACTTAGAACCAATCTACTAAACATCTTCCTTGTGCAAGATATTATGTATACTAAAGTTGAGTAAGAAAGCCCTTTGCCCTCAAGGAACATATAGTTGAGTAAGAAAACGCTTTGCCCTCAAGGAACATACGATCTAACAGTAATCTAATGGTAGTATTCCTTTTTACTTGAGCAAAATATATATCAAGGCTTACTCTAGATTAAGATTTTTACCAAGTTCTTCCAACAGGAATTGATTTTTTTTTTTTTGAGATTTAAGTTTTTGTCAGTCTATAATCCTTCCTGATAAGGTAACATTGTTTTTGGATAGATCTTGTCCTTAAAACTAAGCATTCCTCTTTTTCCTTGCAAATTTGGAAGTCAATTTACAGGAGCCACACCTGAATGAATTCCTAATGATCTATTTTAACTATTGTGAATTTGCCTTAAGTACTGTGATTAACCTTTTCCATAAAAGATCATTTTCTAAATACAAAGCAGAGTTACTTTAACATGGAAGAAGCCCCTTTGGATGCCAAAGTTCTCCCTCAGACAGGGAGGTTGGGGTTGAGAATGAACAGAAGTCACTTAGAGGAACTGCAGAAATCGACTCTACTACATTGATGAGCTCTGAAATAATCCCATACACTCCCTACAAAGGAATAAATGGGGTTTCTAAGTGGAAATGGAAAATAAAGCAGCCCCACCTTTTATATTTTTGCTTAGTTATATATTTTATAGATAGAAACTGTATTAGAAAAGAGACAGGCAAAATCATTGGAAGTCAAAGAATGGGTATATATATTTTTAATTCCATCATTAACTCACTGAACCTGATCCAGAACAGAAGTCCAATGTCCCACATAATCTATATTACATATATGTCCTATGCCTACAAAGAGATAAAGAATAATGGAAGTAAATGAGGACAATGATATTTATGCTAAGGCCTTCACAGAGCAGTATTTAGATTCTGAAGTTTAAGAAGGTGAAAACCAAGAGCATACAATGTCAGCAGTGCTATAAAAATCAAATAGGTTGAGACTATGAACAAGTTCAGGGTGGAGCTGACCCTTCTTCCTTGTGACCTTTAAATGATATGCCGAGACATTCTGCCATTTGGGACAACTCTCAGACTCCATGTGTGGCCTAAAAACATCTGGCATGAATTGCAACTGCTTTGGACATAACACAATGTCTCAGATTAGGCTAGGATCAATGTCACAATGGTGTTTTATCTTTTGTGCAACCAACTCGGGGCAGCTGTTTTTCCCTTCCACCACCATGAGATGTCTCATATCAGGGCCAGCTCTGGAAGAACCAATTCCATCTTGCTCATACAAAGTAGAAGACTGGGAGTCAGATGTTCATTCACTCAAGTTGTGCACATTTATTGAATACCTGTAATGAGCATGTAGTGTGCAGGGCACTGAGGAAGAAGGATAAATAAAGCCCATCCCAGCTCTTGGGCCACTCACAACAGGTTGCAATTACTTCACATGTAAGAATCCAAGACAGATCATTTCCCAAATATTCTGTTCTATTGTCAGACAGCATGCCCTGCCCCTTAATTCATAAAATAGAGTCACCACGTAATTCTTAAAGAACTGATAAAATTGAAACTATTGAGATTTCAGCATGTGGCATTTAGGATGTAGAAAATTGAAGTGGGGAAGAATCCCTGTACTTTTAAAAATAAGATGGCATGGAATTCAAAATGCCTTGATGTTACAAGGCAACCAAGAACTGTGAAATTTCAGATGATATTAAACTTATTTGACTTTCCTAGACTAAATCAATTAGGATATAGATTATAAGGCCAATTCATTGGATAACTTCATGAATACCACTTATATCATAGTCTAAATCAATGAAACCCCTGGAGTTGTGCAATGCACAGCATCCATGAGCCATATATGGAAGCTCTGTGCAGATGCAAATGATAGATCATGAACTATTGGTCAACTTCAGACTTGCACCCTTTCCTAGTACAGTCTAATGTTCTTCAAGTTCATTTCCCACGGCCTGTCCCAGGGCCAGACCTAATAAGAGGTGGAATATAAAGATCTTTCTTCCTACTGCCTTACCTCATCAGATCTCAAGATGCTTTTAATAAGAAAGCCCAGCACGGCTGAAGCCTTGTTAAGCACCAGATACTTCATTAAATGCTTCACTTTTATCATTTAATCCTCAGAACAAACCATAAGATAATTACTATTAATATTTCCATTTTACAAAGAGGAAATTTTCCCAAGGTGATATAGCAAAGTCTGAACTCAAAACCAAGTCAGCCTGATCCAAAGTCTGGGTTCATAACCCTGACCCTATATTGCCTGTTGTTTCCTATCCATTCAACGATTTGATCATTAGTAAAGATTAAATGTGTGCCCACTATGTATCAGGTACAGTTGTACAGTGAACAAGTCTGGAAAAGTTCCTGTTCTTGGGGATTTCCATTATAATGGGTTACAAATAATAAGCCTGTAAAATAAACATATTTAGGATAAAAAGAAGATAATTTCAAGTAGAAAATTTCAAACCCTACAAACAGAACAAAACAGGGCAACAAAATACAAAATAACTGGATAAGGGTGGGGGATCTTACTTGAAAAAGTGGTCAACAAAAGAGTATGATTATGCGAGAGCAGAGTGAAAACAAAGAGCCAGGCATGCACAGATCGAGAAGAAAAGATTTCAAATGTTCAAAGGCCATGAGGAAGGAACAATGCTGGCATATTTGAGAAAAAACAAGAAGGCCATGTGGTCAAAGTATATGAGCAACAGAAAGGGGGATACAAGATGATGTCAGTGGTGGAGGCAGGGACAGAGAGTTGGGGTCTCTTAGGGCCTGAAAAGGTGTATGTATTTTTTTCTAAATAAAATGGAAAGTTGTTGGAAGGTTTTAAGTAGGAGATTTATAGGCTGTGACTTATGAAATACAAAAAAAAAAATCATCTTTGTCTCAGTGTAGAATGAATTATACAGGTGGACAGAGTGATTAAAAGGAACCAATTAGTTGATAATTGCCATTCCCAAAGTAAGAGACAATGGAGATGAGACCTAAGACATAATGCTGAGGGTGATAACTGAATCCAATGGCATAGCTGTCAAAAGTGGGGGATGGCTTGGCTGTAGAAGGAAGGGAAAGGAAGGAAGGAAAGATGTCTCCTAGGTTTTGCCCTGAGCAATGAGGTAGAGGTGGTGCCTTTCGCAGAGTCAGAGAAGAATGCAGGAGCCTCGGATTGGATAAATGGGTGGGAAACAATTGTTTTTGCTCATGTTCAGTTTGTGATGCCTTTAAGACATTCAAATAGAAGTGCTGAGCAGACATCTGGAACTTAGACACCACGGGCTAGAGATTTATATTTGGGAGACACCCATTTTGTACATGTACAGATCTAGAAGTCATCAATTTGGAAGGCATAAAAGTAGAGATTTAAATAGATCATCAACATGGAACCATCAATGCATTTCAGTAACATGAGACTAGATGAATTCTCTTGAAGAGATACAGTGGATAAAGCCAAGCTAGAAAAAGGGATTGGAGACAAGCCTTTAAGGAACCCTAACGCTGAGAAGAGGGGCCAGAAGACTGGAAGAGAAACAACCAATAGGCAGGAGAAAAACAGGAAGGCTACCCTTAAGCATCCTTTTCCTTATTTTCAAAATGGAAGAAAAAAAGACCAGCCCTGACTACCACCCCAGAAACTTTTCAAGGTCATATGAGACACTGCAGGTTAAAGAAAAGGACTGTAACTAGGGCAACATATTTGGAGAATATTTTGGAGTTTACGAATCTATAAAATAATATTAGCCTCACAGCATTTTCTGTAGATCACACGAAATAATATATGTTAGGCACTTACGCTGTCTCACAATAAGTGCTTAAAACAATGTGGCTTAGAGATGTCCCATTGGCATCATGGTCTAGTGGAAAGAGTCCACACTTTGGCCTGGAAAAAACCCTATTTTAAATCCCAGCTCCACCAGTGTACTGGTAGTGTGACATTTAGAAAGTTATTGAACCTCTCTGAGTCTATTTCCTCATCTGTAAAACAGAAAAAGTAAATAGTACCACTTAGTGGCATAGTAAGGACTAGAATGACAGATGCAAAGTACTTGGTAACAGAAACCACTTAATAATGTACAGCTTTATAATGCATAATCATTATTGCTTAAGTCATATGGCTTATCACATGCTCTAACACCACTCAGAGCTCATGTTCCAAATTCCAGCATTTGGACTCTAAATTCAGTGCTCTTTCTGTAGGATCCTGTCACTCAATAGCACTTTCTAAGCAACCAGTTTGTCATCTTTAATAAGATGAATGACACTTGCCCTAGAATTCTAGTTCCCCCCAACACCTACACCATAAGTACACAATCATTAGCATCTATGATCTAATGGCTTCACAATGCCTTGGTGTTCAAAATAGCTTCCCTGGGAGGAAAAAACAGCCTCATGGCTTCTCCACTAGAATAAGGGTGAATAACAAAACCCCTCCCTTTAACTGTACTGCGTAGCTAGCTAGCAGGAATGGACAAAACAGAATTCCATACTTACCCACAAAGAATTCATGCTTTCATATGCACCAAACCTATATTTCAGATTTTGAAAAAAAAAAATGGAGTCTTCAGACACAAACTTAATTGCATATTCTACTGACCCCTCTCTATTTTGACATTAAACATCAGTGAGAAGAGAATGATTATGAGTAAGTTTTATAGTATCTTTAGTAAAATTTTCTTTGAGTGCCTCAGATGAAAGACGCTTATATGGAATGTAGGTGAGGATTTCTTCTATGATCAACTATTTTCTATCCCAATAGCACTTTGTAAAGTAGGTGAATAACATTATTACCCATGGATATTGTATTTTATATTTATATCTTCAAGGTTTTATTGTTGTATGAATATTATTCAAATAGTTTTCTCTAGCCAAGTTCTGTGTATTTACTTTGGATAACAGAACTTCACTTGAAAGAAATACTATTAAAATGGCTCCCACACAATAAACTAAAAAGAAGTGAGATGAAGTTGACTGGTTATATACATATACACTGAGCATGAAATGAAACATGAGGAAGAAATAGAAAGATTTTGAAGGAGATAAGCTAGAATTTGAGTGGTAGATGTAATAAAGCGAGGAATCAGAAACAAATTCTCTGTGAATTAAACTAGGCTACATTTATGCTCTTACTGGAATCTAAATCCACCTGGTAGGCACTGTGAGTGATTTCAAAAGATGTAATTTTTACCCTCAAGGAGTTTACAGCCTAGCCTAGAAAGCGGTTCATGTCCATGTGCCTGTGCGTGCGCACACACCACACACACTACACATACATACGCACGTAAAATACTTAGAAAGCAATATGGGAAAATGTGCAGAGGGAAAAAGAACCTTACTTTGAGTTAGCTCTATAGTCCATATATAAACAGCTACACAGATGCCTGATTTGAATTTGTATTATCGTATTTATTTATTCTTTTGAACAGTTCTGTGGGATAGTCAAAATTGTTTGTGTGGGACACTCAAATCAATGTCAGGTCATCATTCTAACACTAGATTCTCTGTCCTGTTGTTCGGATGTGACGCACTCGATAGCATACAAGCTTTCGAGGATCCCTGCTGCTCAATGAAGCCAACTGAACAGACCCTAGGGGATATGCTGAGGAAATGCTCGAATCTCTTTGGGTTCATGTATATATCATCAAAATCCTAAGAGAAAGATGTTCCTTTGGATAGTCCAGCATCCCAGAGGAAATATCAGAAATTTAGAATCAACATTTTCACAGCCAATTAGTTTGACTACCAAGGCCTTTTAAAAGGGAATGATAGGGCAAGGGACGACATTCCCAGGAGGTTGGACCATCTGGTGACACAGAGAAGATAGAAGAGGGCTCTGGTTCTGGCCATGAAAAGCCAGGTGAACCTGTGACAGCTGCTTCTCTTTGGATCCTCTGTACCACACTGCAAGACTGCAAGTGACTAGTCTCTTTCCAGTCTTCAGTGGAAACTCTCACACAGGTGGTTCCATAAACCTTGGAATGTTTCTAGGATACTACAGTTCTTCCTTAGAGAAAAGGTCAGTTCTCCTCACCAAGGCTGGTAGAGAGCAGCTAGGTACATCAATACAATATGCTATGCCTTTTCCTCCATCCAAACTCTATGACGTCATTGGTCTAGATCAAGCCCCAACGCTTCCACAAAACTGTCTCTTCCTCTCCCTTCTCTGATTTCCACTAACTCTTCCTGTGTCACATGATTTCTTATTATATTGTTAAATATTGTAAATTTAAGTGCTTCCTCAAATTTGCCTTGCTCCTTTCCATAGGGTGGTATGTTTTTTTAAACTGTATTTACAGACTGTATTTCATACTTGTGTTTATTTTCCAGGGAAGCTAACATGATCCTTTGCATTGCCTCTTTTAGATTTCTTCATGCTATCTGTTAAGGCAATCATGAATGTCATTGAATTGAGGCTGTCACAGGTTAGGTCTTTAACAGGTAACCACAGCTAACATCAGATCTAAGGCTGAGGACAGCTATGACCATCAAGCTTCTCAAGCAGCAGCAACTATGATAAAAGGCAACAAAAAATCAGAGTGGACAACACTGCCCAACTGTTCAACAAACATCACTAAGTGTCTTCTAAGTGCTTGGCCTAAGCGACGCATTGGGGATAAGATGTCTTATAAGCTCTTCATTCCAAAGCCCTGGGTTCCTGCAGGAGCTCCTGTTTTGATACCTAAAGTCAGTGGATGTCCAGGCATAAATGGTCTCTGAAATGTGTTAAAACTGGTGACTACAAGGCAGCCATAAGTACACTGACTACTACCACTCTGGGACCATCTATGAAATCAGGGCAATATTACCTGGCTACCTAAATCTGGAAAATGCATCAGTGGAATGTATTCTTATTTGGGTAGATACTCTAATGCCCAAGACCAACGAAAATTGATCTTCTCCAAGGATGGCCTTGTCTATCTTGTGCTGGCCTTAATTTTGGCATGCTACTATGAAGACCCATATTTGGCTTGTGAATTTTCTTTCAATATATTACATGAGACTAGAAGTCACTTCTAATTAACAAAATTCCCCACTGCATTTGTCTGCCAGGCAACATTTTGTTCACGTAGGGATTCTGTTCAAAAACAATCCAGTTTTGGTGAACTCTGTTAGAAAAATCTGAGTTAAGTTTCGGGTGCCCCTGAGATAAACTTTAAGTCAGTGCACTCCCTTATGACTAGGAACTCATAAGAGATTTATACCTTCATCCAAAGCTATCCAACACCTAACGATTTCTTTTGATTTGGCTTTAACCAGGAATAACAATTCTTCTTGAGCAACTTGATATGTTTGGGCTGAGACTCAAAGGAGTACATAAGTTGCAAACCTACTGTGTCTGAGACCAGCAAAAGATTTCCTGAGCTCCTTACAAACTAGGTCCTGTGCACATGCTTTTGATATGCCCCATTATCTCTATGATAAACCCAAGCCAATGAATAAAGTACATCACATATATGAAATGGCACATAAAGGATGCTGAAGAAATTCATGTAACTACATGAATAATTTTTTTTAAGATTTTATCTATTTATTTGAGAAAGAGAGAACACCAGCAGGCAAAGGAACAGAGAGAGAGGGAGAAAAAGTCTCCCAAATGAGCAGAGCACCTGATGTGTGGCTTGATCCCAGGACCCTGGGATCGTGACCGAAGCCGAAGACAGATGCTTAGCCAACCGAGCCAGCCTAACTACATAATTTTTTTCTAAATTTAGTCCTACAAGTTACAGAGTTACAGAGAAATATAAAACACACTATCTTTCAAGAGGGAAGCAGCTGTACAATAGAATATGGATTATCCATTCCTCTTCTGAACAAGTTATTGTCTACAGGCTAATATTCCACTATACCCATGGGACCCCACTGACGTCCTCATATACTCACTTGCTATTCTGGAGATAATCTCTTAATCTGACAGCTTCATAATACACAAAATCGACACTGGAGCTATGTGACAGAGAGCAGGACTGAGAGATTAAGCTATTCCTCTTTAAGAACAAAATGAATGCCAAAGTTCTTCATGCTCCAACTTTCCTAAGAGCTATACAACCCCACATAAGGTACCATATTTTTGTTCTACTAGGTTTTATTCTATAATTATTTATAAATGGTGCCAGGTCCTATTCTAGGTATGGGAGACACAAAGATAACTAAGACATCAACCCATCCTTGAGATAAAGGTAAAACTAGCCATATATGCACACCAAAGCTTACATAGTCAGTCTCAGTCTATTCCCAGGCTCAGTAATAATCCAAAGTTGGGGTCTTGAACCCACCTCTAGGCTTAGACCTATCACTATCACACCCACTTTTGTTCTCCATATCGATTCTGATCATACACAAAAGGAACTAAACATTCGGCAGCTAGTTAGTCTTCCTGGGCTGGAGCCACAGTTGCCTTACAATATTAATAAATGTCAGAAACTACCAGCTCTTTATAAGCATGATTTGTTCAAACCCTCACAGAGAGCTAACAAAGTATTATTCAACCCATTTTACCAAAGCAGAAACTGAGAATCTGAGAGGTGACATACCTTTCCCCAAATCGTGCTGTCAAGCAAATGACAGAACAAGAATTTGGCCCTATACTCCTATGATTTCACAGTCTATTCTCCGGAACCTCAAGGTCTGACTCCCAAGTCCTGCACTGGGTGTGGCTGCCTACTCTTAATTCTCACTGATGTTGACCCCTCCCATTCCTTGCTGACTGCCCTCCCAAGAATCAATATTCCAGATTCCCCATGACAATCAACTGTCTCCTCCACTTCCCCCAGCCACCATAACAGACTATTTTCCTGACATAGCCAGGTCCCCAGGAGGCTTTTGGCTCCTGCAGTTCCTGTCCCTAAATCAGTGCTAAGTTCCAGCCTCACTCCAACTGGCTAACTGGCTATGGTTAACCAAACATTACGGTACAGTTTTGAGGGGGCACAGCTTTAAAGATAACATCTCTTTCCTCCTTTCTTCATTGCTGTGTAAGAATCAAGAGTACAGAGGGTAGTTTGCTTTGTATTTACAAAGTGCCAAAAAGGATATGACGTAGCAACTATAATCTCCCTCCTCATTTTTTTTTTCTAAGCAGACTTGAGGTTTTGTGAAGATTCTAGTCCTCTTATACCACCTCATGCAGAGTAGTGCATATGTTCTATTTATTGTTTTGATTAAACTGCAGTCCTATATTTAGAAGCAAAAGTAATTGTTTCAATATATACAGTTATTTCTTCTTCCTTTCATCTCTCATCCCCAGTCCCCAAAATCAGTCAAAATAACAATATCACAAACATAGAATGATGAAATTAACCCCGATCTATAATAATTCTGACTTGGATTAGTGGTCACAGATGAAATCTGCTGAATGTCCCTTGTAGGTTTTAGGTAGGTCCACCATGATTTCCTGTTATCATTTGCATGTAAAAAGCTCCTTTTGTTCAAAGATCCCTGAGAGCTTTGTGGACACCGGCATTTATTATTTCCATTTTATAGAAGAAAAATCAAATACCCAGAGAGGTTAAGGCATCAGCAAAGAGCCACAGAGTGATGCCCTGGAAATCCTATGAGGAGGCCTCCAGAAGCCTAATTTCTAAAGCAGTGTTCTATTCACTCAACCATACTACCTCTCATTAAGATGGCATCTCTCATTAAGATGGAACATTATCATGAAAAATCCTTTAGCTTTCTAACAGTAACTACCTTTGTGCATCTCAGGTTTAATGCTTCACAATGGCTCAGAAATGAATTCGACATTTTATTTAAATGCTACTTAACTAAAAGTTAAAAAGTATAATTTTCTATTGCAGAATAAGAACCAGAGAGACTAATTTGGTGGAGTTGTTAAATTTTACAAAGCTTGAGTCTCAATTTTCAAAAAATATTGTACATTTATTTATTGAAGTGAATGAAACATTTGCAATAAAACTATTCAATGGAAAGTTTTTTAACAAAGCATAATTTACTTTTCATTTACAGAACAATGGAAAGTAGAAGGAAATCTCCTCCAAGGTATTAGAATCATGTACAGTTTCATCTTTGACTAAAAAATTATTTCCCTAGCCTGTTTTCTCAACACTAAAGATATGCAGAAAAGTATCGCTTGCATTCATCATGAAAATTACAGAAAAATGACTGAAACTACTGAGAACATTATTAAATAAAACATATACTTATTATCTGTCTTCTTGTCTCTGTCTTTTAGTCTATGGTTTACAGAACATTGACTCTTCTTTACCAGTCCTCCTACTCAGAAATTCAATTTCACTCTGCTCCCAAATGTGGGAAGTCAAAGAACTCCCACATAACTTCATCTGGGCCATTTGAGGGTGAAATCCATACCCGGACTGTTGATCCACACTCTCAGCCACCTGCTGGCAATGCACCCTTCAATTTAAGTGTGGCAAATGGGGCAGTGGGAGGCCTTCTCTTCCTCCAGCAGATGGTAAGCAGAATCAGAAGTTCTTTGTTCCAGGTGCATGGAGTTTCTAAATGAGGATGGGACCCATTTCTCCTTATCTGATTATGCATGACCATGGCAACTCAACCCAGGAGGCTAAGGCAATGAATATGTACCCTGATACATTCAATGTGATAATATGGAATTAGGGGAAAAAAAGGAAAAAAAAAAGTGTGTCCTTGTTACCACCCACACTATTCATATTCAGATACAGTGCCAGTGGGCCTGGTTTGGTACTAAAGGCAGTTGTCATCATGCATTCCAGGACGTCTTATCAGAGTCCCCAGTAACCTAGTCGATGCAAGTGTAAAGGTTTGGGGGCACATAACAGGAAGTCTTAGAATCGAAAATGTAACTGATATAAACAAAAACCCTCTTCTCTGGTGGACTACAATAGAGAAAGCATTATAAACGTATGTGTGCGTGCACATGCACACATACTTGTAGGGAACATGTCAATTCCATGGGGTATGATGATGCCCGCATAGGGTCATGGAGCAGCCATGAAGCATGCTGCTGATTTCAACAAGCGCAAGATTCCAAAGTGGACCCACAAGAGTAAAATACAGGACTTAAACAGCAGCAGTGAGGTAGTGGTAAGGGGAAACGGGATGGGGCCAGGACCCAGAGAACAGACAGACTCAGAGGGAACTAGGTGAACGCTCAAGAGGTATGAGCAGCAGACAACAGACGAAGGCTTTCACAGAAGAATGGGATTCCACTAGACTTTATGCTTCTTAAGCAAGGACTAGTATTTTATTCATCACTGTTTTCTCAGAAATAAAGTAAGCATACAGTGTGTGTTTGCCCTACAAGGAAGGAAGAAGGAGGAAAAGAAGGAAGGAAAAATGAGACATTGAGCAGAGGCTTAGGCAGTTAGGACTAGGGAGATCCAACCGCAGATAGCAGGGGCCCAAGCCTAGAGTACTGCTAATCAGAATTTATAGGGGCAGGAGAATATGAGAGAGAGAGGGGGTAGGAGGCACAAGACAGGAATCAATTATTGCAAGTAGAATAAATGGACTTGGCCACTTAGAATGGCAGGAAAGTTCAGATCCTGCAAACAGCATCAACTGTCAAAGGAAACCTCCAGCCAGGGTGACATGATGCTAAAACCCTGAGCTGGTGAGGGGAAGGTTTAGTGCATGGGCTTAGTGTGTGATTGGGACCTTCCTAGGTAAGAGTGTGTGTGTTAGAGAGAGACAGACATATAGAGAGAGACAGAGAAAGAGAAAAAAAGAGGGGAAGAAGACAGAATGTCTATGGGGCTTTTCCTTTTTTTTATTTACTTATTCATTCAATCACCAACTATTTATTGAATGTCTACTTTGTACTACCCACAGCATTGGGCACTGGAGAGATAAAAAGTCTATTTCATGTGGAAGGATATGCATTTACAAGGAGACTATGGATGGATAAACATTAATACCTATTACTTCCAGAACCTGGGAAAGTAGCCCAGTAACCAATAGCATAGATGATTGGTGGGATCAAGTGGGCAGAAGTATCATCTAAGATAATGTCACTACCAACGTACTCTTCTGCTTCCATACATATACTGTATCTAAACCCTCAAGAATCAGAAATCTCTCTCTTGATCTTATTGCTGCAGATCAATAATAGTAGCCAAGTAAAGAAGCAGAGGAAGGTGGCACAAAGAAAATCCATCTTAAAGTTTCTGACAGAATTTCCTATAGAAGTCCTAACTCTTGAAGATGTTACTGTTTTTAAGGCAAAAAGAAATATCATTTCTATAGGTGATCAGATAAACAAGTTTTACTATTTAGTATTAAAAATAAAATAAATGCATCGTGTAAAGATAATATATAACACAAAAAGAGAATGTTCTGAGAAGATACAAGATCTGTCTTCAGAAACTTGAAGACATGACTTTTGTCATGTGAGAGAGACCTTAACCTTGCTCTACAATATTCTCAAGGAGCAGAGTGAGGACCATTGGAATGTAAGTTTGGTCCCAATATTATAAATAAATTGCTAGCTGAGAGCTATCCATGGAAGAATGAGCTATCATAACATGGGCTGGCTCAAACACACAAGACTTGCCTGAACCACTGAAAGCAGAGAATAAAACAAGTACTTGTTGGGTAAGGATCTGCAGAAACTGACTAGTGACCATTAGTACTAAAAACTAAAGAGTCCAATATACTAACTCAGACCCAAGGATGGTGAGCACAGCAGCAGTAATAGAACATAAGCAACTCTCCTAAGTCAGATGGATTAATAACTGTGTACCCTCAAGCGATCAGTCACTGGGAAGAGGACTCCAGCCAACAGTTGGTTGACAGAAAGTGAGATGGAATCAGTCCTTACCAGAAGGTAATAGCTACAGGGTAACTGGCTGGTATGCTGGGAAGGTCTCTAGAAAGGGAGCCTGTAGTGTTCATCTGGATGAGAAGGTAAAATTCTGGACCTGTGTGTTCCCCATACTGTCTTTACCCTAACTTAGTGGTTTCCAATTGTACCCTGTGAAGCCCTTGTGGTCTAAAAAGGTGCCTCATAGGAGCCCCGAGAACACTGATTAAATTAAGAATCTAGGATCCCTATCTCCCGTGTCAAAGAGCAGCTTTCTGATTGCTCTATATAAGTTTTTTCTTTAAAGAAAGGTCCGTCTCATTGACTCCAAGCCGAATATCCAGCACAGTGCCCCAATGAAGTTTGAAAATCCTCATTGTAGAAAAGTTTCAGGATTTTCAAACATCATTCCAAGCCTCCGAAGGAAAATCCAAGGACACAATGAAATCTTCTTAGATGCATAGTTGGGCCACAATAACTAAGGAGTTCCAGTATGTTCAGCCAAAAGATGAAGAGCTATCCCTATTTCCCTGCAATATTCCAGAGTTCCTACCTGGATAGTTCACATTACTTTATTCTTTTCTACCTTCTTCCAATGCTGATCCTTTGTTAAGTCTAACTGCAAAGCCCAGCAAGACCAGGGAAGCACAGGGAAGTGGAAATACTGCTTTAATCAGCTCAGCTGCAAACTCTTAGAAGGGCTGTCTTCTCCATCCTTCTCTCACCCTAAAAGTAAGTTCCTGCAGACCATTTATCATCAGATGGGGCTTGAGGAAAGGGATTTCAAGTTGGAAAGATAAAAGCAGTTCTCAAAGCCTAGGTGCAGTCTAGCCCAGTTCACAAGCGCAGGCCAAAACAGGCGTTAGTGTTAAGGCCTAGGTTAAAACGTGTTTGCTCAAAGCAACACTGTATTAAACTGCCACAGGTACTGAAGTCCCAGTGGATGCCTGGGCTGGACTGAGGATCTTGGTTACCCCTCCATGGAGATCTATATGATTACACAACATATCAGAGTACTATGGAAGGGTTCCATCCATTACAAATTTATTTACTTATGGTTTATAATTGAGAAACCAGACATCAGGCCCATGACAGCAAAATTAATTCCTGCTTTTGCCTACTGGTGGGGGGCTAAGCCCACACTAGAATTCAATTTCAGGGGTATTATTGCAAGTCAAAAGTAAAAATGCCTGGGAAAGACAGAGACGGTCTTCCTTAGATAAGTTCTGACTTGAGCAGAAGTCTGTTTGTTGTGGAACTTAGGAAGGAATTCAAGTATTGGAACTCATCCACTTTCTTCAAGCCTTACTGCTTCTGCTCCCACATCCAATTTACCCTGCCAAAGAAGATCTCTTTGATCCAATGCAATCTAGTAAGTACCAGAATGACTTTTTATGTGTGTGAACATAATAAAATTGTATTTCTCACCCACATACAGTCTACTGAAGGTGTTCTGGTTGATGAGTAGATTTCTAGTTTTAGGAAAACATATTTTTCCCATTCTAGACTGTAACTTAACTGTTTACCATTCTCAATGTTTTATCACTTTGAGTGAAGTGTAGAAAACTTATTTCCATTTAGATTACTTTACCTTACCCACTTTTAAAATATAATTTTCTTAAGTATTTGTTCTGCATAAAATACCATATTGGAAGGTGCATTGGTTCTTGCTTCAACCATCACATATAATTTAACAAATGCATGAGAAGAACAGTCTATTTAACCTAATTTTTTTTATTTAACCTAATTTTTACATTTTCTGATTTTTTTTTTTTTTTGCTTTCTCAAGTTCCAGGCCTCCTTCTGTTTTCATATCCTTTCTGTTTAGAGAACTTCCTTTAGCAATTCTATGGGTAGACCTTTTTAATGACAAATTATTAGTTTTCCTTTGAGAATGTCAATTTTGTCTGAATTCCTGAAGGGTATTTTTGCTGGATATAAAATTCTGGATTGACTACTCTTTTCTTTCAGCTCTTCAAAAATTCTGCACCACCTTTTCCTGGCCTTCTGTATTCCAGATGAGAAATTCACTATCATCTGAATCAATGCTGAATTCAAACTGATGTTCAATTCAATTGATAATGTGTCATTTACTCTAGGTGCTTTCAATGTTTTTTCTTTGTCTTCAGTTTTTAAAGTTTAATTCGAATGTATCTTAGCAAAGATTTCTTTGGGTTTATCCCACTTAGGGTTTGCTCAGATTCTCAAATATGTAGGTTTAGGTCATTCATCAAATTCAGAAAATTTTCAGACATTATTTCTTCAAATATTTTTTTCTCTTTCCTTCTCTCTCTACTTTTTTTAAGTCTATTTTCTCTGTTGTTTAAATTGTGTAAATTTTATTCCTCTATCCTCAAGTCCATTGATTCTATCCTCTGTTATCTATTTTCTACTACTGAGCCCATCCACTATTTTATTTTGCTTTCAATAATTTTCAGTTCTATAATTTCCATTTGGTTCTTATTTAACTTCTATTTCTTTGCTAGGATTTTCTTTTCTTTTTTTTTTTCATTTGATTCAAGAGAATTTGTCATTGCTGATGAAGTATTTTTATGATGGCTGTTTTGGAATTCTTGTCAGATAATTCTTACATCTTATTCATCTTGGTGTTGGTGTCTCTTGATTATCAGTTCAAGTTATGATTTTTGTGGTTCTTGATGATTTTTTTTTCTGTATCCAAACATTTTGGATATTACTATTAGTGGGCTCTAGATCCTATTTGATCTTCTATTTTGTAGATAGTCTCCCTGCTGAGGTATAGTGTTAGCACTAGTGAATGTGTATGTCCAGCATCCCACTAGTTCCTGCTGACATTACCCAGGCAAAAATGGAATACTGACTCACACTGCCTCATTGGAAATGGGTGGAATGGAAATTTAGCTCTTTCTTCAGCTTCCTGCTGAAGAGACCTTCCTGCTTAAAGTAGAGCACTGACATGTACTACTTTATTCCCTTCAAGTTGGAGCATAAGCTCAGTTTAGCTCCCTACTCTGCCCCATGGGTACAAGAAGGTCAGAAGCTTGGGGCTGACTAGGACCAACTCACTCTACTCCATTCAGTTTCATTGATTTCAGGTGGAGGTGAAGCCTCAGCTCTCTGCTGGGTCCCACGGACAATGGTGGAGGGGAAGAACAGTGACAAGGCCCTAGTCTCTCCATCTGTCTATGTCTCATTGCTACTGGGGTAACAGTATAGGCTCAGCTTGCGGTAGAACTCTACTTTGCTGTTGGCTTCCTAGAGTAGAGCATGAGCTCCAGCAGACAGGAATATGTTTGGTTCATCTTTACATTTCTAGAACCTCTAGCATGATACAAGTATTCTTGATCATTAAATGAATTAAGTAAAATAATGAATTTAAGAGACAGTAGGATTAGATGGACTTCATGGGCTTGAAGTTCCTGAGGTTTTGGTTCACTAAACTTAAGGGAAAGAAGAGACCAGATAATCTTTTCTGTAGTTCACTTAATATTTAAACATAAGATTTAGAATTGCCACTAAAATAGTGATCCCCCACCTTCCTGAGAAAAGAATTTGGTTAAATCCTCAAAAATACCAATGAGTAAGACCTATACTACCTCTTCTGAGAAGAGAATTTGAGTTTTGCAGAACTCAGAACTACACGTCTCTCCCCTTTTCCCTGTGTAGATCTACCAGGAGGCCAGAAACCCACTACTTACAGCTTTGCTGGCTGTTTCCCAGTGGCTTACTTTCAATTTTAAAGAAGCATTATCTGGAGTCATTAAATTAACAATACTCTCCAGTGCACCCACTCTGTCATCCATCTGCTTAAGATGCTTGTCAGATGATACCCTCCTGTATCTGCAGTCTTCATCTGGAATTCAAAGCTATCAAACCTGGCTCCAAGGTAGTGCACCTTCTGTTCCAAGCTACAAAACTCTCATCTTTCAATTCTAACGACTATGTAGTGACTAATAGCACTCCTCTTCCCCACAAGTTCCCATTGAGGATCTTGGGTCTTAGGAATACACTTATACCTGGAGGATGGTAAATGAAAAACATTTTAGGAATCAGAAAAGGTAAAAAGGTGCCTGTGAAAGAGACTCAGATTGTTACTCTCACTCTTCCTCAACCAGACAGTCTGACCCTTTTTCAAATGTCAGTTTATCTCTTAAAATTTGAAAACCTCCTTCCTTCTTCATCCTCATGAATAAAAATAATAAGAATGTTTGGCCACCATGGGAATCCAACCAAGACATTTATTTTACTAAAAGCAAATCAAAACATAACCCTCAACTGCAGGAAAATTCAGTAAGTGAGGCAAAATAAATAAAATTACATTGCCTTTTAAACATAATTATTCTTAAAAACTTTCAATGGCTCCCCTTTATTTCAACTCCTTGACCTGGCAATCAAGGTCTTACAGGTTATATAATCCCAGCCCCACACCCCTGCTCCAAATCACAACTGCGCACCTCTCCACTTCAACCTGACTCGATTTAATTGTACTCTGAGAGAACAATTATATGTTTTCCCAAGTTCAAACCTCTGTTCACACCTTCTGCCCTGTCTGGAAAGCCGGCTGTTCCTTTCTAAATGTCCAGCTTCTCCACTAACATCCCTGTAATCATCGGTATCTTCAGTGGTCCCTCATTTGGAACTCCTACAACAGTTGTTTTCTACATCACTCACCTAATACCTAACATTCACTGCTTTTCTTATTATCCTTCTAAGCCAGTAGTTCTCAAAGTTTATTACTCATCAGAATCACTTAGAGTGTCATTAAAAAGACAGACTTCATTGGCTCCCCTGAAGAGATGCTGATTTAGTAGGTGTGGTAGACAGAATTCTAAATATGGGCCCCCCACAATTCCCATAGCCCGCTTATTCAATCAAGCACTAATCGAGGTACTGATATGAAGGGATTCTGCAGATGTAATTAAAGTCTCAAGCTCGCACACCTTAAAATGTGGAGATTATCTAGTTGGGCCTATGCAAATCATATGAGTGCTTCAGAAGCAAAGAGTTTTCTCTGACGTGTAACAGCAAAAGAAGTCAGAGAGATTCCAAGTGCATAAAGGATTCCATTTGCCTAAGCTAGGTTGAAGATTGGAAGGGCCATGTGGGAAAAAAAATGTGAGTGGCTTCCAGGAGCAGAAAGCTGCCCTCAGCTGATAGCCAGCAAGAAACTGAATTTTGCCAACAACCTAAATCAGATTTGAACTGGATTTTTCCCCGGAGTCTTCAGTAAGAAGTTAGCCTGGTTAGACCTTAAACCAAGAACACCTAGCCACATGGCCCAAACTTGTGACTTCAGAACTAGGATATACTAAACATATGTTGTTCTACACTGCTAGTTAGTGGCCATTTGTTACACAGCAATAAAAATTAATAAATATGGAGGCTGGGGCCAGGAATCTTGTTTTTCAACAAGTAGGTGGTCTCCAACCACAACTTATGAAACCTTATTCAAAAGTTTCATACTTTTCATTTCATCTGACCCATAAACTAAGTTCACAGTGAATTTCCTACTTGGGAAGATAATATGATTATCCCTTGAATTTGTAATTAATTCCACCTCACAAAGATATACCCTTGAATATATTTTAACTTTGTAAAAGTCTCCAAAGTGAATAAACTATTTACACCCAAATGTGACACCCCGAATCCGTTTGGACAAGTCCTCATTCGCAGAGAGGACAATGCTGTGGAAGCAGAGGATGACTTCTGCATGGGCCCTGAAGTTCTTTGTAGCTGTGCACTGGCTACAGGGCAATAACAGGAGGCCCTCAGGTTTCTCTATGAAATTTGACAAGGGGTACCCTAAAACTGGAGTTAAAAATGCCATACATTATTATACTGGTCTCTCAGCATGATCAGCCACCCTACGTGTTAACAGAATATTTTGCCGGGCAACATGTGGTAGCAGGTAAAAACTGTTTTTTCAGGCTTCAGAAAATGTGAGGTGGGAGCTCGGGTGGCTCAGTCAGTTAAGCATCTGCCTTCGGCTCAGGTCATGATCTCAGGGTCCTAGGATCGGGCCCTGCATCGGGCTCTCTGCTCAGCAGGGAGTCTGTTTCTCCCTCTCCTTCTGCTTGCAGCTCCCCCTGCTTGTGCTCACTTTCTCTCGCTCTGACAAATAAAATATTTGGGGAGAAAAATGTGTGGCACAGAAAAGCAGGAACTTGAGATGGGGATTCGCATGGGGATTCTCCCAGTTTTCTTGACAGAAGCCACCGAACATCACCTTTCCAATAAAGAAAAATGTCAAAATTAGTAATGGGAAGGAAGCTGGAACTCATACAGATCAAGTTCCCAGGCCAAACCCTGCTTTACTCTTTCTGGTGACAGGGAGCTCGCCACCTCACAAGCCAGCCTATTCCATGTCTGGACACCTCTATGACACAGTGCTTCCTCAAACAGAGCCCTAATTTGCCTCTCAGTATCTTCCCCTTGCTGGCTGTAGCATGGCTTTTGGAGCCACTCCATAGTCAAGTACCCTGTAGACATTTGGAGACCACAATCATACCTCGTCCCCTTGCTGTATGTTTTTAGGTCAATATCCCCAGCCTCTCCAATATCTTTTTTTTTAAATATTTTTATTTATTTATTTGAGAGACAGAGAAAGTGAGAGAGAGCATGAGAGGAGAGAAGGTCAGAGGAAGAAGCAGACTCCCCGCGGAGCTGGGAGCCCGATGTGGGACTCGATCCTGGAACTCAAGGAGCATGACCTGAGCCCAAGGCAGTCGCTCAACCAACTGAGCCACCCAGGTGCCCCTCTCCAATATCTTGTTGGAGATTTTCCCCACACTATTCCACATGATTGGTCTCTCGGGAAATCAACCACATCATAGTAGTAGGGAGGAAGGCCTGGGAAAGGCAGGCTTAACATATATATGTTTAAAAAAAAAAAAAAAACAAGAGAGGATAGTAAAGGAACAAAGAGGAATAGAGACACAACAGAGAGAAACTGACACACAAGCCAAATAGTATCCAGTTCTTCATAGCTCCAATGTTCCCCAAGAACAGATAGGATTTGAAAGAGCACATAAGACCGCTACTACCTTAAAAAATAATTTCCTATCATCATGCCACTTTTATAGACCTTACCGCATTTGCACCCCTACTTCTGCCAGAATCATAAAGCAGCTGCCCTCCCAAGCCCTAATGGAGCCTCTAACCTGAGCCAGAGAACAAAGAAGATTTTAAAGACAAAACGAATAGATCGCAGAGGAGGAAGAACAGCCCTCAGTCCCCTTCTGTCCAGCTAATACAACAGAGTCTTTGTCTTACCTGTCAATATCTAGAAGTCTGCAAAGCTAAATATGTACAGCGCTTATGTGTCTAGACACACAGACAGTTCTAGACAAATCACAGAGCGGCATCTTTCTACTTCGGAAATATTTTAAACAAAGATACGGCTGTTCGTGCTTTTACACCGCACAGGCCCAGAGCCTGAATGCTGCAGGAATTCCAGCAAGCATTTTCAGATTCTGACAGGAGGGAAAAGATCTGACATGACAAAAAAGTTTCTTTTCTGTTTCCCTCTCCCCTCCCAGCAGCCCCATGCAACACCTGTCTCATCAGCAGGGGCACTCAGAAGGGATGGGCCTCAAGGCACCTCAGTCCCAAGATTCTCCATGCCTCATTCTTCATCCACGCTGCTCGTAATGTTCCATCACTGGCACAGTTACACCTGAACACTCCGGTGCTGCCAAACACCTGGCTTGATTTTCCACTGTCCAAATGAAAAATAAGCATAATCTGCTTTTTGAGGATACAGCAAATGAGGGAGTTCATGACAAATTGTGTTGGTTTATGCAGAATAGTGATAATAAGATACAAATGAGAATTTTTTGCTTAATGAATAATACTAATCACGTTTCAACAAATGCTGTGCCCTTCTAATTAGAGAGACTGCATAAAATCAGCTTAATTTATTTGTGACTAGTTACACAGAGTTTAAATATTTACTAGAGATTTACTCAAATGTTTGAGAGGATTTTAAACATTTCCTACAGTTGAAGCAGCCTGCCTAGTTCTGTGAGGTGCGGTGACAGCTCTAACTTGTGAGAGCTCTCTGATTTTTGCAGTGTTTCATGAAAATCCTGGTTTCAAAACCAAGAAGAAAGGGTATTATTGATTTACATACTAATTCTCCAACTGTTACTCATTTTCTTGATTCCAGCTTCCAAAGTTGCTCTCCCAACATTCATCACTGTAGTACACTAGAGGGGATGAGCATCTTTTTCAATAAATTATAGGAACTATGACTAATTACAGTGATATTAACTATGCAAAGTAATGTGTAACTTAAAATGGATACGTTCATCATTTCAAATTATGCCTTTGACTTTTGATGGTCTAATATAGGCATGCTCTTTTTGTACTGAATGTATACTATATTTTCTAAGAATCTCTTTGCAATTCTAGGTTTTGCTTGTGAGCATATTGCTAAAAGTAACCTGCTAAAAGTAACCTTCTAGAGCATCTTCAATGACCCAGAGCAATTAAAGGGACAAGAAGATGACCAGAAGATGATAACGAGCACAGAAACATATATATGCTATGCCTCCCTGACATAGAAATAAGAGGTCTGGTCATTAGAAGCTTTGCTGAAATGCCTTATCTATATTTTTCAAAAGCATTTTGACTATGAATTATTTTTATTCGATCCTAATGGCAATCTTGGAGAGTTTATGTATCTGTATCCTTATCTTCTGGATGAAGACACTGGAAGCACTGATCTGTCCAAGGCTATGGACCAAATTGGGACAGGCTTGGACTAGATCCAGACTTTGTTCCATCTAGTCTATGTCATGTGTTCTATTCCACCTGAACCGATATTTGAGTTCATTAAAGAAGCTTAGAGAAAACTCCCAAAATTCTCTATTTGAGCAATATAATTTATTTCACCATTTGTTGATTCATTCATCCCTCCATTTACAATCATTTATTGAATACCCTTTCTGTGTCAGACACTGCATTAGATACTGCAGACAGAGCATGAAAACACAATCCTTACCTTACAGAGTCCTCCCCTCCAATGAGGAAGGTCGACATGTAGTCAAAGAATTACAAAACACCATGAGAAGGGCTATAATAAAGGTCTGTATAAAGTGTAATGGAAGCACAGAGGTGTGAGAATTACTTCTGACTAAGAGACAAGTAAGGAGGTGGTCAAGGGAGGATTCTCCAATGAGATGATGGTTCAATTCAGTGTAAAAACATTCACTGGATTTCTCCCAGTAGACAAGAGCAGAAAAGGCATCCTACATGCTTGAAAGAGTAAAGTATGAAGGGCACAATGTAGCATGGAAGAAAGGGTTGGAAAACTAGGCAGAGGATTTTGTAGAAGGCCTAATGTGTCATCCTAAAGAGTTCAAGCTTTATTATCTGGAGGTAAAGAGTCAGGGGAAGTTTCTCGGCAATAACAATGGGGTAACTATTCTGCTTCATCAGGATCACGTGGAAAGAGTATGTAAAATAAAATGGAAGATATTAAAAGCAGAGCAACCAAGTAGAAATCTACTGCAATACAGTAGGAGCAAGTGATAAGGATCTGAGTTAGGATCAGGGTAAGTAAAGGGCCAGGACGGAGTAGAGGAAATGGATTTGAAAGATATTTAGGAACAGAATCGTATATTGGATTTTATTTATGGTATACATAGGAATGTATTCCCCAATTCCCAGCTTCTTTGTTCCTTCAGTGTTTAGGTGACACGATTCATTAGCCCTTAAGTTTCTATAGACAGGAATGAAGGTTTGTCAAAGGGAAATTCTTGTTATTCCTTTGAAATCACACCTTGTACTGTGCTCACAATGTAACGGGTATATTTGAGAATGAGTTTTTGACTTATGACTGACTGATACCCTATGACAGGATGGACTTTTCTCCAATTTGCCAAGAAACCAAACAACAACATCACAATAAAAAATATTGTGCGTACATGTCCCTGTACATAATAGAAGAATTGGTAAATTCCTAAATATACCTTCTCCAGACACGAATTGCTAACACCACTACAAACTTCAAGGAAAATATTTGTTCCAAACTATAAATCGGTAACCCAGATTTTAAGTGTTTAGGATGACCTATCATGATTCAAGGTAGCTTGTGACAACGTGTAGTGCACAGTTAAGAAAATGATTGTATAATAAGTGGGTTAAGCAGACTCTGGAGCCAACTGCCTTTCTTCAAATTCTGCCTCTACCACTAAGCTGTAGGATCTTGGACAAGTCATTTAAAAACCCTTTGTGTCTCAGTTTCTTTCTTCACTTGTAAAAGGGGACAAGAAACTAACTGCCACAAGGGTTGTTACGAGTATTAATGAGTTATTAGATGTACAAAGCTTAGAACAGCTGGGACATTATTATTATCATAGCTGTTATAATCGCCCAATTAAAGAAAGGCAGGCTCAGGCCTTAACAACATGAATGGGTTCCAGCCAATATGCTTAATTATGACAGTAATAGTCTGGCTGTCTTCAAAATCCAAAATAAGATAGCATCATCATTATTAATTATAATAAGAACAAAAGAATTATCTTTCAATCACAGCCAAGTTCCTGGGTCTGACGTAAACACATGGTTTACTTTGAAAATTGCAATCTCAAGAGATTAGACCAGTTTCAATTTTTTCCTAGTTTCCTTTAAAACCTAGTAAATATAGAGCATCTCTTAGTTTACATACAAACTTTTTTGAACTTAGTGATATTTTCATCTTGAAGTGAAAAAGCCGATTCTTTTCTGCCCAGTATTGCTTTTCATTTGTCCTACATCTCTTCTTCCAATCTTCAGAAAATACTAAACCCATTCATCCTCCTGAGATTTGACAGCTAAATCTGGGCTTTAAAATAAAGAAAAGGAGGGCACCTGGGTGACTCAGTTGGTTCAGCGTCTGCCTTCGGCTCAGGTCATAATCTTGGGGTCTTGGTGTTGAGTCCTGCATCAGGCTCCCTGCTCAGCAGGGAGTCTGCTTCTCCCTCTGTCCCTCCCCCTACCACTCCTGCACTCGCTCTCTCTCATTCTCTCTATCTCTCTCTCAATCTCACAGAAATAAATTCTTTAAAATTTTTTTTAAAAAGAAAAGAAAGCATTTACTGAAAACATAGTAAATGCTAAATAATGGTTTGCCAGGCCAGACAGGAGCACAGAGTATGCTCCCTAGATATATGCACTCCTACTTGGTCCTCAAGACATCACCATCACATAAGTTAGTGATGGTTACCTCTGCTGTGCCCGCAAGAAATCTGGAAGATATATGGCCTTGCTTGGAGTCACACCATTAACAGATGGCCCTGAAAGGATCTGCCCTGAGGTCACCTGACTGTAAGTCCCTGCACCCAGCCCTACCCATCAAGGGGATTCTTGACCTTCAGCTCCTCATGATGATCATCTTAATTCTCTTAGACAAAGTTGGGCTCCCCAACATGTTAAGTATCTCATTAAGCGTTTCTCAAAATATTCAACTCCATTACTTCTTTTTATTCTGAGGTCAACTCAGCAGCCTGAACATGCAGAAATTCATATGCAGACACATTATTGTGGAGTAGAGTTTCGTAAAAAATTCAAAATACACAGTATCTTTATCTTAAAATCAATGTACCTAGTACAGGTGGAAATTCAGAAACTAGCATGATTTTAGACTTTGGTCATCTCGAGCACCTTTCAGAGACTTCATGGGCTCACGTTTTATCACTGTTATAAGGATTAGTTGATTAAATGGATCGCTAAGTCTTTTGTAAAAGTGTTTCATGAAATGACCCTTTAAAAACAACCTATTAGCTGTCAGATGCCTTTCAAATATATATAATGCATCCTAATTAGAACAGAATAAACAAACAGCTGAGGCCTTTAGGGTCCCCAAGATCATAAAACTTTCGGCCTCTTTTCTGACATGAACAGCCTTAGGCCCCACTTCACCTCTGGACAGTTGGCGCCTGAGGCTGCAGCCTTGACAGGCAGCCCGCAGCAGCTCGGACTGAAGTTTTTCTGGCAGCAGAAGGAGGCCCCAAAAGCATCTGATTATTTTAAAATGTGCTTTCATTGTGCTGCTTGCAGCTGTGAGTTAATTTTGTTTTAAAAAAAAAAAAAAGACCATTTGCTTCTTTAAAATCCAGGTTTTTCCCCCTCTGCAGAGCAGCTGCAAGGAGAGCAGCATCAACTTCAAAAGCCCCCTGCCTCCCTGGGAGCACCACTTTCGGAGCAGCCTTCCTCACCAGCAGGGAATCAACACTGCGCTGCAGAGCACAGGCTCCTGAGGTTTTCATCACTGGCTGCTTTGTGCAGATGGACAGGAGGATGGACCAACCACAGAGCAGGCAGAGTCCTTAGAAGTATTTTGCACCTACTCTCAGCCCTTTTACAGATGAGAAAACTCAAGGACAGAGAGGTTAAGTGGCTGGCCTAAGATTTCACATCTAGTTAATGGCAGCCCCACAGTGCATATAATCTGGAACCAGGAGCAATGGGGTGTAGGGAGATAGAGATAGGGGTGCCATCATTGGATCCTGCCAGGGAGCATTCTTCTTCCCCAAGCCAGGATTTATTACAGCTGTCCCCCTGATATCTTAAGATGCCGCCACTGGCTGTTTCTCTCCAGGTGCATTTCTGAATCATCTTCTCAATAGAATTCTGGGCTACTTCTCTCCATGCTCACCATTTGCTACAGGCTCACTTCCCTCAAAAAGTACCCCCTTTCTAATGCACTATGCCTTATAAATTGTAACCAATTTGATTTGACTGCAACTGGTTAGATGTGAATATTTGTCTAGGTTAAATTTACTTTAGCTTTTGCAATCCACACTGCTCATGGGGTTTCTTCGACCACAGCGCCAAATTTGGCAAGGGAGTTCTAGAGCCTGGCTTTGGAGCTTCTTTGGTCAGCATATGTTAACCAGTGTTTCTATGAATCCTCCCAGATTTCGATAGATTGAGAATGAGCCACAAGCAGATAAACAGTGGTGATCATCTCATCTCTGCCATTGCCCCGTTAGCAAGAAGGTAGCTCTGCCAGTCACTTGCCAATCAATTTCACAGAATGTAGGTTCTGCCTCACCCAATTCAAGTCTCCTAATTAATGGAGTGACAAAATTTTGACATTTTTTTGGCTTCTCTGGCTCTTGTGGGAATTTGGGGAAGAGAATTGAAAGAGGTTCAAAAGAAGGGGGAGAGTGAGAAAGGAGAGAAGAATACATGCTGATTTAATGGGTCTTTGCCAGTTTTAGGCTAATAGCAATTTTTATAATAAATAATCTAATTATAAAAGTAAAATGTGTTCAATGCAAAAAAATCTTTACAAATAATGGAAAAGAAAAATAAATGAAAACCACTTAATTTAAGTTTGGTCTGTTTTATTTCATGGAATGAAAACCTCAATGCCACCTAGCCTAATTAATTAGGTAATATGTTAGCTCATTCTAAAATCAGGGCAGACTTTAATGTTATGATTCAGAGATGTGACAATGCCACCACATAAAAGGTCTCATGACACCTCTGCTCTGTCCTCTCTGTGTCAGTTCACTCAAGGCCAGCTCACCCCTAAGATCACAAAATCTCTTCCAATATCACCTGGAACTCCAGGTGTTCGTATCCACCTCAGGGAGAGAGACTGGATATCTCCTACCCAACTAAGTCTTTCAACTCTGATTAGATCCAATGAAATTATCTATCTCTGAACCAGACATTAATGCCAAGATAATGCTTATCACTAAATGGCTTGTGCCTGGATTATGTGTCCACATCTAACCTAATAACCATCACTAGAGGGATGGGATCATGCTGATTGATCTCACACAATGATTGACCACCCATAGAACTCAAGGTGAAGGTTAACCTCACCAAACTGCATGGCACATGGTGTGGAGGTAGGGAGGGGATAATGGGATGGATGCTGGGGAATCAATCACAATGTCTTCCATACACTACATAATGCAATTGCCTACGGAAGAACCATTGTTGGTACTTTTGCTATATAGCTCTGAATACACACACCCGGGGGGGGGGGGGGGAGCGTATGTGTGTGTATATGTGTGTGTGTGTGTGTGTGTGGATGGCAAAGCAAAGCAGAATTATATTGTATATACTATTTTATGGCCTCTTCATTTTTTCTGAAAAATGCATCAGAATTTTCTCATATCAAATATTATAAAAATTATTTAAAAGCCTGCATGGAATTTAAATAGCCCTTAAAATCTGAACATTCATTGTTTTATTTTCATCCTTACAAATTAAGCTACAATAAATAAATTTGTACATATAGCACTGTTCACATCCAGGCTTATATCAACAGGATAGAGTACCAAAAATGGAATTCATGAGTAAAAAGGTATAACAAAACTTTCAGATACTCATTACAAAAGCACCATCTAGAAATATTATACCAATTTTATCTGCAGTAGTATACATTAACATATTTAAATATCCATATCTGTTATATTTTTAAAGTACACAAAGTATAAAAAATATTGTTTAGATTAGTAGTTAAATCTCTGGGGGAAATCAAAAGGAGCGAGCACTAACATATTAAAAACTTGGAATTCAGAATATAGAAGCTCTTGGTTTTTTTCAACCAATAATACCTGGGCTTATCCTACGAGGAAACAAAAAAATAAGATCATATTTGTGTGAAGAAGAGAACGAAGGTCCCCTCAGGATCTACAGTATGCTACTCTATTAGTCCTGACTCTTTGATATGTAAATTACAGTCATGCAATTTGAGCAGGCTTACGCAAAAAGGTGAATTTATTGACTCAGATGACAAGGAAAAGTGTAATTGGGAATGACTAGAACGAAAGATGTGATGGTACCAGGATCTCTCCTCCCTGTTACCTTACCTCCATCCATCCATCCCTTCTGCAAATCACGAGTCTCTAAGAACTAGTGCCCCAGCTGCCAGCAGCTTCTGAGTCTGCATTTGCTCACCTCCACCATTAGAAAGCCTCACTGAGCCTCAAATCTTTGAATCACTGAGATTCAAAGATCTAGGACTATGTTCAGATTGCTCAGGTTCAGTTCATCCACGGATGCCTTGCTTTGGGGATATTGGGAGGCGGCTTCCATAGAGCAAACAAGTCACTACTTGATTGGCAGCCCCTTACATCATGCTCATGAACTAAGTAGAGAGGAAGAGTTCCTCTAGAGGAGAATGGTATTATTACAAGACACAAGCTAAACTGACAAAAATAACTCAAATATTATCTTTTAAAATCCTTAAACAACTCTATGACAGAGTTACTGTCATAAATGTGCCGAGGAGGAAACTGAGACTCATAGAAATCCAGCTGGATTGATTTATATCTCTGACACACACATTCTCTCTCTCTCTCTCTCTCTCTCTCACACACACACACACAAATAGGATGACAGAGCTAGAATTTAAACCCTGATCAGTCTAATTCTAAATCCTGTGCCTTTTCACTAATAATTATGCATTAAGCACTCTTCAGCAATGTGACTATTACATAAAGAAAGATACTATGATTATATGGCATACAAACAATCACCCTACCTCCACAGCCTCCACCATGTGGCTCTACACTACCCTGGTTTGTCACTAACCCACGTGGGAGCACAGTTCATGTATACCCACCATCAGATCTCCCTCTGAGCCATAATTGTCTAGGGTTGCTGTGAATCACAGAGCAACAGGGAAGAGGGCACACACTAGAAGAAACAGCCTGTCCTCGGCTGTCTCTAGGTCAAATTACTAGCATTCATAATAATAAAATATGCTGAATTTCCATCTGTTCACCTTTCAATCATGTTATCTTCTGTACCCCAGCACAATGGACTAAATCTCCCCTAAAGTACGCAAAGTGGCTTCTCAGTATCCAGTTTGTTCCTATCATTTTGTGGCCTAGGGGAATAAAAGCACAGAGATTTGACAATTCGCCCAGAGTTAAAAACCCAGTTAATGTCAGAGGTGAGTTCAAACTCAAGCCTTTCCTCTCAGGCTGGTGGTCTCCTCCTCACACATAGATGTTTCAGTCACTCCAAAGCAAACTGGGCTCCTAGAGTGAAAATGAGGATCCAGAAGCTGGTCTAGAGAGGAAGGAAAAAAGACAAAGAGTATCTGCACAATTTCAAAATAAGAGCATCCCACTGTCTCCTTGGAAAGAGAAACACATATCCAATGATAGCGGAAGAGAATAACTGAGGTCAATAGCAGAAGAGTGCGAAAGTGAAGTCAGCAAATATTCATTACATACCCATTACGTGCCCAAATACCTTTTATGTGCAAGGTGCTGGGGACAGAGCAATAATGACACATATTGGGTCGCTGGCCTCATGAAGAGAGCTAGCTAGTGGGAAAGATAGACACTAAAAAGTCACAGGAGTGATGGCAATTTGCAAAGGTCAAGTGGGATCCTGGGGGAATGCAGAGTTCATGGATGGCAGTAAGAAAGGACACTCAGAAGAGGAGAGTTTAAGCTGAAGGACGAGCAGGATATATTCAGGAGCAGGTGAAGTGGAACAGTGAGCCAAGCAAAGGAAAGAGCGTACACAGAGGCCTGGAGGTGAAGACCGTGATGCTGGGGGGGGGGGGCGGGGTGTGAAAGCTGGGCCTGTGGTTGGAGCATAGAGGGAGACGGGAGTAGAACAATTGTCCTCAAGGGCAAGTTGGGACCAGAGTAGGAAGAGCTCCATGAGCCAGGTCCAAGAATTTGGTCTTTATCCTGAGGACAATAAGAAAGGTTTTAAGCAAGGAGATGCAGAATCATCCCTGCATTTTTAAAAGATCATTCTAACAGCAGCATCAAGAGATTAGAATGGTGAAAAACCTCTTAGGAGGTGTTTGCACGATTAAACCACAGTGATGGCTTAGATGTGAGTGCTGGCAGGGAAGAAGGGGTAGGACTCAAGAATTGCTTCCATTGTTCCTGAACCATGCATAACAGGAAAAGCAAAATCAAACCTAAGGTCTATACATGAGTGTGGGGGGGTGGGGGAGGTGGGGAGGTTTCTGAGAATTAGGAGAGAAAAGAACTCCATTATCTCCTGTTGGCTAGGAAAGGATTAGAGAAATGAGTATACAGAAGAAAAATAAAATTAGGTGCAGTAATTCTGATTCATAGACACTATTTCCTGGCCAGATGCTGCTGTAGAAATTTCAGAAACACCCACTAAAATCATAAATGAAAATCACATATTCGTAACATTTAATGAGAATACAGGCTGAATTTACAGCCGCTGAATGCGCAATATGGATGAAGATGTTGATTTACCCATGGAAGATGGAAATATATACGATAAAGGAAAACAATACCCAAAAATGTGATAAACATTTGCATGAAAATGAGTTCCCGGAAAAACCCAAAACTTCTTCAATACTTTATGCACCAAATTATCTGCAGAGCAGTCAAAAAGAAATAATAATAAATAATAATAGTGCATTTTCCTGCCATTAATTTTTTTTAAAAAACTTCCGTTGACTTCAGTGGAAGAGCTGCATCTAGAATGTGGCCCAGGAAATTTATAGTCTGTAACTCAGAGACCAAAGACCTTGAACATCAAGAAAATCTCTTACCCTTATTTATATACACTGTTCTTTATCACAAAGGAAGAGCTGGTACCCATTCCAAGTAACCAATCATTATGCAAGGAATATTCTGACTCACCCAGCATCCTTAATCAGTAAATGCTGTGCCAATGGAAAGAGAGTGGGAAGAAGTCACAGCATCCATTAATAAAAAATGACTGGGGCTTTCTATCAACAGAAGCATCATTAGGAAACGTATGGTAGGAAAATAGTAGGTTGTAGATTTGTGGTGGCAGGGATGGCAATGGAATACTAACATTTATACCCTCTTAACCACTTTGTTTTAAAAGGATCCTGGATTTCAGGTACCAACACATGTACTTAATACAGCATTTTGCATGTTCAGTTCTTGCTAAATTCCCGACCATAGTCTCAAAAGATGGGACTGCCTTATCTGATCCTTTGGCCCTCCCTCCAGCTTCTAAACACAAATATTTCTCTTTTTTCCAGTTTTATTGATAAAATTAACACATAATATTGTATCTTAAGGTGTACAATTTAATGATTTGCTCTATGTAACTATTACACTGTAAGTTTAGCTTAAAAATATGGAATGCTTCATGAATTTGTTTTCACAGGGGTCATGCTAATCTCCTCTGTACCATTCCAATTTCTTAGTATACATGCTGTCAAGGTGAGCGCCAAAGATATTTCTAACAGGTAACTGACTGTCATTTCCTGAACATATCTTCCAAGAAAGCACCCATCAATTCTCGGCAAAGATAAGTCAGATATGAAGGGGCGGGACCTCAGATTAATCCAATACTTTCTTGAGCAGTCTCCTCTCTTTGCTGTACTTCTACTCCCCATCATGAACCTTAGAGTAAATAAAGGAAGTATGATTCACATTTCCAATAAACTGTGCAATCTGTATCTCAACTGAGGATGCTTCTTGGTCACATGGTAGACCTGTAATTCTAAAGCAACTGTGCTGCATTTTGAAAGAAAACAGAGCAGTCATATTCCATTTACAGAAAGCCTTCTCGAGCATGTCTGCTGGTAGGTTAAAGGGATCCGAGTCATTCGCTGAGGGTGAAGAAAGAAAAATTAAGTTCATGTAAAAAACACCTACAAATCTTAATAGGAGGATGTCCTAAAACTACAAAAGTCCTCACCACTGTACAATTTTTCAAGTATCACTAATGCATGTCACCAGTGGATCAACTAATAGTATTCTGCTTTGAAGGTGTTTCTCCCCTATCATTAACTCAAGCATGGTCCATAAAGTTACTCAAATATCAATAAATGAACTCACTACAGTTTATGTGATTCCCAGTTCTATCAGTTCCTTAAGAATAAGAGCATTAAATTCCCCCATCTAGACTCCGTTGTATGGATCTAAAGGCTAGGGATTGGATAATATCAATGGTTACTCAAAATGAATTCAAATTCCCATTGTGTAAGTGTTCTATGATTTGTTTTCAATAGATCATGGTTCTGATCCTAATTCTGCATAGTAGAATATGGGCTTCTAATGATAATACACTATTAATCCTATATTCTACCATCAGATGGAATCTGGATAGATGATGTTTTAAACCACTACCTAGCCTATACGGAAAATTACATTGGTTTTGATAAGAAGTAGTTGAAATATACCACCCACCCACTCACTCCCCAAAAAATCCTATTTAATCCAATCTTCTATTGGAAGTCAAGGATTTATGTCACTATTATAGAAAAACTCATTTTGGTTATAGCACCAACATGGCCAAATAAATGACTTCAAGATGCTAGAAGAAAGTATTTGGCCAAGATAAATAGGTGTTCAAACAGGCCTCCCCAGCTTACTCATTTTGCTATATGGAAAATGAACTAACTGAGTTTAATGTTCACCCAATGAGATTTGGAAGCACGTTCTAATTCACTTCATTCTGTACCTGGAATGAATAGTTTTTTATTTCTCTGCTTCCACCTTTAACCCCTACAATGTATTCTCAAAACGGCCAATGAAATCCTTTCAAAATATATATCAGATCATGTCCCTTCTCTGCTCCAAATTCTTTCCTATCTCCCATTCTGTGAAGAGTGTAAGGCAGAGCACTGTGAAGAGTGTAAGGCAGTGGTCTACAAACCCTATATGATCTGACATCTCTGATCACTTTCTTACCCTACCCTTTGCTCACTTTACTCCAGTTACTAGACACACTGTTCCTCAAATATGTCCAACATATTCACACCTCAGGACCTTTACACGATCTGCCCCCTCTAACCAGAACATTCCTCTCTTTGATATCCACATGACTCATTCCCTCAACTCTTTCAAATCTTTGCTCAACAGCCACCATCTTGATAGGCAACTCTGTGCTACCTAAAGTTATTTCATCCCCTCTCCCCACACTCTCAATTACTCCTTATCCTATTCTATTTTTCCTCCATAGCACTCATCACTTTCTAACATTCTCTATAGGTATTATGTTTATTGTCTGTCTTCCTCACTAGGATTTAAATTCCACAAGTACAGAAATTTCTGTCCATTTTGTTGACTACTGTACACATAGAACTTGAAACCATACAGACCACAGTAGGTGCCTAGTATTATTAGTTGAATAAAAAAATTCCAAAGTTGCTGAACATGGTACAGATCTAATGCACCGAAAAATGTGTACATGTTTTACTTAAACCTGTTATCTAAATTCTGGGAGCCTCAGTTTTTCTCATCTGTAAAATGGAACAATTACAGTATCTATCACTTAGGGTTGTTGTAAAGATTAAGGGAGAAAATAAATGGAATGTATTTAAGACAATGCCTTACAAATTGATTATTTTGATTAGATTGAGTATAATAAAGGCAAGAATAATAAAAACAATACCTAATATCTGTACAGACTTTCACATTTTATGAAGGACAGAACTATTTTTATTAGATCCTTATGATCCTCCTAGATTCAGTCCAGAAAAATATTAATAACTGGATCCTCAGGGTCTCTGCCTCAGCAATATTAGGGAGGTAGCCAACCATGGGGCTATGGAAGAGAGGCGGGATTCAAACTGAACGTCTGAATCCAAGTCCTATGCTCTCTTCCCAACATCAGAGAAAGGAAACTTTAACAGAATGAAAGGTCTCTGAAGGGATGTTTTTTGTTTAAATGTTCTTTACTGAGTCTGGATGTCTGCGTAAAATGTGGCTTAGATGAGTCAGTAGTTATCAGCATCTACTACTCCCTGCAAACTCTAAGAAGTTGAGACTCAACCACTGCAAGACATTTGCTGACCACTCACTGATCATGGATTCAATCATATACATGCAATGTAGAATATTTTTATATTCTAAGTGTCTCCCAGCATGGATTAGGAGGTTTTTTGTTGTTATTGTTTTTGATTTTGTTTTGTTTGTTTGTTTTTTAGGGAAAATCCCAATTCCTGGTTTGGTATTGTTCATATGATATTTAGTAAATTTTTTTTTTCTCATGATTCAAGGTATGTTCTTCTCACTTGCTTTCAAAACGGATAAATTTATTTATTTCACAAATGAATTAAATAAATATGGAATACTTTAAAGCAGCTATCTGACATAACATCTCATTTATAAATATTTTAATATGTATCTCTAATATATACGGCTTTTGAAAAGTAGAACTAATAATCTCATTACCACATTCCTACAGTTAATATTTTTTTAATTTTATTTTTTTAGTGTCCCAAGATTCATTGTTCATGCACCACACCCAGTGCTTCATGCACTACGTGCCCTCCTCAATATCCACCACCAGGCTCACCCAATCACCTACCACCCCCCTCCAAAACCCTCAGTTTGTTTCTCAGAGTCCACAGTCTCTCATATTTCGTCTCCCTCTCCAATTTCCCCCAATTCACCCTTTCTTTCTTTCTCCCAATGTCCTCCATGTTTTTCCTTATGCTCCACATGTAAGTGAAACCATATGATAATTGACTCTCTCTGCTTGACTTATTTCACCCAACATAATCTCTTCCAGTCCCATCCATGTTGATACAAAAGTTGGGTATTCATCCTTTCTGATGGAGGCAAAATATTCCATTGTATATATGGACCATATCTTCTTTATCCATTCATTTGTTGAAAGGCATCTTGGCTCTTTCCACAGTTTGGCCAATTTGTATGGAACCAGAAAAGACCCTGAATTGCTAAGGAAATGTTGAAAAAGAAAAACAAAGCTGGGGGCATCACGTCACCTGATTTCAAGCTTTACTACAAAGCTGTGATCACCAAGACAGCATGGTACTGGCACAAAAACAGACACATAGACCCGTCCAAGAGTAGAGAGCAGCCCAGATATGGACCCGCAACTCTGTGGTCAAATAATCTTCGACAAATCAGGAAAAAATATCTAGTGGAAAAAAAGACAGTCTCTTCAATAAATGGTGCTGGAAAAATTGGACAGCTATATATAGAAGAATGCAACTTGACCATTCTCTTACACCATACACAAAGATAAACTCGAAATGGATAAAAGACCTCAACGTGAGGCAGCAATCTATCAAAATCTTAGAGAAGAACATAGGCAGTAACCTCTTTGACATCGGCCACAGCAACTTCTTTCAGGACATGTCTCCAATGGAGGAGGCAAAGGAAACAAAAGCGAAAATGAACTTTTGGGACTTCACCAAGATAAAGAGCTTCTGCACAGCAAAGGAAACAGTCAACAAAATGGGCAACCCACAGAATGGGAGAAGATATTCACAAATGACACTACAGAAAAAGGTCTGATATCTAAATCTATAGAGAACTCCTCAAACTCAACACTCAAAAAACAGATAATCACGTCAAAAAATGGGCAGAAGACAAGACAGACACTGCTCCAAAGAAGACATATAAATGGCTAACAGACACATGAAAAATGTTCATCATTAGCCGTTGGAGATATTCAAATCAAAACCACATTGAGATACCACCTTTTACCAGTTAGAATGGCAAAAATTGACAAGGGAAAGAAACCGCAAATGTTGAAGTTGTGGAGAAAGGGGAACCCTCTTACACTGCTGGTGGGAATGCAAGTTGGTACAGCCACTTTGGGAAACAGTGTGGAGATTCCTTAAGAAATTAAAAATAGAGCTACCCTATTTAGTAAATTCTTATTGAATGAATGAGTTGAAAACAAATGCATGTGTTTACTGGTGCTGCTTACATCATCTTCCAACATAACATTTTCTCCTTTTGCTTCTACTAAAATAACTAAAGTACAGGTAGATGTCCATAGCATCATGCCCTGCCTCATCCACCACAATTGTACTAATTGGAAAATGAGTGCATATTTAAACAGCTTTTTCACTACAGGACTTCTAAGAGCCTTTACTACACTAACACACATTGCAAATTCTCAAAATTTAGATAGTGTTGGGGCACCTGGACTGCTCAGACAGTTGAGCATCCAATTCTTGGTTTCTACTCAGGTCATGATCTCAGGGTTCTGCACTCAGTGCAGTCTTCTTGTTCCTCTCTGTCCCCCTCTCCCATTCCTTCATCCCCTCCTAGAGTGCTCTCCTAAGCTTACACTCTCTAGTAAGTAAATAAAATATAAAGTATATATATTTATTATATATGTTATATATTATATACATACATATATATTTAAATAGTGTCTACAGCATTTTGAAAATTATTGGATCATGCATCCCACCAGAAACAAAGCTCTTTGCATGGAGTTTCTCTCAAGTCAAGCTTTCCAGAGAACATGTATATCTATAACAATATACTCAGTCTTCAAAAGAAGAATCCATAAAAAATTCAAATGGAACATGAGGAATATGAAGAGGTCAAGAAGAGTTCACATTTTTGCAAAGCTAGATCCCCTATGGGGTAATTTTATTTAGATTTACTATTTACTTTCTAGTGAGCCTAATACTAGGTTTGCGTAAGTTCACAGATCCTGGAAAACCATTATTTTGGAGGATATGCTATGTTTATTTCACTTTTTTTTTCTTAAAGGCAGCTCTGATTTGGGAGCCTTACACAACCTCAGGACTTTAAGTAGGAGGCCAAAGCTCCTCATAGTCAAAGTAGTTAAACTGATGACTGAAAGGGAAACAAAGGATGCTCCTGTCCTACTGGTCTTAGCACAGGGTCTCTTGGCCCATGTAAATAAAATTTCTATCAAAAGGCAAATATTATCCAAAGACCTTTATCAGTTAATAGCATCTTACTTAATTTACCAGGTGAAATTAAATAAACCTAACAAGGTACTGAGGGCATGGGCCACAGAAATTATATACTTAGATGAGGACAAGAAGATGGTTGAATAGTGAGGTATGTCAGGGGAGGACAGTTGTAATTGGGCTCCTTGTAGTGGTGAGGAGTGAGTCTTATCAGAAAGAAGGACCCAACAAAATGGGAATGAACTGTGAATTCCACTTGGTCCACTTTATACGTTAGCCTCATGGTGGCCATGATAACAGACCTTAAGTACTGGAGTTTTCATAGGAAACCAGGAGAACTTAACCTGGCTGTGTAGGTATTGCTGGCTAAAGATACACGGGAAAGGAAGTGATGTCCAGAACAGACACTGGCTTTAGCAAATATGAGAAGTTACTGATAGTATGAGGTCTCCAAAGGCTGCCATAGGCCTTCAAACAAAACAAAACAAACAGCCTTTTATCTGGTTCATCCAGAAATATTCCATTTCCCCCTTTCTCCGTTCCAGTCCAGCCTCCATCCTTAGCCTTTGCCCCTAAATGAAGAGGGGATAAAAACTAGCCTGTCTCCATTGCTGTGACAGATTTTCATAGGGATGTGAACACACGCTGTATTTGTCACTATTGCACTCTTATTTTTTCAAGTTATAGAAATATACAGACTACTTGATAGTATACAAATCCCCTCCAAACATAGATGGCTTATGAATCATTAATGAAATTTCTTGACCTTGAGAATTAGTCTATTTATGGAAAGTCTTCCCTAACCTTTCGAAATCTGCAACTGCACACCCAAGTCCAGTTCCTTTTTGTTCTCCATGTTCCCATTACTCTCCTTCATCCAGGCTTTTACGAATGTCCCGTGGAGGCCTTCACTTCAGGAGATACCTGTTAAACCATGTCTTCCTGAGGCAAAGACATTCCCTTAGGGCACCTCATTTTGGAAGGTTTCAATGGGAGGTTTTAAAATGAGTTAACCCTGAACAAGGCTCCATAGTACTGAGGGAGGACATTGCTCCCAGACTAGCAGAGCTCACCACTGACCAATATGGTGAGTCCTTGCCCCACTCAGTCTTGCCCACCACTCCTGAAATTGGAGCTGCTGAAATCTGCTCTTCCTTTGTCTTCAGAAGATCTAGTTTCCCCTGGATCTTTTCCAGGATAAAACCCACTCATTTCCTTGACTCGCAATGTCCTCTTGAAAACTAAGTAATGAAAGCAGATGCTCTAACTCAGACACATATTTTCCCACTCAAACATTCATCACAGCTTCCCACCCAAAGATGGAAGCATTATCTGCTGGGAAATTCACAGTCTCTACAGTTCACGGAGAGGTTGGTCAGGCTGTTCTTATGGGTTCCATAACTATAACTTTCAATTAATCTAAAATGTTGTTTTATAAAACCTTGTGTTGTCTCTGTTTTGACTCCTATAGGATATCCGCAGAGAAACAGATAGGCTTTTCTTTCTGAGTACCCTGTATGCTCTCTGGTATTCCTACCACTTAAAAACAACAATAACAAAGATAGTCCTTTTCTTCCAAGAAAAACCTGCTACTTGGAGATTACTTTCTTTGGCCAGTCACAAATGAATTAATATGCTTTCAACTGGACCTCTGAATGACACCCATAACAGCAATATCTGAAAAAAAAAATTATCCTGCATATTCCTATTCTTCCTCCCCCATGACTTGGAGGAAGGAGACCATATAATTGGCAAGTCATTTCTACTTGTTTCCATAAACCAACAGGCCCTATAACCTTGAATGAGACCCTATTTATAACTGTATTACCTAATATAGACCAAAATTTCCAATGGTAAAGAATCCCAAAAGCAGACTGTTATAAGAAACCCATGTGTCTTATTGAATGGCTCCTTACAAAAAATAAAATTCATTAGTTAAAAAGACTCACATCCAGTATTTCATGTGACCGCTGTTTAGCCTCCATGGCATGCACAAACTTTTTTTTTTTTTTTTTTTTTTTTAGAAATTGCGGGAAGTGTCAAGACCCTTACTTGTTACAATTTAATTTTCTGCTGCTAAGGCAATTACAGTTCAATGAATGATGATTCAAACACATCGAAGTTTTCATTACTCTTTGCTTAATTTGTCAGTTAATGCCTTTGAGTTCTATGGTTTCCCCGGCAGTCTTAACTTGCCATTAAAAACCTGTCAAGGAAAGAACCTTCTGATTCCAGCGGGTTTAAAGAATATATATCCCTTCATTGTTAAGAAGGTTAGAACTTGCTCCGCAACCAAAATATTCATACTCTATGAATCCACGGTTAGGAAAGGTTGCAATAATTCTGGATTAGTGTTTTTTAATACAACAGCACTGCAATAAATACCAGAAATAAGAGTTCATGCTTAAGATACTATATATCATAAGAATGTTACCTTCTATCAATGTTTCTTAGTGGTTTATGGTTACCTGATAAATGTTGGACTTTTACATTCCTCTCCATGTCCCAAGCATCTATTACATTTACACATTTTATACTTCTCTAATATTTTTGCAATACATTTTCCTGAATCGGCTGATGACATTTAATAGAATGTTTAAGATACAATATAAAATCTTAAATGCGTTTGCTTATTCTGGAGGAAAAATGTGCACATAGATTGGATTTCAAATTAAAACCTACGATGGTGTACCCAACATCTCTGCTTCTGCTGTACATATTAAAATACAACTAAATACTTCTTATGCAATACTGCAGTATCAGAACAAATAACAAGCTCTCATACTTAGAAGCAAGGCAGATGATTAAGGAGCTATTAATGAAGGGAAACAAAACCACAGTGCTGGGATGTAATAGTCCATGAAATTCTTATTGGTAGAAAGAAAATCTGCAGTAAATAAACATTAACCTAAATGCTATAGAAAACATAAAGCAAACAGAAAAAAACTGTATTCTTTAAACTAAAATATAGGTTAGAAATTGCTGACAATGTAAGGAAAGTCTATTTGCATACCACAGGGCTCCATCTGCTGTGGAAAATACAAGCTGCAAGAATGATTTAATATTTAATAGAAGTAGTAGCCACTGTTAATTATAATTTGCACATTTACAAATCAGCACTGATAGCAATACAAATTATGAAATATAAGGGTGTTCTGCTGGATACTAGGGAAAATAAGATGACAGACAAAGTTAATGGAGTATCCCTAACCACAGCTCTGTCAGAACACATCAGAGAACTAATCCAGTTACAAAGAGCCTGCAATGGAAAATCTATTTAAAATATTAAAATGCTGTTTGGTAAAAAGCTTTTTCATAGTGCATTTTACTTAAACAGTTGCTTATTGCTCATGGGTCATTAGCTGTACACCCAGATGCATTCTGCAAACTACCATTTAAAAGAATAGTAGAAATTAAATAAGAAATATATTTCTGCATTTTTTCTTGATATATAGAAAGAATTTACCGAATATCTAGTCCAGAGATGGAAAAAATAGTGTGTAGCCACGACATAAGTGGAAAGCTGTAGAATTAAGCACTACATTTTGCCTACATTGAGTCATAAAATTCAACACAACTTTTCCCTCTAGACCTGATCTTATTCCCATTTATACTTAGATGCTAATAGTGATGATACAAATCGACTCTTATTTAGTAAGAAGACAGAAATTACCATTGATTTTTTCATTAATCTTCTATTTCACCTCATTTCTCTCATCATCATATAATATGGATTAGTGGTGGGAGCATTTATGCACAATGTTTTAATAGTAACTTTTGTTCTCTAAATCATGAATACTGCTAATTTTAGCCTCTAGAATCCCTAATTTATGGAATTTATCCTTTATCCAAACTCCTTCAATTTACTATGATTAGGAAACCCTTGCTCCATGACCGTTATTTTTAATGAATGCTAAAGATGTTTCTCATCTTGAAAAAAGAAACGTAGAACAAAGCTTATACCACGCATGGGGTTTTAAATACACAAGCCTAAGCAAGCCAGACTGTTATAGATCGCATATAGATGTCAAATTGAGCACTGTCACAGTATATTAGGAAATATTAGTGCATATTTAAGTGCCTACTTGAAGTATATTATCAAGGTATGGGTTGAGTGTCGGCAGAGGTCAAAAACTGGTAGACTCTGAGTCAAATACTTCCAGGAAATGTTTTCCTGGCCATCTTCTTTTTTTAATTTAAAATTTTCAGACAGTGTGTCCACCACCTCTTACCCTACTTTTAGCAACTTCATGCCTTTGCATTACCTGCCTGACCTCTGTATTATATCTGGTTTAAGGAATTATTTTATTTCTCTATTAATGTGATATTTCATCTGTTCTTGGATGTACTTGATATATTTTTCTTTACCCAACACATCTAGGATATGTACTCACAGCTACAAACCCGTAAAGGACCCATGAGATATAGACTACATTAATTTGAGACCTCAACTGTGCTACAGCACTACTAAAAAGACATTAAAAACATCTGCATACTAGCAACAGAAACCTGCCAGAAATCTGTGTGTCTTCATCGGGACTCTAGGCAGAACACAAACAAATGCGCACACGTGCACAGACCCACACACACTATAATAGTTTCTACCAAGAATTGGCCCCACAGACCTGTTAACATCAGGTTGCAATTTCAAATATAGACTATCCATTCATCCAGAGAAACCTGAAGCTGAAATATTATAATTAAGTGGTATCAACTTTGTCGCATCCAATAGTACCCACCAGGAGCAAATACCAATTATTTCTAGAGGAAAGCACCCCCATGTTAGTCCCTCAAGATGTCCACAGAAGTTCAACAAAATATGACCTCATAATAAAAAGAAAATTACTAAACACATGAAGAAATACTCCACTATTTAGTAGCAAGGTGAAGAGAAAAGAACCACAGGTTTAAACCCCTAGGCCTTTAGAGTTCTGAACGTATTCGCTACAGAATGTAAAATAAACTATGATTATGCGCAAACAATGAATCATGGAGCATTACATCAAAAACTAACAATGTGCTGTATGGTAACTAACATAACCCAATAAAAATAAATAATTACATAAATAAAAGGTAAAATAATTATAAATGAATTGTTTAAAAAAGAGAAAAAATCAAGATATGTGAACAATGAAAAAGACAATATAAAAAACGACCAGATATGAAAGCTAAACAAAATATTTTGAAATAATATACACACACACACACTGAATTTTCAAAATTAGTGGAAAGGAATTCTTATACTGATAAACTAGATATTTCAGATTTCTCCAGCTCAAAACAATTAATAAATGTGGGCATTATGTTTTAATATGTTTGAATTCATAGGAAATACAACGAGAAAGTAAAGAATTATGAAGTCAAAATTCAGAAAATAAACACAAAAAGTAACCAATCTACATTTGAGTCTAGTTTCCTCTATGGCTGCCTGTACTTCCAGAACAAAGAGTTGACAGAGAAGCTGAGCAGAGATCTTAACAGACACATGAGGCTAGATGGAAAGAAATTCAAGCCCAGAACTTGCCAAGGGGGGAGGGACTGGCAAAGCTCCAAGGATTGGAAATAAGGCTGAACAAAACATAAACTAGTCTCAAATGATTAAAAGCCCTATTTGAATTAAAGTAAACTTTGATGACTAATGCCCTTAGCCACCTGTCAGAAAAACAAATTTTCTCTGGTAGGAAAAAAAAATATCACCCTAAGCCTCAAGTTATTGCTATATTTTTTTGATATGCAGTGATATGCATTAGGATTTAGCAAAGAAAACAATAACTAAGCATATAATTGAGATAAAATGTAATCAAAACTTAAGAGAACTAATAGAACATAGAAGCAGATCCACAGAATCTGAATAATGGAGTTATCACCTAGCAACTTAATAACTATGATTATGTTCATATAAAGAAAAAATAAGAGGAACAATTTTAGCACAGAATGTAAACTATAGAAATGGAAATTTCAGAAATGAAAACTATAATTGTACTCAAGAATTTCATGGATAGAATTAACTGCAGAATAGACAGAATTAGAGGGACCACTAGTGATTTAGCATATACAAATATATCCAAGATATATTAGGAAATATATCAATATGTCAAGAGAAATATCAGTGTCAATAAACAAAAATACATTAATAGAAAATATTCAGGATAAACCACAGAGAGGAAAAAGTATAGGGTGAAAAACAGAAGAGAGTATAAGAAACATGGTCAATACAGTTAAAAGGTTTGATCTATGTCTAATTAAAGTCCTAGAAGAGTTGATGGAAGGAAGTTAAATTTCAAAGATAATAACTGAGAATGTTTTAAAACTGTTGCCATTAGGCCATATTTTCAAAAAGTAGTACAAACCTAGGCAAGTTAAGTATTAAAAATACCATATCCAAGCATACCACAGATCTTATAAGCAGCTGGAGAAAAATGATACACACCTTCAAATGAGCATCAATAAGTCTTAACAGCGGCCACCTGGCACCCCCCCACCCACCCCCCCCCACCCCACCCCCCACACACACACCTCAAAGCCAGAAGGCAACAAGGATTTTTCAAAATGCTATAATACCTGGTACTATAAAATTTTATACCCAGTGGAAAGAATACTCAAAAATGAAAACTAAATACATTTTCAGAAAACAAAAAATTCAGGCCTGAACTAAATAAAATACAAAAAGGTATTCTTTTAGGAGGAAAAAGAAGATTCCATAAGTCATTGAGAAAATATTTCTAAATGCCTAACTTGAGAAATATACCAAATTCATAAAATACCTTATCATAGTTTAATAGCAGTTTTCCTCAAAATTAATCTTAGAGACAATAAAATTCCAAATTCCAAACAAAATATTTTAGAAATTTAACAATTCTAAAATGTATATGGGCAAAGCGCTAAGAACAGCCAAAACATCCCCAAAAGGGGTGGTGGCAGGGTCAAGGTAAGTGTTATATTTCTACCAGAAATCCAGGTTTATTATTAGGATGTATTAATTAAGCCAATTATGATTTGGACAAACATACAAAAACCAATCAAAAACTATCATAAAAGGCAGTATGCCCGGCAGTCCGGTAGATTTGCGTCTTGCCTCGACAGTGCGCGGACGGAAGAGTCCCAGGCCCCCTTCCTCCAGCCTCCCGTCACCCCGCAACCTCGGGGCCAGTCCCAACGTCCGCAACCACCTTCCGGCCGCCCTCTGCCCCCGGGACCGGCCGGCACGGCCTTTGGCGCAGAGCTCCTGAGAGCGGCTCCAGCGCGAGCCCCCAGCCTGGTCAGACTGACT